>JANBXA010000007.1:121418409-122032500 GCA_030556225.1 Cricetiscus sungorus
ATGGCTCATGGTTAAGAATGTGTGTTACTCTTGCAGAGGACCCAACTTTGGTTCAAGACACCCACATTGGGTGCTCACAACCACCTCTAACTCAGCTCTAAAAATCTTACACCCTCTTCTGACCTCTTGTGAACACACACACACACACACACACACACACACACACACACAAAAAAAAATAATCTCCAAAAAGAGAGAACTAAGTATCACCCAGTTATTAGGCTGCGATGATAGCAGATACAGTCTCTCCTCTTGAACGCATTGACAGGCTAATAGAGGAATTATGAACCCAACAGATGATGCTTATGATGACACAACCCTAAACTAAGGTTTTGGGAGGCTCCTCAGAGAAAGCTGCTTAGGAGCTGAGGCCTGACAAGCAAGTGCAAGTTATACAGATGGAGAGGAATAAGCAGAATTGTAAGTGTGGCGGCCCAGGCACCGAAGGGAATGAAGAGAATGGGTTATCCTGTAACTAGGATGGAATTCAGTGCTGTGGAAGAGGAGGCATGGAATGGAATAGGCTGACCCCATGCACTGGAACTCAGTCCTAAGAGCAACAGAAAACTTCAAGGGATTCTAAGTCACAGACAAAACAATCACGTAAGTGGATTTTTGATGAAAAATCATTTTAACTATGTGCTTTCATTTTAATATTTAAATTTCTTATTTTTATTTGTCCACAATTTATGTAAATAATTTTTCAAGTTATAGCTACTTCCACTGAACCTTCTTCTTTAAAAAAAAAAAAAGGCACAAGCAAATTGTTTGAGTTTTAACTCAAAACAACAGCAGGATCCGTAATTACAAGTTACCCATTGGGGCACAATAAAGAGGGGGATTGTCAATTAAATGCATACACTAAAAAATTCCCATTAAAATATTCCCAATTCAAATTGAGGGGAAAGCACAGGAATGGTTAGACTAGGAAACAGAAAGGCAAATAAGTGAAAGTCACTGAAAAAAATCACATTCAAACCCCTGACCGTTAAAATCACCACACCCTGGCTTTTGACAGCAGGCACAGCTTTGGAAAGCCAACCACTGCTGACTAGCCATGCCAGGTAAGGCAGGTCCTGCCGGCCAACTGGGACTTTGGTGGAAAAGATACATCTGTGTTTGACAGAAGCGATGCCATGGCAAACAAACTTTTCCTTGAACCTCTGAGGCCTAGAACATACTAGGAAATCATGGCCAGTAGCTCTTTGGGGCTTGGGAAAGATACAACACTTAAGCTTGGACCATTCTTGTAATGAAGGTAGTCACAGCAAGGGATTCTAAACTCTGTGGTTCGTGTTTCCATTACAAAATCAGTGAGCTACTTTCTAGCCAGCTTTCTTTGAACATTTTCTACACTCTTAACAGCCTACACAGAAAGCAGAAACAGTGAGCATTTGCAGTTCCAACATACTGCGCCTTCTCAAAGCCCCAAGCCTCAGATTTCCGGTACAGTGTTAATTAGGAAAAGCACTCCCCTCAAGCTGAAGACATTATTTGATCAAATAAAGGATTTATGGACCACAAACAAGGGGATGACAGCAGACGTGTGGGGACTGTGGAGCATCAAGAGGCCTTGAGGTAGAAACGTGAAAGTCATTTCAGGAGATGGAAATAGAGAAAACAGGTGAGGGCACTTTGTACTTTCAGTGTGCAGTAGCTTGGCTGTGTACATCACACACAACTTTTAAATGGTACAATAAAGCTGAAGTTCACAGCCCCTCATGGTGTAGAAACTACAGAAGGCAAAGTAAAGCATATTCTACTGCTGTCATCTAATCGCTGCTGACACCACTATATCTACTTTCCCCAAATTACTGGGTAGTTCTTTCATTTTCCCTTTGGATATAACTATGCACACACAGTCTCACTTTAATAATGTGTATGACTATGTATTCACACGTTCAAGGTCGGATCAGACCACAATACTGTTTCAGAGTCATTGTGTTCCTGACAATTACAAAGGGCCACCTCTAGAATTTGAGTTTGATGAATACAGAGACTTGATTGCTGTCTTCCTAGCATACAGAACACATACCTCCCTGAAGTGGGTTCATAGCTATTGTTTGAATGCGCAGTATGTGGACATTGCTGCAAGTCAGTCAAGAAGAGATTTGTGCTCAGGCTACATGACAATATAATTACATTATTAAATACATAAGTGCAATAATATACTAGCTGTTTAGTCTGCTTCTAACCCTGTCTTCTCAGGTCAAGTGCCCTCTGTCTCACCATCCTTCCTCCAAGTTCTTCTGGCTCCCATGATGCTTTCTTTATTCTTCTGCTTTCTTTCCTTTTCTTTTCTTTTTTTTTTTTTTTTTAGTGCTGAGGATTTAACTAGAGCCTTGTACATGATAGGCTAGTGTTCTGCCTCTGGCCCTTCTGACTCCCATGGAATACTCTTTTATTCTTTTGGGCATTTACCACACACACCACACACACACACACATCTCCACCTCAACATTGCCAGTCAATAACTGGGTCCCTTTGTTCTCCGAGGTAGAAATCATCGGTAGGCAAACATCAGTTCCAGTTCTCCACTGTAACAGTCCCTGTAGGTCTCATGTAGCAGACCTTAGTGTTACATGTGTTGCAGCCTATGCCGAGGCCTACAACAGTGACCGGTGTTAGAGCTCAAGAGATCTGAGCCTCTTGGCTCCACAGATTTGACAAGTCTGTGGAACTCTCTCTCATGATCAGGAACTTCAGTTTTCTCTTATCTGGCTCTTCATGGCTCCCAATCTGTCTTCAATCACTACCCGCTAATGTGTGCCCTGGCTGTCTCTTGAACTTGCTTGATGGACTCTTGCTAAGGCTGGTGTTGTAGCTGCCACCGTGGAGGACGTGTAGCTACCGTGGCTCTACACTCTGTGGCTCTGCCTCTCAGCTCTTGCTGCTACCAATTTCCCGCTGCCATTGCCATCAGTGCTACCCATCCAAACGTGTTGCTACTTTCAAGTTACTAGTTACTGCCCTACCTAGAGTCAGACAAGAAGACACCACACCAAAGGAGTCTTTCGTTGGGCCTACTAATGACACACAGGATGACGTCTCCCAAGTAAGCCAAACTCACCTGGTGAGCAGAACAGCTTGAACAAAAAGCCAGAGGAGGTATGTTTGCCCAGCCTAAACAAATGTAATCTTTGCCCAGTTAAAATAATATTCTACAACAATGGATTCTGTCATGAGGCTTGTCAATAACCCATCTCTTATTCTCCTTTGTGTTCCCAGAAGATTGCATGGGACACGAAACCCTCAGCAAGTACTTGTGAGAGTTAATGCAATTAACCCAGGAGTGAAGTGAGGCTTAAAGACGTTAAAGGACCTGGGACAAGCCATACTCCCTTGAATTCAAAGTCAGAGTTTGCGGTGTAATTCCTTGGTAGTACACTTGCTCGGTGCTCTAGGTTTGATCCTTAGTGTGGCCACCAAGCAACCAAGACACAACCTAAAAGCAAACCCCTACCTACCTTGGAAGCTCAGGTATGAAGGTCATGAGTTTAAGACCATCCTGGGCAGCATATGTTCAGAAACTGAGCAAAAACAAGAGCTCCAAGTCACAAATACAATTCAGACCTTTCCATCATTCACTCATGATAAAGGTTGTTTTTGTTTTTGTTTTCTATATCCCATACATCAGGCTGTTATTCATGGAATTTGCTGATGGTTTTAAAATTATGGTAAAATATGCATAACGAACTTTGCCGTCAGAATCATTTGTAAACTTGCAGTTCAGTCATGTGGAGAACATTCACTTCATTGTACAGCTCATCTTGAGAACTCCCTTCCTTTGTCAGCACTAAAGCTTTTATTTTCATTGAACAATGGCCCACTCTGGCATCATCCTTTGCCCACTAACCACCATCAGGCTGTCTGCATAGATTTGTTTGTCCCAGATACCTCACATAAAGACACTCCTATACTGTTTGTGACTGGCTATTTTATTTAGCATAATGTCCTCAGTATTCATTGGTGGCTATGCCGTTTTTGGATTACCGTAGAGATAAGAATATTTGTCAGTGTTCAGTGGACTGCCATGCCCTTCCAGTGTCTGGGGTGAGGGTCACATTAGATCCTTCACTGGGGGTATGTGGAGTAGCCACTAACAAATAAAAGTTTAGTTGAATTCCTCCTGAGAAAGTCTTTATTTTTTTTAATTTAAATTTGCAACAAGCTTGTTTTACATGTCAATCCTAGTTCCCTTGCCCTCCCCTCATCCCCTGATCCCCTCCCAACCCCTATCCCATTCCCTTTCTGCTCCCCAGAGAGGGTGAGGCCTTCCATGGGGGAATCTTCAAAGTATGTCAACATTTGGAGCAGGGTCTACGCCCTCCCCCATGTGTCTAGGCTGAGAGATCCTCTATGTGGAATTGGCTCCCAAAGTCCATTCGTATACTAGGAATAAATACTGATCCACTACCAGAGGTTCCATAGATTGCCCAGTTCTCCTAATTAACGCCCGCATTCAGGGGGTCTGGGTTGGTCCTGTGCTGATGTCCCAGCTATCAGACTGGGGTCCAAGAGCTCTCCCTTGCTCAGGTCAGCTGTTTCTATGGGTTTCTCCAGCCTGGTCTTGACCCCTTTGCTCATCACTCCTCCCTCTCTGCAACTGGATCCCAGGAGTTTAGCTCAGTGTTTAGCTGTGCATGTCTGCTTCTGTTTTCATCAGCTACTAGATGAAGGCTCTAGGATGGCATATAAGGTAGTCATCAATCTCATTATTAGGGAAGGGCATTTAAGGTAGCCTTTCCATTATTGCTTAGATTGTTAGTTGGGATCATTCTTGTAGCTCTCTGGACATTTCCCTAGTGCCAGATTTCTCTTGAAACCTATATTGGCTCCCTCTATTATGGTATCTCTTTTCTTGCTCTCCTCTATTCTTTCCCTGACTCAAATTTTTTTGCTCCCTCACTCTCTCCTCTTCCCTTCTCTGAAAAGATCCTTTTTAAAAAACAAAAAACAAAACAAAACAAAACAACAACAACAACAACAACAACAAAAAACCCAACAAAACCCATCATTTGATTTTGGCTTGTTTGGTTGTGGTTTCGAATCCCTGGCTGGCCCAGAACTCATCATGTAGCCTTGTACTGGGAGAGCCTCTCATTCTCTGGGAGAGCCTCTTGCTTGCTCTCCTCCACTAATTTCAGAAATGGGTTGTTCCTTTTTAAACCTGTGTAGTATTCCACCCCACATTCATCCCACATTTTGTCAATACGGTACATTTAAAGTGGGTGTTTGGATTACTTCTCTCTTTTGGTGATGACGGTGTGGAACATGGGTGTACAGATATCTAGTCAAGGCCCTATTTTCAATTCTTTTGAGTTTAATTGGTGACTCTTGGAGTACATTAATTTTTTTTTGTTTTTTTGTTTTGTTTTTTTTTTTTTTGCATTTTCCTATACTGTTAAAAGGATGACAACTAATCACCTAACTTTTCTCCTTGTAAGCTATGCAAAACCATAACCTGGCAATTCAATTAAAAACAAACCAAACAACAACAATAAAAATACACTACTAATAGCAGCATTTGATTATCTGAAACAGAAATCAACTCTCACTATTCTGAGCCAAAATATTTTATTGGAAAAGGTTTGAGGGCACCTCTGGTACCCAGTGAAGAGTCTACCCCAGAGGAAGAAAGGCTCCGCTCCGGGTGCCTTTAAGACACCCCATCCCCCCTTCCGTCTCCCTCTCCTTTCTGTATGCTGTCCCTGTTTCTCTCACTGTTACCACACAGAAGAAAAATATCATCCAATCTCCCCAACGTCCTATCCAGCTCCTGGCCCCCCTGAGTGGCCTAGCCTAAATCTTTTAGTCCCAAATCCCAAACCTCACTGAATAGATTCAAGGGGATTTTCCTGTTACATTGCAGAGCAATGAAACACAGTCAGGAACGTGTATGAAGATATACACATAAAATGGCTGCTCGCCTCACAGTGACTTTGATATGGGGTGGGAGGGGAAGCAACTGAAGCAGTCAGGACTTCTACCACTCAGCAGAAGAACTGGAGAAAGGAAGACAGTGGGGTAAGAAAGTGTCTGCCAGGATCCTCAGTAAATAGCATAGGCATTCCTGAGAGGTGAAAGCTGGGGGCGGGGCAGCTTCCAACCACTGCACCTGCCCTGATCAATCTCACTGAGTTAAGAAGCAGGATTTAAGGGAAGCTCGAGAGCACAAGTATGCATTAATCAGCAGCACGAATCTACAGATAATGAGGCATAGAAAAGCCCTGCTAGCTCTGAGATCTTTTTAGAAAAGCCTTTTGGTTTCATAGGGCCAGTCCCAGAAGAGACACGTGGAAAGGAAATGAAGAAACAATACAAAACACAAAAACAGAGTTCGCACAATAATGAGTAAGTCCAGAGGCCTCAATTAAAGGGAAATTATAATGACTCCCAGAGATCCTGGGCTCTACCACTTCCTGGAGAGGAGACCCGGGTCTCGATACCTCCAAGGCATCTTTTGTGGTAATGAGGTGGAGGAAGGCAGTGGGCCACAGAAAGCTCAGCTGTGTATTAAACTCCCGCCAAGAACCAGAGCTCAGTGCCTCATCACTTGAGCCTGCCTCAGGTAAAACGTTTCTCCGGTTTGTTCATCGATTCTGAATGTTAAGTCAGTCTTTCTGTCAGTGCTTTCGGGTGCCCGGGCATCGAATCTCAGGCAGCAAATGAAAAATTAGGGCTGTGAAGTTAAATCCTAACTCAGCTGCTGTGACGACCAGGAGCAGACGCAAGAGCACATCAGCGAACTCTTGAGGGAGGGAGGGAGGGGAGGAGAGGAGGGGGGAGGGAGGGAGGGAGGGACGTGGATGTCTGGTTTCTATGTAAGCTTTTCCTGATAGAGTATCCTCGGGTTTGGGAGTGAAGAAGGAGCTGATGGGAGAAAGAGATGAAGAAATTGGCTTGTAAATTACAATCTCTTTTTAGTAAAAGATCACCCAACCCCCCCCTACCCCCGCCAGCTTAAACTACTTACTTTATGCAAATTTCCACACCTGTGGAAAGTGTGCTACAACTCTTTCATGGCAGTCACCAAATAGTGTTATCAGTCATTATATGTGAGCATGTCTGACCTCCACAATGAGATCGCTAGGAAGGCAAGGGAGAGGGTGACCTCCTTTGTTCACCTTCATATGCCCCACAGTGTCCAGAGGAACCACTGTTCATTCCATGGCTCTAGCACACCTTGACGCATGCACCATTGCACCCCAAGCACCCTGCAAGACAAGGATGCTGGGAAACTAAAGCTCTCCAGAGCAGTGACTGATGCAAATTCAAACCATGATTGGGCTGAGATCCTAACACACGTCTACTGGATTAGAAAACCCAGGCTTGTTCCTCCTCACCACGCTGTCTAGTTGGCAAATAACGCTGCTGTTCTCCAATAAGCATTCTGAAAACAATAAGAATTGTAGCTATATTAAACACTTTCCAATAACCATGTATTAATGGTAGATGTTTTAGATATATTGTTTCAGTTCTATTAATGGAAAAAAGGAGTTCTATAGTATCCATATTCCATGCCTAACAGATGAGAAAACTGAGGTACATGGATATTAAAACAGCCCCAGATTTTATAATAAGTAGTAGAATCAAGATGCTGACCCAACCTGTGTTTTTAATTTTAAGACATAAAAATAAACATGCACACATACACACTCACACACACATCTTAATTTAGGTCTTGTTAGAACCCTCAGAGCAAAACAGCTATTCAGTAAATTGTGAAATGAATGAACAACCAGAGAAGAAAAACAAGAGCTGTCATTATGACCAATCATAAGACAAGCCCAGAGATACTCTTGTACCTGCACTGGTAACACCTTAGGTTCAAAGCTACAGAGGAACAGGAAAGATAAATGAATATTTTTTTTAAGTCTACGATGACCCATGTCATGAAACAGGCCTTCTTTACTATGACAGTATATTAAAGGAACTGTGCCAGAAAGGCAGCATTGCAAGGAAGATAAACAACAGCCCCAAGCCAGGCTCAATTTTTATTGTTGCTTTATATTTTTTTTTACTTAATATTTATTCTTTTAAAGTCCCATGCACATGTATAATGTACTTTGATCTATGCCCTACCACCTTATCGCTTCATCATCCATAATGGAAAATGGGTAGGCCTGGTCTTGTGCAGATCTTATGGAGGTAACCAAACAGATAGGAGTATGCATGTGCAATAATCATGTCAGGTCCAGATATCATGTTTCACAATAGTTTTTCCCATCCTCTGGCTCTTACATTCTTCCTGCTGCCTCTTTGATGATGTTCTCTGAGCCTGAGGGGGAGGATGTAGCTCTTTGTTTAGAGTTAAGTGCTTAACTGTCACTTATCTCAACACTTTGACGAGTTATGAGTCACTGCAATAACCACTGCCCACTTCAAACAGAAGCTTCTCTGATACAGACTCAAAGCAGAGTCGATCTGTGGGTGTAAGCATAAGTATTGAGAAGGCAGTTTGATACTATATCCACAGTGGTAGGTTTCCCTCTCTGGGTTAATGAGTAACCCAGCCATGACCTTTTAACTAGGGTTACAGTACCAGGCACCAACACTTCCTGTGAAGAGGACTTCAAATCCAATCAGAAAATTATTGGTTGTCCCCATAGCAGTCATGCCGATATTGCATCAGTGGGCTCATCCTACCTGGCTGGTTGGGATTATAGCTTGTAGGGTTCACAACTGATTAAACTTGTTGATGACTTTTCTCCCTCAGAAGACTGAGCATCACTTTCTGGCACTGTATGACAATTATTAGGCTCAATTTTGTAGGGGATATTTAGCCATCATAATAAAAAATTTTGGGGAGCTACATCCAGATGAATTAATTTGGTATGGTATCCAGGGAATAGTGAAACTCATGGGATAAAAGGCTAAAAGCCTCTTCTTCCAGCCCCTGATATCACATGTCTTATACTCTACAATGGCTTTTCCTCCAGCTTTGGAGTTAGGCATGGCCATATGATTTGCTATAGCCAATGGAATATGACCATCATTGAGAAGTCACCTTTAAAAAATCAGCACTGGGTTTCCTAGCTCTCCTTTCATAGTTACAAATGGTGTCAGATACCCTACATTACTGGATAAAAATGGCACAAAGTAGAGCCCTAAACCCACAGTGCAGACCACATGCATGGAAAGAGAAACCTCATTACAACAGAAAAAAATTAGCCAAGTCAGATCAATATGCCAATTAATATGTTGTGTGACCCTAGGCAAGTCATTTATTTTGCATGCACACCTAAGACACTAGCTTAGAATGGAAATGGGGGACATTAATTTAGGGGCCTAGGAATTGCCTTCAGGAAGATAGTGATAGAAAACAAATAGTTAATAATTATAGATTGTGTGTGTCTGTGTGTGTGTGTATGTGTGTGTGTGTGCGCGCACACGCGCTTGCCTAAAAAAACAAGAAGGGGAGACAGTATACAATTCTGAAATTGTCCTGGGAGAAGATGCAAAGACTTTTACATTTTAAGAGGGTCTGTGTTACCCCAAATGAGGTTAAGAGCCTGGATAATCTATGAGGGTATTCACACTCCAATGTGCTTTGTGGTATGAGGGAGAGAGTGAAATCGCTAATTAGATTCCTCTACTATCTGGTATTTCAGGACTTGCCTTGAGTTAGATTTTATTAAAGTTGTTTTCCTATAATTACATTTAAGAGCTCTGTTTAATAGGATCTCAGATATTGAAATCTCAGGAGCTGTTACTGAATGAAGAAGGGATTCAGGGCAATTCTCTTTAACGATACAAGAAGTGATAATGAAGACCCAGATTGTGTTTGGGAGGACAAAGCTGGACCTTTTCTTGTGGAATCAAAAGAGGCTGCTCTTTCAAAACCATATCCTTACATATGACTTACTGCCTGAGAGGCAAACCTGAGTGCTGATGTTTAACACCAAGACAGTGGGTAGACTAGGTTCATAAAGTCTGAGCTCTGTAAATGGGTGTCTGGGTTAGCACTGAATTTCATCAGGATGTTGGGCCATACCTTCTCATCTATAAAGTATGATCAGTATCACTAAGCTGTCTCAGCAAGTGGATACTGCATTGAAATGCAATTGAAAGAGATCATTTAGGAACTATTTACCAAGATGTGCTCAGGGTTAAGAAACACCAGCAAGACATGCCGAAGCATAATGAGACAGGACAAGGCATGGGGGCAGTTTTACATCTGCAGAAAAAGGAGAGGATTTGTAAAGAGAGAGTTGCAGCTGTCATTGAGGAAAGGGTCATGTGGTAGGGATGGGGGCATGTCCTCTCCTGAATACTGCCAGTGCCTGCCATCAGAGAAAGCCAAGCAAAAGCCAGTGGCAAAGGGGCCAATTGCTACGGATCATAGAACTCAGTATCCTAAAAAGGAAGATGGTGAGCTGGACAGAGATAAAGGGGGTGACCATTCCAGCTCTCAGAACATGTTTTTACAAACATTGCTTACTCATTATTCTTTGTGTAAATGAGTATCTCACAATCTTTTCTAGAAACTGGTTGTGAATGGGTTGCACAAAGAGGAAGTCCTTGACCTCATATACAATAAGAAAGCACATGTTACAGAGACCCATGATTTGGACAATAGTTACTTTGCCTAGAGAGGTAGGTTGGGGGCTGGAGAGTTGCTTCAGAATGAGTTGACTAGGGTAAATGAAAACACCATGCCACGAGAACACAGCCCGGAAGCTGTTTATGATTGATGTTCCCCATGCTAAAGTGCTGAGAAACCAACCCAACCATGACTTATGCTGCAACCCCACATTCTGTCTTCTGGCTGCATAGATAGATGCCACCCTGCAACAGGTCTAGAATTGAACCAACTTCTTATGCACACACCCATGAGGCCAGCTTCCTTCTGGGTGTCGAAATACAGATTCATACCCAAAACACAGAGCTGCTGTGTTTGGATTGTGTGGCACCCCTTCGAAGTTGTGTAAACATCGTTAGCTCGAGAGTCAGGTGCAGCAGCAGGCGGGTTTCAGCCAATCATGTGTCCCTGTGCTTTCCCACGGCATTTCACTCCAGAGTCTGCGAGCCTCCAACACAAGGAGATCAAACTCTTCTACAAAGAGTCTCACTAAAGGACATGTAGGCACGCAGCTGCACTTCTCTATTCTCCAAGATAACTCTTCTCTTTCGTTAGGAGGAGTAAGTGGGACCTTAGACACATAACTATGGTAGACCAAGCATATGATCATATGTCTTCCCCTGGTAATTTAGACAGGAATCTTGAAGGGAAGAGGCCAAGTTAGGAGTAATGCTTCTCAAAAAAAAAAAAAAAAAAAAAAAAAAGCTCATGTATTACTGCCCCCAACGAGAATAAATCAATTAAAATCAGGCCCCTGTTTATATATCTGGCTTTTTGGCATTTCCTCTTTCTCCGAGAGATTCCTCATCTTTATAATTTGGTGTCAGGCGTAGGTCAGTAAACTAGGCTAGACCACAAAGCAATTGTCCAGGTTTGAGGATCAACCACAATGATGACTGGGATGATGTTTAAAAGTTTTTACTTTGGTTTACTCCCAGATCAGCTCAACTGGGAAACAAATAGCATGTTAGAAAAGTTAAGCATGAGCAGGTAAATACTAGATCTTCCCAGAGTAGGAGCTTGTAACATGAAAAATAAAAGGCCCAGAGTCTGATATTGGGATACAAGCTTCAAGCTGAAGATCAAAAAAAAAAAAAAAAAAAAGTAGCCGGCCAGCCACTAGCTCTTAACCTCTACCTCAGCTCAAACCAAAGGGGCAATCCCCAGACTGCTCCCAACTTCACTGCTCCTCAGATTCACTCAGACTGCTATGCTCTGCTTAAGATTGCTAGAGACTACTCTCAGAATGCTGTCCTACCCTCAATCTCTGGAGAGTGAATGCCTCTCAAATCCTGGGATTAAAGGCATGAGCTCTGATTCACTCTAGTAGCCCAGGGTGGTTTGGGACTCAGAGATTCATCTACCTCTCAATCCCAAATCCTGGGATGAATGGTGCGTGCCACCACCACCTGACCTCTATAGCTTGCAGATGACTTTGCTTTCTGAATACTCAGGCAAGCTTTAATAAATCATAAATAGTATCTTAGCACATGAGCTAAGTTCACAAGTCATAACATCCTATGTAAAGTGACAATTCTTTTTTAAACTTTTAGGCTACAGTGAGGACCTAATTGTTAGCATGGAAGATGTGCTAGCTTTTTCATAATGGTCTACTGCCTATCATTTCTGTACAACCTTCAGTAAGTTTGGTCTTGCCATATCAGTGTAAGTCAAAGACCATCTCTGTCCCTTGAAGCCAAACATCCCATGCATCCCATTAGGCACAGCTGAATTCTATCTAGTTCTTCTATAATCTCATCCTGACATTGGTTCATAGTGTTCCCTATTGATATATTTTACCTACCTTATGGATCATTATGTAGAAGATCTGTATCTCTCTCTCTCTCTCTCTCTCTCTCTTATATATATATATATATATATATATATATGTGTGTGTGTGTGTGTGTGTGTGTGTGTGTGTGTGTATGTGTGTGTGTGTATTTAAAGATTTATTTGTTATGCATAGTATTTTGCCTGCATCTATGCCTGTACACTGGAAGAGGGCACCATATCTCGTTGTAGATGGTTACAAGCCACCATGTGGTTACTGGGAATTGAACTCAGGAGCTCTGGAAGAGCAGCCAGTGCTATTAAGTGCTGAGCCATCTCTCCAGCCCATCTTTATATATCTCTAACCCTCTTACTAAGATACCAAAGCAAGTATTACTCCACTACTTTATAGATGAGAACATGAGGCTTATGTGAATGGTGTGTAAGTGGATTTTCCTTGTCTAGCATTACAAAGCCATTATCCTGAAGAACAAGGATTCCAACCCAAACAACTCTGAAGAGCTTTTGGTTGTAGCATTGATTCTATTGCTCACTTTGATACAGCCTCTGATCTCCTTGGGCCCCTTTCTATGTTTTAAGAAGAAAGTCTAAACTACATTTCCATAAGATGGCTGGGGCAAAGTGATTAAGAGAAGGCTGAGAATGTTATGTGACAGGATTGAGTCTATGAACTGTGAACCACCTGCCTGCTTCTATTCATTTTGTTTTCATTAACTGTGTGTTTTTCTTTTTTCTTAAACAAATAATAAATTGTCTCTCTTTTAGTACTATGAATTCTCCTACTCACCAAACCAGTGAAAAGACCCTGAGAGATGAGTGTGTAATTACTGATCTTATGTACATTTATGTGCATTTATTTACTCATTTCTTTCTACACTTGCTCTGTCAACTCTCACTGACAGCCCCTCTTCAAGTTCCTGCCAAAACATCCCTTCCATTAATAGTAAGTTGCCAGCATCTCCATCATTAGCCTAAGACGCTAGTTTAACATGGTCCAAGCTCTAAAGTAACCAGAGATACAGGCAAGAGGGCTCTTTTGTTCTACTTACTGGATCTTAAATTTGTGAAGCAAGAGAGAATGACAAATTTTCCCGAGTCTAGCTGCATCAATGAAAATGTTCTTTCTAGAACAGACTTGCCAGTCAAACAACCTTGTGATGGATGTCCCTCCCCTACCTGCCAAACACAGGTTTCCACCTCAGACATAGGGAATGACTGGACTTCTTTGTACAGAAGTAGCTCACTGTGATCTGTTGCTGCCTGCTACAGGGTTGCTAAACTCTTACCTGTTTGTAATACATCTTGCATCCAAAGGAAGAAGAGGTAAAAAGGAAAAATACATTGCTCAAGGTCAAGCAGAAAAGAAAAAAATTTAGTGATGCAATGTAAACCCCAATATAGCAGAACATCAATCTCAACTGGCTTGAAATTACAGCTGATATTTGAGGACAAAAGCCAGAAAACTTGGGGAAGGACAGATTTCTGCCTTCACCAGCTACAGGTACATCACAGGGTTGTTACAAGGAAAGAGACTAGAACTCTAGGGTGAGCTGCATCCTCCCTCCTGCATTGGCTTCCACCTTGTAAGTGAGAGACAAAGCCCATCACTCCATGTCTTCTGACTTCATCAGCTCTTCTGCCATGGATCTTTAAATGTTTGTGAACAGAAAAGGTAAGGATGGAGGAAACACTAAGACAGATGCCGGAGGCTCAGCCCCAAGATGCTGCCAGTAGAACACTGATCCTTAAAAAGTTAGGAGTAATAGGAAAATGCTATCTTATAAAGGGGCAAACAAAATGCATCCCTGTCCTGAGGACTGGGTAGCGAGAGCCCCCACCAAGAACTACAGAGATAGTTCAGTCAATACAGTGCTAGTCTCACATGCATGAGGATCCTAGTCTCCAGCAGCCAAGGACAAAGCTGAGTGTGGTTGTGTGATATGAGCTCATGATCCTGGTGCTGAAGAGGAAGAGACTAGACAGTCCTTGGGGCTCACTGGCCAGTCATTCTAGTCTTATTTGTGAGCTCTGGGCTGAGAAGACGTTGTGTCAAAGAATGTGGGTGTTAGTCCTGAGGATCACAAGAAAGGTTGTCTTTGTGATTACATATATCATGAATCTGCATACATAAACAAGCACACATGCAAATTAAGAGAGAACCTTAACCAAGCCTCACATGGCATTTGTTTAGGGTTGTGGAAACAGAGCTAACCAAAATGAATACTTCCATTTTGTTGAATGGTTTAAGGATCAGTCCAATTTAGGCATAAGCTAGAACCAAGAGTTTGGTTACTTGTGGATTTGCCCCCAAATCTCTTGGAATCTCCCTAGAATTAGCTATGTAATACACAATTGGTCTCATAGACTTGGATGGGAACAACCCATTATGAGCAGCAAATCAAAGGAAAGTAAAACGTTAGGCAAAATCTCTGTGGTTTAAGGAGTGTCTTTGAGGGTCTCCCACTCATCTAAGCTGCCTTTGTTGCACACTCCTTCACATTCAAAGATAGCACCTTGCCACTTCTTTCCAACATAATTTTTCAACCACTTTTGGTTAAGCCAGTTGAGGTTAGCACCTCTGTTTGAACAGCTGTGGTGTATTAGTGGGGATATGATTCTTCCCGGCCCCTGGAGGTGGGGGAACCCTGAAAAAGCAACCTTCAGTCCCTTGCCCTCTCAGCCAGAGGTATTTAACTTTGGCCTTATACCCTTTTGTTCAATTCTTCATTCTAATCTTCTAAAAATAGTTTTCAAAACAAGTCTCATTTGGGAGACTTCCACAAGGAGCCTAGGCTTGCATGGCCACCCTCTTAGAGTGTCAATATCTAGATCCTCGTGGCAGGGAAGGGAACTTGTCATTAAAGAATTGGGAACCAGTTTCCACACTACTGTTCTGTGACATTAGTGAGTCCCAATCATCAGTAGGGATGCTTCATCATCACTATGAAGAAACAAGCCACACAAGCTGACTGTCAGCCAGGAACTAAATAGGTTACGTTTGGGCAGATGGTTGATATTAGGAGGAATGATGCTGAGATTCGTGATCTCCTTTTTCCTTAACACCAGTGTCAACACAACAAGGCAGCCTGGCTCAGCATCTGAGGTGACGGCCCCATGGCATTCCTCCCTGAGCTCTGCTCATGGCTCTGTTCTATCAGCCATTTATTGTTCGCTGACTGTTCCCACATGACCAGATTGTTCCTGTGATGAGCCTTACATTTTCTGCCTAATTGGCTATTTCTTTCAGTTGCTGGCTTCTACATTCATGAGAGTCACGAAAAACATTTCATAAGTCTAGAAAAGTGAAACACTGCATTTTGGTTTCCACTTTTCTCTCCAAAGCAAACTGATGTTTTAAGAATGTCTCCTGATTTATAGCCATGGTAATTGAACACTGTGTGGGACTGAAGGTCCTCTTTTTACCCTGTCTATAAATCTGGTGGTGGATTGAGTAGTTCACATTTACTGAAATAATAAAGAGTCCCTCATTGTATTCTTTTTCTCTCCCTGTGTGGGTGTTTGTGATGATACAGAAATCATAGACATCATTATTGGCTAAGGGGGTATTGAGAAGAGTCTGAGAGCTCACACTGCCTTCTCCTGAGCTGTCTTCAGAGCCCAGCTGTAATAAAAGACAGTTCCATGTATTCATAATTGCCCACTGATGGGCATGTCTCCCAAAGGTTACATCAAGGTTATCACCATGTAAAGAAAAACAGCCCTGCAGGGGACCACAAGCCAAGTCTGAACTCAGTGCACATGTCTGACTAGATGCCACGTAGTCTTACACCAACCCAGTCATGAGCATTGAGGGTTTTAATAATTTCACAGTACTCCCTTTGGAAAAATACAAATGGCACTATCACCTCCCCACATGGTCAGAAAACATAATTTCTTCATAGGGAATATTCTTGTAATATATTGAATAATTTCACCTGTGTCTGACATAAGAGAGACTGACAAAAGGAACCAAAGAATTGAGTTTTCTGCCTTAGTGCTTTCTAAACTTAAGCCAAAGTAAACCATGATTTCACTGTATCTCAAATTGGAACTCATGAACTTCTACGGTGAAGTAATCTCTCCTTTATGTGTGTCTCTGCCACTGTTACAGGTGCCACCACTTTCCCCAAGACAAGCTACAAAACTCCAAATCGTTAGCTTAGCCCAATTCCCATTTTCAGTTGTGTGGCCTTCACTTCTAAGGATTCAGCCAACTGAAGATCAAAATTATGTGCGGGAAACTACTGTCTAAACTGAACTTGAATGAACATTTTTCTTTTAAGTGTTACTTAAACATCATAGAACAGTGGCTATTTATTTTACATTGTAATAGGTTTTGTAAGTAACATCAAAATGATTTAAAGTTTAGAGGAGGGTGTGTATGGGCTAATTGCAAATACTACACTATTCTATTAGAGGGACTTGAGCATCTGCAGTTTGACACCCATGTGTGAGGGGAAGACCTGAAAACAATCCTCTATGCACATTGGAGAGCTATGTTCACTCTGGAATAGCCTATTTGTTTGCGATTCTGCCAGATGTTGTAGGAGATAGGAATTCATCTATAAAACAGTACCTAAACTTGACACAGTTGAGATCTGCATACATGAGAAAATAGTTAAGAAAATGGAATGGAAAAGCCAAATGTTATGAACAACACTCTGGGCCTTTGCAAAAGGGAAGGCTTCAGACAATGAGGACCTTATAGACTCCACCCTGCAGCCATGGCAGGAGCAAAGGTCAGAGTTCAGATGCACAGCAAAGCCCCCGAATTTTTGCCTCTGTCATGCTCTGTGTGACCCTTCCTTTCTGACTTCTTATAGCCCATTCACCCAAAGGTTGACTAACAATAGCCACTTGCTAGTTTTTGCTCAGATTGGCTGCATGCCAGGAACAAGTGTATGCACTTCATATATCTTAACTTACTTAATTCCCCTAATAACTGTGTACGTAGACACTGCCTTTTGGTACATTTTAAAGATGAGGAAACAGACACAGAGATGTACAGAATTCTGCCCATAGGTAGGCACAGGAAGTTGAAGACCAGCATTCTATTATCTGTTCTCAGTTGTAGATCCCTGAGCAAATGTCCATCAAGCATGCTAATAAATCATGTCTGACCTCAGAAACACCCTCTCCTACTTTTTAGTACTTAGACTCTTGATTAGTGACTTTTCATCAGAGTGACTCAGAACAGCTTGAATGGAGAATGACATATTTGGGCTCATTGTCCCATATGGTTCATGCCTTAGCTACTTGGTCCTAGGTGCTGTGGAGAAACATGACAAAGGCATGATGGTGTGATGGAGGACAGTTTATTGTTGGTCGTTTTACTCTTTTGGCTTTTTGGGGGGTCCACCAAATAAAATACACATGGAGTCATATTCTTTCTTATAAATTCCCGGCCTTAGCTTGGCTTATTTCTAGTTAGCTTTTCGTAAATTATCCCATCTACCTTTTGGGCTTTTCCCTTTTCTAACTTCTGTAATCTTAGTCCATGCCTGGCTGTGTGGCTAAGTGTCCTCCTCTCCTGTTCCCTTGCTCTCTCCCCTCTCCTTCCAGATTTCTTCTTTTATTTATTCTCTATGCATTCCAGCCCTGCCTATCTTTTCTCCTACCACACTATTGGCCATTTAGCTCTTTATTAGACCAATCAGGTGTTTTAGACAGGCAAAGTAACACAACTTGACAGAGTTAAACAAATGCAACAAAGAAGAATGCAACACACTTTTGCACCACTAAAACAAATGTTCCACAGCATAAACAAATATAACACATCTTAAAATAATATTCCACAACAACAGCTGTTTATACTGTGGTGGACAACAAACAGGAAGAGAGTAACAGGAATCGGCCAGAGATCTACTTCCTCCAGTTCAGCCCTACTTCCTGAATTTCTACAACTGCTCCATATTGATCCTTCTGAGCAATAAACATTGAGAATAACCTTGTACCTATCAGGAACATTATATATTCAAATCTAACATACCTGTGCTGTTAAGATGAGACTCACACTTCAAGCTTAGACTTGGTTCACTGTAGCTGTGGTTCTTGTCACTTCTCCAGTGACAGACCTCCATAATGGCCAAGCTGTTCTCTTTAACCCAAGCACACACTCTACATACTTTCTTCTTCAGAACCTTCTTCATGTTACATTCTGCTTTGTATGATGAGCAAAACTCGACACTTCCTCCAGTAACAGTGAGTCCAGGGCATAGCTTCCCAAACTGCCATCTCCATGAAGCTGTAATTAGATCACATTCTTCCTCAAATCCATTCATCATCAACTCAAATCTCATGTATGTGGCTCAGAGTCCCTGCCATTCCAGGTCTCCTTACATTGTCTGTGCTCTACTTTCCCAGCTTTGAAACCTGATGCCAGATATAGTCATTCCCTTTCTGTCTTACATTTAGTTTCTGTTCACTTTTTCTAACCTATGAAGACCTTTTGAAAGCAAATTCTTTTCAGTCATGGTTTTAACAGTGTTTTTATCCACAAAATGGAAAAAGGATATAATTTACAGAGCCACCCATGTAGTAAGGATGCACTTTACAGAGCATGAATATTATGATAAAAGATAGCAGAGAAGACCGTATGCCTTTTGCTTTTGTTTTTCCATAATGGCTCTGATCCATTAATCAGCACACCATGGTATATCTGTTCAGCCAACTATGAGTCTCCTTGGATTTTTTATGACTTGGTCTACATTTGTTTGTCTTGTCTGCAAATTACTACCATTGGGAATTCTATCAAAAGCTTTTTATGAGTCTTTTATTTGTTTGATACAGACATGCCCTCAAGAATAAGTCTAATAATTTTAAATCTGTAATCACCATGTTTGAAGATAATGGATGCTTTGTATATGCTTGCTTTGGTGTTAACCTACTTTTCAAAGCAAATCCAAACTTGCATCGATGAAGAACACTAAGTTTGTGCTTACAGTAACACCTCACCATACGGGATGTGCCCCTCCCTGTCCTTCTGCACTATCCCTATTCACGGTGGTTGTCTAGTTCTGAAGCACCAAGACTGTATTCATTTCCTGTTGCTGCTCAAACATGCTATGGGTTTTGTGGCTTCAAACAACACAGATCTGTTAATATGCAGCTTTGAAGAGCGAAAAATCAAAGCCCAGTTTCACTGAGTTAAAATGAAGGTGTTGGAGAGCTGGTTTCTCCTAGATGCTCTAATGGGACAACCCTGCCTTTGCCTTTTCCAGCTTCTAGATGCTGCACACATTCCCTGGCTCATGTCCCCCAGCCACCAGAGTCCCTGCTCCAACCTTTGTTTCCATCCTCACACTGTCTTTTCTTTCTTTGACCCTCCAACTTTTCTCTCATAGGAGCCTTTGTGATTATAACGAACCCACTTAGACAGTTGGGCCTTTCCATCTCAAGAGCCTTAGTTAATCACACCTGTAAAGTCCTGTTTACTGTGTGAGGTCACAGAGTCACAGGTTCCAGGGATTATGATATAGTAGTGGCCTACTACTCACCCCAAGACCCATCACTGGCTTCATTATCTTGGGATGCCATTTATTTGTCTTTGTTACAGGAATGAATTCTGATAGGCTAATGCTCTTGCTGGGGGCATGTGTTCTTTTGGGATAGTTTTTTCTGCATTGCTAGCCCTTCCATGTTGAAAAACCTTTTTCAACAGGGGGAGAGGCAAGCAAAGCAGCAGCTGGTTACTTCTATTCCTTTTTGTCATCTAACCTGACATTGACTGTTTTGATCACCTTTCTTCTCTTTGTCTATCTCCTCACTTAAAACAAAACCAAACCAAAGGGAAAAAAAGGTAGGAAGGAGCCTCTTCTATCTTAATATTTTTCAAGTTTCAACTTATTTCCAGCTGAACTTTCAGCATATTTCACTGGTGCAAAAATCTGTGCCTAGGGTCTCATGCCCAGCCTTGACTATGTGTCCTTCCTTCAAAATTCTTTCTGTTCTTTCTAAATCTTTTTGGATGGTTCCAAGTGGGTAGTCCCTGCATCCTTCTCATTAGGATAACCCAAGATTACAAAGTAAGCATTCTTTTTTTTTTTTTCTTTTAGGCTACACATTCTTCTTAAATGAGGGTTCCTTTTAGAAACACACTACAAGCTCATTTTACTGTTCTCAGATTAGAAAAAGAAAAGCCAGTGGGCGTGTCTGAACATGCCCATTTGTTCCCCTTCCCTGACATTATGAATTCCGAGATGATTCAGTCACTTCCTCCCATGGCCACCATACCTTCTGTGGCACCAACTGGCTTTCCCTTTTGGTTAGAAGTGAGTGGAAGCTCTGAGATCTGTGCCCTCTAATCGGCTATTCCACTTTTAGCAACAGCAGCCTCCCAACAGATGTTTGGAGAGTTGGAATTGTGACATCACCTCATCACTATTACAGCAAAAAGCAGTCTTTACCACTGCCCACTTCTCTGTGTCCATGCATCTCAGACCAAAAGCTTCTACACAGTTAACAAAGTTCTGGATTCTTCCACATGATTCTTTTTTTTTTTTTTTTTTTTTTGGTGGCTAGCTAATACTCTGACATAAGTAGGAGTGCTTAGGCTTAGAAAAATTGGTAAAACAACCAGAAATAAACCTAAGGTGTGTTTGGAAGTGGGACCTGAAACAATTTGTTGTTCTTAGATATTTATGAGTGAAGGACAGACATCTGATTTAATTTGGGAGAGCTATATGGTTTCAGAAATGAAAACTCCATTCTACCCATAGGCATGCAGCATGTGGCCATGGCTGTGGATCTTTGCCTTCATCTCCCAGTCACTTCAACTACATTGACAGTGAGCATGCAACCTCAGTGTGATTTGCAGATTAATCCCAGGACTCCCATGGGAGATTTGGGATAAAATTTCTCTGGGCTGTAGACGTGGACAGCGAGCCCACAGATCAGGGCTTACAGCCATCTTGAGATCACAAGAAGAGCTCATTTGAGAAGCTGACATTGTGGAAGGGGGAAAGAAGGGAACTCAGGTTATTGAGGGCATTGCTAACAGCTGTAGAGCCAAGCCTTCCATAGGCTTTTCAGTTCCTTGTCTTAAAACTCATTTTTCTGACTTCCAATTGAACATTATTCATACGTGCATTGTGTGCATGATCCTTTGCTGTCGGTGAGAAAGTGAGTGCAGGTAAAAGGACTAAAGAGGTAAAGAGGACAGTGAATGACTGGAGGATGCACTGAGCTTTGTCCCTCTGAGAAGGCATTTTCATCTTCTGTCTTGCCTGTGTGCATACTGCAGCAAGGAAAATTGGCTGCTGTTTTTAGAGCATGGTAGGGCCTGGGTTCTATCTCAGCATTCAAGCTGAGGCAAAAGGTTTGGGGATGGAGATCTGCCCAAGCTACATAATAAGACCCTGTCTCAAAACAAACAATGGGTATGTTGTATGGCCTCAGGGTGACACCTGCTATTCAGACTGAGTCACAAGTGTATCATACCAAGGAATTAGACAGCCCAGGAGCATTTAGTCAGAGTCAGTAATATGTGGAGTTGCATCTCCCTCCTTCTGTCTCGACTGCTCACTAAAATCCTGTTAGTCATACAACCCACTAAAGATAAGCCTGTGAGACACACCTTTTTAGATGCACTAATGGCTCCAAATCAGACAGAAACTTAGTTTATATTCTTTGCCCCACGACTTTCCTACCTTGTTTAAGTAAATCCTATCTTCCATGAAAGTAAGAAAAGCAACTTGCAAAAAAACCAAACAAACAAAAAAAAGAAACCCTGAAATGGCTCCAGATATGATCCAAAGATCCAAATAATCTCCACTTTGCCCAGAGAAATACGGATAGACAGTCAGCCTATTTCTATAACACCAAGCAGGTGTGGGCACCGCAGTGCTGAGCCCTCACCCAGAACCTGTCCTTCTACATCCCAGAGCTTCTCCATCTCTGTGATTTTCAGCTTTTCCATCAAACAAACTTGGCTTAATAGTTGTCACTTATATAAAAACCCACCTTTATTTCAACTTGGCTTCTGTTGACATACAGTGTTCTGTTTGTGTTTATTTATTTTACAGCCTTTGCCCACTTGAGTATGCACCTCTCCAGGCACAAGCCACACCTCTACCTCTCACATTTCTCTCTGCCTGTGTAACCAAGCCAGTTTCTTGAGGGGCTCCGTCCTACTGTTCTATGTGTCCTTAATGCCTGGCACACATAGCAAACCTTCAGTAGAAGCTCATGTGAAAGGGATGACTCTATATGATGTGCAGCTACAGATACTACTCGTTGCTGATTTCATGCTCCTTGCCATCTTTTACGGATAAAGGCCTTGTCAGACCCTCTCCCCATATTTAAATTAGATATTCTAATTAATTCTAGCCTATTAGCTCTTGCACTGTAAGAATTCTTTACTCTTGACCCCACCTTATCTGTCATTTGCAAGATTATTTTCTGCTCTAAGGTTGTCTTTTACTTTTCTTGGTAGTGTTCTTTGATGCACATTTTTAGTTTCCATGGAGTCAAATCCATCACCTTTTCATCCTTTTGTAACTTGTGCTTTGGCCATTTGGACTCCAGTCCTCATGACCAGCTGTATGGTTTCTTTGTCACTTTACTTTTTGTAGAGCAAAGCTAGCGAGCCACTGGCTAGTGAGTGACCGAGGCCTCTAAGGACAAAAGAAAGAATTTGAAGAGCAGAAATGGCTGAGAAATAAGAGGTCACGTGGTCAAATATGAGCCCCCTAAGTCAAGCTGTCAGCAAGGTTGTGATGGAGAGAGCTAACTTTCAGATGCACCACCGGGAAGCCACACACAGCCCCAAGAAAATTGTCCAGCCCAGCTAATCTGACACCTGGCAGCTAGCTGCCACCCAGTGGCGGACATAAAAATGACACTGGGGGTGCTATTACAGCTCTTAGCTAGACCCATTCCACTTTCTGGCTATTATGGATCAGTGAACATGGATGAGAAAATACTCCATGGTAAGTTATAGAGTTTTTTGGATATACACCCAAGAGTACTACAGCTGTGTTTTTTGCTATATATATATTTTTTTTTCAGCTTTTTGAGAAACCTCCATACTGATATCTACAGTGGCTATACCAGTTTGTACTCCTACCAACAAAGATCTAGTGTTCCCATCTCTAGAACTGCTACTTTTAATGTATTTCTGATCCACAAACTGCAGGCTACTAGCTTGAATGGACTTCACAGTATTGAAAGATTTGATAGAGTGAAATTGCAGCTGTGGGTCAGAGCAGAAATAACCACACAGCCTTAAGTTTGACCTTATCCCAAGATCTACATGACAAAAATCAGTAACTATAAACTGACTAGGGGAGAGGGGAAACTACACTAAGTGAACTATTTAAAGCTTAAGCCTCAGTATTTATTTCTCAAGGATCACGTTTCAATCTACTGACAAACATCCACTTTAAATGAGTCTAAGCAAAAGGGGGCTTGTAGTCAAGATCAAAAGCCTCGTATGTATTAAAAGTAGGGAAAATAATATGTGTCATGGGACTTTATAGACAGTAGGAATCATTATATGATTTGTATTGTCTACCTCAATTCCTGTCCATGAGCATGTCTGTACAAATGTTCCCATGTAGAAAGAAACAAAACCACTGAAAATTCAAACAGAAATTACACACCCGATGTCATGTTTTGCCATGTGACCCACAACCCTTCCTTTACTCTTAGAACTAGGCCCTAAGCTGAGTTTTCAGGTTCAGCTGCCAGAGTCACATTTTACAGCATCTGCTACAAGCAGAAGGCCACCCAATACCTCTGCTGCTGTCTGTGAAAGTGGGTGTTCTACATCCTTCTTTTTGTCACCCACAAAGCTACCAGAGCCAACACCTGCAATTGCCACAGAGAGTCTAAACATCTGCCTACCATGTTTGACCAAAAACAGCCCCATGATATAAACTTTTGTTTTCCCAAACCTTCAGGGGCGTATGCTTAGCACTAATTACATCATATAACAATCCCAGAGATGAGAATAACATGTTCATTATAAACAAAAAGTTGATGGCCACTGATCCATGTGTTGAACCCTAACCCCCAATATGACAGTACTAAGAGGCAGGACCTTTGAGAAATTATTAGGTCCTAAGGGTGTAGCCCTTGTGAATGGAGTTACAGATATAAGGGAGACATAGGGAAACTTATACATGTCCAGTTGAGTTTCACAACTCATGCTGGAGGCTGTGGACTCAGGGAGGATATAGGAGATGATCCAGGTAAAGGACCTAGTACACAGAATCTAGAACTACACATAGGGGACTGTGGAAATGAAGACTGGGTCAGAGTTAAAGCAAAGCAAGGCATTCGGGTGTGGAGAGCCACCCCACACAGCACCAGAACCAGAAACCATTCATGGGTGTTCTGACCCCTGGATAGCAACTGTTAATGCAGACAGTAGCTGACTTTCAGAAGATAATTACAGATAGAGCCTGAAGCCCAGAATATCAGTTCCACAGAGGAAAATGACCTCTCCCCTTACCATGACTGAGTTTTCTCATGACTGTAAATGTTTTCACTGAAAGAAGAAAGCTGACATGAGTGGAGGGAAGAAAGGACGCCATCAAAACTTGGAGAAAGAAACATGAGGCCATGTGAAGAGGAAGGAGTTTCATCTTTTGCAATAAAAGACAAAACACACGATGATAACTTACAAACACATGTGTATTAGCATATTATTAAGAGGCAAAAATGTATGGTTCACTATTTAAAAAAAAAAAGAAAGATAAAAAGAAAGACTCAACTAACAAACTACTTCTAAACACACAAGTTCCAGTGCAGAAACAAAATAGCAAACAACACAACTCCTTCCAGAGTTTCCAATCTCATAGCCCCCAAGAAGAATGACCTGGGAGAACTTCTAGACTGTATCAGGCTCTTTCTTTGGGGCCACTAACCAGCTCCTAAACCATGACATAGAGGCTTTTTAGATTTGAATTCTCAGCCTAGCTTAGGAACATTTATGGCTAGCTCTTTTAATTTAAATTAATTTGTTTCTCTTTCCCTTTGCCTTGGGGATTTTAACATTTTTTTATAATTATTATTTCTTGCTGTCTTTATGTCTGCCTGGCTTCTGGCCCTGAGCATTTCCTACATTTTCTCCTTCTTCTTCCTTCTCTAGAGCTCCTCCTCTTGTTTATTCTTTCTGCCCAGCAGCCCTGTCTATTCCTTTTCTGCCTAGCTACTGGCTGTTCAGCTTGTTATTAGATCAATTAGATGCCTTAGGCAGGCAAGGTGAAGAAACAGATGCAACACATCTTTATATAATCAAACACACATCCTTACATCATTAAACAAGTGAAGCAAAACAAAAGTAACACATCTTTACACAGTTAAAGTAATATTCTATAGCATAAATAAATGTAACACATATTTGCCTAGTTAATATAATATTACACAACACCAAAGACTTCAGAAGAATGATTCTATGTTTGACAACTCAGAAAAGATATACGTGTACTCAAGAAAACAAAAATAAAGAATTGGATGAAGTGAGGATGACAATTTAAGATATGAAAACAAAATTCAATATAGAGATAGAATTATTGAAGAGAAGCCAAACTAAAATGATGCTGAAAGAAACAATATACAATTAACTTTAGTAGAAGGCTTCACCAATAGAACAGAGGAATGTTTAAAATAGTGTCAAAGTTTTAAAAGAAGATAAAGGAATTGAATCACACAGTGAAGGTCAGGTAAAACTCTTCTCTCTCTCTCTCTCTCTCTCTCTCTCTCTCTCTCTCTCTGTGTGTGTGTGTGTGTGTGTGTGTGTGTGTGTGTGTGTGTAAAGACCAAATCCTCTACTTCTTGGCATAGAAGAGGGAGATGAGAATCACACAAAAGGCATAGAAGATATTTTCAATAAAATTATAGGGTAAAATAAATATGTCACCAAACTTGAAGAAGGAGATGCCCATCCAAAAGCAACAAGCCTATAGAACACCAAATATAAAAGACGACAAAAGGCACTCCACATAGCATTTTATAGTTAAGACAGCAGAAACACAGAATAGTGAAATGTATAAAAAAACTGCATGAGAGAAGTGTCAAGTCACTTATAAAGACAGGTCCACTAGAAGACATCTAACAGCATTTAAAGCCAAAAGGACTTGGAAAGATCATTCCAAGTTCATAGACTATTATATCCAGCAAAACTATATATTATAATTAAATAAAATTTAAAATTTACATGATAAAAGCAGGCTAAAGGAATTTATTATACATAGGCTACTCAAAAGGGGATAATGGAAGAAATAGGACTACAAAGAAAAATAAACATACCAAAGAGGATGAGGGGAATTAGTAAACAATAGCAGATCAGTTAATGAAAAGAGGTCCAAGAAAACATCAGAAAAGAAACAAATGACAGGATAGCAAAAAATTGTTAATGGTGATCTCAATTCTCCAATAAAAGACTGACTAACAGATTGGATTAGAAAATGGAATCAATCTTTTTGCTGCCACCAAGAAAAACACATCTCACCATCAAAGATAGAGACCATGGCAGGGTAAGCATATTGAAAAAGTTATTCTAAGCAAATGTAACTAAGAAACAAGCACTCATAGCTATTCTAATGCCTAACATTGAAATTGTATTTCAAACCAAAATTAGTCAGAAGAGTTAAGGAAGGCTACTCCAAACTGATTACAAAAACAACCCACCAAGAAGAGATTAAAGTAAATATTTCCATCAAATATGGGTATATTTCATAAAACATTGCAATATTTTAAACAGAAACATTACAATATGTAAAGTCACAAATTAATTCCAATACAGTGATAGTGGGTGACTTCAATACCCCATTCTCATCAATAGACAGGTCAGCTGGACAAAATTAAACATTGGAACATTGAAGTTAAATGGTACTATAAATTAAGTGTATCTCATGGATATTTACATATAATTCCACCCAAACACTTCAGAATAAACATTCTTAGCAGCCCATGGAACTTTCTTCAAAATTGATCACATATTAGGACACAAATAAAGTGTCATACTATACAGGAAAATTGAAACAATATTTTGTTTTCTATTTGGTCATAATAGAAAAAGCTAAATATCAATGACAATAAAGAATACTGATAAAAACTTGGACAAATTAATCAAAACAAGAGAGAGAAGACCCACATTAATAAAATTGGAGGAGAAAGGGAAAACATTAAAAAAGGTAACAACAAAATCCAGAAAATAAGAACATACCTTAAAAACTTAAACTCTATTACATTGGAAAACTTAAAAGAAGTGGATGAAATTTCTAGATACATATGAAACACCAAATGGGATGATTAAATGAAAATAGATCTATAACCATCAACAACACTGAAGTATTTAATAATGTATCTCCCACCTCAAAGGGCTGGGACCAGATGGAGTCACTCCAGAATTCTACCAGACCTTCAAGGAATTAACACCAAAGATACCCAATTCATTCCATAGAATAGATAAAGGAGGAAAACTTCTAAACTATTCTTTTGAAGTATTATAACAGTGGATACAAAAACCAGGTAAAGGGTATCAGTTCTCTCCACTTGTAGTCAATAGAGAGCTTGGAGTGTTAGTTGTAAGAAAAGGAAAGAAAATAAAAGGCTAAAAGCAGGAAAATCAGCCAAAGTATCCTTAATTGTAAATGACTCGATTCTGTGTGTACAAAACCCTAATGACATCACCATAAAAAATGTAGAGCTGACAAAAGTATTCAGCAATGTTGCAGGCTACAACATTAACACACACACACACACACACACACACACACACACACACACACACACAAAGTAGGAGCCTTCTTATACACCAATGACAACATATCAAAAAAAATCAGGGAAGCACAATGAACACACACACACACACACACACACACACACACACACACACACACACACACACAAATGCATGCCCACAGTAAACAGCCACAAAGAAAGCATGATTGTGGCCCAAATCATGAGATTTTCATTTTTCAGCATGCAAAGCTAGGTGTGGTAGCTCGAGTTTTTAATCTCAGTACTTGAGGCAGAGGCAGGCAAATCCCTGTGAATTAGAGGCCAGTCTGTTCTACATAGTGAGCTCCAGGCCAGCCAAGGGTACGTAGTGAGACCCTGTCAAAAAGAAAGAAGAGAAAAAACTTCATTGTGTAAATGATTTGTCAAGGATTGTGAGAGGCATTTCATGTATGTTCTTAGGTACAGTTATATGGAACACCTTTCTCCTTTTCTGGAACCTTCAAATCATATTTAAACTCATAGTAAGAACAAATGACCCAGTAAAAATACCAGTGTTTTCCTAAGAAAATTAAAACAGAACAAGAAGCCCTACTCTGAAAAAAAAAGTTATAATATCCCTGGAAGGCAGAGTCATTTTATATTTTAGGTAGAATTTTTCTTCCTTTAAAATACTGTTTGCATGACCTGTAAGACCAGAAATTAACCTGTAAGGCCCACTTGCCCAGGACCAGGTAACTTCCTGGGATGCTGGGAATTGTAATTCTTGGAAAAATGCAAAGCCTCATGGAAAAGTACAGTGGCCTATGAGTTTGTCTTTATAAGCCCCTACAACACTCAGCCCACTAGGCTGGGGGTTCCAGGGAGTTGTTCTGACCAAAGTTCATCTTGGTCAGCATTTAATATTTAAATAAAGCTCCCTTCAAATTTGACTCAAAGTGGTTGAATTGGCTTTTCTCTGTGGAACCTCAGGATTAGCAGACCATAAGTAGAATAGCCTTCCAAAGATGTCCATACCTATAAATCTCCAGAATCTATAAATGTTACCTTGTATGAAAAAAAGGGACATTTCAGATGTGATTCAGGAGATTCCAAAATGAGGCGTTCACTCAAGTTGAACCCCACTCACTCACTGACATTAGTAAAATATTTTCCAGCTATGGTCAGGGGGAGATGTGGCTACAGTTAAGAGGGCAATGAAGAACATCACTAGCTTTGAGGATTCAAGAAAGAGAAAGAAGAAATGTGGGCAGCCTTGAAGATTCAGAAAAGGGGAGCTGTATTTTCTCCCAGAGCCTGGGGAATGTAGCTGTCCAAACTATGAGTTTATGCCAGAACAGTGCTGGATTTTGAACTCCCAAACAGTGAGATAATAAACCTGTGTTGCTTCAAGCCAGAGTCTGTGTACTTGTTACAGCAGCTAATGACACGGGTTAGCTGTTCAATGGAAATTGAAGAAATAGCACACACTATGGCAGAAACCATGTAAGAGGGGGTAGGGTCCTATATACTGCCATTTTCTGGTAACGAGCTGTCTCCACATTGCCTAATGCCAGCATTTGCAGCAAGCTCACAGAGATTTCTTGCACATGACCATCATGATCTCTCGCAGTGTGAACCCAACGACAGAAATACAAAGCAAAGATGAATGGAAAGCCTGGTCCCTCAAGGGCTCATGAGGGAGACCATATTTTATGAACTCCATTATGCTCTTGACATCCAGTATCACCTCAGCAACTTTAACTCCTAGCCATAGCTGTGAAAAATGTTCAGGGAATCATGTGTTTGAAAGAAGAAATATTAAAACCTGAGCAGATCAAAGGGATCCCAGTGGAATGGTGGTCACAGCAGAGAACAATAGAACATTCTGGAAGGAGAGATGACTGGGAAGACAAGGGTCAGAGTAATGAGGTCCATCCCCTTGGCTCTGCAAAGGGGGTCTTCCTCCAAGCCTGGCCAATGAGGATGCAGACATTATTGCATTTGTACTGTATTATTTGTGGTTTCTGGTGCAACACTAAGCCCTTTCTCTACATTCAAAGCTATTTGCTGTTTCATTTCGCCTCTAAAGCAGCAGCATGCTGCACTCTCATGTGTTCTGAAGGGGATAAAACCACTCCAGTCAAAGCCCGAACATTTGAAAGTTGCCTGTGTAGCTCTCGCGTTTTGATTAGTTCCCAGTGAGCTCGTCAACCCTTTAATAGAAACATCACAGGCAAGACCTCCTCTCTCAGAACAAACAAAAAACCCTAAAGTCTTAAACTTAAATATAACCATTCAAAAAGTTTAAAGCATTGAATGCTTCCAAACAGTGCAAGATTGACATGTATGGAACAATAACGTCTTAATGTACAGACCAGTGAAACATGAAAATCAATTCAAATAATATGGGAAAAGGGGGGATGTTAGTAAATGGGAATATTGACACCAATCTGCTAGGAGTCAATACCTTATCTGGTTAGAAATGGCGATGCTTGGGATCCCCTCGTTTCTGAAAGACAAGGGTTGTCTGAGGGTGAACCAGAGAGCAGGCACTCTGAAGAGATGACTGCAATGTGAGGAACGGCAGGCAGTTCTGTCGAGGATGAGGCCCCACAGAGACTCAATCCGTGGCTCAGGCAGTTCAGCAAGTGTTCTTCTTGTCACTTGACTGGAAGGAAGATCGGTGTGTGACAGGACACGTTACCTTTTTCCTGAATTTTTCTTAGGGCCCAACCTCTTTTAGAAAATGGAGTCACTAAGTGCTAGAGGCAGAGTCCTCCACAGCCCATAAGCTTGTATTATCCTAGACTAACTTCCAGACTGAGTGAAACATAAATGTGGGTGAAAGGAAGCTAGTGGTTTGTGTGAAGCTATTACCAGGGACAGACTCCCAATCGTGTGCCTGGGGGTGGAAACTGCAGACAAGAGTGTAAACGGAGGTGTCTCTGTCCTGGCCCATCCCATAGCTGCTACCAAATAACCCCCCAGAGGCTTATCTTAATTATTAATAATCAATAGCTCAGGCTTATTACTAGCCAACTCTTACATTTAAATTATCCATATTTCTAAGTTTTGCCATGTGTCTCAGGGCTTTTTAACCTCATTTTTAACACATCCAGCTTGTTCAGTGGCTGGCTGGCATCTCTCTAGACTCTGTTCCTTCTCATCTGAGTTCTCAATTTGGTTGCTCCACCTAACGTTATCATGCCTGGCCATTGGTCAACATCTTTTATTATTAACCAATGGGAGGAAGACATATTCACAATGTACAGAAAGATCATCCCATGGTACCAGAGAAGTGCAACCCTGGGTATGGAACAAACTGCTGGCTGAGAGCTCTTCTGATCTATCCAGGAAGAAGTTCCCAGTGGGCACAGAGTAGCTTCCTGTGTGTTAAAAACCCTGAGGCTCATAAGCTGGGCTTCTAAGCCTTCAGGCTTATACTTCCCAGTCTTCAAGAATAGCTCCAAGTTCCAACTAGAGGCTAACGTCCCTGTATGCTCAAGGCAGGAACATATTCCTCTGAGCTTAAGGTGTCAACACCCAACACACACTGTTGAGTGCTTTAACTCCTGCTAGCTCTTCAAACCATTTTGTTCTCTCTCTCTCTCTCTCTCTCTCTCTCTCTCTCTCTCTCTCTCTCTCTCTCTCTCTCTCTCCCTGTCTCTCTCTGTCTCTGTCTCTCTCCCCCTCTCTCTCCCTCCCTCCCTGTCTCTCTGTCTCTCTGTCTCTGTCTCTCTGTCTCTCTGTCTCTCTGTCTCTGTCTCTCTCTGTCTCTGTCTCTGTCTCTCTCTGTCTCTGTCTCTCTCTGTCTCTCTCTCCCTGTCTCTCTGTCTCTGTCTCTCTCTGTCTCTCTGTCTTTCTCTCCCCTCTCTCTCCTCTCTTTTTCTCTCTCTCCCTCTCTCTCCCTGTCTCTCTCCCTCTCTCCCTGTCTCTCTGTCTCTGCCTCTGTCTCTCCCCCCCCCCGTCTTGTTCTGCACATGTCATGCATGTGCACATGGCCACAGATGCTGGAAGAGGGCATTGGATCCCCCTGGAGCTGAAGTTACAGGAGGTTCTGGCTGCTGTGGGTTCCTGAAACCAAGTATTGGGACCTCTGGAAGAGCAGTATGTTATGATAACCACTGAGCCATCCCTGCAGCCCCTTTCAAACTTTTAAGGACTAGACCTTATACTTCAAGTAGGCTTGGCCTCTGCCTTCGGCTCTCTGACTATGTTGGGATGATTTTAACTGGAAACTCTGATATGCTGGATATCACCTATCCCCAGACCATCTCATCAGTGAAGGTGGACCTTGACCATGTGGTACCTCCCCTCTAAGCCAGGAAATCTCCTTGTGGCATGAGACATTTCACTGAGTTCTCAGATGTAAGTGATGTACAATCATTTCTGAATTGACATTCTCTCATGAGAACAGTTATTATTTCTTGGAGCTTTCCCCAAGTTTTCCAAAGTCAGTACTGGAAAGTGTGGACTATGTAGCCATAGAAACCTTACTGGGCAACCAGAATGCCTGTGTAAGTTCCCAGAAGCCTTGTCACAGCTCCCAAGAGCCGATGAAAGAAGTTTCTGGCTCCAGTGGGTTTCTCTGCCATCAAGAAGCCCTCTCACAAAGCCAGCTTTGTGAGGAAACAGTGGCTTTGAGGTTGCAACTGCCAGGGGGCCTCCCAGGCCCATAACCCAATGAGCTCTGAGCCTAACCCCCATTGGAAAAGTGGAATACATGAAGGAAGAAAAAGACAACTCCTTGAATTACCAAGCCATACGAAACACAGATTATTTGAGAGACAGGAGAAAGCCCTGGTTCTCAGAGGCAGGGGTAATTGTTTAAAGTATGCTCATCCAGGGCATTGGTCTGCTTCAAAACTGGAGACCAGTTCTTGTCTACCAAGAACTCTGCAGGGAGCATTTGCATCCAGATGTCACACACATCTATTCAGATAATGTGATAAAGTGGGAAAGGTGAACCTATAGATCTCTAAAATAGTGCCAGTGGGAAAAGTGTTAGTCAAATGGGGAACTTTTATGCCTCCCAGAAACAAAAAATAATAAGAATTTATTCTTGTACAACTCAGAGTTATAACTGACAGGTTCTTTTCTTCATCTTTATTCAATGATGTAACTATTAAAATCCCATCCTCTCCTTGAATTCCCTAGACTCAGGGTGGAGAGGTGACTCAGGTGGTAAAGGTACTTGCCACCAAGCCTGACAGCCTGAGTTCCATCCCCAGGAACCACCTGCTGGAAAGAAAGAGCCGAGTCTTACAAGTTGTCCTCTGACCACCAAGGTGTGCCAAGGCATGCACACACATATACGTTCACAGCAAATGAATGAATGAATGAATAAATGATCTAATTAAAAAAAATCTTTAAGTAGTGGGTTTCACTTTTGTGACTCCTAAAGGTTAATAAGACAGACTTTTTGTTCTATGCTTTTATGAACCTTCATATGTTTTCTTGATTATATTGGCCACAGCATTGGCATGACATATTTATTAATGAGCATATGAAACTATAAATGTATGTTAAAGTCCAGAAAGACTGTGGGCACTTGGCAAGAGTCACTAAAGTTGTGGCTGGTGACCCAGCAACCCTAAAGATCCAGTGTCAATTCCACAGAATTTCTGACTGCACTAAGACCTAATTGATTACAAATGTTGCATTTGATCTTTGTTTATTCTCTTAAAATTCTTTATTTCTAACCAGAACAACATTAGCATATTTTGAAAAATGCCATCTTACAATTTCTTATCATTATCATCCTTAAAAAAAAAAAACTAATGTTTCTGGGATTGGAGAATTTATATTCCAATTTGCACATTCATTGAGAAGGGTAACTAGAGCAGGTGGGGGTAATGGGGGCAAAACTGTGGAAGAAATTTTTCTGTTGAGTGAAGTCATGGGGGAAAAAACCCAATGAAACATACATCAGAAGCTCTGGTTTTGAATTATTGCTTGCTTCTGTGTTATAGCAACACTGTTGTCTGTTGAATGCTGGTACTTGACAATCACTTTGAATACATTAAGACCAACTTCTATTGAGACAGTTGTCCAGGCTGGCCTGGAACTTACTTTATAGCTCAGGCTGGCTCCTCAAACTCATAAAATTCTCTTGCCTCAGCCTCCCAGGGAATGAGATTATAGGCTAAACCACCACATCTAGTCTTTTACTGTGACTAGTTTTCAAATAATGTATGAGGTACATTGTGTTTCTTCCATCCACAGTTACATAATGTGATATAAAATAATTAATAAAATTAATTCTAGACACCCCAAGTAAAATGTTGTGAAATTAACTTTTTAAGAAGAGTACAAGTCTTTACTAATGGAAACAATAGTAATAATAGGGCTATGAAGTTAAGATTTTAAAATTGACTTAGGCATTCTGTTATGTAACAGGCATTCTGTGTTATGCAATCATATTTATTACCTCACTTTCTCTTCTCCAACCAACAACCATTATAGTCTGGTTTCCAGTAAGAAAACAGTATTTTGAACTCATGTGATTCGCTTTAGGTTTGTCATATATGTATCTTTAACCAATGTCTCTCTGGCCCTGGGACCACTTATAGCCTCTGTTCTTGAAGCAGGAAGAACAATGAGGGGTGCAGTTGAATCTTTCCTATTTGTTTTCTGTTTTATAACCAAAAGGCATTTGTTCCTTATAAAGTTAGACATTTGTTCCCTTGGTTAATATATCAAGGCTTCAGGCATCTTTGACCATTGATGATAGCATGAAATGCCATCCAAACTGTTCTGAGACTAAGTGGGAAGGAACCCAGGGAGAAGCTGTTAACCCCCCCCCACACACACACACACACCGAGCTCCAATTAAAATGGGAACCTCTAAGTCTCAAAGACATGAAAAACTGTAGAGGGAAAAAGGAAAGCACATTTGCTTTTATCATTGGGGTTTCCTATTAAATTGGGTGAACAATGAATATGTCAGTAACTTCAGAGCCCAATGGAGTCTTAGGACATGCATGTAATCTTAACAATGCATTGTAAAAGGATAGAAAATGTGATCTCACTTGATAGGAGTTCTTGAAGTCTGGTGACACCTGCCATCAATCAAATTACATTTTGAAAATTAAGCAACCATCCAAATTGATGGGAAAGAGAGTCCCAATTGAGGGAAACTTGAGCAAAGGTTCAAGGTATGTTTAGTGACTAGAAAGTCACCCAGTTGACCAGGTAGTATAGTAGATACATGAGGCAGTGCAGAAAGGAATGCCTGGACTACAGTTGTTAAGTATTAAAAACCAAGTTGAGATTTGTGTGGGGGTCTGGAGACAATAAGGATATGCTGAGTATTTTTAGTTAGATGGGTTTTATGACCTCAGTCAAGCTTTTAGAAAGGTTAATCGGATCGTGGAAGGCTTATGGAAGAGAATGCAGGAGGGCAGTTAGATTCAGGATGGGAGCCAGAGATTCCAGACAGAGCCATAACATATATTCCCCCTTGGAGATCACACAAGTCAAGAAAACTCTTCATTTCCCCCCACCAGATGTTATTCCCTTAGCTTCCCCCGTCTGAAAGGCATTGGCATCTCTGCATTTCCTCCAGAGCAAGGAAGATATCCTCATTTGTGTTCTCCCTTCCCCCATTCCAGTTTCTGACTCATTGGGAAATCTCACACTATTTCAAAAGGGCATCCCTTGTACAACTGTTTCTCTTCACCTACCGCACTGAATCTCCAGCCTTGGGAACCCCAAAATTCCTTGGACAAGCTGAGATGACCTTCTGAATGGAGGTCATCAGAGAAGAAGTGTTTGCTAAGTGGGAAATAGATCCCAGGGCTCTCCTGCTTCCTCCCCACCAGGGAGTTCGCTGCACTTATCACAAATCCGCATCTTTTACAGTGGCCTAAAATGGCTTCTGTATTGTATCATCCACCTCAGCCTCTGGTGCTCTCTCACTTTCCTTCATCTCTATAATGCTTCAGTCTTCCTTCTAGGATTTGAACTCATCAGGTTTTCTCCTATCTCAAGGCCCTTCTCATTGCTTGGAGGCAACAGCGTTGGTCTGCTGGCAGAGTAGAATCCAAGTGTGAAGTTTTACAGGGTAAGACCAATCTTACCCTGACACAGAGCTTCTTTTTTCTTTTTTCTCCCCCCCCATTTAATAAAAAAGCCACATGTGAAGATTTGGGGTTTGCAGTTACAGCTGTTATTACAGAAATTATCTGAGATGAAAAGGGCAATTTTGTGAAAACCTCTAAATTAAAGATAGCTCTAGCTCGTATCCCACTCCTGAATCTCTGGAGTGACATTTGGCTGGGAGAGAAGGGAGGGGGAGTTTCTTTTCCAGAGGCCTGTCCCCACCCCATCCCATTCCACAGATTATACCCAATGCAGTTTCTTCTTCCATTTTCTCTATTTGTTTCATTCTCATGTACAAAGTTTGCATCACTACATGTCACTATAGAAGAAGATATGCCCTTGAACATGTAAAATCTGCTGCTGGTCTCTACTTTACCTTTTGCACCTCTAAGACATATATCTCCAACTAAGCCACACTTAATATACAGTACTAGGTGATTCTGTTTTGGTGCAAGGGTATCCTCTTTTCTTGTAGACAACAGTCTTCAAAATATTCTTAAGTGACCTTTTCTCAGTGTGTGCTGTTGGAGGGGGAAGGGAAGACATCCAAAGCTCTTGTCTCTTCTTAAGGTGCTAATTCTACCATGAGACACCCCACCTTATGACTTCATGTATCCAAAACCACCTTACAAGGATCTTGACTCCCAAATGCGTCCAAATGCTTCCACACTAGAAAGTGAGAACTTTGATATCTGAATGGAGGTTATGGAATTCTACCCATGGCCTCTCCATATTAAAAGATTCATACCTGAAGTAATCAAAGAGACTTCTGTTTTTCTGACTTAGCCCAGTGGTCCTATTAAGGCAAAGCATGGTCACAATAACAAGCCAAGTATCTGATAGCAGAAGCCAGACAGGGTATCCTTCAAATTCAGAGAAAAAAATCTCATCATCTCTACCACCCTGTCACCAGGTGCCGTCCAAAAAGGTAATGTCCTCTTCCTTGGGATGAAGATAATGCCCATTCTGTATTCACTGCCATTTCTTGAAGAAAAAAAACAAACAAACTAAAAACCAAAAACAAGCAAACAAAACCAAGCCAGAAGTCCTTGGAAAAGTCATCTCAGATCCAGGATAAGAAATGTCTGAGATGAGCTTGGGCATTTTGTTCTTCTGGTGATAGAATATTGTCAAAAACCTCCAGAGCAGCAGTTCTCAACCTTCCTAATGCTCTGACCCTTTAATACATTTCCTCAGGCTGTGGTGACCCCCGGTCATCAAATTAATTCATTGCTACTTCATAACTGTAATTCCATTAGTTATGGATTATAATGTAAATATCTGATCCGTGACCTTCAAAGGGGTTATAGCCCACAGCTTGAGAATGACTGCTCTAGGGCATGTGAAGATCACAAAAAACATAATCAGAAGAGACACTTTGGGCCCAAGCTAGAGATGACTTAAGTAAGAACATGGCAATGCCTGTGCTACCGGTTTGGCTAAGTGTCTTGAACCCATGTGTTCAAGGGTTGGTCCTGGGCTATAGAACTATTGGAAAGTGGTGGAACCTTTAATAGGTGGAGTCTAGCAGGAGGACATTAGGTCACTGAGTATGTGCTCTTAAAGAGGATGTTAGGTATCCCAGCACCTTCATCATCTTTGCTTCCTGGCCCCTGGCAGATGAGAAGAATCCTCTAACACATGCTGTTGACATGACAGTCTCTGCATAGTTCCCAAAACAGCAGGCCGGCTGATATGGACTGAAACCATCAAAATTCACAAGTAAATACTTCCTCTTTTAAGCTGATCTTATCTCTAGTAGTTATTAGTGTTAGAATACACACACACACACACACACACACACACACACATTCACTAAAATGGTATGTAGTAGATGCAATACATGAACTATGTTAAAACATCAAAGCACTTGATAACATATCAAAAAGCAAGTTATTAGAGGTTATTAGTAGAACAACCCATTATTCTGGAAATGAGTCAGCAAAGCAAATCAATCAAGCATGTATTGTTGTTTTCCCACATTAATTCTATTATTCAAAATAAGCAAACAGCCTATGAAAAAGTTCAGAAATGTATTCCCTGGTCCAAGCTTCATGGAAAGTGGTCCCTCTGCCACAGTCACAGCTCCTGCTTGCCTCCTGGAATCCAAGCACTTTTAGACTGAAGGAGAATGTTTTCTGGGGCTACTAGAGGAGCATTCCAAGAAGCTCTAACATCAGAACTAGTGTCTCAAGGTGTCAGGGGCTGAGATGACCATGCCAGGTTGGTTCTCAAGGGTCCACATGGCCCAGTTTCTGGATGTCCTTGGACATCTAGAGCTCCTAGTCTTACAGTACCATTCAGCTCTCTGCCTCTGAGTTCACACAGGTTTCTCCTTGTCTTGTGTGTGGCTATATCTGTGTCAAACTTTCCCTTCTTCATAAAGACACCAGTCAGCCTGGACCTGGGTCTACCTTCAAGATTCCATTTTAGCTTAGTTAGCTCTGGAAAGAGGCTGTCTCCAAACAAGGTTATATGTCAAGATACTGGGTATTAGGACCACAATATATCAGTGTGTGTGCATGTGTGTGCATGAGTGCATGTGTGTGTGCATGTGTGTGCATGAGTGCATGTGTGTGTGCATGTGTGTGTGTGTGTGTGTGTGTGTGTGTGTGTGTGTGTGTGTGTGTGTGCACACGCGCACCTGAGAGAGAGACATACTTTAACCTATTACAGAAGTTATCAGCATTCACTGTTGCTAGTCCCTCAGTACTCCAGTGGTCTTCGCAGACTATCCTGATTTTCTCACACCTTCATCTAAGTACCTGATAATCAGCCAGGTTTTCCCTGGAACTCTGACCACATACCTATTTGTAGTTCTTAAATACACTGTGTTAATGTAACTTAGTAAGGGGCTGGCAGGGTGGATGAAGAGGGAAAGGGAACTAACAGGCATAGTTCCCAGTTTTCTGCTCTGTGACAAATGATGTCCTTCACTGAGAACTGAGGTCAGACAGACAGAGGGCTGCTGTGGTGGAGAGTACATGGGAGATGGGCATTTCCATTTAAACAAAGTAGACTGGAGACTGTGCAGGGTGGTGTTTCTATGCTTTGGAGAAAAGAACCAGCAGTGAATCAAATTCTGACGTTGCCATGCACTAGCTGGACACCTTAGCATAGTGATCTCCCTTTCTTCTTACTGTGTCCATTTTCACCTGTAAAACAGACAGGATAAAACCTGCTTTGAAGTTCACTATGAGGGCTGGTGATCTGAACCACATAAAACAATGAGTATCTGGCATGCCCTAAGAAATGATGAAGGTTACTATTACCCAGGATTGTGATGTCATACTTCACAGCTGGGGAAGTCATCATGGATACTGGATGTTTTGAAGCCAGCCTCCTTAAGTAGGCTAATTCCTATTTTTTCCACTGTAAATTTAAAAGTATTTTAAATGCTGTGCAAGATGGAAATAAAGTTGCTGGCAGGCTTGTACTTTTGAAACTTATTTTTTTTGAATTTGGTTTTGAACTTAGTAAGCCTATTTAAGAACAGTTTCTTGCCTTAGTTCTGGGAATCAATTGGATAAAAATGGAGCTGTGTATACATTTCAAAGCAGTGTAGACATTTGAAGATGTCAGGGGGGCTTTAGAAAATAATATAGTCTGACCTATAATTTCAGATGTTGAAATGAAGACCACAGAGGTTAAATGATTCATCAGAAGCCACACAGCTGGAGGCACGGCTGTGGCAAAAATCCAGTTCTGGTAACACATAAGCTGGCCTTTTCATTTCCAACATGGCAGCCTCCAGAAAAATGGTCCAGAAAATGTTTATTGTGCAAGATTTTCAATTTGTGCAATGAACCTGACCCCCTTTTTAAACTAGTAAGTTAGAATAGGATTGAGGGACAAAAGTAAAATTTCAAGAGTTTCAAACACTGTGTGTGTGTGTGTGTGTGTGTGTGTGTGTGTGTGTGTGTGTGTGTGAGAGAGAGAGAGAGAGAGAGAGAGAGAGAGAGAGAGAGAGAGCGAAGTTCATGCCATTGTGTACATGTGGAGGTCAAGAGAAACTTTGGCAGAGTCGGCTCTCTCCTTTTACTGTGTAGGCTCCAGGGATGGATTGAACTCAGTTGTTAGGCTTAGAGGCTACAACCTAACTTATTGAGCCATCTCCCTGACCCATTGTCCAGTTTTATTGTTATAAATTTACTGAAATCATTCATCTACAATCTATGGATGAAGATTGGCTAGCATTTTAAACTTTGGAAATGTGTATTATTTGAAAGAGCCTTCACACATGGAGACAGATATTTCTTCTACCCTTGTACATCTTTTGGGTTTTCTTTTGAAGCCTTTGTGATTCCATCTCTATATAACAACCAATTTGCTTAGTGCTCTGTTCCTTTTTGTACACCTTAAAGATACTCCTAATGAGCCCATGGGATGCTGGAAAGGTGGCTATATGGCTTTTTATAATTAAGTATGGTTTTGAAGATTTTTTTTTTAAAAAGCCAATTATCACAATTGGGCCAAACCTGTTGTGACCTTTACAGAAAACTGTGTAGAATTAACTGTGTTGGTTTTCTACTTTGATGGGAAGAAAAATAGTGCTGTGGTTTATTTCCTCATTTCATCTCTTTTTTGTTCTAAGATGAATGAAGGAGATTTAGGTAATGTAAAGCTGCAGGAAAAAGTTGGAGAATGTTTGTAAATAATGACTTCTTTTGTAATTTACTTTTTAATATATATTTATTATTTTTTCTTATTTTACATATTGATCCCAGTTCCCTTTCCCTCCTTCCCTTCCATGCCCCCCACAACCCCATCCCATCCCATTCCCCTCCTGCTCCACTCTACAGGGAGGGTGATGCCTTCCAGGAGAGATCATCAAAATCTGTCAAGTCATTTGGAGCAAGGTCCCTCACAGAAGGGGAAAGGAACAAATTCTCCTGAGCATATTGGGAATGGGGGTGGCAGTGAGTGGAGAGGGAGTTAGGAGAAAGAGAATGGAAAGAGAGGAGAACATGTGGGATTAGAAAGATTGAGTTGGGGGACAAATAGATGAGAGGGAAAAAGAGAGAAACCATAATAGAGGGAGCCATTATAGGTTTGAAGAGAAAACTGTCTCTAGAGAAATATCCAGAGACATACAAAGATGACCCCAACTAACAATCTGAGCAACAATGGAAAGGGTACCTTATATGCCCTTCTCTGATAATGAGATTGATAACTAACTTATATGCCATCATAGAGCCCTCATCTAGTAGCTGATTGAAACAGAAGCAGACACCCACAGCTAAACACTGAATCCAGTTGCAAAGAGGGAGGAATGATAAAGGGGTAAAGACCAGGCTACAGAAACAGAAACACACAGAAACAGCTGACCTGGAAAAGGGGGAGCTCATGGACTCCCAGACTTCTAATTTGGCTTATAATTCATTCTATTAAAAAGTTTGCTGGGTAGATAGAGCATTCAAGAAAAAAGCCATCTAACTAAACTGGATTTTACTAGCTGAAATGCCTGGTGTCCATAGCAACAAGACACATTACCACACTTTCCATCCACAATGAAGGAAATATTCAGCCAAAGAACTTACTATTACCTGATACCTTGATATCATGCCTAATAAAGTACTGTCTGTAGAAGATGTTGTAACAAATCCTAGTGTTGGCTTATTTTTAATATAGGACAACAAAAGGAAGAAATTGGAGTTTTTAACCAAGGCATACAAAATAAAGAACCCGTTCACAGCACTGGGAGATGGTGTGAGAGAGTGAGGCAATAACATTTCTGAGGAAGAAAGAATTGCTCCTCAGCTTTAACTCATCCTGTTGACTGATGTCTGAATAGGAAAACATGCTCCTGAGCTATTGTCAAGCTATGGGTCATCTGGTCAACCTCCATAAAGATACTGTTGTTCTGAAAGAATCTGAAAAATGTGAGTCAATCTCTAGCAATCCAAAGATACTCTAAACTGTCCATTCAATCAGTCACAATGGCATGCTATTTGCATATATAATTGATTAATGTCACTAGATAAAACCTTTTTTATTTATTTAACAAACATGCTATACATATTCATGTGCCAACCACTGGAAAGGTTCTGAGGATGTTGGATGTGAATAAGACAATCTTAGCTGCCAGAGATATGAATCTTGCATAGGACCTAGATATCAAATTTCCTATTGACAGTAGAGAAAGATCACTAACATTAACTGTATCAGTTCCTTGAGAACAACTGACATGTAATAAATCTTGACAGAATATAAAAGCACTAGGACCCATCAAAATGGAGTTAACAAGCAGCATCAAAAGTAGCTGTAGTAAGAAACTCCTCAGAGCACAAAGCCTCAAGCTACAGTTAAGGAAGATGTAATTAAAATTATTTTAAAGAAAGATAAATATGATTCAGGTTTTCAGAAATAATAAGCAAAGCTGACATGTGAAGATAGACTATGCAAACAATGTAGAGACATTTGTGCTTAAGTAATCCATTATCCCATCCCTCTTTGAGAGAGCAAACCCAAGCAGTGGGGAAGACAGATATTAAACTCTATCTATAGATGAGAAGAAAGGAAAGCAAATCAGCCCAATGTGCAAACCACAAAGCCTTAGAACCATGTAGCTTGGGCCCTGCTTACATACCCACTCGTTTATTTATTGCTTCCCTGTACAGGAAGCTGTTCCAGGTACCAGAGCTGGAGCAGGTGGGAACACATTGAGTCATTGTCTCATGGCTTGTTTTCTCCATGTGACTACCCTTCTTCAAATGCACCCGTGATTTACTTAAGTGTGCTGATCTGTTTCCTCTTAACAGAATATAAGCTCTATAAAGGCGTGTAATTTTTCAGTTTGCTCCCAGTGCAGTGCTTGGAATTTTGCAAAGATCCAATAGACATTTGTTGAATAATAGCTTGTGGAACTTGCTCTCTAGTGGGAGACAAAGTAAGATTTTAAAATGAAATTAGGAACATAGGTAAGGTACAATCATTCTTTTCCTGTGTCTCTTCTCTCTAAACACAAAGTGATCATTACTCTGTTACTAGGCTTAGAAGAACACAAGAATGTTAATTAGAATGTGCTCTCTTAAGAGTGCTCTGCAGAAAGAAAAGCTACAAAATTGGGTGGGTGAGCAAGTGGGGACAACCTGGGAGATAGGATAGGGGAAAAGCATGATCCAAATAAATTGTATGAAAAAAGTTTCAATAAACCAGAATGCTTTATGGTCTCTGGCTTTGAATTTCTTCTATTTCAAAATAGTAAAGTGAAAAACAGAGGCATATTTATCATTTTCTGTGTGAACTGAGCACATCAATACCTGTCATGAGTAACCTGATGGCCATGCACACTCTCTCACTGCTACTCAGAATGCAGAGGCCAGCTTCTTCCTGAGTGCTGCTTTACTGAATACATTTTATTTCTGTGTTTCTTACTTCTCTTTTAGTGGGCTTTTTTTTGTTAGAAAAAAATGCATTATTGGAGTGTCATAAATCTACCCACCAAAGTCCTGAGCTAAAGGCTTGATTGCCTGCTGATTGGGATTACTAGAAGGTGGCAGAAGCTCCAAGAAGTGGGATCTAGTAATAGAAAGTAGGTCACTGGGGTGTGGCTTTGGAGACTGTATCCAGTAAGCATCCCCTCACTGAGTCCCCTCTTTGCTGCCATGAAGTGAGTATCTTTGATCCACTACATGCTCCTTGCTCTGAGGGAGGCATGAATCCTATACCAAACACAGATATCAAGTTCTATAAATGAGCCAGCAAAATTCTCTCTTGGAATTTCATGCTACACCCCAGTCTTCAGCACATGAACAAGTGTGCGCAGCTCACTCCAAAGTAAATCTTATGATGATTACATCACATTAAGAGGAAAGTCAGTGGATGGAGGAAAGCTCATGAAGCCCCACCCCTGGACAAAGAGCTACAGGCAACTAAGGGATGCTGAGACTGGGACAAATAGTCTCTCTAGGGAAGAGCTCATTGGTTTCCAATAACCGATAGTCAGTCTGAAAATACATATGTACAAGTAACATTACACAGACTAAGCAGGTTATATTTATGTCAAAAGTCACACACATTTATGCATGCAATGGCAACTAAAGAAAAAGTGACCATGCATTTGAAGAGAGCAAAACAAAGCCCATTTCATCCATTCTGATTTATATCATTCATGGTCTTGATGTTATGAATAGGAAGATCACAAAATTTATTCCTATGTTTTCTTCTAAAGATTCCCTCCATAGTGTTAAACCTTGTAGCTGTGCCATTTGATTTGTTTTGAGCTGGTTTTTATACATAACTTGAAATAAGGGTCCAAATTTACATTTCGATATGCGGCTATGCTGCTGGATGCCAAAACCATTTGCCAAGAAGATCATTCTATCCTCAATGAATGCTCAGGGCACACCTGTCACAATCAGTTGACCAGAGACATATGCATTTATTTCTGAACTCTAAATTTTATAGTAAGTGTATGTGTATGTGTGCGTGGGGGAGGGGTTATATGTGTATATGTGTGTATGTTGAATGGTGTGCATTTGTGTGTGTATGTAAGTATATGTATGTATGTAAATGGAGTTTTTAATTGGTCTAAGTAACAAAAACCTGGAGTTAGATATAGAGGAAAATGCTGAGAGATCAGAGAGAAGGAGCAAGCCATGGCCACACCTTACCTTCTTAGTGTCTCAGCAGGCAAGAGAACAATTTCCTATTTCCCCCTGCTCACATCCTGTTTTCCTCCAGCTACCTCACTTCCTTTCTGTCTGTACAGACCTCCAGATCTCTACGGTTAGCTAGTGGCAAGCTCAACTCTCTGACTTGCAGACAGGCTTTATTCGTACAAGCAAGAAATCATCACATATGTATATGCATATGTGAGCATGGTGTAAGAGTGTGTGTGTGTGTGTGTGTGTGTGTGTGTGTGTGTGTGTGTGTTGTGGCTCTGTATGTGTGTCAGCACCATATAGTGCTCCTATCCATCCTATGTAGTAAATTTTAAACCAAGAAGTATACATCTTCCTGGTTTATTCTTTGCCAGAATTTCTTGGGTTCGTCTTGGTCTCTTAAAACTCTACCTGGTTCTATGCAAAGATGTTTTCTGCAACTCTGACGGTAATGGTGTTGAATTTATAGATCAGTTTGGAGAACACTGCCTTTTTACAATGGTGCAGGCCATCTACTATAAGAGCATGGGACGGTTTCCCACCTCCTCAGGCCTTCTAGAATTCCTTTCAAATATGTGCTATAGTTTTAAGAGTAGACATTCTGCACTTCTTTTATTCATATTATCTCTAAATAGTTTATTCTTCTGATACAGTAATGAACAGAGTTGATTTTTTTTTAACTTCTTTTCAGGTTGTTCATTGCACTTGTATAAAAATAAAGCTGACGGTCAGTGAGAGGGCTCGGGGGATAAAGGTACTTATTATGCAAGTCAATGACCTGGGTTTGACCACTGAATCCCTCTGTGGGATATTATTTTAACAATGTAAATATATGTTACATTTGTTTATGCTGTGGGATATGACTTTAAATGTGTAAAGGTGTGTTACTTTTGTTTGTGTTGCATTTGTTTAATTGCAAAAAAAAAAAATGTGTTGCATTTGTTTCCCCCTTTCCTGCCTAAGGCACCTGATTGGTCTAATAAAGAGCTGAACAGTCAAAAGCTAGGCAGGAGAAAATGATAGGTAGGACTGTCAAGCAGAAAGAATAAATAGGATGAATCAAGGCTCAAGAGAAGAAAAGGGGAGACACTCAGGGCCAGAAGTCAGACTGCAGTCAGACAGACAGACAAAGATACAGCAAGAAAACAAGAAAAGATAAAAAAAAGTTCTGAGGCAAAAGGAAGACAAAGAGAAACAGATTAATTTGAAAGAGCTAGCCAGAAACATGCCTAAGCTAGGATGAGTATTCAAAACTAATAGTAAGTCTCTGTGTCATGATTTAGGAGCTGATTGGTGGGTGGTCTTAAAGAAAGCCTGCTATGGTGGATGGAGAGGACCGGATTCTGGAAGTTTTCTTGTGATCTCCACAGCCTTTCAGTGACACTTGCACATCTGCACTCAGATACACACATCAATGACACACACATGTGCGCGCACGCGCGCGTGCGCGCGCACACACACACACACGTACATTTTTAAATTCAGTTTGTGTTCTGAAAATTGATTGACTTTGTTTTAGCCATAATAGCTTTTGATGGATTCTCTTAAATTTGTATGTAAGAGCATGCTGTTGGAGAAGGGATATTTTACTTCCTCCTTTCCGATTCTTTTTCTTGCCTGATGTCCCTAAATAGAATCTCTAGTACGGCATTAGGTGGGAGAGGTGAGGGTTGGGATTCTTGACACATACTCGACTGCTCCTTCAGCAGTACTGAGGTTAGCCAGCTAGCCTTTGCACAGCATCCTTTTTCAGACTGCAAAAACTCCTTCGAATCCCCACGTGTAGGTGATTCTGCTTCCCTTAGCTGGCTGTGGGAAAGGGAGCATGGTCTTCATTTAGATGGCATAGAGTCTCACAGTTTTTGTTGAGTTTTTATAGCTGTTCTTGACTATTCATTTCACTTGCTGTTTGCCCTCAGGACCATCACATGTATTTATTCTTATCATTTCTCCGTGGAGAGTCAGAAGAACTCACAACAGTCCAGGAAGCCAAAGCCTCTTCCTCTGATGGGCTTATTAACTGCTGGTGCACAGCAAAAGAGCTATGGCATCCATGGCACTGGCTTCCTTAATGCTAAATTGGATGGCAGCAATGGTGACATGGGGTAAGATCCCCAATCAATAGTGACAAGGTGCTTATGCTGAATTAGTGACCTGCTCTGGTGAGATCACAGGCATGAACAGCAAACAACTCATCAAAGGCCTGGGTTTGTCAGTAATTGGGTAGACACTATTCCAGTCCACACCTGATTAAATATCTAAAACTCAACCTGTTGGATGGGCTTTGAAGAAGCTGCAAACCAATTAGCGTTTTTATCTTTCAGAAGCAGCCTAGAAAATGGATTTTAATTCAAGCTCAGCTTGACTTCTGGGCTGTGTGGAAAAAGAGGCATTAGGGATGTAAAATGAGAAACTGTTAAGTCTCATCTGAGTTTAAAAGCATAATGCTTAGAAAAGCTCTCATCCTTTGCAATAATCACATTTACATCTACCTTGATGAAAATGAAATTCTGCTGAACCTCAGGATGATTTGCAACTCTGGAATTTCACACCATGCAGTCTTTAGCTGCACGGTGCCTAGCAGACGAAAGCACCTGCACTTACATGATGACTAGGAAGAACAGAGTCCTCTTGTTGCAATTGCTGCTGCCTTTGATGCTAAAATCCAAGAATTATAAATGAGTTTGAAATAGAGGCACCTGTGATTTCTAAGGATGTCGCGGGAGGAATAAATTCAGGTTGCTCAAATACATCTGCTTTGACTTATGACACTAAGGTGTCTGTTTCCCTCTCACTATGGATTTGGATTTCTTTCCAATACTTTTTGTATCTCCTAAGCAGAAAATAGGAGAACAGCAGGAGCTTGACATTTAGCTCTTTAGTTAGAACTAACATTTCTCACCCTGGTGCCTATGGTTACCAAAGTGCATTCTTCCTGGTGAATACCAACCCCTCCCCATGGATCCAAAGCCAGTAGGCAATGACATTTACCTAGCCACCTCTCATGGGATAAACCAACTTTTAAATCCTTCCTTGAAATCCATGCATACATTTGTCTTCTTTCCACATAGAAATTAAGCAATAATAATGTTCATGAACAATATATATATGAACCAGAATCTGTTCATGGTCTCATGCATGTTTATTCATTATTCATAACAAGAATCCCAGCAGTACTATGAGGCACCAAGGGATCAAGTTACTGTCCAAGGTAATGGGGCTGTCAAGCAGAAGAGCTGAATGGAGTCTGAGGCCTGACATAGCTGCAACGCCCTACTGTCACATAAATAATAACTCATATTGTTTCTCTGGGCAGCAGGGCAAGTGACCAGTAGAGTGGCCCAAACAATAAAGCCAGAATTGCTCTGAGCTTCGTCCCTCTACTTACCAGTCAATTCTTTGTGAAGATCTATATATGCGTACAAGGGAATTAGGATTTTGATTGCAAAACACCTGAGTAGATTCTTAGCATTATAAGATGGATTAAGGCTGAGACAAGTAGACCAACTAGATATTCAGATATATTTCCTGGGGAACAAGTGAATTTAGGGAGATCCCAATATCTCCGTCCTAAACAACTTTTAGATCACTCATCAGGACAGTCTAAAGTAATTTTACATGTTAACAAGATAAAACTTGTGAAACCCCACTCTAGCACATGTATGATTGTAGTACTCTATTCAGAAGCCATCTATTTCTAGTACAGGAAAAAAAAAGTCAAAATCTAAAACCTGTTGTATTATGACAAAGACCTAATGGAGGACACTATGCAGATAAATGAGCAGTCATCTGTCAAGAGTTAGTATTTATTAACCTGAAAACATCATGTAATTGGCCATTTGGAGTTGTAGACCTGGTTGCTCTGTTTAACCTAAAAGTCATCACTTAAACAATTTAATTAACAGTAAGCTCTTTGAGGTGCAAAGATAGCCTCTCATAGGCCTTTGCATGTCTTTGAGAGTCTGACATATGAGAGGCATTCAAAACATTTTGATAACTTGAATTAGTCTCTGTGTTTGAGGAGTGCATCCTACTTTTTGTGATACATCCACGTTGAAAAATCTTAAAGTTGTACAATTGAAGGAAACCACCCCTCTCTGTGTCTGTGTTTCCTTGCTGAGAACATGGCTTGGAAAATCACGAGAGCTTTTTTCCTGTTCCAAAAGTCTCTGTTCAGACCAGCAGCTGCTATCACATTGAAGGAAAGAGTAGATGTCAAGGTCATGCCTACATGTCTTTGCCTTAAGGACTGAGTTAAATGTTAGGACTGATTCAAGTATTGTGGTGGGTAAGAGATAGGCAGTTTATGAAGTAAGTTTCCTACCTTTACAAGGCACAGGCAGGTCAAGGAAGTGGGATGGACAGATGAATGAAGGAAGAGTGGAAAACCCCACCTCATTTGCGAATCCGTCTATTGTGGTTTGCTCTTTGGACTTATGGTTTATGCACATTATCCTTACCATATTCTATGTATGTATACTTTTACTTATGTTCAAAACATTTTGTATATTGATACAATTTAGGGTATTTTTATCATGCTGAACTTTTTAGTTCTATCTCTGGTCTAGACATTTCTACTCTACCTCTGTTTTAGGGATTTACATATATATATATATATATATACATATATAACTATATATATATATAGTTATATATGTATATATATATATATATGTACATAGTTATATTGCTTAGGTATTTGTTCCTGCTTTACTCGGGAAGTTTCAATCAGTTTTTTAGCTAAGTTCCTGAGTATTACAGATTATCTTCACCCATGTTTCCTATACCTATGAGATTAGTCAGACATAGAATCTTAATTTTCAAACACTTCATAGACCTGCAGAACATGCCATTTAAATGTTTTTATATTAGTACTCTGTTGACATGAGACACTATTGCTCCTGACAGCACCATGCACTTTCCCGAAAATATGTTGGATACTGTTGTCGCTCCTTCTGGAGTCCATCCTCGCTTCGGCTAATGGCCTCTTGGACAAAGAACGGCCCCCACCTCAAAGGACCACTGTTTTGGATGTGCGGCCCTATGTGCTTGCAGGAGACAACCATAGAAGACTGCTTACCAAGTCAGGGTAAGACAGCCTTTTTACATCCCTGCTTTTGTTGTGGTCTGTCAATTACTCCTGGCCTTAGCCAAAACTGGCTGTACCAATGTTTCTGTGAGACTTTGGGTGACTGTCCAGGTAGTCACCCAAAGTTTTCGTCCTCGCTGCACTTTTTGGAAGTTGCCCATCTGCACTTCCTGTCTACCCTAGTATCATTATTTTCCTTCTGAGGTCTTTGATGAGGTTGAAGATTAAACTATCACAACTATTATTCTCTCTTCCTAGTTAGATATATTAGGAACTAGACTTAAGCTTTCCAGCTCAGGACAACTCTATTATAAACTCCATTATGCCTTCACCCTAGCACTAGATATGTAGGTCTTAAGTTTGTCAATTTTCCTTTTCTTAGAGCACACTTGTTATTCACTGTTTTGTATGTAGTTTTGTATCAAGCCTAAATCTTTTCTTTAGACTAAAAGGGGAATTGTAGTGAGATATTCACTTTGTCTGCCAATTGATGGGTGGACAAGGACAGGAGAGCATCCGGGGGCATCCTTGGGACCAGGAACCTGCTGGTGTTCAACTATGTTGTAACTTATTTCTCTCTAAATAAACATCTATTCAGCCTAAAAAAGAATAGAGAAGGAAGACGGGCAGTGGTGATTCAGGCCTTTAATCCCAGCACTCGGGAGGCAGAGACAAGTGGATCTCTGTGAGTTCGAGGCCAGCCTGGTCTAAGTGAGTCCCAGGACAGGCTCCAAAGCTATACAGAGAAACCCTGCCTTCAAAAACCAAACCAAGCAGGAAAGAAGGAAAAAAAAAAAAAAAAAAGAGAGAGCAGAGAGGGATGTTAACATATCATCCAGTAGAGGGAGCCAGAATTAAACGTTAACCAAGTCACAGTTAAAAGTTAACATTGGGTCTAAAACAAACAAATAAACAAAACATATTTTGATACTGAATTCTCCTGTCTGGATCCTATATAACAAGCAAAAACATTTTATAGGATCAATACTAATTCCCCAAAGGTTTTTTTCCCCCTAGTGACAGATGTGCTTAGAAACAATGCAAAGCAACAAATCCCTTGGCAGAGACCATTAGAAGTGGAGGGATTTTTACATAAAAAATAAGTATGTGTTTAGCCTATGAGTAATGAGTCTGGATTTAAATAAACCACACAGATCTATGGCATTGAATATATGGTGAGCTTATTTGTAGACAGGGTTGTATGTTTAACTAGGAAAATGAGTCATGTTGAAGTAGGAGAACCTGGAATTCAGCATGACTGAGGTCCTTATGAACAGCAGAATTCAGACACCAATGTGTGTAAAACTTGTGTGAGGATGATACGGAGTCAAGTGTTAGGCCAGGAAGCAGCTAGAAGTCAATGAGAGGCATAGCATAGATTCCCTCCTAGCCCCCAGAAAGAACCAGACACACAGACTCCCTCCTTAAACACACACACACACACACACACACACACACACACACACACACACACACACCTACCCCAGCCTCTTAGCATCCATTAGAATGGGTCAACAAAGCCCTGTTGTTGTTTAAGTACCTCACCATGTAGTATCTAACACAGGCTGTCATGCCATTGTTTGGTGGCATTAAGGGCAAAAGTATCTTCGTAAGTGGCACCTTTAGTTGCTTTACATTTTAACTATTCAAATAAAAAAGTTTTTTTAATATTCTAAATAAATATAAATGCAGGAAGCATATGTAGACAAAACTAAGAAAATAAAATATATGCTCACACAAACTGGGCCTAACCTTTGTGAAGAGTTTATCGCTCCAGATATTTGTATATGATTATAAGCATATGTGCTATTTTTACCAAAAAAAATCTTCAGATGCTAATTTATTTGCTAAATGATCTACAACTTCCACAAAAATAAATGTTAATATTTCTCATGCCCAGTCTATAGCCCAGTGCCTTTGAATGTTACGAAATACTCTCTGAAATTGTTTGGTCCAGAAAGTCATCCAGTTCAAACTCCTTCTCCTCCAATGTAGCAGAATCACCCCCTTTTTTCTTTTGAATCTCAACAACTTGTTAAATAAACCAGGCCAACTGTTTTACAGAATGTCCTCTCTTCTATATTTATCTGGTTATTTCCATGTGGTATCATCTTTGTTTGCTTTTCTATCTTTTGTATTTCCAATAAACTAAAATAGAAGCAACAGCTTATGTGTTCAAGTTAAATATTTAGCTAGAGCACATCACAGGTGATGGTACATGTTTCGAAGCAAACAGTTTTAAATGTAGCCTGATAAAGTCCTCAAAATAGAACTCTTTTTTTCTTTGACTCTTGTATCCCATAGACATTTGTATTATAGAAATCCTCCCTCTCTAAGGGAGGGAAGAGTAAAAGGTGCCTCCTACACCTTTTATGTAATTATCAGTTTACTTTCCACACAGGAAGCTGTAAGAAATGAACTCCTAAACACACGTCAAAATGGTGTATTCAGTTTTTCTAAACTCTTAAGACATCCTTCACCTCATCAATCTCATTCACTTCCTAGTCTACCTCAGCAACACATTACTTCCTCAGCCACTAAGTAGTTATGAAGAACACCTGCATGACAGTCCTGGGAATACAGAAGCAAAATGCTCCCCCCTCTGAACTTCTCCTTATTGCTCAGAACTGACACAGTATGAATTCAAACTCCACTAACAGGCTCTTAAGCTCATTTAACCATATTTCCCCATTCCCTCACTTGTCTGAGTCCCAGAAGGCCACCTTTCAGGACCTTTGGAAACTGTACATCTCATAGTCAACCACACTTTCTTTTGGAAAAAGTTAGACTCATTCCTTTGCCAAACTCCAAAGCAACTCAAAAGTCCAGCCCTTAAACTCTGTTGTCTACATATCATCATCCCTAAATGACTTTTTCACTGCCTTTATGTAAGTTCAGACCTCATTTCTTTGAATTGAAAACTGTGTGCGTATCTACCATGGCAAACTCCAATATCCAATAGACCCAGATCATTGTTCCAGGCCCCATTCTCATTATTCTTAATAGAGACATCTGAAAACATTTTTCTGTTTAAACTAGGCAAAAAAAAGAACCTAACAAATATTTCTAGCAGGTATTTTCATAAGTAGTTTAAAGTTTGATGGTAAGCCAGGTGGTAGGGGTATGCCTTTAGATCCAGCACTTGAGATGCAGAGGCAGCCAGATCTTTGTGAATTCGAAGCCAGCCTGGTCTTACAGAGCTAACTAACAGGACATCCAGGGCTACATGAAGAAAACCCTGTTTCCAAAAATCAAACAAAAACAGTTTAATGGATTGTGTAAAAAGCTCTTTCATAACACAGAAACATGAAAAGAAGTTGTTGGGATTTCTGGGTTTTACTAAGTATCAAGACAGTAGCTGTGAGAGAAAGAACTCGGGGAGATGGTTGGTTGGGAGGCAGAATGAGACAATAAAGAAAGAAGATGGAGGTAATCTTGATGCCTCTCACTCCAGATAAAGCAGGCAGAGAAAATGCCCCCAAGCCATTGACATGGTGAAGAATCTTGGCTGTCTCTGACAGTGGGGTAACCTCAGTTGAGGGCCTGGAGACTGGGAAGGAGTTGTTCTGGGTAGACTGTAAAGAATTGTCTCTGCTCTAAACTGTTGTTGCTGAAAGGGTGGGAGGGAGATTATTCATGGGGAAATAGCCATGGTGGAATTTTTAAACCTTTCTAGGTTTTTAACATTGAACAGTAGAAAATGAATGTCAAGCTATTCAGTTTGACATGATGATGATAGAGACGTTGAAGATGTTAATGGCACTATAACTCCTTGGAGAAAAGCTTGGTTTTAAGGTATGGAACCTGGATAGGCTTGTGGATTCCGGCTTTCAGGATGTTCCAGTATGTGTTGGACATACCTGCAACAGGATGCTTTTTCTATGCATATCCCCACTTTTCCCTTAATGTTCTTTCTCACTATTAATGCTTCCATTGATTTCATCATAAGTCCTTATGTAATCCCCTTCCCATCTAACTAATCATTGAAACTGTTGAACTCTGCATCTTATATAGTTCTGCATGCTGCTCTCTTGCCAACTGTTGACTCTCCCCTGAAAGCATCCAGTAGCATCTTCATGGTTGTTCTTCCCCAATCATCCCCTTGTCAGCTACTCTCCTCCATTACCTTTGAGTCATCACGCTTCTTCCCATGTCACAAAACAGTTAAAGATTGTCACCTCAAGTTTGAGGCTAGCCTGGTCTGCAGAGTGACCTCCGGACAGCCAGAGATACACAGAGAAAGCCTGTCTCAAAAACAAAACAAAACAAAAAACATTCTCTTCTGCATTACCTGAGTGGCCTTTCATTATCTGACTCATTCCTACATCCATCGCCTTAGCCTCCACCTTTTCCTGTCATTCTCCTAAACTATAAAACTTTCCAAAGTGCATCACTACCCTGTGATACAAAAGAGCTGTTTACTTATGAGAAAGAGGTATCTGCAAGACACACTCTTTGTGGTTTCCCAGCATTCTTTTCTTCATCTGGTTTAAACAGAAAAACATTTTAAGATTTCTGTATTTTCTTGAGCTGCTTTAGAAACATTTCTTTGTATGATGAACTTCAACTTTGCAAACGCTACTGTATAAGTATACAGTTTGTTTCCTTTAAGCAGAGACTAAGGGCACTTAGGTGGGCAACTCTTATCTCATATAAACAGTCCTTAATTATTGATATCTTATCATCTGCCATATGAAATATTACTTGAATTGGACCTTTTGTGAGCTTATGAAAATTTTCAGTAATGACGTGAATCAAGTCCTTCTCAAAAATACAATGCTGAAAAAACACCTTTACTGACATTATGTACCTCTCCGTATTTGCCAATTACAATTTGAATTATACTCTGTGGCTCAAGGTACAGCATTAAAAATTCATTCTTTCTTATAGTGCCTGAGATTCAGTTGGGAATTTATCCATATTTTTTACATTTCCAATAAAGGCACACTTATTAGGCACATATATGAATTCATACTACTAAATATTAATGTGAAGATGTCTTATTAAATCTTTATGCTACTGTAAGCATATATAATAAAATAGTAACATATAAATAGTCAAGTTTGACTATATATGGATCATTGCTTAGCAAATTTCACACATATGATTGTTATCATAACCACTGTATGCTTTTATACCAATTTCTTGACACCCCATTACACTCTGGAATGTCTAAAGCTTTTGTGTCATGACATATAAACACATTTTTTCTCATCGATGCCATGCTAACTAAAAGAACAAATTAATAATTTTGCATAAATTTTGTAATAGCTGAAACCAAGACATTGTGTAAAGAGAGAAAAAAAAAAGAAAAAAAGAAAAAGAAAGAAAAGAAAGGCCAGGCCTAGGAAACTGTTTGAAAATGAGACATATGATAAAGAAACCAGTGGTATTGATGCTGGAGAGGGAAGGGAAGTCCACAGTACCTCATGCATCCTGAGACTCAGTATATCCGATGCCATGAGACATTGAAGTTGTTAACACTAGAAAGATACATCAGAGACTTGGTTTCTACAATATCATCATCATGCTTCTGCATGAAGGTAGGAGACAGCATGCTACTCATAGGGCATAGAAGTAGTGTGGGAAGTGTAACAACGTAGAGAAATAACAGTTAATGGTGCCCCTAAATTAGATAGGACCCAGAGCATGCAAGTTAGATGTATTTTTCCCTAGATCACAAGAAACATGCAGAAAAACAGGTTCCCACAGCATGAAGGCAGAGGACTGACAGACAGGTGGAACCTGCCAACGGATGCAATCAGCCAGAAGGGAACATGTTGGAAGAACTGTTCAGTCCACTTCCTTTGTCACCTGCTGGTTCCCTCGTCATGCCAAAGGAAGCCAGCCAGATTGAGACTGCCAGAAAAAAATGTAAGACATCCGATTGAATATCGATTCAGGTAAGTGTATGTACTTATACTATATACATACGAGACATGCCTACCTTAAAGAGCTACGTTTACCTGCAGTTCAGATGTAACTAAGCATCCCTCATTTTTACTTGCTGAATCTTGGCAGGAGAATACAGAAGACTTCTGAAGCTACACGAGAGCCTCTAAGCAGCATCTGGGCTTAGAAGAGGTCACTCTTGAGTGTATTTGGAGCATCCAGAATCCTTTCCCTCCTGACTCATGAAACTTGGATGTTTCTCTTCCAACAAAAGTGACCTAGTTTTTAGTTGTTGTTCTTGTTAGTGCCCTGGCAACTCTACAAAGGATTCTAGGACAATAAAGATTTTAAAAAGTGAAATATGCAGATACATATTTTTAAGATGTCATAATTAACTTTTAACTACAGTGTTCATTAGTATTAACAAACTCAGGAGAGTAAAGTAACTCTCTTATCTTCTAGAATCAAAGTGAGTTATTTTTCCTTATAAATACATCTTTTCACATGCTGCACACTAAGACTTCAGACTATTTGCCTTCTCTCTTTGAATGTCTCCTTCCAAGTTTATGTTTGAGTTTAATTGCTATTGTTACCATATCAAAAGTTCACTAAGATAACGGAATTGTCACTAGAGTAGTCTGCCTCAAGAATGGGTTAGTGTCTATGTTAGGCCCTCAGTGTAATAGAATAACATATGCACAAATCAAAAGGGGCATTGTTTATTTGGCCTTAAGAGTGTCAGAGGTTTCCACCCATTGTCATAGGGATGGCGTGGACAACTCATATTGTGGCAGCATGCAAGCTGAATGACAATGTCTGCAGAGTAGCTTTTTGCTTTCTCTTATCTTATCAGATGGCATGGCCTATATTCACAAAGCTTCCTAAAGACCCAAATCTTCACAAAGACCCAGAGGTGTACTTTACTGATTTACTAGTCACTTCTCAGTCAAATTGACAATGAAGATTAGGAATGACAAGCCCACCCCTTGTCAACTTTATATCCAAACACCTCTCTTTAGACTGTTCTGTCCCTGGTCCTCAAAGGGTCCATACCCATATCTCATAACCAGCCTCTCATTGTTCAAAAACATCCCGTAGCTACAGGATTATTCAAAACACTCTGAGATGCAGGATGCTATGAATTTAGTCTGAAATGATCCCAGTGCTGGCTCGGCTTTCTTCTCCATCTACAAATTGTGGTACTGTGTGAAGGCGGCAGAGCCTTTAGGAGTTGAGGCCTGGCTCACAGTTATCTTTGAAGTTATATGTAAGCTTTAGTCCATGTCTTTGTTCTCTGTCTCCTGGTATTTATTAGCTTCTCTTCATTTTCTTGATAAAATACCCGAGAAAGGGCAACTTGAAGAAGGAAATGTTTTATTTTATCCTATAATTCCAGAAGGGATACAGTCTATCATGGTGGGGAAAGTGTGATGACAAACTGGCAAGGCATAGTGGTGGGAACAGGAAGCTATCTGGCTGATCACATTGTATCCACACACGGGAAGCAGAGAGGGAATAGTAAGTGGAGCCAGGCTATAAAGCCTTAAAGGTCACCTCCAGTGATACATTTCCTCCAGCAGCTTACCTCCTAAAAGTTTCATACCTTCCTAGACAGTACCAGCAACAGGGGACCCAGTGTTCAAATACATGGGCCTATAGGGAACATTTCCCATTCAAATCACCGTAGTTCATAGCCATGTGAGCAAGCTGATGCTCCACACTCCCACCAGCAAGGACCAGAGCACTCAATTTTGCCTCCCCCCATGATGGACTGTGATAAGCAAAATCATAAGCCCAAATGAATCTTTCTTTTCTTAACTTGCTTCGTCAATAAATATTTTACCAGGACAAAAGAGAGCTAATAAGAAAATTGTCACTAGTAGTGGAGTCATTGCTGTGATGAACACGCAGTTGAGATTTTAAGTCTTTGGTCTGTGGGAGGAATTTGGGAAGGCTCGAGCTACAGGCAGAACTCATGGGCCATCCTGTTATGGTTAGATCTAGAATACTGATAGACTGTGTCCCGCAAAGACCTTGCTCATTAAGAACTCATGCGGAAACAAGGACTACTTTGGTAATTAGAGTAAGTAGAAGCTCTTTGTTTTACTTTTTGGCCAAGAATCTGGCCTTGTTTCACTAGTGGCCTGAAAACTTTAGTGAGATTTAATTTTTAAACAATGGACTAATTTATTAGGCAAATACATTTGAATACAGTGTAACATTCAGGCTATGACATGTTTGTTATTCATTGCTTGCAGTCAGCTTCTCTCAGAGTTTGGACAAAAAAAAAATATTGGAACAGAGAGAAGTAAAAAAAAAAAGGTACAGTAGTTTCGTGAGGAAGAGAGGAGTGCATCAATGTTGCAGACAAAGCAGCTGCAATTTTTAGAGATTAGTGTCATTAGGGAAGTGTCACTCTTCGTACTGGGACACTAGGAAGTGTGTTGATGGCAAAGCCTCACTCAAAAGAGGTTCCAGATTACAAAAATGGCAAAAGCAGTTTAAAGACTTCATTCAAAAGGCGAGTGACGCTGAAAGGGTGCTCTACCAGAATGGTGTTTTCCTAGATTAAGCTACACAGTCAATCAAAAGCCATTGCAGCCATGGTTCAAGGAGGCCTGCCTGACACTCCAGCTGATGTCAGAATCTGATGTTGTGTGGTATTGGTTTTATAGGCAGACAGAATGCAGGGGAGAGGCATCAAGGTTCTAGGGAAAAGCCTGTTTAACCCGGCCATGTGTAGCAGATCAGATGCAGGATGGAGAGCCCAGGGCAAGGCAATGCATGAATCTTTGAGGGGGAAGCCTAAGGTGCAAAAGGGCGCTGGAGAAGGCAGGAAGGTGCAACATCTGCAAAGGAAAACTGAAGGCACTTTGTTTCATTGCAGCTATTTTTTATGGTTAACCTTGGGTCATCTATAGAGGTATGTATCTGTAAATGCCACAGGTAAATCAAGCTTGCATCTAACTCCACATCTTATTTTGGTTGTTTTGCTTCATTGGTTCAGCTAATGTACATTGCTTATCTGTGATGGGAAATCATCTTGTAAGAATAATGTTAAGAGCTAAAGTTCAGAAGACACACACACACACACACACACACACACACACACACACACACACACGATGACAGAATTCTGTCTTTTGTTCATAAGCACTTTCTAAATTTACAAAACAAATAAAAGGCATCACAAGTGCCTTCTGAAAGTTATGAATATGTGTATGCACTCCAGGGATGTCAGTGAGGCGAACTGAACCACACAGAATATTCATCTCAAACATGCCATCCATGCTTTAGCTTACATAAGATCTCAGCAGACTGAATGCTTTGGAAAAGCCAGGCTTGCAGTACAGCAAGTAAGATTGTCTTAATGTAATCCTACAGTTCCCCCTTTTGTGCAAGATCATTAAATCCTTGATAGGCTAAGCATGTTAATTAACCAAATATTTTAAATAAATCATATTGATTGTGTTTTCATTAATTATCTGAGCATGTTGTGGGAATTCAGTCTGAAAGCCAGTTGTGCTGGGGCTGCTTGAAACGATGGATGAGGTCTTCTCTGGGGATATGTGACCGGATAAGAACTGGGGGTAGGGGTCTCATGGTTTCTTGAATGGTAGTTGAGCTGGAAACAAGCCAGCTGCAGCTCCCCAAGTGTCTTTTGGGAATGAGGTTAGAGAGCTGGTTCCCCAGTGGGAACAGCAGAGCAGCTGGTGACATGACTCGGATTCCTCTTTCTGTCTTGTAATCATTTTGATTTTAATATTGATATTAACAAAGGATACCACAATTCCCAGACTCCCCTCTTCATGGACACTCACCCATAGCAGCAGATGATCGTGGAAAACACTTTTTACTCATTGCCTTGACCCTAAACAAGGTTTCACTAACAGCTAGAGAAAGATCAATGAGCCTGAAGTCACCCAAAAGGACCAAATCATGTCACTAATTTAAGATAACAGGGAGTGTTCTGTTCTTTGACTGAAATGTTATATAGAAGGAAGGAAGCATGCTTTTTCTTTTTTTTACCCCAAAGGATTTGTCATGAGAAATGAGCAACAGTGCTGTGAATTACAAGGAAAAAATGCAAACTGCCCCTCCTTCTAGATAGCATCCTTGCAAAGCCAGTCCCTACTGACTTGGCTGGTCTCAGGACCTTTGCTGGCCATGACTCAGTAGACTTGGCACAAACAGGTGTTTGAAAGGCCCGTAGGCACAGACACTTCCCAACCCACTGCTCTTGGCAAGCCTGCCATCACTTCTGTGGCATCAAGACCTGCCTTTGCTGGTCTTGATGCCACATGTGGCCAGGGTACTCTCGGCATTGCCAGCCTTGAGCCTGCTATCAGGATGAGAACATTCTAGATCCCAACTCAATGAGACAAGACTAGAGAATCCATCTAGTAGACTTCCTAAGCAAAAAACTAGTTGTTCTAAGTCTGCATGTTTCCAGGTAGAGAAAGCTAACAGAAAAATTACAAATCCTCTTTTTCTATACAAGGTAGATCACATTATACCGCATGTATATGAGTGCATACTTACACATTTATACAGGGAGACATACCCATCATTCATGCACATTGTCTTCTAGAAAGGAACAAATTTATATCAACTTGTTCAATATTCATACTTCTTCTAAAATGAAAAGCAAGCTTTCATTACACAGTGATATGAGATTTCCTAGTGCCCTGTCACAACAAAAATACTGGTAACTTTATAAGGTCTAAAGTTACCTACAAAGTAAACAGAGGATTATGAAGAAAAAAACAAAGCATTTTTTACACAGAATTTTGTAAGTAATCATAATATTCCTTCCCTGATGTGCCACATCACCGTTATCAGACATATTGAAGTATCCACATGAACTATGCATTTTTGCATCTATTTTTTTTTTACCTTTAAGATCTTCCAGACTTCTACTTTCAAATTTGCTGTTGATTTTAAACTAATTTAAAAGATTAATTCTAAGTAAAGTTTTTAGGCTGTTTCTCAAGTCAAATAAAAATTACTTCCAGATTATGTTCTTTTTTAAAAAAAATTGTTTCAAAAGTTTATGATCTTAAAAGAAGTAAGTAACAGGGCTGGCGATGGCTCAGAGGTTGTAAGCACAGATTGCTTTTGTAAAGGACCTGAGTTCAGTTCCAGTATCCACATTGGGCAAAGTCATACTAAGCCCAGCTGCTGGGAATCTGATGCCCCCTTGGCCTCCAGGAGCAGCTTCCCTCATGTACACAAACTCCCATAAATACTTACACATAATTTAATATAAAATGGAATCTAAAAAAGATAAATAACCCAAGTAAAGTATGAGCAAAAGATCTAAATAAAGATTCTTGTTCTGGCTAGTTTTATGTCAATTTGGTACAGCTGGAGTCATCAGTGAGGAGGGAGCCTCAATTGAGAAAACGCCTCCAGGAGATCCGGATGTAGTCAACACTGTAGAGCATTTTCTTAATTAGTGATTGACGTGGGAGGGCCCAGCCCGTTGTGGGTGGGGCTGCCCCTGGACCAGTGGTCCTGGGTTCTATAAGAAAGCAGGCTCAGAGAGAATGGTGAGCAAGCCAGTAAGCAGTACCCCCCCTCCACGGCCTCTGCATCAGCTCCTGCCTCCAGGTTCTTGCCTTGTTTGAGTTCCTATCATGACTTTTTTGATGATGAACAATGATATAAAATTGTAAGCCAAATAAATCCTTTTCTCCCCAAGTTGCTTTGGTCATGGTGTTTCATTGCAATAGAAACTCTAAGACAATTTTATGAAGAAAATATATTTTAAAAACCAAATAATACAATGAAAGATATTCAACATTATGTTATTAAAGAATCACAAATATGGTTAATTTAAGTTGTGAGAACTACTTAGTAACAAGACCAAGCTGGAAAACAGGACCAGTTAGAAGGGAGGATCCAGCTCCTGAGTTCTATAGCACAATGAGGTAAATTTAGTTCTAATAAATAATTGTATACTTCAAAATAGCTAGAGCAGAGAATTTTGAATGGCCCTAACACAAAGAAATGATAATTCTTTGAAAAACTAATTACTCAACTTGAACATTATACATTATATATTTGATTTGTGCTTTTGTTTTATTGGTTTGTTTTGTTTTTGGCTTTTTTGAGACAAGGACTTGCTATATAGCCCAGCCTGGCCTTCAGCATTAGATCCTTCTGCTTCAATCCACTGAGTACTAGGATTACAGGCATGTATTGCCACACATACATGGGCTATACATGGTATACTTGTATTGAAACATATTATATGGCATAAATATCACAACTGCTATATTTTCACTGAAGTTTTTCAAGTGGGAAGAAATTGTTAGGAATGTCACCCAATAGGAGAAGAGGGTATGCCTAGCATGTGCAAGGCCCTGCATGCAATCTCCAGAACCACCAAAATGAAATAAAATTAGCTTACCTAAAAAATTTAATTAACGTTCTTATATCTGCTGAGATGTTAGGAGATTCAAAGAAAACAGTTAGAAGATGTTCTTTGATAAACTGAAATTTTCAGTGAGGCCCTGACTATGTCAGTCTGGACACACCAGCCCCAAACACTGGGCATTTTGGAAGAACCCTCATGGACAATTGTGAAGATGGTGAGCTGTCTGCTCTAGTTCTGTGACTATGGAACAACCTTTTGATGCAAGACTTTAAATGCGTTTTGCACAACAGACAACTGCAGCAGGCTGGATCAACTCATTTAGCTAGCTGCCCATATTTTTTTTTTTCCTTCTAGTCTAGAGACTAGAAACCCTGTAACCACATATTACCTCTTTGTTCATTTATTGTCACAGTATTCTTCTGACAACTCTTTTTGAAAGTGTTGACAGGATTTGTTACAAGTTGGTTTATATCCTGTCTGTACAGAAATGACAGAATTCTTCAAAGCACCAAATATAAACTAAGAGAAGCATCTGAGTTGATGCCTCCTATCTATTCAAAACTGAGGAAAAATCTATCTCCAAAATATCTCCTCTGTTTTTCTATTTTCTATTATTTGAGTTCTATTTAGTATACTATATGAATCAGATCCATTTGCTTATTTTGTATTACATGTATTTTATATTGTAATAATAAATGTTCCATAATTTGTTGTTGAAACAATTAATTAGCTTGTTTGGAGGTTCTAGCAGGGAAGCACAGCTATTCGTATACCCTTGACTGAAGACCTGCCCTTATCTATTTGGGGAAAGTCTTCTGTTTCATCCTCTTTGTTGGAGCTTGCAGCTTCAGGAGGTATGCACACATGGAATGGTAAGGGAGGAAGAGGTCACATGCCTAGCCAGCCAGATTGCCCGAATAAATCCTAGTAATCAACGGGGTGACATATGTCACAGCCAGAGCACCTTCAGACCTACTGAATCAACTAACCTGGTCTCATAGGGGCTCACAGAGACTGAATTGACAACCAGAGAGTCTGCATGGAACTGACCTAGGCCCTCTGCATATATGTTACAGTGATGTAACTTTGTATTCTTGTGGAACTCCTGCCTACTTTTGGGACTTTTATCCTACTGGATTGTCTCACCCAGTCTTAATAGGAGAAGATGTCTCTAATATCACTGCAACATGATATATATTTTGCCTGGCTGACATTCATGGGAGGCCTGCCCTTTTCTAAATAGAAACAGGAGTAGTAGGTGGGATGGGGGAAATGGGAAGAGAGACTGGGGAGAGAAGAAGGGAGGGAAAATTGCAATGAGGATATAAAAACAAAAGAAAAATAACAAACAAAAATTAGCTACATACTAAACAATCATAAGCTGGATAGTACCATTTTATCCATTTTTGTAACAATGAAAGAAATGCATATTATATACAACAAAAAAAGCATAAATACATTCTAGAATTGTGTATCTTACCTTAGTGGTACATATGCTAAATTTGGAGAATTATAAGGTAGCACATGAGAATATGAATATAAACATTTCCTTAGATTGGAAGACTGTTTATTAAAGGAATCTAAATGCTACATTTGTTATTTTTCATTAGCCTGAGAGTCTAACTGCTTATATATTGCTTTTAATGTGGGACAATAGGATTGCCAACCGATGAATAGAGTTTTTTTTTTGCCTCAGAATTTGCATAAATCCCACTCTCATCATGCCATGTGTTGATGCCAAATCTTTTGGAGCCATTGAGGTCTGTAAATTGTGAACGGCACTTCCTGTAGACTATGGAGTACTCATCTTGGTGTGGACAAGCCTATGGTGAGAAAACAGAAATAACAGTGACTGAAGTATATGTTCAAAGGAGCAAGCTCCAAAAGGTTGGTTCTTATGACTAAATGGATTTTCAACAACTGATTATTTGGTTTTACCAAATGTCTCAATCAAATGCAACCAAACACTGGCTGGACATATATAAGTAGTTCCAATCCTGAAAAAAGTATCTAGCTAACAGTAGTTTGATTTGTAACACTTTAAGACTGTACATTATTATGCATGTACAAATTTTCTAAACTAAGTATGAGCATGGAGGCCAATTTAAGCATTATGATAATCTAAATAAAACCAAAGTGATTAGGATTAACTACTTTCAACATCTTTTATTGACAAGTCAGGATTATTCCATATTAAATCTTTAATAATTATTAAATCACGCTTCCCACAATTGTAAATGCCAATCTCTGAGGTTCATTCCTATGAGCAATTTGACTCAAAACAGCCCAACATAGTTTAAGATGCTTATCATTAGGCCATTCATTATAAAGCTTCCTAGTAATAAAATATGATGCTAGTGTTGACCATTTCCCAAGAAAGCACTAGTTCTGTCCGACTATAGGAGTGATGACAGATCCACAACATAAAGTCTGATAAAACAGGTCACCTGACTTCTGCTTTAAATCAGTTCTAATTTTAAAGCACCAGAACAAGATGGGAATGAAACCATTCAAACTATGGAACCATTAGAGAACATCAAAGACACTCATCTTAGATTTTTTTAATGGCATTCTAATCATATGTTCAACCACAGTGTCCATTTCTCTGTGGAGTGCCTGTTATGGGCTGAGCACAATGCTTTAGAATTGATGTCTTCTAATCAAATAATGGGATACTGGGGTTTAATTCTCACTCCCACTTTTCACATAAATAAAGGCTTTCCTAAGCCCTAGGAGAAAGTGTAAAGGAAGCCAGTGCTAAGTGACTGAGGCTGGTTACAAACCAGATCTGTCTGACTTAAGAACCAGTGACACTCAAGAAACATAAACTATGATAACATAAACCCATACAATAAGTCCATGATGCCATTCTACATGGTTCGGACTTTAACTTTGTCATTGGGTGCCATTTTCAGGATGGAGGGACTTTTCTGTTGGTCACTCGGTTGGTTGGATGGATAGAAGGTACTTTAAATGTCATTTTGTATTATTGGCCCAAACTATCCAAACAGAGGAATCTGAATCTTCTCATTCCTTTCCTTATTGGGGTCAAACTGAAGAGTGTTTCAAATGCAAGGTCCATGTATTCCTGTAGCGTTTCATAGGCAGAGAGGGTGATGTATTTCTATGAGATGAATGATAAGTCAAAGGTTATATCTTAGGGAAACAATTCTAGAAGCATAAGTATTAAAAGACAAGATATAGAAAAGACTGGATTTTAAAAAACTTTTATTGAGTTTTATGGATTTCACATCATTCATCCCAATCCCTCTCATCTCACTATTTCCTTGCTTCCACCCACTGCTCTTGCAACCTCCCACCAAAACAAAAATTAAAAGTAAAAACAAACAAAAACAAAATCTCAGCATGGAAGCTGTAGCATGGCCTGGTGAGTCACAGTATACCATTTAGTCCATGCATCTTTATTTGCAAGTGTTCACTGCAATGAGTCATTGGTCTGGTTCAAGGCCTTTGGCTTCTGCTATACCAAAGATAATTGGCCCCTCATTGGAACTCCTCTTGGATATCTTATTGTTGCCTTGTATCATGGAGATTTTGCAGCTTTGGATCTCCTGGTCCAGCCCTTTCACATGCTCCAACAGTTGACAGATAAGGTGGGTGTTGGGGTGGGCTACCTCACAGTCCTTGTTCTGGGACTGGGTGGTAGCTGGGTTGGTCAGTCTGCCAGCTTTCTTTCATTGTCATCCCTGGGGAGAATTTCTCAGCACTGCCTCAGCTAGCAGCCAGCAGGGAGCTGGACCAGTTCTGCTCCCACCCTCAGTCCAGCTCACCTGCATCCACACCACCAGGGTCAGCTCTAGTGGTTTGCCCAGGTGACAGGCAGGGTCTGCTCTCCTGATGAAGTCGGTGAAGAAAAGACTGGATTTAAGAACTGCAGTTGGAACTGGGTCTCAATAACTCACACAGCATCTTCTGATGGATGGACAAACAGATATTGCTCAATACCAGGAGAAATAAAATACTGATGGATGTTATGGCATGAATGAAAACATTACTCAAAGTGAAACAAGCCGAACACTTAAAAGGGGATGAATTCTGTGACATGTGACTTATATCTCAGTAAAAGTGTTTAAAATTGACATGTGCATTGACAGGAGCAATTCTAAAGTCAGAGAAACTGGTTAAGAAGGTTGTTGCCTATTAGCATGAATTACAGCATGCCTGCCAGTTGAAAAACTGAGCCAGTGTGTAACAGTAGCCAGAGTGTGTAACAGTAGCCAGTTTCCATGGCATGAATATTCCTCTTGTTGCTCATTTCATGTGAACAGAGGTAAAAAAAACAACAGAGAACTTGAGCTTAATTTTTCACACAAAATATTGAGAGCACACCCCAGCTCTCCCGGAGTTCCCTTTCCCAGTGTGGAGCTGCCAGTGTGAAGTAGGATGACCTCAGACTAGAAGTAGGAGCAGAATCTAGTTTACCTAAGACAATTGGTGTGTTTCACCCATCCACAAGTCAGTAGGTCTTCAAAGATTAAAACAAATCATTAAGGACCTTGCCAATCTAAATGAGGAAGCTTCTAGACCAGATTGCAACCGGAGGCTTCCCTGCTGCCAGTATATCATGAGATCAAGTTCTCCTTTTGTTTTTATTTATTTTCAGAGTTAGGGATGAAACTCAGGATCTCTCCAGTCACTGAAGCCAATACTTGTAAAGAGCAGTTTGGAGAGTCCATAAGAAACAGGACACATCGTTGTATTGATCCTTTCCCAAAGTCTACCATTTCAAAAATGTGAGCCAATTGATTGCCTTTACTGCCTGATTCAGCTTAAGCTGGGTTTTGGGCTTCCTGCTAAAAGCATCTTGAGATCATTTCTGATGCAACGTGAGAACACTGAGGCCTTTGGACCAAGGAAATGAGTCAGAACCACAGCAGCAGAGCACACACTAGAAAGTGGGGGCGAAGGCAAATGGGTGAGCTGCTGGCAGGGGAGATGCCTGGAAATCAGCAAGAGCCGAACAGAACAGGTGAACAACACAGACACTCAGAAACAAAAGCAAATTATCAGGAACAGAGAAGATTAAAATTCCTCACGGGGAAGTAAAGCGAGGAACATTTCCAAAGCATAATACAAAAGCCTTGAGATGAGCATGAAAAAAGCAGGTCCCCGCAAGTGACTGCAGCTCAGACCCAAAGGCAAAGCGGGGCTAGTGGGAGTCCTGGACAAGCAAGCAAGCTGGAGTAACATGCAGATCTATAAACAGGGGGAGATGACTTAAAAATCATTAATGGGTTTCCCCTCAGTGTATGTAACCACTCATTTGCTCAAAGGGAGTGTAAAATGTATTTCAGTACAATACCAGTCAAAGTAACACTGGCTTGCAGCATGCAAAACAAGATATTTTTATCCAGTAAGATATTATCCTTGTTGTAAATGAACAGGTTTGAGGAGTCCAAACATCAACCACTAAACAGCAGATCACAGGATTCCCTTAAATGCATACAGAAAGCATCCTTTACTCAGATGGCATATGGATGAGTTGGGGAGAGAAGACAGAGTCTGAAGAACGTTAGGAAGAAAAACTGAAAGAGAAGGAAATCAGGACAGCAGAAAATGTTTTCCCCATCTCTGTTCTTTAACCATGAAGGGTCCCTTTGTTCTGGACAGAAAGAAGAATAGTGGAGAAATTATAATAAAAACAGAAAAACACAGAGGTCTCCTGGCTCCAACCAAGTGAGAATTCTTAACATTGGTGAACTTACACTTTCTTTGATTGTCAGGCAGAAGGGACCTCTAAGATTCATCTATCCTGAGCCATTTTGTGTATCATGGGGAGGCTAAGTTCTGGAAGGAACTGCAATTTTGAAAAAGGGGTGTTAATAAAGCGAGCAGACCTGAGCATTGAAGTAGTCAGAACAGGAGTCACAGAGGCTTCTGTGGCATCTACGGTACCAATTAGAGTGGAAAGGGAGCCAAGCCATCTTCACCCAAGATTAGGAAAGGGGCTGTGAATTTCAGCCTTGATAATATGTTCGCCATTAGTGACAACAAGGAAAGGGTGCCACGTGGCCCAGAGTACCCTGCCAGAGACAGACGCAGAGAACAGCACATGTAAACTCCACTCTTCTCAGGCATTATGACGCTAAGCATATACCTATCACTATAGCTAGATGTCCACTTAGGGAAAGTCACCAACCCTGCTGTTCCATAACAGACCATCCAACCGAGGTAGCATAAAACAATGGCCATTCTACAGCACCTCCAGATTCATTAGGCTGGGAATCTGGATAAAGCACAGCAAAGATAGCACCTCTCAACACAATGTCTAGAACATCAGCCAAGATGACCTGAAAACTGAGGGTGCCTTAAGGGCCAGGGCCTGGGAACATTCTCTCATTGAGGTTGGTAGTTAGCAGTAGGTTCCACTGGGACCTGCTTGAGGCTACTGGCTGGAATGACCACACAGGCCCTTCCTGTGTGCTTGCTTGGGCTTCCTCAGTGGTGACCAAGTTCTGAGCATGAACATGACACAAAGTGAGTCAGGAGGAATGTACATTGCTTTTAATCATCTAGCCTCAAAAGTCAAACATCACCCTTTCCAGCAGAGAGACACAGCTTACCCAGATTCCACAGTAGGAAGCAGACTCAGCTTCTCAGCAAAAGGCATCCATCCTGGTGGGGCGGAGCACAAATGTTTGGTCATTTTTAATACACTATGTTCTCTCCTCTTTTCAGGGAGAAGATTAAATTGGGCCAAGAACCTCAAATCCCCCTTGAGTCTGATGATTTTCTAGGAAGACTTGCTGTTGTGTGTGTAGATTCTGCACATAGCCGTGATTTATTATCTCAAAGGGATAGAAAATAAAATGAGCATGGAGAACAGGTGCCTGGGCAGGAGCCCAGAGGATAGCAGGTGCAGACCCCTGGACTGTTATCGCAGACAAGGGTAAAGCCTTTCTGCAGAGGAAGCTCATTAGAAATGCATGCCCAGGGTTTTTATTGGGCACTGGTCACATCCAACCCCAGTCTGCATGCACCAAAATTTTATACTTCCAGAAGAAAAAACAGGTGTTTGGCATAAACCATGAGGGTTGCATGATTAGTTTTGGCACAGAGAGCCATTCTGATAAGAGAATTGTGATCCTGAAAGTCAAGTTTCCAGATGCAAGCCAGGCCAACCTTAGAACAGGACTTGGGAAGGATAGTAGTCTTGGCTCTGATTTGTCAGCTCTTCGCTGCACACAGACAATGGGAGATGATATTTGAGAAAGGGAGAGTATTTTCTAGAGAGATGGGTCTGGGCACAGTGGCTCACCCCTATAATGCCCATGAGCTGGGTGGGCACAGTAGCTCACCCCTATAACACCACACTTAGTAGGCTAAGGCACAAAGACTGCCTTGACTTGAGGACAACTTGAGCTATACTGTGAGATCCTGTCCTTACAAAACTTCAAGTAGATACAGAAGGGAGAGAAGGCAAAGAGGGAAAGGGAGAAATATGGAAGAGGGAGTGGTTTAGATGGAATACTCCTTACAATAACTAAGTTGTAGCATGAAAATGAGGTTTTATCTGGAGAGAGGAGTTGTTTTCCACTGTGACAGAATTGGTAAGAAGGCTATCTACCAGTTAGACTCTCTTCCTCTTCAAACACTAGCTGCAGTCAGTTATTATATGCTCAGCCCCTAACAGAATACCTAAAATCTTTGTCTAATGTTTCCTTAGTGGGTATGGGAGAGTGTTTAGAATTATATGTAGGAACAAGCATTTGAATTACTACAGATTGTTGGCAGGGCCACTATTCAGTGCTACCTAGACCATGATTTCTGCCTGTTTTGCCAAGGCAGGACTAGGATTTGAAAGAACTATCTGAGCATTCTATAGATAACTGGGAAGTATGAGCTTCATGTGTACATACTAGGCATTATTGCAGAGGTTCCTGCAGACTGTAGACAAAGGATATTTCACAAAAGGAGCTTAGAAAATTTTCCTGGATAACTGGGTACAGAGAATCAAGGATGATTCATAGCAATCAAATCTGCATAGCCGGGAGAGTAGTAACACCACTAAAAAGAATAAGACACGGGGATGGGAGAGGACTTATTTTATGGGCAAATTATGAGCCACACTTTAGACATTTCTAATTTGAGATGGCATCAGTACAAAATGTTTACTTGGAAAATGGTGTGATGAGACAGATGGCCTGGAGAGGAGTCAGTGCCCTACACGCAGCAGTGATCATCAGCAGGGAGAAAATAGCTGAAGAGAACATCACAGGGACCATGGATGGTATCTGTTGTGGACTATGGATTATATAATTGTACTCCATCAATTTCCCTGAGGTTGGAAACTGTACCATAGCTATGTGTCCTTGCTCTAGTTAACATGTTGATTTATGTAGGTTAAAGGAGTGCCTATAAATGAATATTTATCTTCCTGCATGCCAGTCCCTTGATTAAACACTCAGAAGCTTAATATTAATTATAATTGTTTGGCCAAAGGCTCAGGCATATTACTGACTAGCTGTCACAATTAAATTAACCTGCTTTTACTAATGTGTGTGCTACATGGCTGTGGTTTACAGGTAATGTTTCTGGCATCTTGCATCTATAGCAGTTCATGGCTTCTCCCTGATTCCACCTTCTTTTTCCTCCATCACCCTGTTTGGATTTCCTGCCTAGCTCTCTTCTGCCTGGTCATTGGCCAAAACAGATTTACTCATCAACCAATAAAAGCAACACATATTCACAGTATACCAAAGGACATCCCACATTGTCTCCCCTTTTCTGTCTAATTAAAAATGAAGGTTTTAACTTTAACATAGTAAAATTATAAAATGGTTATTAAACAAGAATTACAGTTATAGTATTTAGTCTATTTGTAGTTGGCAAAATTAAAATTAAAGATAGATACTCTATCATCTATCTTATCTTTGTGAATCTAAAGTTTTATATCTAATTTATCTTTTATCATAACGAAGGAAAACTATTATAAGTCTTCAACTCCATCAAAAACCCAGAAGGATATAATATCTTAAGTAAACAGGAAGTGCATTGTAAGCAACTTTCAAAACTCTAGAAATGAAAGAGATGTCTGGCTGCTTGGACAGTCACCCAAAGTTCTTAAGTAACATTGGGGCATCCATCCTCAGCTTATAGGCCTAGAGTGTCTGGTAGACTTCTCAGTAAAAATGAAATTTGAAACTGTCCTGCCTATATTGGCAGCTTGTTAGTTGTTTTTATGTGTCCAGTAGAATGTCTGGCAGACTCTTCCATGAAGCAGGAACCCTGAAGACTATCTCATCTTATTTTGGCAAGTTCAGCAGCCATTTTCCTGTGGGTCCTGCATGTCCAGTTATTACAGCATAAAGTATATCATATCCTCCCTTTTTCTTTAGAAAGAGATTGACTATGAACATTAACCATTTACATTTATAACCAACCCCCTTTAAGTGAAAACAAGCATAAACAATCATTTTGGGAATTTGGGCATAGCTTTCTATAGTACTTCCTATTGATTGGGAGCACTGGTATTCTTAATGGAGATCCTGAGAAAATTTACAATTGTGGTTAAATATTAGTTTTATTAGGGGGAGACCTCTCCAGGGATTATACTTCATCAAGCTATATTACCCTGGAAGGAGACCACAGCTTCTCATCTTCTATGGAAACAAAAGTAGAACCTCTTTTCTAAAGCAACATACCCCTAGACCCAATTTTTGAAGTTAAGATACCTCTAAAATATATGCGTTGCCACCAATCAGCTTGTGGCACACTGTTTATAATCCTTTTTTGTCTGTAAGAACAAAAGTTAAATCTGTCATGCAGCATGCTGCGAGCCTTAAAGATGCCTTTGTGTATCATGGCGGAAATATGTCATGCTATGCTCAAGCCAGCATGCTGTGGTGTCTCTGAACAGTGACCTGCATAAGACAGTGAAATGACAAAGCCCAGCATGTCTCTGTTTCTGTGTATTCAGAACCTTTTTTTTTGTTTGTTTGTTTTTCTTAGGCTTATGTGGATGTACATGCCCCATGTTGGCACCACATGTAAATGGAGGTTTCTCTCCCACCTGCCAGTCCCCAAATAAACATTCAGAGTTTTAACACTAATCATAAGTGTTTGGCAAATGGTTCAGACATATTACTGACTAGCTCTCACAACAAAATTAACCCATTTTTTCTAACCTGTTCTGGCATCTTGCTTATATAGCAGATACATGGCATCTCCCAGACTTTTCCTTCTTTCTCTTCATCTCTCTGGGTTTCCTGCCTGGCTCTATTCTGCCTGGCCATTGGCAAAAATAGCTTTATTCATCAACCAATAGAAGCAACACATATTCACAGCATATCCCACATCAGTCACCCATCTTCAGAGAATAAACAGTGGTTGACTTTAACAGTAGTTATGTAGCTATCTCTCCGTATTTCTTGAAGTGTTCTTGTAAGATATAAATTATATAATCAAAAACTGTGTGTCTAGAATGACGGGTGCAGAGCTAATGGGGCAGATGAATTCTCTGAGGTTGGATAAAACTAGAGAGCACTGTTCTGGAACCCAAATGTCAGTGGTGCCATGGCTGGGTTAAAAGAGAAGTCATGAAAAAATAGGGAAGGTGGAGAAAGGAGAGTGTTGTAGATCTACAAGAACCAGGGAGACTGACCAATTCAGTGGACACCAATAAAATTAGTTTGGAAATGAGCGACAAAGCAAGACCTAACAAAACACAGTGAGATGAATCAATTTCCAGTTACCTTAGCATGTTCTGCTCAGAAAAGGGTTAAGAGAGTTAAGAAAACATGCTGATAAAAGGCAGAGAAGAAGGAATGCTGAGGGCTAAACAGCCTGGTTAGATGTGGAAACCACTGAAGTTACAGCGAGAGTATACAGAAGGAGGCTAACCCAGGGAAAACTGGCTGAGAAGGTTTCTTCTTGCTATCCTTTTGTTCTGTTTCCTTCTTTCTCTTTTATGGATCATGAAAAGTCAGCCTAGGATGTCACAGTAGGCTTCCTTGAGTACATTTCCCAACTGACCTCCACTTACTTGAATGACAAGTGACAGGTTTCATCATATAGACTGATGCACACTACTCAATAGTATCTTTACATAACTGGTTGGCCCAAGCCCATTCCCATCCTCACACTCCCTGCTTCCTGTGTGCTAAACTCTTATTCTTTAGGACAAAGGAGCACAGTTGTCTATCTTCTAAGAATAAACCACTACTAACTCTCCCAGAAGTTATGTGGGCACCCTGTATACCATTATCTCCTGCATTATTTTTCCCCCTCGATAAAAGGATTCTGCTGTTTCTTAATCAATGTCTGTATCTAATCTTCAGCCAAGTTTTCCAAACCTCCAATGGGCCATTCTGATGGCCTATTCTTACTGATTTCATTTGTTTCCTTGGTTCCTTTCTCATTTGATAGTTTTATTTTGAAGGTCATTTTCAGTTGGAGACCAGTCTTCTGAAACATTGTCAGCTGCCTAATTTTGTGCTGTAATTTGAAAGCAGTCTTTGTCCATCCATCCAGCTCATCCATAAACATGTATAATGGATTGTTGCTTGGCCAAATCAGCCACTGTAAACTACCTTGTGTGTACTGTAATGACAGTCATTGCCTGGCTGGCATTAGTACAGCAAAGGCTATCCTTCCATTCTATGCCCGTAAGTACATTCATTTTGGGTACTTCATTTACTCTTAAAAGGCATTTGAAGCAGCAAGCATACTGATGTGAATGTCACATTGGACAAAACCAAAGTATATATTTTTATAGATTGCCTGTAAGGAAGTCCTTATCTTCCTCTGGTAATGTGTCTTGTAAGCACACATGCAGGACAGCATGGGAGAAAATGAGCAAGAATCTGCCTTACCTACCCTGGGTGACACTAGGTGACAGACTATTTCTTCACTAAACTTCAGTGACTTGATTCCTACTGGATGTTGTTTCCTCTCAATGGCTATATTACAAAAATAACAGTAATCATCTGATATAGCAATAATAAATATGTAACTAGTGGGATGCATTTTGTTATATATTGAGGTAGAATTTACTATTTCTTTTTTTACTGAATACATCTTCTAAAGGAAAAAGCAGTTTTGTAATTCTGGACACTCAAACACAAGGAAATTTCATAAGAGGTGTAAAGGAGCTGAGGCTGTGAGTGCAAATATAAATTGCTACATAATTAACAAATGTAGCCAATTTTAATAAGGTTTTTTATAAAGAAAATAGGAAGATCTATATGAACAATCACTCTAAAAGATAAACTGACATTTTAAAGTAAACCACACCATTTAGATTCCTGGCAGTAGCCAGGCGTTGGTGGTGCATGCCTTTAATCCCAGTACTCGGCAGGCAAAGGCAGGCAGATCTCTGTGAGTTCGAGTTTGAGGCCAGCTTGGTCTACAGAACTAGTTTCAGGTCAGGGTTCAAAGCAATACAGAGAAACCCTGTCTCAAAAACAAACAAACAAGCAAGCAAGCAATCAAGCAAACAAAGATTCCAGGCAGTAATACTCACAGCAGCCTATGGAACACTAGCTGCTGACATTAGACCTGTCATTCCAATCATATGAAAAACACACATCATTTTTTCTTATTCCTTAGACAGTATTATATGAGGACATCTTTCTTTGATAACGATTTGTATTTATAACCACATGATATATCACATGTAAATTTGAAGCCTAGGAATCTCAAATTTAAAATACATTTTTCCTTTATAAAAGACACACACATATTTTCTCTAGAAATCAAACAGTTAAAAAAAAAGAAATTAAAATCTCTCCAGTCCCAAATCCTCTGAAGCATAACTGAGCTTGGTGACCTTGCCTAGAGGCAAAGGGGTAAGGTACCTAACTACTGATAGGAGGAACATGGCCATCAGAACAACGGTGACCTCTTCCTGTGGAAAAATTATGGCACTTCAGAATCTGCCTTTCCTATAACACAATCCTGGAATATTAGTGACTTATCAGATGCACAGAGAATTAAAATATTACCAAGCTTTCAAAGTGACAGAATGAAATGTCTGCTGAAGTCTTTAATCCAAAATGTTATTTAGTCATAAAACAAAAACTTGTATAATGTGAGTGTGTGTGTGTGTGTGTGTGTGTGTGTGTGTGTGTGTGTGTGTGTGTGTGTGTGTGTGTTCAGAGATTAGAGGGCAACTTGTGGAAGTCAGCTCTCCTTCTACCGTGTGGGTTCTGGGAATAGAATTCAGGTTATCACACCTTGGTGGAAGCAGCTTTTTTGTCTGCTTGAATCATCTCCCAGGTCCTCTCTCTTTTTAAATCCATTTTCATTTTGTTCGTCCCTAGCTAAAAGGATTCCTTGCCTTATACACCCCAAGAATGCTGACTCAGCTCTTCACCCAGCTGCATTCCCTTTATTTTCCACATTCTGCCCTACAAATATTGGGTGGGCTGATGAAAAAGACCAGTATAAAAACAAAGTCTCAGTTCACAAACATTTGAAATAGCATGAATCTAAATGCTTTCACAATTGTTTCACAACTGTTCGATACTTGCATATGTGAAGGTTATAGGCTGAATGAGTAGAGAAAACAACTCATGCTAAGATCACGTAGTGAAGTCTCTAACAAGGTAACCGTTATTTTGCTTTCTTTGTCAGTATTCTGTGAATTATACACTTGTTTATGAGCGTGTTAATTTCACTGTAAGAGTTCAGCGCTACCCCCACTGTGTTTTGACCATCAGTTGTTACAATGTAAAATAACCTATCACAATGTAATACCATAAACACTCATTAATGTGCTATGAAAAGCAGTTCTAAAATCAAGCCTCAAAATCAATTATTTTGTCATCAAAGTAGAAGTGAATGAACAAAAGTCTGCAGTTGAAGCCAGACAACTTCCCTGGCATGTTGTGCGGCTACCATGGAAGCAAGCAAAGGGAGAAATATTAGAAAGGATGCTGACAATGTGAAAAGAATGAATGGCTAAACACTTATGCGTTCCAAGAACACAGATCACATTCTTTATATTTTGTTCTTCATATTCTGTGGTGTTTTAATTAGGTGTCTGTACTGGGTAGTTTTCACTATCAATTTGGCACAACCTAGCATTGCCTTGGAGTCTTTTTTTCCACATTGAGAGTTTTGAACAACATAATTTGATCATATCCACACTCCGAACACTTCCCAGGTCCACCCTTGCTTCCCTACACACCTGACTTTGTGTTCTTCTTTCCTTTCTTCTTTCTTCTCTTTTTCTTCTTCTCTTTCTTTTTCTTCTTTTCTCTTTCTTTTTCTTCCTTCCTTCCTTTCTTTTTCTTCTTCTCTTTCTTCTCCTTCCTTTCTTTCTTTCCTTTCTTTCCTTCCCTTCCCCCTTCCCTTCCTCCCTCCCTTCCCTCCCTCCCTTCCTTCCTTCCTTCCTTCCTTCCTTCCTTCCTTCCTTCCTTCCTTCCTTCCTTCCTTCCTTCCTTCCTTTTTAACCCTTTAAGACCAATTTGTGTTACCCAAATAGCCAGGAATGCAGTCTTACCAAGGAATTACTTGTATCAGGCTGGTGTGCGGGCATGATTGTGGGGGATTGTCTTGATGGTTAATTGAGGTAGAAGATGCACCTTAAAGATGTGTAGCATTTATAGACTTGGCCCTGAACTGTAGAAGCTAGCTGAGCAAAAGCCCCAAGCAGGTAGCATGGCAGCATTTGTTTCTGTCTGACTTTGATTGTAAATGTTATGTGGTGGTTAGAATGAAAATGGCCCTCATAGGCTCATAGTTTCAAATATTTGAACCTATGGAACTGTTTAGGAAGGATTAGGAGGTTATGGCCTTGTTGGAGAAGATGCATCACTGGGGGGCAGTTTTTGAGGTTTCTAAAAAAAAAAAACGCTTGCCATTCTCTCTCCTCCTTTCTCTCCTCTCTCCTCTCCCTCTCTCTCTCTCTCTCTCTCTCTCTCTCTCTCTCTCTCTCTCTCTCTCTCTCTCTCTCTCTCTCTCTCTCTCTCTCTCTCTCTCTCTCTCTCTCTCTCTCTCTCTCTCTCTCTACCTCACACTTGTTGATCAAGATAATATAAGTTCTCAGCTACTTTTCCAGGGCTGAGCTTCTGTATCTAAATACCAAACAAACTCTACCCTTGCATGCCGTCTTATCACAGCAATGGAAAAGTAAGTAAGACAGTGTGACATGACTAGTTCCTTCAAGCCCCTGCTGCTGCAACTTCCCCAAGATGCTGGGCTATAGTGAGGGCTTTTGTTAGTATTTTATCACACACCAGATAAGAAATTAGAACTCACCACTTTATTTGGTTTAAAGATAGAGCCAGAGCTTGTGAAAAGTAAGGAAAAAGGTCCGAAATTCATTTTGGAAGCATGCACTTATTTCCTTGTGCTTCTCCTTGTGTTTATTTATTGTGGAGGGGAAGTGTATTTTAACGTGTGTGAAGGTTAGAGGACAACTTTTAGGTGCCATTTTTTTCCTTCCAACCTTCCACCATGTGGGTTCTAGGGAGGAACTCAGGTTGCCAGGCTTGCTGGAGAAAGCTTTTCTACTCTGTCATCTCATTAGCTTTTGAAAACAAGCTTTTACATATGTCCTGTTGCACTGGTAAATTCTAAAAACTATATAAAGATTTTTAAAAAATCACCAAAATTTCATATTCAATGGCCAATTTTGCCAACATTTTGAGAGCTTCTCCAAGTTTTTAATGTCCTCTATATTTTCACATGGTTTTGATGAAATATGCATATTTATGTTAACTTTTTAACCTTCAATGAAGTCTTAATAAGTACTATTCATGAATAATGTAAAGGCTGTACAATTCCACCTGCGATTATAATGTATTAACATTATCCTAGTGAGAAAGTAACATACAATAAAGTTAGTATCATTAATTTATTTTCTTCTTTAAATTGGTAAAAGCTAAATTAGTTTTATAACTTTTTTCAAAACATGATTCTATTTGCTCTTTCAAATAATCCTTGTAATCTTAAATTCTGATACAAAGCAAAAAAATCCTTATAGGTTATAGTTATACTAAACTTTTCCACTTTATTTATGATCAGTTTTTTAGTTTTATCACTTTCATTCATGAGTTTTGTATCAGCTCTTGGGATCATTTTGTTTTTAGCAAGAAAATGAACAAACTCAACAACTTCTTGAGTTCCTCAGGAGATGCAGCTAACCAGAAGCTGCACATAGACTCCAGCCTTGCCCAAGATGGTTTCCCCTATTTCAAGCCACGCCCTTCAGCATTCCTTCCCCATTTCTCCTGGCTACTCAGGCCTGCAAAAGATGAACTAGCTACCACAAAGTCCTTCTCATGTTCTGATGAGAACAATCACCTGACAGCCCCCATTCTAGAGACAAATAATCTCCTCTTGGTGAGGGAGGAGCAAGTAAGAAATTCTGGGTGTGGTGTTTGTTGATTTATTTATTTTTGGTTTGTTTGAGGGGGTGCTAAATTGCCACATTTCTTTCATTGGCCTTGGAAAACTGTTGAAGAAATAATTTTATGCTGTGTTGCCTATTTGTATGCTTTCCTTTTTTTTTTTTTTTAACAATTTACTGACTGGTATTGTATGAAGAAAAAAAAACCTTGTTTTTTGAATCAGGGTTTCTCTGTGTAACAGTGTTGGATGTTTTGGAACTCAATTTGGAGACTAGGCTGTCCTCGAACTCATAGAGATCTGCCTCTCTTTGTCTCCCGAGTGTTGGGATTAAAGATATGTGTCACACTACCCAGCTGTAAAATTTTGACCGTATTCATCCTTGTTACTTCACAGTTTGCCTTATCTTGGTTCTTCTAATAGTAGAAAAATCACACTATTTGAGACAATAATGGCATTTTAAAATCTTTTTTTGTCAGCAGTTAAATATTTTAATTTTATCTCATAGCTATTTTCTTGTTTACAATGCACAAAGTAAAGCCAGTAGGAAGCCTCTTTTATTTATTTGTATATTTTATTCCCTCTCCTATTGCCATCTCCTCATTCCCTTTCTTCCCCCAATGCTTCATAATTGAGATCGACCTAGGATTTTTCACTGGCTACCCAAGTGCCTTAACAGTGAAGCTTTCTCTCTAGTCCTGTTGCCTAATTGTTAAATGTAAATATATTCAAGCCATACAACTGGACTTCATAACACCAACACTCAATTTCCAAGAGCTAAATTAAGTTCCATACTTCTAAGTGCATATAAGATAAAAATAAATAGGTGGTTTTCATTTCATTCAAGTTCTATTCAGGTAGAGACAATAAATAAGCAAGGGAGAAAATGATTAATATGCCTTAGGTACTTAGAACCCTTAGATATTTTCTTCCTTTAAAAAATCCATTAACTTCCAAAAATAAATCATAGATATAAAACATTGTATTGATTTTCAGCAGAAGTAAGTATTTCTTAATAAACATAAGACATTATAAGTCTCAATAATCCCTTCTCCCCACTTATACACTATGTGTGGAGAATGTGACTTGTACTTACAGGCGGTGGGTAGTTGTACTGTGGAGTATAGTCTTCAGAGTAGGTTGTTAAAACACACCTAAAAGGAGAAGCCAAGAAGTCATAAAAAGAATGACACCCCCAAAAAAAACACTAATGTGAAACACATTTCAGAAAGGATGGCACTAATGATGTTTCAGTCCAGTCTTCCCAAACAATCTTCACAGTATTACCTATCCCTAGCAAGCATTACTTCAATGACTTTCAGTTCCTCATAATCTCCTGTGCTCCTGTACTAACAAACATAGCTACGAAGTCCCATGTGCACATCTTAGGTGCTCTGTGTTCCCCAGATTCTCTTCATCACCCACTTCCTGCCTCAAAATCTTTTTTACCCCATGTCACCACATTCTCTGCCAGATGATGATTAAAGAGATTGTAGAAGACACCTAGATGGCTGAAATCACAGACTACCCCCAGCCCTCCTCACCTACCTCCTAAACACACAGAAATGTTACATGAATCACATGCTCTCCACCAATTATATGAGCCTAGGCAAACTCAAAAGAAAGCCTTTGGGGTGCTGGAGGTGAAAAGACACAATGTTACAGGAATCTCAAAAGCTGATACCCTAAGCCTGCAGTGCAGAGTTTTTACTCTAGGCAATAAACAAGAGAAGTGATCCTGGGCTTATTGTACTTCCACATTAAAGAGACTAGGGAAACCCCAGTTATGAGCCCAGAGAAACTTACAAGGTCACTCTGTTTAGAGCTTTGGGTAAGGGAGAAGACATCCTTCTATAGAAATGATGCTGCACTTGTATTCCCAGCAATATAATAGGAATGGTTGGTCAAAGAACATAAATAATCTGGTTTCTTTGGAAAGCACGAACTTCAAAATAACAAAATCCAACTCAGGCAGGCAGATGGGTATAAGTAGTAGATTTAGCTGGTGAAAACCATCAATTGCTGTCAGCCCTTTGAGTGCTTCTTCCTGAGCAGCAGCAGCACATGGGAACCTTAGAGTTATGAGAATACCATCTTCCCTGAGTTTGGAGAAAGACCCCAGTGAATACCAAAATCTATGGATGCTCAAGTCCCTTCTGTATTTGTGTATAGCACATGTACATCCTCATACACATTGTAAGTCATCTCTAGACTGCTTGTACTACTTAACATAATGTAATTGCTAAGTGAATAGCTTGGACACCAGATGGTTTTGGGAATAATGGTTTTAAGTCTATACATGTTCAGCAAACAGTTGTTTTTCTTTCAAGTGTTTTCAGTCCATGATTGGTTGAATCTGCAGACTTGAAATCCAAGTCTACTGAATTACAACCATGGGCAGGACCCAGAATTCTGTAGTTTAACATTCCCTCTAGATAATTCTGATATACACTTGAGTATGAGTACTGATGAGCAAAGGAACAAAAACAGAAGTTCACACGAGAGGGGCAAAGCCTCAAAAGGGAGAAATGGATAGAAGAACATATGTCATATGAGAACTGAAGTATGTGGGGCACATGCTGAGGGTAAAGGTCTAAGCAAAGATGGGGACAAAGGGATGAAGAGGAGGATGTTGCACGGGTTGCCCACTAAAACTAAGACTGTATGAATAAGTCTTCTGAAAACCTACTGCTTTGTAAACTAATTAAAAATACAACCATAAAAGATGTTTGAACATAGGTATCCTGCAAGGGGAACAGTGCTTTCCCCAGAAGACATGGGGTAGTAAAACACCACTGTGTGGGATACCGCCCTCTGATGTAATTAACATCAGGGAGGTTCCAGAGGTCCCCAAAGCAACTCAAACTATTGCTACTGCTCTTGATTGTCCATAGCTAGAAGGTAAGATCATACTACTGAAGACATAATATACTTTGGTCAAAGACCATAGAGGAAATCAAACAAGAATGGACCTGGATGTCCTCCCTGTTTGATAGCTTCCATAGCCCTAGAAGATGCTGTATAGGTCACTCAGGAAGAAAAGCCATCAATCGACTTACTGATAGTGTACTCTACATCTTAAAATACCTACTGGAGCAATAGTGGCATGACTGTTATAGGAATAATTAATAACTTTCAAGTCCACAGTAGGAACTTCACGCCTGGTACTGCAAACCTGATTAAAAAGACAAAAACAAAAGCAAAGAAAAAAAACCTATGGGTGTGAAGGTGAAAGGCCCTAGGAGGGAACCTATTTAGTTGTTTTGCTAAATAAGCATACTGTTGAACTGCTTCATAAATATTTATGCTTATGCCCATAGAGTGGTTCAGTTCTCAAACTTGGTCAAAGAAGCTTCTTTTTTCAGTGGGTAGCAGAAACTGCAGATTCTCATAATCTTTCAGAAGTGCTGAAAATAAGTGACTAAACTGGCTACATATCAGCAGTCCCCTCCCCAGGTTCAGAGACCATCAGAGAAGAGGGGTAGAAAGAATTTAAGATCTCTGTTTAATGCTACCTTCTGGACATGACATAGTCACTGTATTTATGAGTCACAGCAGCTGTGCTTCCTAGCATGAGCCCTGCACAAGAACACGTCAGTCAACATTGCAAAATGAATGGGAGAAGAGCTACTTGCTCTGGGACTGCTGGGAAAGGGAAGCCAGCATTATTCGTTGTGGTTGTGTTGGAAAGTCCCACAATAATGAGCATTCAGGCAGCAAGAACTAAACTCAGTGGTTGTGGGTTGCTAGAGAAATAGAAGATGGTTAAGGAGAAATGAGGAGGAGTAGCAGGAGACAAAATGAAGGTGGAAGGGAAACATACAGCAGGGACCCAGGGCTAGTGAGGAGGTTGGGTGTGATTAAGATAAATTGTATACATGAATGAAACTGTCAAAGGATAAATAAAAATTATAAAATGAATTGGTTGTTCAACTTTTTAACTTTCAAGTCAGTAAATGAAATAGGAAGGAAAGAGGAAGGAAGAAAGGAAGAAAGGAAGGAAGAGAATTAAAGGAGTAATAAAACAGCAATCTCTATAAAAGAGAAGGATTTAATACCTTTTTTGGGCTTAAATTGCATATCACACAACTTCTTAAAGGCCCATCTGTATACCTTAATACTTAAAATTATTTTCAAAGAAATCTTGAAAGTGAAAATATGCAAAAACACATACTCATATCAGTTAAGAGCTATTTTCTTCTAGGAGTAGCATATGTAAAAGACATTTTTAAAAGACCACTTCTCATAGAGACCATTACACATAATTAAAAGAGCAACTCACCAGTAGTATGCATAAGAATCTAAATATGTAATATATATAATGCAGAAAAAAAGCAGATACCCAACAATAAATTATTAGTCTACAGTTACAGAGGAAGACTGTAAAACATCCTTTCATCATTGGTTTCTTTTTTTTTTTTTTTTTAACATTCTGTTTACTAAGATTCTGCCATAGCTTTATGTAACAAGATACAGCATTTCAGGCCTGCCACTCAACTTGTTTGTGGTAAGTCTCAGCTTCAATATGAAACTGTTAAAAACAAAAACCAAAAGTCCTGCTTTTTACATGATAAATGTCCTGTAAATGTGCCATTTACATAGCAGTGAGCTGAAGACAGCAAGAGTAAGGAGTTAAAGCTAAACATTGCAGCCCGAATAAAATCTATACAAAGCATAAAGTAGCTATCACTGACTACATAAAAACCCTCTGACTGGTTAAAACCGGTATAAAACATGCACTTTAGAATTGTTAGCTATCAGTTCAGAAAGTGCCAGTATCTACCAAACAAGTCATCTCCAAAGCCAAAGTGTAGGCAAAATTAATTCAAATAGCGTAACACAACCTAACCCTAAAAATATTCAGTTGATATTACTGAAGTGGAGGTAAATTCAGAGCTTTGGGGGGCATTCTCATGCCGCGAAGGGCTGGATATCTCTGGTTCATACAAAGCAGCATACAACAGAGTCTACAGATGTCATTCACCTCAGTCAAGAGTAGGACTGATGGTGCCCAGAGCTCTGACCTCCCAGGAAACATGGCTACTGTGTTCACAGAAGTAGTGTGAAATCAAAGGCATGCTGTTCTGTGTAGGCAGCCGCCCGCAGGACGCCATTACAAGATGGCGAACTTCCTCTTTCTTGTTTACCTTATTCGGGCATATGCCAGCTTGGCAGCTGCACTCCAGCGCGCCTGCTCGTTCCCTAGCCAATCCCGTGGCTCCAACACTGAGGCGAGGTCTTTTGAGCCAATGAGACCGTGACCCGTTGCCTAGTAGGATATATAAGCAGCTGTTCTTCCTGCCCGGGGCCCCTCACCTTCAGCTCTCCCTTCAACCAAGAGGCTCCAATAAAGTGTGATCTGAGAAGAATCCTCGTGTGGTTGCCGTCTTTCCTGCGGGTCGGGATTGGCGCGCCACAGTTCTGGTGGGCTCATCATTGGTTTCTTAATCCTAAATTTACTTTACCTGTATCCTCCAAAACCTTAAACAAAGACGGGTCAATAATAAAGAGAATGACTTTACAGTCTTGTACCTAAGGAGAACATAGTGGAAAGGGAGAACAGCGTGGAGAATACTACTTGAAATAAATTCATAGGCACCACAACCAAGAGATAAAATCAAAATGGAACTGGTCACAATAAATTCCATGCCATCCAACCCCAACTAAATTGTTGATGTGATATTTCAAGGAGTTGAAGGACCCATCCCATTTACAAGGAAAAAATCTGAAGCAGTCAATTCCCTTGTTTCTGCTTTCTTCAGTACTCTCTATCAAAACGACCTGTCCACTCAGTTCATCAGAATACTATTTTATTTCATAGGATGAGGTATTTTCTGATTCTAGAATTGTAAACAAAAGCCAGTTGGAACATCACAGCATCAGCAGGCCTTTCACTTCTCACTCAACCTCCAATGTCAATGAAACATTGCTTCAGTGGTCTAACAGAAGATGGCACTCTTGAATTAAGATAATGAGCAAATGCCCCATGCTTCTCATTTCCCTCAGTAGGATTAACTGGATGGGATTACCTGTGATTGCCTCTAGTCCAGGAAAATCCAACATAATTAAAAGAAACAGAAATAGATAACACTAGTACTATGAAAACAGTGGGACTCAAAATTAAGCTCACGAATATCCTTTCCTCCGGAAATGCTCCCAACCACTGACTGAGTCCTCCATCAGCCTTTCTGTTTAAAGACTCACTGCAGAGACTAGGAAATGAAACAGAAAACAAGTGCCCTACAATCGCTGAGGGGGAATGCAAATTTTTACTTCCCAAGGCTGAAAAGATTAAAAAGAAAAATCCAAGAGAATCCACAAAATGTACTAAACAAGTCCCCAAATAGTTGTCAGATACAAGATCGTTATACGAAGTAGTTTACCCTTGTGCTAGCAAAGCGTGGCAACATATAAGTGGAAAGCTCTCACAATTATAGCACATTCTCTGAATTTCCTAGAACACATATAACCAAAGCTATATAATATGTACACAAATGGAAACATACATTTTGTTGGTTATAGAATAATTCCTTACTTGTGAATGATGTGAATCACTAATGGTGATCATTATTCCATCTAACTAATTAAGTGTCATTAATAAAAACACAAGGTATTTCATGGGACTTGGCAAAAAGATATTCTAACAGAATTCTATAAAATGACAAATGGAATGATGATGGTTTGGAAAAGAACAATGAACTGGTGAAACTCACTCCATCAGGACACAAAGGAGCGCTATGAAGTCACAGTAATTTAGACAGTGCTGTTGCTTCAGGAATATACAAATAAGCCAGCAGGAAAGACTCCAGAGCTCAGAAATCAAGCTACTTAAGCATGGCTGTGCAGTATGATAGGAAAGGGTTATTGACAAAACAGTGAACAAAAGCTAGCCTTATGTTACAAGCAGTGCATGATTATTATATAAGAGACTAGTTTCTAAGATATACTGTAAAGCCCAGAAAATAAAACAAAGAATGTATGTTCTACAATAACTGTGTAGGAATGCAAAATTTTGTTTCCCAAAGCTAAAAAGATTAAAAATCCAAGATAATCTACAAAATGTACAAAGCTAGTTCCAAGAAGGTTGTTAGATACAAGAGCATTAAAAGATGTATTTTACCCTTTTCTAGCAAAGAGTGGCAATGTAAGTTTGATATTTCATATATCTTTAGCTCTACTGGCCAAACAATACCCTACATAAAGTTACAAGGAAAGTTACAGAAGATATTTGCATACATTTTACCAAGACAGAATTAATAAAAGATTTTAAACTTTTGTAAAGCAGTGGTAAAAAGAAAAAAAAAAAAGTCTCAAAGGAAAATTGACCTGGGCAACATACAGGTAATTTGCAAAAGAAATTAGTAAGGCTCTTTGCTTTTAGACAATCAATTTAGTCATAAATCCAGTAATGGGTGAAATGTAGAATGAAACAATGCATTACCCTTACATTGCTGCTTTGAAAACTTTATAATGTTTACGAAGGTGTGAAAGGATGAGTATTCATATGCTCTTGGTCCTTACCAATGTCTAGGAATCCTGTGAACCTGAGGTTATATATAGGTACATCTGTGTCAGTATTCTACTCAGACTCAATGGCAACATACAGTGACTTGAGGTCATAATTGGGAACCACTGGGGACAAGCTTGTGCCTCATGGATCTGCCCTGTCTCTCCCTTCCCTATCCAGAGCTGATAGGCCCAAAGCCAGACCCATGTCTACACTATTTGGGATGTCCTTTGGGATTTTCCTTAGTAGAGACTGATAGAAAAGAGCCAATCGTCACTCTTTTGTGATAGGAGTCACAGAATGTCCTGTCTCCACCTCACAGAAGACAATGCTGCAGGACTGGAGTCCTGACTGCAGGCTCCCCCACAGACTTTCCAGTTGTGTTATTGGGGTCTTTTTTTTTTTTTAACAAACTTACTCTTTGGCTAAGATGACCTTGTGTCTCTGTTGCCTACCACTTCAAGAGTCCCATTGTAGAGTCTGTAGCCATTAATTGCTGTATTCAAGTCACCAATTCCCCTTGCTCTGAGTCCAAACATTCTAATCAAAAGCTGGCTTCCCATATGGTTTCCAAAGAGGGAGAATGCTTTCATTAGGCTGTCTGGTGTGCTTGACATTTTTATTACTCATTATAAATCAACCAGTTAGAATTCTGGATGTGGTGTGTTTGTGTGTGTGTGTGTGTGTGTGTGTGTGTGTGTGTGTGTGTGTGTGTGTGTGTGTGTGTGTGAGAGAGAGAGAGAGAGAGAGAGAGAGAGAGAGAGAGAGAGAGAGTTTTGAGCTCAAGTCAGTCTCCATGAGTCAGATGCAGAAGCACAGATAAAAACAGCCCCCTCTGGAAATGTAAAACTGAAGACAATGCTCTGCTGTCAGGTTGTCTGGAAGGTGGACAACTGGCTTTCATCCAGTACCACCCACAATTTGCCACACATACTCTCATTGACCTTTAACAGGTGCAGAGACTAACTAGTGATACTTTCTGAGATGAGCAAGTCTGATATTTATCATTAGAACCATGACATTAGTTAAAACATCTACATGTGCATTAACACAGGGTTAAATGTGAATGGGTGATAAGATGGTGCACCAACCCACGGAATTCTTCTAGTTTGCAAAAACTTTACAGTTTAATTGCTTATTTTCTATTTTGTCTGAGGAAAGGGGAGCTGTTTTTTTTTAACTGCCTTTCCAAGGGGGTAGAACAAGTATACAATGCACTTACCATATCATATGGTGTCTTCTAAATATGAGTGACTCAAAGAAACAAATAATTCATTTCAAATTAATCTCTTTCCTGGCAACCATAGAAGTGCCTATTACTAAGACAAGTCTAGCCACTGACAGCCACAGATCTCCATATTATGGGTGAAAAGGGAAACTTTTTGCACTCTGAGAAATGACATCCCATGCTTAACCATCATTTTCTTTTACATTGCATGTCAGTCTAGATTCAATGGTGCAAGTATGAAATCCCAGACTTGGGAGGCAGAGGCAGGAGGATCAGGGGGACAAGACCACCTTGGCAGCATGATAAATTACAGAGTAGTCTGAGACATGAGACATACACTTTCCCTGTCAATCATATATTAAACTGGTTTGAATGTCCTTGTCCTTTCTTCCCACACCTACCTTTTGATTAAGTCAGATGGAATTCAGTAGCTGTTCAACACCCTCAGAATCCAGGCAGAGTTTTAGAAACTACCTCCTAAAAGATTAATGAGTATGTGATGGAGAGCAAAGATGAACTGTAGGGCAATTTGAATCTAACATTAATCCTGATCCAAGACCAGTACTGGCTAAAACTCCCTCGAGTCTTTATAAGCATTCTCCCCTTCTATTTAACCCAAATTTTCTATTTAACGATTTAACCCAAATTTTCTCCTTTCTGATTTGCCCTTCAGTCATTCTGGAACATTCAGACAGTCACTTAAGCACTCTGTATCTTAACCTCCCATTCATATTTATTCCACAAATATTTATGCAATCAATAAGTGGATTAATTAATGGGGAATTAATTCCCATGCTTTAATTTCTTCCTCTACACAGTTAAGAATAAGCTCACCCAAATGACCTCGGATGACTATCCGAGGAACAGGATGCAGACAAAACATGTGGAGGTTCTGAAGGACAAGGCATGGTATACACAATGAAGCATGAAACCAGTGTACTGATTGATGAAACACTCTGTCATCTGGACGAGACAAAACCAAAGCCAAGTTCTACTGTTTTCTAGGTCTCTTTCTGTTCTTTGGAAAGTCACCACACCCCACTGAGTCCTTTTTGGTGAGAGCTGTTGCAGGATCTAGGTATAATGCAATGATATTATTTTCTCATTACTCCTAAAAGAGTATTCAGTTTTCAGATGGAGAATGGATAAAAGGGACAAGACTTGAGAAAGGAGCCAGCTTTGATACTGATGTTAGCAAGCAGGGCTGGATCTGTCTGTTCTCCAGTCTCAGTCTCTTGGCCTCTGATGTTGCCTCAGCAAATGGCCCCATCCCCCTCTGGATGCCTGAGCAGGAAGTCTAGGAACCAACCTGAAGCCACCTCACCCCCATAATTAAGCATGATTCAGTAAATGTCATTTCTTTCTCAATGCATCAAAAAGCTGCACCCCTTTCCCCTGCCACACTGTCATTTCCGAAGAGTGGGACCTTATTTTGTTCCCTTGATACATTCAAGAGTCTCCTGGTGGCAGCCTCCATTATCTACCAATTTTGTGCTTCCTCAAAAGCAAATACCTTATGTCTTCCCTGTGCTTGAAAACCTTTCCCATTACTGACATGATCAAATTCTTCACATGGCTTTCAGGCACTGCTCAGCTGTCATGAATGTAGACTCACCCCAGGATGGGCCCTGCTCATTCTATCTCTAAATGTCCCATTTCCTATTGATGTTTAATAAGGATCAGGAGAAACAAGTAGGCCGAATAGATGTTTATTCAGAGAGAAATAACTCACATCATAGGCAGATGAATACCAGCAGGTTGCACCGGATGCTCTCCTCTCCGCGTCCCGCCAGTAAGAGAGTCTCCAGCCCCTGACCCCCTCCTCAGCCTTTTCCCCCAGTGTGGGAAGCCACAGCCCCAAGATGGCGCCTGGCTGGATGCCAGGTAGTTCGCGCTTAGCTGTAAACAAGCCTTATTTGGAAGTGCTTGATGGATCTGGTGCGCTTCCTCCTTCTGTGGCCTATCCGGGATCACCAGGTGGCATGAGCTGACTGGGCTGTGAGCACATTTAAGAGCTTGCTGGGGCTGGGAGAGGGGTAAGCTGATTTGAGAAGCAGAGTAAGCTGATGAGAGAAGCAGTGTAAGCTGATGAGAGAAGCAGCAAAAGCTGATGGGAGAAACAGAAGCTGATGGGAGCAGAGGAAGCTGATGTACAAGTATCCTGAATAAAACTGCTTGAAGAAGAGTTGTGGTTGCATGTTTCCTTGCCGGCTGAGGTAGGCACGCAACAAGTGGTGGCCCCTACGGGGGACCTCTCTGTGGGTGAATGGCTCAGAACTTCCTGCCGTCAGGGCAGTTGACTGGTAAGTCCCAGGTAGGTTAGGACCAAGCTAAGGACCTCGGTAAAGAGGCGATAAGGTCTCCGGTAAGGAGCGATGAAGTTCTGGGTTTGGACTAAGGTTTAAAAAAGAAAAAATGAAGTAGAATGGATGGGTGTGGTGGCGCATGCCATTAATCCCAGCACTCGGGAGGCAGAGGCAAACATATCTCTGTGATTTCAAAGTAAACCTGGTATACAGAGGGAATTCCAGGACTGATAAAAGTTATGCAGAGAAACCCTGTCTCAAAATATGTAAAAAAAGAAGTAGAAGAAATAGAGTAATAAAGAAGCTACGTAAAGATGGAAAGCACAGAAAAAATTTGGATACTATATGTGATTCTGCTGTCTTTAAATTATTTGATTGCTGAGAAAATAACAACTACTGATAAAAGAAATGCTGCTGGAGTAATCCAATTTATATATTTTAAAAATGCTTTGACTCAAAAATTTAAGCTTAAGGACAAGTTACTGGGGAAAAGGATTTCTATTTTTGTTTCCACAGAAAATGAAAAGCTGTGGATTACTTCCAGACTAATGTGGTTTGATCAAGCAAGACCCCTGAAGCAATGTCTACAGCCAAGATTTGTGCATCTTCTTAGGATATCCCCCATGACAGCGCCCCCTACCAGCAGGAAGTAGTTTGGAAAGAACGACACCCAAATTCCCAAATATTGTTTATAAATGTTTGCTTATAAATGTTTGTTTTCATTTAAGTGGGCTTGGTTATAACTGGTTAATGACACAAGCAATCTTTTTAAAGGTAAAAAGGAAATAAAAGGGTTGAAACTAAAGAAAAGCACATTAGAAAGATTTCTTAGGGAAGTCGAGGCAGTAGCTCCCTGGTTTGCCATCTTGGGCAATGTAACTACCAGCTGCTGGGACAAACTTGGGAAGGATCTAGATTTTGCCTGGACACAGGGAACATTGAAGTCAGGGACAAGGCCTGTTTGGAAACTTGTTTGCAGCTGCCTAGAGGATCAAAAATACTGCAAGGCTGTTGAAAAGTTTTCTGATTTTGTGGCCAGAATGGTGGAGGCAGCTGGGAGGGTATTTGGAGACCCTGATACGGTCATGCCCTTGATAAAACAGCTTGTCTCAGAAAAGGTCCAACTGGGTAGTATCACTAATTATTTGGGGCTAAGATAAATAAGGACTGTCATGCCACAGGTGGTGGGGAAGGTAAAAGTAAATAGCCCTATTCAGCCATATATAATACAGCTGCAAGAGTTAATTTGGAGGCATTTACAGCCTTTTTACATTCAACATATTAGGGCACGTTGCAGGTTGATTCACCTGATGCTGATGATGGTGCTGCTGATTGATGAGGTGAAAGCGGATCAGCGGTGGGGAATCCTGTCGGTGTTCCCAAAGCCCATGCCAATTAGACACTCGGCTCAAGTTTTTACTAGGTTTTTTAGTAGCAATTGGTACTGAATCAACGCATTGACCTTGTTCAGGAACAGGCTGATGCTCTATGGCAGTTGGCACAGCTGTAGTGAATGGAAGATGACCGGCTTGTGAGTGACCACAATATCCTACCAGAATTATTCTTTAGCAGCCAATATGTCTAAACAGCTCTCACAGTATCTTTTAAGTAATTGGTCTGGCGACTTCGATAAGTTGATCCACAACTTGAGGCTCTCTATTGTGAATGTGAATTCCACCAGAGTCGATGTCTCCATTGCTGAAGGACTGTCTACACGGATCACCCAAGGCACGAATCATCTGAAAGAATGAGTGGGAATGGGTGCCCTGGGAGGGGTGCTTATCCTAGCCAGTCTCATTGCCTTATGGTGTATCTGCAGGAAAGGGTTACACAGAGGAAAAGTAATGCCATGATTGCACAAGCCTTCGAAGCCCTGGAGGCAAGGCAATCACCTCAGGCTTGAAAGGGCTAAGCTGTCATCACGCTCAGGATGCGAGACAAAGTACTGCACTTGAGGCTAGCTTCTAGCAGCTTCATGGAGGGCAAGTCTGATTGCATATTGGTTGGTATCCTAATCCCATCTCTGAGAAAAGATACCGGACGGGTGTGGCACCAGCTTGGCTGATAACTGGGCGTGGGGCCATTACAATGTCCCTTGTTCATCAGAGATCAGACCACTACCCTTGCCTGTTGTGTTTAAAACATAAAAGGGGGAACTGTGGGAAGCCACAGCCCCAAGATAGCGCCTGGCTGGATGCCAGGTAGTTCAAGCTTAACTGTAAACAAGCCTTATTTGGAAGTGCTTGATGGATCTGGTGTGCTTCCTCCTTCTGTGGCCTATCTGGGATCACCAGGTGGCATGAGCTGATTGGGCTGTGAGCACATTTAAGGGCTTGCTGGGGCTGGGAGAGGGGTAAGCTGATGGGAGAAAACAGAAGCTGATGGGAGCAGAAGAAGCTGATGTACAAGGATCCTGAATAAAACTGCTTGAAGAAGAGTCGTGGTTGTGTGTTTCCTTGCCAGCCGAGGTAGGCACGTAACACCCCAGGTCACGTCCGGCCCTGTCTCCACCACCAATGGACATGGTCTAAGCCACAGGTGCGGGACAAGGTGAATATCTCACTACAATTTCCTCTGTTGAAGAATGGCCTTTTCTCCCATTGGTCTAGCAGCTCAGGTGTTTCTTCTATCTGGGAGCTTCTCCTAACCTTCCCAGTCTGAGTGACATTGCTCCCTTAGGTCCTGTGTTCACTCCCAACATGCAAGTTGGTCCATTCAACACTATTCCACCCTCTCTCTTGTTTTTCTCCAATACTGCAGCCAAGGTGACCCTGCCAGAGTCTGTCATGATGTGTGGGATGAAGATTTTAGAGAGGGATTCCCTTCAGCTCTTCTCATCGTCCCTTCTATAACAGCTTTGTGTTTGCAAATTAGGAACAACCCTGAGACTATAAAGATGAAAAGTAGCTAATTTCAGGACCCTTAAAACAATGTTTAGCACTATCCCAATCTTGGACTCCTTGTTCTTAGAGTTCATTCAAGGTGGCCAAGGGTATACTTTAATTACCCAGGAACTACTAGCTAAGTCTTCTACTAGTTTTAGCTGAGCTCTTGTCTTACCAATACATCAGAACTGATTACATTTCCTGCCTTAAATATCAGACAAATGAGACTGTCTACCAATGTCAGTTTTTTTTTTCCAGGTGCAAAGTAGACAGTCATCAAATGGGTGTGTTGGAAGAACTTCCTCAAGCCTAATAATTTTTGGAATCCATTTGAAAGAATAAAGCATCCATATTTAAGTATTCATGTAAATGAAAAGCCTGGGCTCAAATATAGACAGCAGCAAATGTTTCTGCAATTCTTGAAAGCCCTTACTTTGTTTAAACTATATCTCTACCTCAAAGATGTTCCTATCTACTGAGACCAGCTGAAGACTTCAAGTGACTACAAATACTTTGTAAATGACAACTATGTAACTTACATTGTGAGCAGGCTCACCCTGACATGGACAGGGAAAGTGGGGGCCTATATGCTCTTCTTTATCTTTTTATCCCATTGACCTGGAAGCTCAGGTGTCACCTGTACCTGGAACTCTGGCATGGGACATAAGGAAATGTGTGATAGACATGTGTGAATGCCCCCATTGTGGCAATTTGAAAACCTTTACCACTTTTCTTGGCTGTGTTGTGGTTGCTGTTTTAACAAAGATTGCTTATGTTTCTGGTGTGTGTTATGATATTTTGCTATCCTCAAATACACTGACCTTATCAATGAAGTCAAACTCGAACAACTACCTTCCCACTGTTGCCTTTTTCTTTTGTAGTGTGGATAAGCATGACCAACTTACACTCTTACAAATTTCACACATACAAATCCTTAAGCATTAACTACAATCCAAAACTGTACAATGAATTTCTGAAATCTATTCATTCTTCAGGTTGGAAATTTTGTATCCTTTGATCAACATTGCTTCACTTAGTCCAACACCCCCCTCCCAGTGCTTAGTAAACACCATTCTATACTACAACTGTTTATGTGAATTTAACCTTTTAGATTCCACATGTAAATGAGATAGTGCGGTACTTTTTATGTGTATAGTTTGCTTAACAGGATGCTCCTTGATTTCATCTGTGTTTTCAAAACACAACTTCCATGTTTAATAGCACTCTATTAGATATGTGTACCACAATGTCTCACCCATTAAACCAGCTAGCTAGTCAATGAGTTCCAGAAGTCCTCCTGTCACTGACCAATGAGCTCCAGAGGTCTTTCCGTCTCTGTCTCCTCAGCACTGAGATTATAAAGCATATGGCACCATGCCCAACTTTTTACATGTGTGCTGGAGATCAAACCCAGGTACTTACTTACGCAAGTGCTTTACTGACTGAATGCTCGGGCCCTGGTTTGATTTCTGTTTCCTTGATTAGGCACATTCAGTACTTTCTCATATACCTGATGTCTATCTTTATGTCTTCTTTAGAAAAATGGCTATTGGAATTCTTAATCCACTCTTAAGTGATAAGAGGGTTTATTGCTTATTTTGGATATTAACTCCTTGTCAGATATGACTCACAAACACTTTCTCCTGATTTGTAAGTTACCTTTTCATCCTGCTGGTTATTTATTTTGTTGTGAATAATAAGCTTTTTAGTTTGATGAAGTATCATTTATGTAATTTTTCCTCTGGTGCCTGTTCCTTTGTCATATTCATTGAGTTATTGTCAAGACCAAAGTCAGGGAGTTTTTCTCCTGTGCTTTTTTCAGCAGTTCTCACAGTTTATAGATTCTCTCACCTGACTTACTAGATTATTGGTTCCCAACATTTGACTCACATACATGTCTACTTAGCAATGATGAAACCATAGTATAAAATTATATGTTTAATACTGGAAAAAAAACCCACATAAACATGGTACCTAGCGGTATGATGATTATCTCAACTGTCTATTTTTGTAGATTCAAAGGCAGTGGTGCAAATTAGCCACTTTTTATTATCTCTGCTCATTAGGTGGGGTAAATGGGCCCAGCTGGGGTTTCTGTCCAATGTGATAACAGAACCACCATGCTTTGCAAGACGGCTCACTCCCACTCTTGGTAGTTATTCTTATCATACAAGAACTCAGCTGGAGATGCCAATACAGTGTGCTGTCACCTCTGTGTGACTACCCTGTGCAGTTTCACAGTTTATCAGCTAGAGTCCAAGAATCAGAAAGAAGAAACTGCCAGTTTTCTTAAGGTCTGCACTGGAAAGTTTGGAATCTCACTTCTGCAACATTCTGTTTCAGAGGAAGAGTTATCTGCAAGTCAAAACAAGTGTTCTAGAGACACCCTGTTGTATATGCTAGTATTTCCCTTAATTATTCAAGCATGAGTTGGGCTCCAATAACTTGTAAATATGAGAGTAAAACTAATAAAAGCAAATGCTTCCAAATAGCTAGTTATGAATGAACACTACTCCAGTGGCTTTGTATATGTTAATTCATTACTCCTAAGATTACTCCTCTAGATTGATTTCATCATTTACATGCTGAATAGAATAAAACATATGCACAGAGCGTAAAGTAATATGTCCAAACTCTCATGCTGGTACTTAATAATAAGCCAGGATTTGAGCTAAGATGTTTGGATGTTAGTGAGATGACTCAGCAAGTAAAAGCACTTGCCAACAAGTCTGACAAATTGAGTTCAATTCCCAGGATACACTTAATGGAAAGAGAAAACTGAAATCTAAAAGTTGTCCACAAACATGACATGGCATGTGAGCACACCCACCACACACACAAAATAACAGATATAATTTTAAAAATGTATTAACACCAAGACTTATGGTTTGAGATGTTTTATTATTCAGAATAATGATAGAACAACTAGAATTTTGATATATAGTTTAGTTCTAGTTGGCTGAATTTCATGAAATGATTTCAGAGCCAACTAACTACTATTTCTCGCCACATTACTCCCCATGCAGTGTATCCCTGCTTAGCTGATGGATGCCACTGCCAAGTCAGTGGGTGTTTTTCCTTATAGCCATATTTGGGGTAGTGGTACAAGTCCTGATTTGATCTCAAATTTGGGTTGTGTGCCTTGGCGAGGGTTGTTTTAACACCTAGTAATATCTTGTTCCATTTGCTATCATCACCTTATAACTCCAATAATTTGATTTTTAAAAAATGTATGTGATATAGTATCTCTTGGCTCTTGAGGAGTGACATAGCAGCTGACCAATGGCTGATTCACACTGCCCTTTGTTCCATGTTTGTTGCTCAACACAGTTCCATCAGCAAAAGCTGGGCTTCTTGGGTTTCCAGGTCTGCTCAATGAGGCAAGCAAGGTGCCTGTGACAAACACTGTTGCAGAAGTGAGATTCAAGCTTTCCAGTGCAGACCTTCAGAAAACTGGCAGTGTCTGCTTTCTTACGCTTGGACTCCAGCCAATAGATATACTGTGATACTTAAGATGCACAGGGCAGTCACATGGAGGTGACAGCACACTGTATTGGCATCTCCAGCTGAGTTCATACACGATAAGAATAACTACCAAGAGTGGGAGTGAGCCATCTTGCAAAGCGTGGTGGTTCTGTTATCACATGGGACAGGAACCCCAGCCGAGTCCAATCACCCCACCAGATGATCAGAGATAACAAAGTGGCCAATTTGAAACTGCAACCTGCATTGCCCCCTCCCCTCAATGTCCATTTACTATCATAGCATACTCTCCAAATGTCCAAGTCTGGATCAAGTGACCAACACCTGGGCTTGTGGGAGGGTGAAATGGACAGAACCAGCCTGGCTGTCACATGGCCTATCTGAATTACAATAAATGGAAACAAGGATGCTGCCCAAAAGAACAAGCCTAAACCCACGAAAGTGAACAGTGCTGCAGAAGATGGAGACAAGAATGGGGTTCGGATCTATCTCCCTTCTACTCCGTGGTCTCTTGCCCACCCCCACCCTCCTTGTCACAGCTGATCATTAACTCCACATGGTTTTTACAGTGTTTTCCTTCTTGAAATATGTTCAGCAACTAGATAGTATTTCACCAAGAGACAAGTCATCACAGGAAGTAGAAAAGAAATAAATGCTTTGCCTCACTTGCAGAAAGAAAAAGATGAAGAGAACACAAACACCCTTGTGATTTATATGCAGTCCCTTTTCCCTCTGCAGAGTGTGGCAGGTTTTAGAAATGTTGGCGGCCCGTGAGAGGAATGAACTGCCAGCAGTTAAACTAAGGCCGAGCTTGCTACTGCTACTGTGAAGAGACCACTTCACATGTAGAGAGGAGCTCTCTGCCAACAATGGTCACTCGACTGCCTCAATTACCTCTTGGTCTCATTTAATTTGCCTATTTAGATACCTTCCCTCGTGTAGCCATTAATTAACACAGGAAAAGGATGTTACAGATCATTTGGTTCAACCCCTAGTGTTCCAGATGGAAGCCAGGGAGGATTATTAGCTAAGAGCAAGGTCACCTAGTCTGTGCAGGCCCAGAAGTCCCAGATTCCCTATTTTCCCAAACTGTACTGTTTCTCATTTGGTGTCAAAAGCTACCCAGTGACCAATACACTGTTAATTTTTTTTCCATCTGCATTCTGAAAACAAGACACATTTATTATAAAATATCAACAAATTTGCACTAGTCACTACCATAGGAGGCAATAAAATTTGATAACAATGACAAAATATAGGACTCAGAGCTGACCTTGTGCAAAATCTTCCTTGGGCTTTTCTCTACTCAGCGTTGGGTGCTGAGCACTGGGTTTCTCTCAAGCTAACACCAGCTCTTGTGGACATGCTTCCCGCTCTACAAATAGCCTGTGTCAGAATGGAGTTCTCCCTATGCAAAAGGGGGAAGGAAGGAAGGAAGGAAGGAAGGAAGGAAGGAAGGAAGGAAGGAAGGAAGGAAGGAAGGACAGCAGGCAGTAGGCAGGCAGCCCTTATTTCTCCTATGGCATCTCATCACAAGATCATACATAGTATTGTATATGTAGATATGTATGTGTATGTAAACACACACACACACACACACACACACACACACACCGCTGATAACTAAGACCTTCACATAAAATGAGTTTGTTGTATTATATAATCAAACAAAGACCCACTTACAAGTAAGTTAATTCCCCATGCCTCATAAATAGTACTTCTAAATTAAGTTCAATTTACTTTAGAGGCTTGAGAATAAGGTGGAAGGCAAAGAAAAACTTAAATTAGCATGCGTGGTATATACATGCTCCCATTCTCTTCCCTATGTTCTTAAGGAACTGTGCCTCCCACCATTGTCCTCATATTGTCTGTCTTATACATGGAGTAAAAGTAATATATATTCAAGATGTCTCAATGACCAAAGCAAAACAGCACTGTTGGTTTCTAAGAGAGTTTTGAGCATCTTTGATTTTCAAAACTCCTATCACCAACCATGGGCAATGCCTGGGAAACTGGCTGATAAGAAAAAGTATAGCTGTATCTCAAGGGAAGCATTAGCTAATTCAGCCTTTAAGTCTACAAATGTCATTTCAGGTTTTTCTCGTATATATAAATTTTAATTTCTATCTAGCTGCTTTCTTGTACTCAGGGTCCTCTAAGGAAACAGAACTGACAGAATGAATATGTATACTAAAGGGTGAATTACTAGATTATTTTACAGGATGTGATCTGGGTAGTTCAACAATGGCTGTCTCACACTGGAGAGGGCAAGAATTGGTAGTTGCTCAGTATGTGAAGCTAGATGTCGCAGTGGCCCCGGATGGAGCTGAAGACCTTGAGGTTTCCTAGAGGAATGCTCGGTTTTGGTCTACATTGGAACCCCAAAGATACTGTTCTCACATCTGTAGTGGGATATTCACTTTGTTTGCTTCTGTGGCACCCATTGGGGGTGGGGGGGAGCCAGGGGCGGAAATGACCCATGGAACTAGGTCTGAGGAGGAGCTGGGGAATGCTCTCTTGCTGGCGGGACGCGGAGAAGAGAGTATCCGGTGCAACCTGCTGCTGTTCATCTGTCTATGTTGTGAGTTATTTTTCCCTGAATAAACATCTATTCGGCCTAATTGTTTATCCTGATCCTTATTAAACTGCAATACACATCAATGTAGGGCAGACACTGCTATTCACAATTTAGTATGATCTTCCTGATTTAAATAATCTGATCAAGGAAATCTCTCACATGAGTGCCCAGCAGTTTGTTTTAGTTGATTCCAGATGCCATCAAATTGATCAACCAAGACTAGCCTCCATGTTTCTCTAGTACAACTTCCCCCTTAGTCCATGGCATGTAAAGAAGATGCTATTATGGAGCCTCTTTCCCTAGTTAAAGTCAGTAGTGTCAAGAAAGTGGCATGAAATACTGTAGTTGTTCTTCAGTGTCTCACTGAGCTATCTGTTACCAGTTGATGAATAAATAGGGTTTCCTTCATATTGGTGCAAAGTGATATAGCAGCCATGGGTTGAGTTATAAGAAAATGAAGTAGACAGTCCAACACCATTACAACATAAATGGTGTTATCTAGAAATTAAGGTAACAATGGATCCCAAACAGTAAGGCTCTACCTAATTCCTTATTTTTTTCCTTAAGTGGTAACATGAAGTTTAAATTTACATTATGAATACAGCTTTACTTTCATAAGCTGAGGCGTATTATTTTGGTCCATTGAACAAACTCATTCTCATTCATTGCCTTTTAAAGTTGACATTTAACTTCCACAGCTGTACAGCTAGCAAACAGCAAAAGAAATTTTAATATTCAAGAGGGTAGGTTTCAAACTACCACAGGATTCTACTGTGTGCCATCCTGTAATTAATATACATTCATTGAAAGGAAAAATTACATAAGGAATCAGTTAAGAGGGACGGAGTTGCGCATATGTTTATTTCCTTGCTTGTACTCACAAATCAAATTACACAAACAAGTAATTCTTGCAATTCAAACTAGTAAGTGCTGATTTCTAAAAGACTTGTCTTCAAAAGCATTTACTAAAATTAAAAACATTTGGATCTACAGGCCTTGAATCCCTGAATCAAATAAGATAGGAATTTGGCCTTCCTTTTTCCTTATAATTTTCTGCTGAACATTAGAAATAAACAATTTGTTGAAAACATAACTATGCTACAGCTACAGCATATCAGGCTCTCCACATCCCACCACCCAAGGGAATGGAGATGTGGCATCCTTGCCCTTCAGAGCAAGGAACTCAGAAAAATGGGGACCCAAATCATTACACACAAAGATGAGTGATGCTTAGACAAAAGAAGTGCTAAATGCTATAGATATCCGAAAGGAGGGACCTAACCAGGGCATGGGAATGGAGGGACAGTGTAAGAAGGTCTTCAGGAAAAAACATGCACATCAATCCAGCTTTCTCAAAGACCCCATTAAAACTTCCTAAATATGTATGCCTAAATACTTAAATATATGTATATACATATACAAATATATATACATGTGTATGCATATACATATATGTATACAAATTACAGCAATTAATGAAAAAAGAGATTCTGAATTTGAAAAGGAGAAAGAAGGGGTATATGGGAGAGTCTGGAGGGAGGAAAGGGAAGGGGAAATTATGTAATTATACTATAACCTCAAAACATATAAATACTTTAAATATTTTATTTTTAGAATATTTTAGAAATGAGAGACCACAAGAACATAGAGAGCAGAAGGAACAGGAGAAACAAGATTTGAATGCTCAAAAGAAGAGGAACCTAGCTCGGAAAAGTTAATCTGAAGTCAGTAAAAGGAGTTGGGAGGAAATATTTGCTCAGTGGTACAGTTTAATCCATGCCTCTCTCCCAAGTCACTATAGGGTAACTGCCTCATCCCTCCTCAACAGGAGAGGCACTCACTGGTAAGGGTAAAAGAGAGAGTCCTTTGTCAACAACATAATCCTGTGACTCTAGAGGGTAGACTTAGTGATGATGTCCCAGGATGATTACCCTTGCTTCAAGGACAAACACCTTTCACCCATCACCTGAAAGACTAGGAACCTGAAGATTGGGGGCTTCCATCAGAGATCTGACTGGCGATGCTGCTTTGAAAGAATGATATGCATAGTCCCCTCCTGTGAAGCTCCATGCCAGAGAGTCTCAGAAAGTCTCACAAGTCTCAAGGACTTCGTTCATTTATAGATATGACCAGTGGTGGGAGTCAAAGACTGATTACCAGTCTAGAAACATGCCTCCAGGATAACAGAAAACTCACAAGTGAAAAAATGGAAAGAAAAGGAAAGCATCTTGGGAGAAAACGAAACATGTACACAGGGAAGAAAACCAAGAAAAACAGTTATTAGTATTCCAGGTGCAGAAGAAAAAAAATCTGTGGATGTGAACTTAGGTAACAAAAGGTGAATTCAAAAGAAAGGAAAGAAGGTGTTACAAAACAAAATAAGAGAGATAGAGAGAAAAGGCCAAGAAATCAGATGACCGAGACAAGCATCTCCATCTCCAAATAAAGGATTTGCAGACTGGAGCACAGAAGAATAGAAATAAATCCCAAAATGCTCTGACTTCATGCAAGTTTGTAGAGTAAAGTATCCAGCAGAGGGGACACGAGGCCCACATCAGTTACCATGGTGAGTCCTACAATATGTACCTGGACACTTAGAATCTCATTATGATGGTAATTGTTCTAGCGGAAGCTTCACCCCGCCCCTGGCGACCATATACCCAAAGAGTCTGGAATGTTCTGGTGGAAGTTTCACCCAAGCCCCCTCCCCTATCTCACTCCAAACCCTTTAGCTCAGAAAGCCCACCAAATGATGACCTCTCTCTCTCTCTCTCTCAGATATGCTCAAGATCATTCTCACAGGGTATTTAAACTGTCCCCAGAACACATGGTTTTCTGGTCTCTCTTTCCCATCTCCTCTCTGAGAACCTGGGAAGTCATCTGGGAGCATTGTATACCTTTTCTAATTCAGTTTGATTTGGTCTGATTTGGATTGTTGTGTCAGTGGAGAGGTTTATTGGGGTGAAGAAACTTCTCAATAACCTCAAATAAAAACATTTCTTTACCCATAAAAATATCCATGTCTTGCTCGCTGAATAGTCAATTACAACTGTTCACTACATACTCTGGGACACTGCCACAAACACCCAAACACCGAATTAGCAAATACAGAACCATCACAAGAAAGGGAATTCAAGTCAAGGCCTGCAAGCCTCTAGGGCTCCTTTGTGTGTTTTGTGTTTAATCCCATTTTATTAGAAAAAGAGCCTTACTGTGTAGCCCAAATGGTCTCAAACATGTAATCCTCTTGCCTCAGCTTCACAACTGCCAAGATTACAGGTGTGAATGAAGTCCCTATAAGCTTCTGGTTACATTTGATCAACTGATCAACACACAACCTTATTTTGAGTGTCTTTGCTTGCGGACATCTTGTTTATTATCTATTTGTGGTTCAGGTACCTTGGATTTAACCACCAATTACTCTAACTCTTGCCTGAATGAAACTTCCTTAATTCCTGATTTCCTTCCCTCCAAAGGCACAAACAGCTCTCTTGAACTTGAAAAGAAGACACCTCCCCAGCTCTACATTTAGGAAGCGTTTTTTTAATGAGACTGACAGATTGCATAAAAGTTAGCAAAGCATGCCATTTAGCAATCTATGAAAGGGACACACGTTCATAGTGTAAGAGCTGCAACAGCAACACGGATCATCTTTTATTACCTCAGCTAGAAGGGTGTGCAAAGGTGACTCGATTCTCACTCATGCCACAGATGGTTTCATCAGCTTTGTATTGCGGGAATTCTTTTAGCCAATAGCCTCTGAGCCCCGCCCCTTGCCTGGCTTGCTCAATGGTAGAGACTGGGGGTCGTGGATTTGGGCCCCACGTTGGACACTAAAGTGTTATTGACAATAGTAATAGAGTTCATGAAAGCCCAGATAAAGGAAAGTCAGGTATTTATTGGGGAATCACCCACAAATGATAAAGCAAGGTAGAGAACCACTGAGGTCTTCTGCCCTTAGCTGCTGGATACTACCATCTGCTTCTGACCATCACCTAAGAGCGCCTGCTCCAAGTCCACACTTAGCCAAAAGGGGCTGGTACCTTAAAGACTGAAAGAATTCCTACAACAGCTTTGTATTTTGTTTTTGCAAGGCATGCCTGTTTTGACTGTTTCAGAGAAAGGTCTCACTATGTAATCCAAGCTGACCTGGAACTCAGACGCGTGCACTGCAGCATCCCAAGTGCTGTCAATACAAGCATGTGCCATTCTGCCATCATTTAAAAATTGCAAGTGAATGTTAGAGAGTAGAAGAATTCAGAAGTAAGTGCTGTTTTATTTGCTGTGGTCATTACTGTTAGTTGATGCTGTGCCTCGTTATGGACAGAAGTCTGCTGTTAAAAGAAAGTAAAACGTCATGTAAAGGCCATTCTGGTGACCTTGAAACACTCCTGACCCCAGTAAGTAAAGCTGTTGAATTAACATTTTGTACAATCAGCAGCAGTGTAGGGACAACTTACGGTTTTCTCAGATCTGGTGGGGATCCCATAAAAACATCCCGAAAGCCCGTGGGAGGGAACCCAGGATCGCTGTAAGCAAGACAGTGTCTTTTAAGAAACACATCAGACTTCCACATTTGACATTTCAAAGCCATTCAGAACTAATTTGGAGTCAATGACTTTTAGAATTTTTTTTTTTACATTTGTGGTATTTATATACTTTGAAAACTAAAATAAGCCAAGAGATTTTAATATTTGTCATTACTTTGAAATGCACTTTTCAATAATTACAGAATAAAACAAAGACTACTCTATGAACTTCTCTGGAGGGGTGTTCTGGCTGGTGTAGGACAGCAGGTGTGGCTACACATAGCTGCTACCTTCAAGGACTCTGTTTCTTTCTGAAGAAATACACCCAAAGAAATACCTGCAATCCCCCATGAATCAGACTTAAAAATACGCAGACTACAAGAACAGCAGAGCAACTCATCTTGAATCAATGACAACTTACCTAATTCTGACTGGCAAGCAATATTTCCAGGCATGTGCCATACTTTCTTTAAAACTTCACAACAATCCTCTGAAGTAAGCATTCAAATAACTCCCCTTGTACACAGGTGCAAAAAACAAGATCATAGATGCCAAATAACTCTTATAATTGTACAAGTGAGGCTCAAGCCCAAACAGTAGGCACCCTGAGCCTGAAGAATATATCAGTAAAATGTGAGTTTGAGTTGAACCTTGAATAAGTAAAACCTTCATTGGTAAATGATGGTGGGTGAAGAATCCTTTTGCAAACAAGGTAGAGAATAAACAGAAAGCAGAACATTTATGATCCAGTTCTTGGCACATGGCTGGGACTACTTGCCTCTTTCCAGTGAATATAATCCCTTCCTGACATTTGTGAGTTCTACAAGCAAAAGAAGAGAAAATGAATACCTTTCCAAAATCCCAGGGCATGTTGTCTGCTCATTTATTAAAGCCTTTTTCTTATTTTGCACCAAGTCTTTGTTTAAAAAAGCCTGGGACATCTGTTCATGGGCTTCTGATATCCAACTCTGGAGAAATAGAAACCACATACAAGAAAAATTAATTAATCATCAGCAAGGTCAGGCACTAGAATATTTCCCTACTAAGGCATATTCTGATATTACTGACTCCAGTTGTCATTTCAAACATAAAAAAAAAACAGCTCATTGCCACTACTCCATTATAAATACCAGAAAATAGCAATTCCTGTTTGTTGTTGGGAAATAATAATCAATTCATTTCTCCCATAAAATGGGAAGTGCTCATGCAACTAGGTACTAACTCTTCCCAGCTTCCCCCCTTTTTAACTCTTTCAGGATTGGTAATTTTTTTTAACTTCCCTAAGAAAACCCTAAAGGTTTTCAAGGTCTTCAAATATCATTGTCACAATGTTCCATGTTGTCCATTTCCTACAAAAGGATAATTCAGTGGGTCATCAATCAGTTACTACTATGAAGTATCATCTGAAAATTATGAGATATTCTTAGACCATGTGCAGAAGTCTGGTGGGTAGCATCTAGAGGACCTTAGTAATGAAAGTTCTTCCCAAGAGCTGGAAGACTGTGGTAAGCTACGGATTCAGTATTACTATAGGAACTTAGATGATCAGGACTTTGGAGGCCCAAAAGAAGCAGAATTTATCAGCAAGAAAATATGGTATCTTCCTAATCCAGAAGACTAGATTTTCCAAGACAACCAGTCAAACTCCAGAATACATATACCCCAAAGAATTTGTGTAGCACAAATAATAAAAACCCAGAGACAGATATCTGGGTTCAAGCTGAAGATCAGAAAAGCAAAGCAGCCAACCAGTGGAGCGTTCTTACCTCCACCAAGGCTGGGGTAATACTGTCCTCAGTATGACTGCAGACTGGCTGACTCCTGTCTCCTCACATCTTATATTCCTCTCTAGTCCTGGCATTAAATGTGTACACCACCACCAACCGGCCTCTATTGCTAACCAGTGTGGCTGCTGGGATTAAAGGTATATGACACCAATGACTGGCCTGTATCATTGACTAGAGTGGCTAGCTTTGCACTCTGATCTTCAGGCAATTTTTATTTGTTAGCTCATAAACACAATACCACAAGTTTGATTATAACATTTTTTTAAAAAAAAGTGTTCTGGAGGACCAATCTTAAGAAACCTGAATCTTTCATCACAGGATTATCATAGCTATAGGCAAAGGTTTCAGTACATTTTGGTTAGCACAGGCAATTTTAACCAGCATCTCTGGTTATGGTCCCCTGATCTAGGTCATGGCTCTCTAGATTCTTGGCTTCTCTGACCATTTATCTCAGAAGACCACAACCTATTGAATCAAATGGCCTCCCCAACATAACTTCTCCTCCTATGATCCATATGCCATCATCTTGTTTTTTGTTTGCTTGTTTTCTTGGATTTTCCTGCTCACAAACCAGGAACAGAGAAACCTAACTTGGGACTTGTACATTGTAACAAAAAGAAGAAATATTTAAATGACTCTTGTGGATGAGTTAGAAGCCATCATTTTGTTTGAAAGATTTTAAAAATTAACTTTCCAACCCTCTGAGGGCTATATGAAGCAAAAGTGTTTACAGACATGGGAAGCTTCAAGACTCCACACCAGTTAGAATATAGCAAGTGGTTGACAAAGAGGTAAAGAAGTTGTCCAGCCACAGAGCCGACTCAAAGCTCCTGTCTGAGTAAGGTAAATGTTACCCACTGATATTAGGTCTTGCTTCTTTCTCTTCAACAGTAGAATCTCACATTTCTGCTGGACTCATGGAGTTATGGACTACACTTTCTAGCTTCCTGCCACATTTATACAGCTTATATATTACACTATGGAGCATTAGTGGAAGTCATTTATACAGCTTCTTGGGACAATTTTTTTCATATTCCTGTTCCCACTACATAGAAGGTAAGCATTATAATTGGTATCCAGCAGCCATTCTGGATCTTAACCAAGAAATGACAGAGAAGAAAGCTATGAGGAAAGATTTCTTGGGACCATCTGTGAAACTTCCATACTAATTCTGGTCTGCTATCCCCAGACTTTTTACATGAGAAAATCTTATGTGAATAGTCTTTGTTGATTTCTGAATGGATGCTCATAGCCAAATATAATCCTAAACTATCTTAATGTGAAAAATCACTTTATAACCTAATATAAGCATATTTCATAAAAGCACTTCCATATGTTCAAAAGTCATATATATATATATATATGGAGATTGGCAATTTGGTGCATGATAGCTAAATTAATGTAGCACAAACTCAGGATAATCACTACAATTTCCATTTGATTTGCATAATAAAGTATAGCTTGAGTCAAGTGATAATATTTTTTTCTAAATCAAATGTTTACAAGAAGCTCATTTCAAAATATCATAGATATTTTCTATTTTCTTTAGAGTCATTTTTTAAAGATCCCCCTTTCTAAATTTCCGGAATAAACTCACCCATATGTGCTGCATTTAAGAAAATAAATTAGACATAAAGTCTACCTAACAGGCTAGAGGCCTGCCTAATGGGCAGGTCCACTTAGGATGTTCCCACACATTACACACTTGAGGGGAGCAAGTACCCTGCTCAGTATGGTTTACATTCTATGGCTCTGCTCACTGCAGAAGCTCCTTCATTGGTAAACCACACTGAGCATAAGGACAGACACTACATATTCATTTTAAAAATTTACCAAAGGACATTGCAATTCCAAACATTTATGTTCATGGCATAAGGACAGCCAAGACCATAAAAGAAACACTACTATAGCTAAAACCATGTATTTTTCCTCACATAATGATGGTAAGAGACTTTAATACCCTACTCTCACCAGTGGACAGCTCATCCAGACAGAAACTAAATTGAGAAATACCAGAGTTAAATAATGGCATAAATGGACCTAACAGAAACATAATATGGAAGTTTCCACCCAAACACCAAAGAATATAGTTTCTTTTCAGTAGCTCATGGAGCTTTCTCCAAAATTGACCACCTATTTAGATGCAAAAAAGTATCAACATATAAGAAAATTGAAACAACACTCAGCATCCTTTCTGACCACCATAAATTAAAGATGAATAACAACAACAAAAGAGACACAAAGTATGCAACTCACTCTTGAAGGAAAATTGGGTCAAGACAGAAATCAAGAAGAAAATTAAAAACATTTTAGGACTAGGTGAAAATAGAAACCCAATATACCCAAACCTATGAAAGATGATGAAGGCAGTTCTAAGAGGCAAGTGCATACCACTAAAAGCCTACATAAAAAACTGGAGAGATTTAATACTAGCCGCTTAAGGACACACCTGAGGCTCTAGAACAACAACAAGAAATAATACTCCCAAAGAGTAGATGGAAATAAATAATCGGACTCAGGGCTGAAATCAATAAGATAGAAACAAATAAACAAAAACAAACCAAAGAAAAGAAATGAAGAATTGGTTCTTTGTGAAAATCAGCAAGATAGGCAAATCATTAGCTAAATTAACCAAAAAAGAGAGAAGATCCAGATTAATAACATTAGAAATGAAAAGAGGGCATTATAACAGAAACCAAGGAAATCTAGAACATCATGAGAGCATACTCTATTCATAATAGCCAGAAACTGGAAACAACCTACATATCCATCTACTGACAGATGATGAAAATGTGAATCACATATGCAAATGAGAATTCTCAACAGAAGGATCTCAAATGGCTGAAATCATTTAAGGAATTGCTCAACATCCTTAGTCATCATGGAAATCAAGTCAAAACAACTCAAATACCATCTTATACCTGTCAGAATGATAAGATCAAAAACACTAATGACAGCTTATATAGGAGAGGATGTGGAGTAGGAGAAACACTCCTCCATTGCTGGTGGGACCACAAACATATACAACCACTCTGGAATTCAAGATGTGGGTTAAAGTTGTGTGGCTTGGTCTGTGTGGTGGGGCTCCTGGAATTGGGACCAGTATTTATGCCTGGTGCATGAGCTGGCGTTTTGAAGCTCATTCCCTATGGTGGGATACTTTGCTCAGTCTTGATGCAGGGGGAGGGACTTGCTCCTGCATCAACTTGATATCCCAAGCTTAGTAGACTTACCTTCTCTGAGGAGTGAATTAGGAGGGAGGGAGGAAGAACTGTGGTAGGTATGCAAAATGAATAAAAAATATTTAAATGAAATTTGCAGGCAAATGAATGGAGCTAAAAACAATCATGTTGAATGAGGTGACCCAAACCCTAAAAGACAATTATTATATGTTTTCTCTTATATGTGGATGTTAACTTACAAGCTTTTGATGTATGTGCTACAATCTGAATAACCACAGTGCTCAGGTACCTAGTAAGGGAGCAGGTGGGAGGAGAGGATCTTCCTAAGAAGGAGAATTAAAATATAATGTTATGGTGTGATAAAGGTGAAAGCAGGATTAACTAGGGAAGGTAGGAGAGAAGGGTAAAGAAGGAAATATAGGGAGAGACAACTAACATTAAAGCCCAATTGAAAAAAAAATACATATAGAAAAACTACCATTGTGGAAGCTTCTTAAAACATACACATATATGGATGGAATCTAAATGGAGTGACCAAACAATAGGGAATATAAAATGCACCAACTAGACATCTCATGCCACTAAGTAAAACCCCCTGTTCCAAGGATGGGTTACTAGAGTCCTCATGGAACTCCCAAACATTACAGGCTATTACCAAGGCTACTGATTGCTCTCTACAACTGATGGTAAGGCCCTATTGCTGAACACAACATGTATGTCATTGAACACAGAGAAATCAAGCTAGTATCCAGCTGGAAGTACCATCTCTACTGACTCATGTTCACGGTACTGGGAGTTACTCTGTACACTACAGGAGGAAAGAAATAATTATTAACCCAGATCAAACCCTAAAACCTACAACTGACCCCCCTGCAAGAGATGCTGGTGAAATCGGGGCACAAAATTATGGTAGTAACCAACAGCCTTTTCATTGGATTTAAGGCCCAGTCCATGAGGTAAAGCCCAATACTGCTAAAGAGACCAAGGACCTGAGATTAGGTAGGTCATGGGCCTAAAAGAAATTTCATTACTATTATTCTGCTAAAGAAACATAGCAATAAGATGATTCCTAAAAATAAGCAGTTATACCCACAGATAAGTGCTTTGCCCAACCCTCATCAGAGAAGCTTCTTGCGGTAGATGGGCATTAACACAGAGACCCACATTGAACAATGTGAATAAAGTACAAGTCTTTGGTGCAGTCAGTCATAAATAGGATGCCTTCATCAAACCCCTCCCCCCTCAAGCCCCAGGGATCTATAGAAGGCAGAGACTGTCAAAGCCAGAGGTTATGAATGACTCCAAGCAAACTGTCTTCCAGGCACAATAGGACTGATTCTCTATCTCTATCTCTATCTCTATCTCTATCTCTATCTCTATCTCTATCTCTATCTCTATCTCTATCTCTATCTATCTATATATGATTCACAGAGACTGTAGCAGCATGCCCAATACTTGAACAAATTCAAGCCAGACAGGGTCCCATTACTAAGAAAGGGAAGTGGACACAGAGTCCCACCCCTAACCAAGAAGCTATCTGAAACCGATACCTGCTAGCAAAGGAAAACCTGGTTTTCTCCAACAGTTCCCCTAGCTCTATTAATCACAATTCAGGGTAGTTTCTTATGCCCAGGAATAACTTGCCAATGCAAAATAAACACAACAGCATTTTTGTGAACTTTCTTGCTTTTATGTAGCTTGGCATTTTTTTTGTCTTATTGGTCTTTCTGCCTATTTGTATTGATTTTAGTTTATGTGTTTTGTGGATTTATCTGCTTAAGTTGCCTTCTTGTTATTTTCATTTTTGTTCCTTGTGGGTTTGGTTTATTTACTTGCTTATCTTTCAGAGAGCACACACAAAGTTGGATGGGGAAGGGAGTGGGGGGAGAACCTGGCAGGAGTTTAGGGGAGGAAAAATATGATTGCAATGTATTGAATGAAATACTTTTAATTAAAAAAGTTGAAATGGGAAAATACAACCTGCTTCATCTACAAAAAGAAAAAAAGAAAGAAAGAAAGCTGCTGATGGCTTAATCCTGGCTCTCAGGAGGCAGAAGCAGGCAGATCTCTGTGAGCTGAAGGCCAGATCTACAAAGCAAGTTCTGGGACAGCCGAGACTACACAAATAAACCCTCTCTCAAGAAAACAAACAAATAAAAAATAATAAATAAATAAAGAGATCATCAGAAAGATAATCCTTGTTTCTCAACAGTCGTGCTGTCCTTGGAGACTCTAGCTCTGTTTCTACATCTAGGTTAACTCACAATCTAGAAGACACCACAAAAAAAAAGACCAACATCGTTTTGAACAAATAGGACTCATAGAATACAATTAGGGGTGAAAAAGACAGTTTCATTTCCTTCACTCCCTGGTCAAGCAAGCTATTCAAAGATTTTGTTTGTTTGTTTTGTTGTTTTCTTGTCCCTAAAAGAAATAAATCCCGGGGAATCTCTATTTTGTTCTCTGATCATCCTGACACATAACAGAACCATTTCTTGTCATGAAATAGTCTTGGATAAGTGACTGATAGTAGACAACCACAAAAGTACCTTCTAGCTTTTCAGGTGTCTGGAGTTGGGAAGTGGGGCGGGTAGGAAGATGGGAAATCAGTCAATCGTACCCTGTACTTCACCTTCCCACCCCCTTCTGCTGTCTTTTCTAGACCCAGAGTGATCTATATATCTTCACAGAGAAAGGGTTTGCCTTACATGAAATTCATCACTTGGATGTGATATTCTAATTACTAGAGCAAAACCAATAGGCCTTTTATGATCTGACATTAAATTGATGGTACTTGTACCAAATATTATTTTACAGATGTACAGTGGAATTTTATTCAGCCATAAAGAAAAATGAAACTAGCAAGAAACTGGATGAAACTGGAAAATATTGTATTAATCAATGTTACCCATGTTCAGAAAGACAAATGCCATATGTTCTCTCTCATATGCAGATTTCAACCTATAAGTGTTAAATATTTATATGTAGGTGGGAATAAGTATGTAAAGGCCAGGAAACTAGAAAGGAGCCCATGAAATTATAAAGAAAAAAGTAGCTTTAAGGAAAGTAGTAGGGAAAACAATAGAACTAAGTGGAAAATGGAAATAATGAGACAAAAGGCACAGAGAAATGAAGAGACATGGTGGGGACAGAATCTACCAAAATTAAATATGTCTGAAAATGCCATACATAGCCAGTTGATGGTGATGCACACCTTTAATCCCAGCACTTGGGAGGCAAAGGCAGTGAGTTAGAGGCCAGTCTGGTCTACAGAGTGATTTCCAGGATAGGCTCCAAAGATACACATAGAAATCCTGTCTCAAAAACAAAGCAAATCAAAAAAGAAAATGTCATACATAAACCTGATACTTTTGGGGGTTTGTTTGTTTAAATATTTATCTTTATATATGTAAGTGTTTTGCTTACATTTGTGTACATACCACGTATATGCCTGGACCCTGTGGAGATTAGAAGCAGTCAATGCATCCCTTGGAACTTGAGTTTCAGGAAGTTCTGAGCTGTCATGTGTGTACTGGGAATTGAACTGGGTCCAGCAAGTGATTTTTACCACTGAGATATCTCTCCAGATGTTGCTTTATAAGTTAGTTTTTAAAAAATGAAATAAAGAAAATAAGTATTAAGGACAAATTACGACCTCCTTTGGGTAGACACTGACTCAATGAAAGAAAGTAAAGTAATTAAGGGTGGAACAATGGTGAGTTAAATTTTTTAATTTAAAGTTTCAAGAATTCCATATATGAGTACTATATTTGTATTATTCCCAGCCCCCTTTCTCCTTTCGGAGCTCCTCCCATGTCACCGCATCTCTCAAATTCACAATTTTTTCCAAACATAATGAAAAGATTACTTCCACAAAGCAGTGCGTGTGCATGTTCCACCATGTATGTCTGTGACCATAGCATTTAAGTCCCATTAATAAAATGTGACCATTATACCTTTTAAAACAAACTGATATATATTTAAAAAAAAAAAAAAGTAGTTCATGGCAGTGCTAAATTAAGGCATGGAGACCGGTGCATAAATGGAGCATCAATGGGGAGTGATTTGATCTAAATGGTGTGTGCCCTCTTTTCATCCCTGTCCCAAATCCTTAGAAATTGCAGAGAAGATCTGTGGTAGAATAAATAAACCCACAGATGAAGCAGAAATCAGGCAAGGGCCACTCAATGGGCCAAAATGTTTATAGAGCTCTTAAAGAGGAAAGGCAGATGCAGTTGTGCTGATGCTAGATGATGGCCCAGAGGAGTTCCTGGGGAGGATGCAAAGAAGGCTGCCATCAACTTCACATTAGTATGGGGAGGCAGGAAAGCAGAGGTGTCCCTGGCTCAGCAGCCAACTGCAGAGTGCTTTGCTTTGATAATGGTACTTCAAGTGATTTATCTGAAAGATTCTGTAAGATTCTAAATGTCCTTCAGATATTTAGGCAGGAAAACAAGAGGCATCTTGTTGCAGGATATTTGATCACACTGTGAAACCCCAAGACTGGGTTAAAATCAATCTTGGATCAGGGGACAGAACCAGAAGTTAGTTGATAGGAATTTACCACAGAAAGTATGAGGAACCAGGAATATGGAGAGAGGATCACAGAAACGAACAGAGAGGGAGGGATTTGGAGTTTCACATTTTTTTGTTTTTGTTTTGTTTTTTGTTTGTTTTTGTTTTTTGTTTTTGTTTGGGATGGCTGGACAGATGCTTTTTTGGTGCTGGTTGCTGCTCTACCTCTCTGAGCTACAGGTATTCACCCCATCATCTGTAAATAGAACAATAAACACACAACTTGGTTTTTAATGTAGAGGGAAAGACACCTTCTGATTGGTTTGATAAGTAGCTGAATGGCTAATAGTTAGGCAGGAGAGGAGAGGTAGGGCTTTCTGGAGAGAGAGAGAAATTCTCTCCAGATGATGATGACGATGCTTTAATACATAGTTATTTAATGTAGTCCTTCCAGTCTTCCTTTTCTCTCCTTTCCTTCTTTCCTTCCTTCCTTCCTTCCTTCCTTCCTTCCTTCCTTCCTTCCTTCCTTCCTTCCTTCCTTCTTCCTTCCACAAATATGTATTGGGTACAAACTATGTGCTGTGCACTGCTCTAGGAACTGAGGCTCTTAACAAGAACCAAAACAGACTGGAGATCCTACATTTATAGAGCTTGTACTCTAGTAGAAAGAGACAGACAACAGCTACGTATGAAATGTGTTTGGCTCAAAGAAACCCAAAGTGAGGTCAGAGAATAGAGAGGGTAACTGGTCATTGAGTAAGCAGGACTTCTCCCTGGCAACAAGTAGAAAACAAACATCCTTCCTCCTCCAGTCACTGTGCCTACTCAGTCATTTGCTGGTCATTTTGTTTGCTTGATGAAAAATAAAACTGGTTAGCTGCTCTGGCTGTTTCTTTGCCAAGAAGAGTCTTGCTGGGCAGGTTGCATACTCAGTCCCTTACACAAAGGCTACACTGCATTTAAAGTTGAAGAATCTTTGCCTTGGGTTTTCTTTGAGTTGATTGACTTCAGTTAAAACAGGGGGCACAATCATCTTCCTGCACTCTTGAACTTGATCCCTACTCTCCAGAACCCTCTTGTCTGGATGAGGGTGAGAGGGTACTTGATGGGAGATGTCATTCTGTAAATATGTTTCTCTTATTGGTTAATGAATAAAGGACTGCTGGCCAACAGGAATGCAAGACAGTTGGGACTAGGAGACAAGGAGGATTCTGGGAGATGTAGTAGAGAGGAGTTGAAATGTAGGACCAAGAGGAATAAGAGGTCAGGACTCTCTCCGGTAAGATAAGACCATGTGGAAACACTTAAATTGATAGAAATGGGTTAATGTTTAAGACAGAGTTAGCCAATAAGAAACGCTAGTAACAGACCAACAGCTTTATATCTTACACAGTAACTCCGTGTGTTATTTGGGGCTCACGGCTCTGAGACCAGGCTGGCAGGAAACTGCTCATAACAGGTGCCCACGGAAGGGAATCGGGATGTGGGGCAGGAGAAAGGCAGACATAAAAAGAGTAGGATTAGGATACAATCTGGTTTTGGTTCTTGCTTCCTCTAGGGATGTCGATGTTTCCCCACTCACTCCTGACATGTATAGATATTCAAAAATGACCTTCTTGGAATGCTGTGGTTGCTTTGAAATCCTCTCTGAGAAGAATAGAAGGTCTATTTCATGATGCAGGATGACTCCAGTTTTTATTTTTTTAAAATACTGCTCCAAATGTCATGAATTTGAGGTAGAAAGGGGACAGGAGGAGTTGGAGATGGGAGAGGAGATGGGAATTATGCCAATGCAGTATCCCTGTGCAAAGTTCTGAGAAAATGTAAATAAAATAATGTCCTGCTTCAACCCTGGAGATTCAGGTGGCCTTCCTTTCATCCCACATGAGGACAGGCTCTGAAATGACCACATGTCATCTTTTCCTTCCTTGTGGCACACACTTGATTCAAAAAAGTCACTTCTTGTTCCAAAGGCCTCCTTGCTCCACCCCTGGCAGTCACATAGCCAGCCCCCCTTTCTCTTCTGCTTATTTAGGTAGACACCAGAGCCTTGTGTCTGTAATTCCACATCAACCAAGGAGCTTTACAGATGCAAGGTAGAGCACAGCCTTACCCAAGCTCTCAAACTCCTTGGGCATCTTGGATCCCAAGCTTCTTGTACCATTCATATGAATGGGGGCCTAATGGTATCATCTTATACGAGAATCTTGCACATCTAAGTTCATGCTCTACTTCAGTTTATGAAATTTCTGTTTTGCTTTTAGAGCCTTAGCCAAAAAGGCTCCTGTTGGGTGCTCCTACAAAGAAATGATGCCCACAGTAATCCAAAAATTTCAAGCATACAGACTCTTAACTAGCTAAACAGAAATAATTTTGGACATAAGAGGCATCCACTCAGCATATATCTTGCAGAGAGAGGGAGAGAGAGAGAGAGAGAGAATGCTAAGAAAGCACCCTTGGGAGGAAACAGATGGGAAAGAGTTAGCCAGCATGTTTGTGCACGTAACTCGAGAGGAGACAAAGCTTCAAAGTCCCAACATATAGTGGTGCGTGTGTGCATGCACATGCACACATGCACGCACACACACACACACACACATATATATGATATCACTATATATGATATGACAGACAGACTGATCTCGACATACCCAATGAAAGTGAAATGTGTATTATTTCAAGCAAGACTACAGAATAGTTAGAATGCATTGTATGAGGATCAACAAGCTATTGGACTCATTGTGGAATAGTGTGGCAGTGAAAGTGGCAGCTTAGAAAGGTATTTCAGTGTTGGGAGCCATGACCAGCAGGCGGCAGTGGCATTCATGGAACACGGCTGGGAGGTTGGCAAGGCCACACCTGAGTGAGCCTTGGAGAGGCAAAGCCCTGAGAACTCTGTGTCCTGAGGACCTCATGCTGTTATTGAGCATAGCTTGGCTGCTGCCTCTGTGGTCACTACATCCCTCATCATCTATGTGTCGTAGGAAAACTCTCAAGGGCTTCTAGCCCCTCGCTGGGCAGTGTTCCGGTACTTAACAATAGTAGTGATTGACTTTTTCCAAGCATTGCTGCTGGGGTGATTCAATCACACCCTTAGAAAGAATTTAGACATGCATATTATTAGTAAGGTTAGGTTAAGATAGAAAATTTTCTGAGGTAGAAAATCTTGGGGGAACGACTTAAAGTTTAGAGAGGCACACATTGAAGGTTGAGGTCAAGAACAAGAACAATGACTATTTCTTGCTGACAAACTTTTCTTGCTAGGATGGGTCGGTGATCAAAGGTAATGATTAATTCCTTGTACCTATTTATGCCCTCAGCTCTCTGACATTAAAAAAAAAGGAAACTGCTGATGAATAAGTATGTACCCTAAGGATTTAAAATAGAGCTGACTGGTTGTTTTTCATATATGCAAGTTTAGATTTGCGATACCTTTGAGATTTAAAATTTACCTTTTGAGACAAATAATAAAATAATTGGTCCTTTGTGACTGCAAAGTGCAGCCTTCCAGCAAAATAAAAAAAAAAAAACTAGCTGAGAAAAATACCTTGCTTGCTTTCTCTCTGTTGATCTATAACAAGCTGCTTGGGTATGAATGTATGTGGGTTCTTGGGACAACTTGGTTTTCACCTGTAATATGTAAAATGTTTAATCATGTAAGGCATATGGAAACATGCTTTTTTACTTGTATTAATCACAATCATTCACTTAAAAGATAGAATGTAGCCACATAACAATTTGTACACTGCTTCAAAGATTTTGCTGGGATATATAACCCGTAAGGGAAGAGGTGGAGGGTGTAAAGGAAGACGTCAGGCAGTAGCTAGAAAAGACATCAAGAAAGACAGAAGGGGAACATCTGGATATAAGTACAGAAATGAAAAATAGTAGAGTAGGACAAGCAACAAAAAGAATAATAAAATGAAGAATTAAGCTTTGGCCCTCAGAAAAGTCATCGTGTGTCTGTCTGTCCAGTAGTTGGCCTGCTGGGCATCTCCTCTTCAGTTTCTCTGACCTGCTAAAGAATTGCCATTCATCAGCAACGTAAGTGAGATCCTGACATGTTGGAGGCGGTGTGTGTGTGCGTGTGCGTGTGCGTGTGCGTGTGCGTGTGCGTGTGTGTGTGTGTGTGTGTGTCCCCCACACACACACACTGGATCCAGACAATTAAGTTTTACTCCCTCAGATAGAAAAGTCAATTGAGTGATTACATCAAGAACTCCATGGATCCCCCTCTATTTCTGAGCTGCAATATTTCACAGGCTAGACTTTAATACCATCTTGATATACTGTCCAGCGATTTGACCTTGAACAAGTGATTGACCTTACATGGTATTAGCTTCCTTCTCTGTATAATACAGGTCACAGATGGCACGTGCCTGAGTCATGCAGAAGGTGAAACCAGGTGTTTTTCATACTGAACTGAGCTATTACACTGAACACTGATAGAACCACAAAACTATTTCAGCCAAACTGCCCCTGCAGCCCCCCACACCCAGTACAGTATCGTCTTCAGTCAGATGGAAGTCTTAGGATAGTATTATGACTTTCCTGGGCCCTTCAAGTCTCCAGAAGAATATGATTCCATTTACAAAAGTCCCCCATTGAGTGAGATCAGCACGTCTATCTATTACACCAAGTGCCCCTTTCTCAGCTCAGGACTGCAGGTCTGGGAGGCTAGAACTGTAAGGATGGAGTTTTTCTGCTCATGGATCCCTGCCAGGTCTGGATGACAGGGAGAGATTGGATGGAAAGATGCAATGTTATGTGGCCCTTACGCCCCTAACCTCGGCCAGAGCACATGGGTTTGGCTGACATTCAAAGTCAACAGCTCTCCTCGGACATTTTTGATATTGCTTTTGAACATTCTTTTACTAAGGATCTCCAATTGCTGCTTTCTGTAGACAGGCAGAGCTCTACCCCAACTCCCTATCTACTCCTTCCCAAGCTCAAATAGTAACAGGAGCACCTTCTAACATGTTCTTTATGTCAATCCCAAAGATTCCAGGAGAAAGACCAGTATCCCAAATCACCATGACCAAATTAAAACAAGCAATGAACTGAAGCAAGCTTTTTATTCATATACCTGGGGCACCCTCCCCCAAGGCAGGGTTCAAGAGGTCAGCATTAGATGTGTAGAACACAAGGTTTTTATAGCTCAGGAGTAAGACATAGAACCTAACAAGGTAGTCATAACAACAGATGGTTATGATAATCTTTTTAAACAAAGGTAGGGTTGCAAGATGGTCATAACAACTTTTTGAAACAAAGACATGACTGCCATTCCTCAGAACCAGTTGTAGCTAAAGTCCAATCCTTGAGAAATAGAGGTCTGAGCGACGAACCTAGTTTGTCTTTACAGTAAGATGGCTTTCAATCCCAAGATGGAGGCAGGCCCATTCATCATTTATTCCCCTGAAGGAGAGATGCAGTCATTGTCTTGACTGATTGTGTTTTAATGCCATAGCTTATGATCTGAGTCCTTTCCAATTTACCTCAAATCCCCACAGTAGTAGCCCTGCTGCCTACAGGCTATGACTAACTAATAGGCTTGTCCCCCACATCCAGGCAAAGCAGTCACTTCATGACTGGAAGTGAACTGCCACCATTCATGCCATAATGATTTCCCTTGTGCCAGCAGGACCTCATGGAGCCAGACCTGAGACCATGATCAGTTTGACCAAGACTGAATATTTGTATTTCTTGGCCCATCTTTTTATTCTTCTATGTAATCCCTAGGTTTCCATTGGTACCTGGTGAGGGCTTAGGATGACTCTCACTATTCCTTCCTGTTACAAGCACTTTCTTGTCAACTTGGTCCCACAGCCATATCAGCCCCAAATAACACACAGAGACACAGTACTAGTTATGAAACTGTTGGCCTGTTACTAGCGTTTCTTATTGGCTTGCTCTGTCTTAAATATTAACCCATTTCTATAAATCTTAAGTGTTTCCACATGGTCTTACCAGAGAGAGGGTCCGGACCTCTTATTCCTCTTGTATCCTATATTTCAACTCTCTCTACTACTCTACGACATCTCCCAGAATTCTCCTTGTCTCCTAGTCCTGCTTCTCTTGCTTCCCTATTGGGAAACAGTGCCTTATTCATTAACCAATATGAGGAACATATTTACAGAATGACATCTCCCATCACCTTCCCAGTGTGGCAACACCAGGCAAATTCTTCCTGTGTCTGATTGGACTCTAGCAGCAGTGTGGTTTAATAGGAAGATCCCCCACCATGCAAAGAGTCAGTCCTCTAGCAGTAACCACAATTCTTCTTCTGAGTTTTGGTACTTGGTAGGTCTCCTTTGCTGGGTGGCTGGCTCTCTGTCCCAGTCCTACAGTCTTTCTTAAAGGACTCCCGCAGATTTTATCTGGTGACTTATCCAGGCAAATACATTCAGAGTTACTTGGCAACTCTGAGGGTAGCTTGCTCCGTCTCTCTGCTCTGCCAATATCAGGTATAGATAGGACCTCACACTAAGGTTCTCAGGCTAGCGTCACAGACTAGGGTCCTACATCTTTGAAATGTCAGTTCACATGTCTCTCTGAACAGTTTTTATGAAATCCTTCTCAATCAGAGAAAAATGAACTAGCAATCCTCAGGTAAACAAATCCTCTATCAAATCTTTGGGCACTACTCTCCAAAACCATAAGAGCTAACCTCTGGTTTGGAGGTCTCAAATGGTCCTGCCTAGGCTGGCAAGCTTCTTAGGTTGTGTGCTTCTTGACAATTATTGAGGGGGCTCTTAGCTAGGTACAGTGGCAACAGTTGAGTCAGAAAGGAAAGATCAGAAGTTCAAAGTCATCCTCAGCTATACAAGACATTTGAGGCCAGCCTGGGCTACATGAAATACTGGTTCAAAAAAAAAAGTGTTCTAAACTTTAGGCCTCTGTCAAAACTTTGTAAAATACAGGAAAGGTGACTTGTTAATTCATCACACAGTAGCCAGGAAGCTCTGAACTTGTGTCCACCTCTCCCTGGACTCTGGGGACATCTAATGAGTGATATTAAGATTGATAAGGTAGGTTTAGAATGAGAATAGTAATTAATATTTTTCTTGAAAATTTTGTAACTATGTTGTGAAAAACAAAAATGGACAGATCAGTAACTTAATAGACACAACTATCAGAAAAAAAATTAGACCTGTTAAGATAAGAAAATCATGGCTTCATCTATTTCCTTTGTGTCTAAAACAGACTAAAAATAATGTTAAGTTTTAAACCCAGGAGGAACAGCTGAGGTACTTATTTAACATCTCAAAAAGAATCTGGCCACCAGGATCTCCTAGCATCTCTCAGTCCCTACCCATTACAGGGCCCTCCTGGCTGACATACCCTGCCTGCTACCCTAAACTTCTCCAACCCAGAGGCTGGTCTGCCTTTTCCATATAATCCAGACAGTTTGGTTATGGGTTCTCATCAGGTACTCTTTGGGGCCTCCTGGCTGGTGCACCTGGCTCCCTCTCTCCACTCTCTCTTTCCCTCCCCCTCCACACAGCTCAGGGTCATGTCTACTCCATACTCTCCCAGTTGCCTCTACCTCTGACTATTCTCTCCCACACATCTATAATAAACTTTCTCCTCCACCACACCTAGGAGCACTCATGTCCTTTCCTTTCCTGTTTTTATTTATTTATATACTTACTTAATTCAGGAACTAATAAAGGAAGGACAGGGTTTCCATGATCATCACCGAATGTATAGGAAAGGCAAACATTCCTGTTAAATCTAAGCCTTGACCACTATAATATAGAGAAGCCAAGGAAAGAAGTCTCTAAGACTCATACACCTTAATTTCACTTCATTTCCCACAACCCAGAACCAATGTGCATCTTGCTCAACATTCTCTTGCTCTGACTGCTCAGGTTTGGGGGAAATGTAGCAGAGGTGCTATTTATTATCTGAGCTCAGCACAAGACACATAAGCTCCACCCACATGCTGGCCAACTGTCAGCATTTGGGGACAAAGACCAAGAAGCTTGGGTGAAAACGGAAATCTCACATTGCCCATGTTATCTGGGCAGGCACAATTATTAAAAAATGACAACAGAGAAATAGATATGTGAATAAAACCCCATGTGTGTGAATGAGAACAGTGCAGAAGGAAGTGTCTTCTCTACCATTGTATCGGGTCCTCATCCCACATCAAGCCAGCTGCAACTTACACAGATTCTCATATTTCCCAGGTCATTCTGCTTGTACTCTGCTCATTACAACTAAAATAAATCAAGGAAGCCAAACTGCCTTGCCTAGTCAGTTCATTCTATCTACCATAGAGAACAGAGAACATTTGAGAATAATTGCCAATATATAATTACGGCTTTTCTTAAGCCTGGCAATACAACAAAACTATCTGTTCCAGCATGTTCACCTTCTACTATGGCAAGTAACCAACTCTTCAGAATCTGAGGCTATCTCCCTAGAGATGCTCCAGAAAGTCTGGGATTAGGGCAAGTGTGGTAGAGGTGCCATTGACTGAGCTCAGTATCAGACACATGAGCTCCACCCATGTGCTAGGTTACTGCCAACAAGACATCCCAAGGTTTAAATGGGTCTGTTGGGGTCTTTAGCATTTATTTGAGTGCATATGATTTTGTGTATGAATATGCTGTATGTGCACATATATGTTCAGGCATTCATGCCTTAGATCTCATTACCAACAGAGGCCAGAAGAGGGCATGTGTCCCTTTCCATGATTCTTCCCCAATTTTTTTTTTTTTTTTTTTTTTCCTCCAGGGAGATGGGAACAAGGTCCCTCCCTGACACTGGTGTTCACTTGCTTTTGTCTGGCCAGGCCGATCTTCCTGTTTCATTCTTCCCTGGAGCTGGAGTTACAGCCGAGTGACAGATGCCCTGCTTGTTGTGTGCGCACTGAGATCTTGACTCTGGTCCTCATGAGCAAATACACTCAGTCACTCAGTCATCTCTTCTATCCCTTAAGATAGGCTTTTCTCTAGCCCCAAAGCTGCTGCCATTTTATGGCACAGTAAGGAGTTTTCAGACTGCTAAGCTTATGCTGACTAGGCAGATGCTTAAGTAAACAAGCATTAATCTACTCCACATGATACAAACAGGAACTGCTTATACCACTCTTTCTGAAACTGGATCCCAAAATTTTGTGATAACGTTGATAGCAGGTTTAATGTTTTTTTGTAACACCTACCTTGACAAAAGTATTAAAAAATATAAAAAAATCATAGACCCAGGTTCAAACTTCATTTTCTCATTCTCTTGCTATGTGACTCTGAATTAACTGCTAAACTCTCAAGAGTCTCTCTCCCTGCCTCTATAAAATGGAGATAAGTACCAACTTCTGTCTTAGTTAGGAGTTTTTGTTTGTTTGAGTTTTTTGTTGTTGTTATTTTTGTTTTGTTCTGTGAAGAGACACTATGACCACAATACAAAGAAAACATTTAATTAGGGGTTGGAGCTCGTTTACAGCTTCAGAGGTTTAGTCCATCATCATCAGGATGGGGAGCAGGACATCATGCAGGCAGATGTGGTGCTGGAATTGAGAGTCCTACATCCTGACTTAGAGGCAACATGTTAAAAAAAAAATCTCTGAAATCTCTTAAGTGAGCCCTCAATAGTTCAAATAACTCTTAGCACCCCTGTTCTCCATGTTCCCACTAGCATGGTCCATTAATCAGTGTTTAATAAAAGCATTCCCCAAGTTCCAAAGTCCAAATTCCTCCAAACAAACACATGATCTAACCTATCATAGCAACACCTGACTCCTGGTACCAATTTCTGTCTTAGGGTTTCCTATTGCTATGAAGAGACACCATGACCATGGCAACTCTGACAAAGAAAACATTTAATTGGGCCTCACTTACGGTTTCGAAGGATCAGTCCATTATCACCATGACAGGAGCATGGCAGTGTACAAGCAGATATAGAGCTGGCTCCATCTTGACCAAAATACAGCAAGAAGTCCACTGACCGTCATACTGAGTGAAGCTCACGAAGAGAGACCTCAAAGCCCTCCCCCACAATGACACACTCCCTCCAACAAGGCCACACATCCTAATAGTGCCACTCCCTTTGGGGGACTTTTTTTTTTTTCAAACCACCACACCTGCATCACAGGGTTTTTCTGGAAGATGGAAGTTATTCAGCAAGATGCGGCCACTGCAGCACAGCATCACATCCTCCCATGGTGGTACAACTGAGACGCACAGGGGATCTTTAAGAAGTATGAGACTCCTTTGAGAGGGAGCCATCAGGCCACTGAGGATATACTCTCAAAAGAAATTGGTGGCCCAGTTTCAGGCTCCCTTTGATTCCTGTCTTTAAAACGTAGCTACTCACCCTGACACACGTTCCTCCAATGACATGTCACCTTTATCACACCAGTGGGGTGACCTGACTTTGGACTTAAACGTCCAGAACTGCAAGTCAAAATAAATGTCTTTACTTCATATGTAGCTTGTGTCAGACATTTTGTTAGAGCGACAGGAAGCTAACTAACACAGTCAGGCAGCATGCTGAGCCCTTTACTGTGTCTAATTCACACAATAACCTTAATAAACAGGTGCATTTTACAGGTTTGCTAAGTGCAACTAAGTCACCTGATTAAATGTCACAAATGAGAACCACAGGTGGAAAGATATTCCTCACCTTAACTTTTTGTCATTTCAGGATGATAAAGAATTTAGACAAAGAATTAACAGCAAGTACTTACTGAACTGTCAGTTCCAAGTCGCCAATATGTCGAATTACACAGGTTTTTCACTGTCTCAGGACCCTCTAAGTCATAGTCTTTGGGGAAAGCTTCTCTGTCATGATGCCTTCAAGGAAGAATTATTAAAATATTATTAGGGTTAATCCTTATTGACAATGCATTGAATTTAAAAACTTGAAACTTGCTGTATTTCATGCTGTCCTCTTAATCATAAATGTGTCAAATTCATGGTGAATGATGTATTTCTCACCCCTTTTCAAGGAATTCTGAGCCTATTCCCTAAAAACATCTTGGCACATTCAGTAAAACCTATACTGTCATAGAAACACAACTTAACTAACAGTAATTATCCAGTAGCTTCAGTGAACTGAATCTTATTTAATAATGTAGATTAATTACTGACAGTAAATTCAAAAGTAAGATATGGGAATAACTTTAAAAGGCAACTTGTCACTTTAGAAATTCTCTCTTCTGTGAATTTTAATTACATTGTTTTTCTAACAAGGCAGGATGCATTGATTGATAAACTGTGTAGTCCCTGTTTCCAAAGAGCGCCTGAGGAAACTGATAACCGCCAGCTAAAAACCAAACAACAAAGCCTCAATTCCCTTTTGCTTTTAAGATTTGTTTATTTTATGAGTGCTCTAGTTCTCTATCTACATGTATAACTTTATGCCAGACAGACCTTATGAAGTAAAACATTTCATTGGGACTGGCTTACAGTTTCAGAGGTTTAGTCCATTATCGTAATGGCAGAACATGGTGACATGCAGGCAGACAAGATGCCAGAGAAGGAGCTGAAAGTCTTACATCTTGATCCACAGGCAGCAAAATGAAAATCTGTGTTATAATGGCAGACTTGAGCTTATAAGACCTCAAAGCACACACTTTCTCCACAGTGACACACTTCCTCCAGCAAGGCCACACCTACTCCAACAAGGCCACATCTTCTAATAGTGCCACTACCTATGAGCCAAGCATTCAAACACATGAGTCTATGGTGGCCATTCCTGTTCAAACTGCCACAACAACACATCAGCAGAAGCATCCCCAGTTCCCTGTGGCCTCCCATTATGGATCCAGTCATGATACATGTGGGGCATTCTTGTATCTGTTGGCCATCTGTTTGACAATAATTTCCATTAAGGCCCATTGCTATTTAAATCACATTATTTTGATTTTTCATTATTGAGGATTTTAGTTCCTTGTATTTTTTTTATCTTAATATTCTGCCAGATAAATAGTTAATATTTTCCCCTTGCTCTGCTTTTCCCATCGCTGCAATGAAGCATTTCAAAAAAAAGTAATGTACCTCTGACAGTGGAACCAGGATGTATCCCTGGTGCACAAAAGAACTCTGGGAGCACATTCCCCATGGAGGGACACCCCCTTAACCTAGAGGCAGGAGGGAGGGCCTAGACCCTACTCCTAAAAATTTGACAGATTTTGTCGATCCCTCCTGAAGGGCATCACCCTCCCTATGAAGTTGGGGGTGGGGAATGGGATAGGGGGGCATGGGAAGAAGGGAGGGAGGGAAGTAGAGAGGGAGGATGGGAGAGAGGGAGGAAGGGAGAGGGAACTGGGATTGATATGTAAAATAAGAAAAAAAAAAGTAATGTAATTTGCCTGCTTTTGCTTTCAGTGATTTTCTGGGGGGTGTCTTATTTTAAAAGCCCATTTCAATGTCTTGAAGCATTTCAGGTGTTACATTCTTTAATTTTTTAAAATTGTGTGTGTGGGGGGATAGGATTTAAACTGCACCCCACCCAATGAAGATAGCGCAAACATTTGTGGGTGCTTAGAGACATCTGTTCATTCATAGAATCTAAAGCTTAAATGGTGACACATGTCTGTAATCTCTGATACTGGAGTCTGAGAGTGGAGGATCAATGAGTATGAAGACAGCCTAAGCTAGGCTCTGCCTCCAAAGCAAAACCAAACAGACATTTAGTTGTGGAACCTAGGTAGAATGGGATGCTACCAGAATGTAGCAAGAAGCTGGCAATGACACTGCTGAACTCCTATGATGCTCAGGTAAGTGCCCACCACAAAGAAATGTCTGGTAACATGTCATTAGCACTGAGGTTGAGACAGCTGTGAGAACAGATGCATCTTTGACTCTTAGATCATTAGTACCCAAAACTCGGTCCTTCCCAGAGCAGTCAATCTCCCCTGAAATGGGTGGGACCCATACAAAGCTGCCATGTACATGACTTGAAAGACCATGCAAAATAAAACAATCATCTACCAACTATAAGAATAAGATCTTTAACATGGAAAAATCAGAATAAATAAATAAGACATTCCTACACGCCTTCAAACTGAGTAAATTTAACTATATAAAAATACACTACACAGCAATTTAAGTTACCAAAAAGGGTGTCATTGGTCAGCACTGGTCAGGTTAAGAGTCTTTTGTAGATCCCCATCCAGACATGAATCTGAAAGTAGCTGGTTTATAATTAGCTCAAGGTCAAATGTATTTGAATATAAGTACTCAATGCTGCCAGATATTCCAGGCCAGGTGGGAGGACAGACTGAAGTTCATACTAGGAAGAAGACACACAGCATCTTGCCAGCAGTGCCAGAATGTTCATACAAAATGGCTCCCCCACACACACAATTTTTATTCACTATAGTGCTTATGGTCTTAGTTGAGAATGAAAAGCAATACAAACAGGAAAGGGAGAAATGTGTTTCATTACTGGTAGATGATATGATTTCATACATAAGAGACAACAAAGACTCTACAAGAAAACTCTTAGATCTGATTTTTTTAATCTCAACAAAATGGGAGGATACAAAATCAAAACACAAAAATCAGTATCCTTATAGACCCATGAGAATATATTGAAAAAGGACTTGTGGAAAGCAATATCATTTTACAATTACCTCAAGAAAAAAATACCTTAAAGCAAATATAAAGTGAAAGAAGACCTCTACTGTGAAAACTTCCAAGCACTAGGAAGTGGGAAGACTCCCATGCTCACAGCTGAGAATGAATATTATGAAAATGGTCACCCTCCCAGCCAAAAGAGTCAGAGCAGCCATCATCAAAATTCCAATGCCATTCTTTGCATGAGCAGACAAGAGCTCAGCCCTCAACAAAACACCTATACTACCCATTCTAAGCCTAGGGAACATCACAGAGGAAAGGACAGAAAGAATGTGAAAGACAGATGACAGGGAGAACAGCTGCCAATGCCACTGTATGGGCATGGCATAGCCACTGCAGTCTCAAATCTACAGCTGCCATGACTCCTCACACTGGAGCTGAGCCTTGTCAATAAGTATTGGGAGGGATGGGAAACTCATTATTTTAATTAGGGTTACTGTTGCTATGATAAACACCATGACCAAAAACATCTCAGGGAGGAAAAGGTTTATGTGGATTACTCTTCCATATCACTGTTCATCACTGAAGGAAGTCAGAATAGGAACTGAAACAGGGCAGGATCCTGGAGGCAGAGCTGATGCAGAAATCATGAAAGAGTGCTGCTTACTGGCTTGCTCTCCATGCCTTGCTCAGCCTGCTTTTTTATAGAACCAGGACCACCAGCCCAGGGTTGACACCAACCACAATAGGCTGGGCGCTCCCAAACCAAACATTAAGACAATGCCCTACAAGCCCAGTCTCATGAAGGCATTTTCTCAATTGGGAATCCCTCTTCTCTGATTACTCTATCTTGTGTCAAGTTGACACAAAACTAAGCAGCAAACTCTCCCTACTGAAGATTCTGCAACAGAGAGAATAGTTGCCTTCAATTGCATATGCACTGGTGAGTCCACCAGACTCCAGTAGATAATTCCAAACCACGGTCATAACAACAGCTTTAGCTAAACTCAGTAGATCACAAAATAAAACAAGAAGACATGAATGTGGAGAAAGGATCTGTTAGGAAATGGGGAGGTTCACAGGATTGGGGTGGAGGAATATTAGATTATAGTATTATACTTGCATGAAAATGTCAAGGAACAAATTTAATTAACAAAAGATATTAAAAATTATTTTTAGATAAAACTGATACACAATGTAAATGTTAAATTCTTAACAGCATTTCAGAAACAGCACATTATCAAAACCTCATCCATTTTGCTTCAAATATATAAACTCTATGAAATATTGGTTCATCTTGTAGTTAAGGAAAAAATTAAGCTGATGCTGTGAATTAAGGGCAACACAGCTTAGTCCATGGACTAGACTACTTTAAAATTGTGGAAAGTGTCCCAAACCTGGGAGATGTCTTGGTTCTAAAATCAGATTTTTAAAATTCTTGGACACATTGTTTTTAAGCCCAAACTTAACAAGAATTTTTCAGCTTTGTTTTTGTTTCAACATTGAACTATTTTAAAATCCTAAATATAATGCAACATATGTCATTAAAAGTCTTGTAAACACAAGAGACTCTGGGTAGTCAAATAATTCTCAGCAAAGAGAGTAATGTTAAAGGCATTGGCACATGTGATTTCAAGTTGTAATATATGATCATAGTAGCAAAAGATAGCAAGGTGCTGGCACAAAAGCAGGCACATAGGATGTCACATATATAAACCCACACAGCACCAAGCACCTGATTTCTGACAAAGATGTCAAAAACACATCAGGGGAAGAAGGAAAATCATTTCAATAAATGATGCTGGAAAAACTATAAACAAAGAAATTTGATTCCTGTTTCTCACCCAGCACAAAAATCAATTCCAAGTATATAAAAGACCTCAATATAATACTTGAAACTCTATTAGAGGAACCTCTTTATGGGATAGGCACAGGCAAGGGCTTTATCAATAGGTCCCCAGTCACACAAGAAACGAGACTGAAGCTTTTTAATCTATAAAGGTTCCATTCCCATTTGTCAATTAGAAATAGTTCATCAGATATAGAATGGGAGAATGGCTTTAGCATATATTCATCTGACAAAGGAGTAGTATTAGTACACAAAGAACTCAAAAATCTAAACAGGAATTCAAACAACAAAACATAATGAAATAGACAGTTCTCAAAAGCTGAAAACAAATGATCAAAAAACACATGAAGAAGCAGACATTCAATTTGGCCAGCCATCATAGAAATGCAAATTAGAACTGCACAGGCATTCCATCTCATCTGAGTAGAATGACAGTCATAACCGCAAATGCTAGCCCAGATGGGGACAACAAGAAACCCTGCTGGAGAGAGTATAAAAACTAGTCAAGTTGCTAAAGAAGCCAGAACAGACATTGTGAGAAAGTTAGGAAAGGACTGCCCTATGATCCAGTCCTGACACTCCTGGGTATCTATCTGCTCAATGAACTCTAGAGAACACATCACAGACACACGTCTAGAGGAACAAAGGGGACAAACAGGATGGCTTGACAAAGAAGGCAAGAGGGGACTGGGGAGAACACACTTGAGTACCTCATGTTTGTATGAAAATGTCCTCATGAAACCCAGTATGGCATACAATGAAAGTACACAATGAAATTTAATTTAAAAAAGAATGCTGATGTCCAAGGGCCATGTTGCAGCTGAGGACCATGTCTGGGTTCAAGGTACTACTACACTATGGCCAGGGTCTGGGAAGATGTCCGTGGTCCATTTTACCAACAAGGGGGACTGTGTGAATGTCCTGGGTCTGGAATGCCCCCCCCCTCCAGCCATGTTGATGTCTGAGGGCTGAGCCGAGATAGCATCACCCCTCTCCTGCACTGTGAGAAATGGCCCTGCCCATCATTGAAGAGCTGGCACTAGTGGACTGGGCATGGGAGAACTGCCTCCATCTCTCCATGGCACTTGGAGAACTGTCCCCACCCCTCACCAGCTGCCAGATGGGAGAGTGGGCCCTACCCCTCACCATGAACATGAAGGAAGAGCTGGCCCCAAAAACAAGTACACAGAAGACCTGGCTGTGGCCCTCACCTGAGGAGTGTGGTCATGGTGGAGGCCTGAACTAACCAATTCAGCCACCACCCAGGACCACACCCAGGACCACACCCAGGGCTTTGAGTTGGCCCACCCCAACATCTGCCCTAGTGTCTGCTGCAGCTCATGAAAGGATGGGTCTGGTCCAGTGGAACCATGGCCTCAGGATCTCCATGACTCATCAGGAGGACATCTGAGAAAAGTATCAGTAAGGGTCCAGTTTTCATGGTGTACCAGAAGCTAGAGGCCTTGGACTTGACCAATAAGTCATTGAAATGAACGTTAGCAAGTAGAGCTGTCTGGGCAGGAGGGTGTACTTCGTGGCACACCACAGCTCCCAAGACCTTGCTGTGACAAATCAGCGCATGATAGAGAGGTAGGAAAAGGGAGAAGCAAACTGTTTTATTGTTTTGTTTATTTATTATTATTTTCTTTTCAGAGGGGAGGCTCAAGGGTGAAGAGGGACTGGAAAATGAGTAGGATTGGGATCATGATGTGAAATTCCTAACAAATCAATTAAATAAAAATGTTAAGAAATGGGCTTGTTTCTTCCAAAAGATTTGCCACGCAAATCTTGTAGCAATGACTATTTTTTCCTAATTTCCTTTTATTTAAAAAAATTTCATACAATATATTCTGACTGCAGTTTCCTGTCCCCCAAGTCCTCCCACAAACTCTCCACCTCCACCTCCCCATCCACACTCTCTCTCTCTCTCTCTCTCTCTCTCTCTCTCTCTCTCTCTCTCTCTCTCTCTCTCTCACACCACACACACACACACACACACACACACACACACACACACACTAGAAAACAGGCATCTAAAAGTAATAATAAAAAGAAACAAGCAAACCAGAATAGAGCAAAACAAACAAACAGAAGAAGAGGAGAAGCCAAAGAAAATCAAAGGAAACACATTTAGCCACAAAGATACACATTCACACACACAGAAATCCCATTAAAAATGGAAACCATGATATATACATTATGGCTGTTTATAAGAAGCTGTAAGGATAGTTTTATGTCAACTTGACACAAACTAAAGTCATTGGAGGGGAGTGGACCTCAACTGAAAAAATCCTCTATAAAATGGGTTGTGAGTAAGCCTGTAGGACATTTTCTTAATTGGTGATTGATGGGGAGGGCCCAGCCCATTTTAGACAGTGCTATCCCTGGGCTGGTAGTCCAGGGTTCTATAAAAAATCAGGCTGAACAAGCCAGGAAGCAGCACCCCTCCATGGCTTCTGCATCATCTCCTGCCTTCAGGTTCCTGCCCTGTTTGAGTTTCTACCCTGGCTTCCTTCAGTGATGGACAGGGCTGTGGAAATATAGACCAAACAAACCCTTTCCTACCTAAGTTTCTTTGGTGTTTCACTACATCAATAGTAACCTTAAGACAGAAATTCTATTTGAGGGCCAGGAAAGGCACCTGTGCCAAACATGACTATCTGAGTTCAATCCCTAAAGCCCACATGGTGGAAGCTGAGAAATGACTCTCTTCAATTGCCTCTGGCTTCCATACACATCATAGCACATGTGCACCCATGTACGTGCAACACACACACACACACACACACACACACACACACACACACACACACAATAAATAAATAAATGGGTAATTAGTAAATAAATGTAAAAAACATAAAAAATCTATCTAAAATATAATTAATCAAAAGTAGATGAAGTGTTTCTGGCTCTGCCATTTTATTAGGGAAGCCACATAAAAAGGTCTATGACAAGCATCAGAGTTTACAGGAGGCCACTGTTTTGGACTAGCTTTCTGTACAACACTCCGGAAGAACAGACCAAACAAGAATGGAAACACTGTGCCAACGCTATACAATCCAACTAAGCTTTTAAACAGCGAGACTTCCACAAACATTAAGAGAACTCAGGCCACCCGAGTCAGTTGAAAACACAAATGCCCCCCCAAGTTAATGTTCTAAAGAAATATTTGAAATGGCCAATGATCCCAATGATCTTTTATTCTGTTTCTCTCAACTCTTTCTTCCCCACAGGACCAGTTTTCTGAGCTAGGATCAGCTGAACACTTTCCTAAAACGAGGAAACCACCTAGTTGTAGAATTATAAGGAAAGCTGGCTTGATTCTTATACTGATTTTGCTGTAATTTCGTGTCTTAACATTATACATAGAATTAGGAATGGAAAGAGGACTGCTGGGAGAGAATCCAAATGGCAAGCTATATAAAAAAGCAGCCTGACAACTGCTGTCAGTGATCGAGAGCTCAGAGCAAAGACCAGCATGCGCAGATCTCACACTGGATGATGCCCTGAAGATTCATCTAGTCACCGACAATCACCTGTGCCCTCCAGTCCTCCATCATCCTTCTGCAACTTGAGCCGACTCAATTGTAATTCACTATCTCATCAAAAGGATATGGGGGAGTTGCTACCCAGGGCTCTGTGGGAGCTTGAGGACTCCCTTGTGACCACCACATGATTCTACATCCTAAGGATCTGCAAGCCCCTCCTATGCAAACCTGCGCAACACTCCATGTGAGTTTCGAGGCTCACCACACTGTCCCAGAGCTTCAGGTAAGACAGAAAGCCACAGTTCCTGTCAGGCTGTCCCACCACAGAGGAACCCGAATCCCTGTTAGTGGAAGAAAGGTGGAGTTAGGGCATAAGGTTCCTCTCATAGTAAAGGGGAGAGGTTACACTCTAGGATTTCTGTGGTCTTGTGTCTATAAGGAGTAGGGAGGAACTGGAAGTTTGCAAACAAACTTTTTTCCTTCAAAGTACCACATTTCACACTGTTCTATAATGATCCATTAATGTATCATTAATGTATCCCGCTCTCCTGAGAGTAAGGACTTCTTAGACATAGAAATTATTTTTGATTCATCTTTTTTATCTGGTGACTTACATAGTCTGCACATTGCAAATGATATTTCACGATTGATGGACAGGTTGAATCTTCCTACATTTTGTTACTGTCACCCTCTTACAAATGCTGAACACAAAGGATTTCAAATGTGTCCATAAAGATAAAGGAGTATCCTGGCTCCATCTTCAAAAGTGCCCATCAGGAGGGAGTGATCATGCATACAGACAAGTTTGCTCTCTGCAACACCAGCTTGTCTCTGGAGGAATTATAAATCTACCTGCTAAATGGGAACACTCACTATACATATGCATAACACCAATTGCAAAGGGTTTTGTGTATGAGGAATATCTGACATGAGAACAATGAAATTCTGAGCCTGATTCCTGCCTCTGTTTACTTGACAAGAAACACATTTTCTTTACAGATCTCAAAGATGTTAAAATTGTTTAGTTAAGACTCCAGATGGCAGAATATATTAACTTTAAGCTTTAGAATTATTAATGTAGTTTGCAGCCATGCTGTCAGCTATTGTATTTTCTGATGTAAATGGAGTGCAAATAAGAGTGCTATCTTTTCTATTAAGCTTCATAATCCTCAGCTACCTAAGACTCTAAAAGAAAATTACCCTGGAGTTTCAGTTATATTCCCGGATACATTCAAAACTTAAAACCAATAGAAGCAAATGCTGCAAAGAGACATGACAATCCTCTTTAACATTTCTTGGGCAAACCTAGTGTTATTTAGTGGTGTATACATTAAACAGACAAGGATGTTTAGACATATTTGTGGCATTGTAAGAAAACTTTATGTTCTTGAGAGAAATCGTGACATCAAGTGGTAGAATAGAGACTTTGTTTTGCAGTGTATTCTGTGTTGTGTGTCAATTGTTCGTCTGCATCATGATCCTAAAGCTTGCAGCCTAAAGCTGTACTCTCGAGAAAACCACTTGATGAAGATGGATGTGCCATGTTTTCTTCACTCGGCATCTATTGAGTGGTATGCAAATCGAGAATTGTCACTATTATAAATTCCCTGCATAGGAAATCTTCAAAAACAAGAAATCCCATAGAGAACATTGTGAGGAAATAAATGAGTACAGCAGTCAGAGGTGTAAACAGTTAAGGAAATGTCAGTCTGATTGACTGCCAAACACATGACTTATAGATAGCTGAAGAAACACATATCAGGCTAGGTGATAGTACACTTGATTACACCACCTGGGACACATTTCATGCTATGGTGTCCAGCAGAAGTAATGACACTCATCCTGCTCAAACCAAGACAGCTAGCCCTCAATCATCTTCACATTCTATTGTACTGCTCAGGGTTTCTGGGAGAGCCCCCTCCAAAGAATAGCTTGTATTAGTTGGCCTGGTGTAGTAGTTCAGACCTGTTCTCCCAGCATCTGAAAGGGGGGAAATGGGAGATTTGTGAATTCAAGGCCAGCTCTGACTACATAGTGAGAGACCATGACTCAAAAACAAAACGAAAAAGGTATTCTGGGTGGTGGAAGAAAGAAAGGGACTTAAGAGAAAGACTTAAATATTTTAAAGACAAATTATACATTCATTATAGTTCACTGTAGTGCAAAGGGCCCCTAGATCAGTGGTTCTCAACCTATGGGTTGTGAACCCTTTAGGGGGGAATCAAATGACCCTTTCATGGGGGTTGCATAGCCTCTGTATCAGATATTTACATTATGATTCCTAACAGTAGCAAAATTACAGTTATGAAGTAGCAACAAAAATAATTGCATGATTGGATGTCACCACAACAGGAGGAGCATTAGGAAGGTTGATAACCACTGCTCTACAGAGTATTAACTGGCATGGAAATTAGTTGCCCCTCATGTTACATACAAGCAAATAGCATCTGTTTCTTTATGCAAGTTCCCTCTCCTCTAATCTCACTATCATTCTAGAAATATCAGATGGCCATATTAAGGGAGTCTAATGTCCATTTTAGTGTATATTTCTGTGATTCCATGTGTTATGCATATTGAATAGATAAGGTTATTTGGTTTCAATGCAATTCATTTTATTTCTAATCCTCTGCTATCTAAGGCTTTAAAAGAAAATTACCCTGGAGAGTCAGTTAAATTCCTCAACATAATAGAAACTCAAAACCAAAACAAATGAGATTTTCTTTGTAAATAGAATCAAGGCTTCAAACAGTTTCATCATAAACATAACTAAAGAATGCACATTTTTCCATTTACTTATGAGGAATCATTCGAAAACATTAAAAAAGGGGGGGAAGCTAGTGAAACTAAAATCTTGGCAGAAGAAGAAACTAAAAGTCCCAGATGATACCATGTGTGGGCTACTTAAAAGGAGCCAAGACCAAGTAAAAACCAAGTAGGAGATGGACAGAGAGGTCATGTGAAAGAGGTCTGTGTTGGCTACTTTTATGTCAACTGAACAAAAGCATAGTCATCTGAGAAGAGGGAGCCTCAACTGAGAAAATGCTTTCATATGATCAAGCTGCTAGCAAGTCTATAGGACATTTTCTTAATTAGTGATCTCTGTGGAAGGACCTAGTCCATTGTGGGTGGGGCTATCACTGAGCCAGTGGTTCTAGGTTCTATAAGAAAGCAGGTTTAGCAAGCCATGGGGAGCAAGACAGCAAGCAGCATCCTCTATAGCTACTGCATTAGCTCCTGTCTCCGGGTTCCTGCTCTGTTTGACTTCCTGTCTTGACTCCATTCAATAATGGACTGCAATGTGGAAGTGTAAGCCAAATAAACCCTTTTCGTCCCTAACCTTCTTTCTGTCATGATGTTTCATCATAACAATAGTAACCCTGACTGAGACAAGGTCTCATTGATAAGGTGGCTCATAGACAGGAACCTGTAGAGTACTGACTGGACCAGATCTCACTTCATACAGTTGTGCCCACAGACTCTTTCATTGTAAACACTGGAAAACACAAGATAGAAGCCATTTAAAGTTTGTCTCACACACTAGTAATACCCAAGAGCTGAAAATCCAGGTCAATTTTTTTAATGAAAGTCTTTCATCAGAGAGCTAAGAAGAACCTTTGAGTCAAGCCCACCCTCAGAGCATTTTCCAGCACTGCTCTTCAGTGTGGGTGACACCTCAAGTAACTCAAGGACACCAACGTTGAAGGGACACAAGCCTATCCTAGAGTTCACCAATGGGAACTTTACAAGACAGCCTTCTATGTGTGACATTGTTCTCACCAGTACAATTCTCCTTCTTAAGACTAGGACCCAAAGGCCTGCAGGGTTAACCACAGACATCTATAGGGTGGGAATCTAGGACTGCTGAATGTTCAGCCATGAATGGGATTTCTGTATCACAGGCTCCAAGGGTCAGAGAATATCACAGAACATGTAGTGGAAAGAATGTAAGAGGCAGAGGAAGGAGTGGAGGGAGGCGGGACACTGTCTGTAATTTAACATCGCTGATACACTCCTGACTCCCCAACAGCTGTGATACAGGCACAAGACTTGTATAAGGCTGGACCTATCAACATCCTCATGGCAGAGAGAAAGGTCCTTGAGCTCCCCACTTCCAGGACCTATACCAGAGATCATGGTGGGAGGTGGGCTCAACAGGCTCCACCCCTCCCTGAATATCAGTGGTCACTTAACTCGTCTATAAAAAATCTTTTAACCAGGACCCAGTAAGCAACCCTAATGGAACTCTCTGGGTCATCAAAATAAGAAATAAAGACATGCAAGTGGAGGAGAGGATTGGGGGGGGGAGTGGATCAGCAGGAGTGGGCATGAGATAGGAGAGGGCAATAAGAGGTGGATATGGTAGAGGTACATTTACATGCATCTATGAAAATGCCACGATGAGACCAATTATTATGCCTAATCAACATACACAATAAAAAATAAATAGACTAAGCTGGGCAGTGGTGGCGCTTAAATGCCTTTAATCCCAGCACTCAGGAGGCAGAAGCTGGCAGATCTCTGTGAGTTCAAAGCCAGCCTGGTCTACAAGTCTACAAGCACTAGTTCCAGGACAGCTTCCAAAGCCACAGAGAACCCCTGTCTTGAAACACAAAACAAAAAAACAAAAAAATGGACCACTTAGTGGTAGTATTTGACTAGATCTGGCCATGAAAATACTATGAGCAGAAATTACAGGGTTTGGGAACTAAGACAGTAGGAGGAAACTGTGTTCAAATCCAACTCTCCTGTCACACAGATTCTTTTCTAGATGATTTTGGAGCCTGCTCATTGGTGCTGTAACAGAATATCTCCAACTGGATAACTTATAAAGAAGAGAAATTTCTCATGGAGAAGTCAGGAAGCTGAGGATGAAGGATTTCTAGTTATGTTGTAACATTCGGAGGGCATCATATTGCAATGGGGGTAAGGGGGAGAGCGAGAGGGATCAAGTATGGACAAGGGAGAGGACAGAGAGGAGTCTGAAGAGGAGGAGGAGAATGTATACTTCATTACAGAGCCACTGTCAAGATAATATCAATCCATTCAATCAGGCGCCTCCTGATCTCATACTGGCCCACTTCCCTTTGCCATCTCTATGGCACTTAAATTTCAATGTGCATTTTGGAGGAGACTTTTAAACCCCAGTAAGGAATGGACCTCAGAGGAAGCAGTGATTCACTCTCACACCAACAAAAACTTAAAAAGGCTATTAGGAGAGCATGAAATAAATGCTTATATGATAAGTCAGTGAGATGGGGGAGTATTTGCTAACAAATATGAATCCCATTTTTAACAAAAGAACCAGAAGCAGAAGTGGAGAGACACTAAAGCACACAGCATTGACCAGGAAGGAAGGCCAACTATTCAATAGTCACAGGAAGAAGAAAGTCAAACCGCATGTCCATGAGCCTGAAACAGGGAGCAGAAAGGTACTGGTTCTATTTATAAATTTATAGTCATTTTTCCAAAGAGAATGAGATGAATTTTAGACAGTCAACCAAGAAGCCTTGGAAAAAAGGAAAGAGAAACAACAGGTTACAACAGTCAAGGCTGCCAGGTATTTGCTGTCTGGGTTTAGAACAAACTACAGCTCAAGGCTGTCAGATATTTGTTCTCAGGGTTTAGAACTAATCACAGCTAGAATTAGGAGAGAATCTAGTGTATAACAATTAGACTGGAGACGTGATCTACAAGCATGGCAAAAATCACCTCTGTCTGCTTAACCACCCCATTCATTGATCCCCCACATTTTTAAATAATTCATTTAGCATCTTTCTCAGGGTCTTGGTGTAAGGCCACAATATTTTACCCTCTAGAAGAAAGCCTGCAATGGTCCATTGGCTGTTTGTGACATGTATCCCTACCAGGAAGCCAAGGACCACAGAGTTCTAAAAGTGAAAGATTCTTACACAACAAGGAGAGAGAAACTGCCTGGCCATGAGTGAATGAATTACTAGATTGATTAACAATGCCACTATCCTCACTCTGGGAATGGCCATATAAAAACTAGTTAACCTAGATGCACACTAGCTATACTGTTTCCACCCTTCAGGCTGTAGGTCCAAGAACATTAGACATCATATAGATAAATATTAAGATGCCATAGTCATCCCTAGGACCAAGAGTCCTCAGTCTTACAATCATACACAAAACAGCAATCATAACACAACAAAAATAACTGCGCCTATTTCCAAATATTTGGGGAAAAAGTAATACCAGGCTAAAGTTGAGAACTAACATACCAATCATTAATTCTTCTATGGATAGTAGGGGATAGATGGTCTCCATTGATCCACCAGACCTAAAATACATGCTTCTTCTAGATACTCCCAATGTGACAGCAGAGTGGGCATATGGAGTGAGAGGTAGCAAGACTAACATGAAATAACCCAACCAGTACAGATAGAACTCCTTCTCTACCTGGACTGCATAACAGAGAATGAAGTAGAAAAGCCCCCAGCTTACAAACACAAGGCGGGTACCATGAAAATAACCTGCAAAGCACAAGAAGTCATTTGGCCCCTCAAGAGAACATTTTCTTTTCTTAGTTATCTATTTCTATCACTATCTGTGTATCTCTGTTCTGATTCATTGTTCTGAGTCACAGACCTAGAAACCTTAGTGGGTGGGGTCTGAACTCTGGAACTCTGATCCATGCCTAATAACCAGGACAAGCTGCTTATTTTAGCCTTAACTATAGCACATGCTGTAGGCATTGCAATTGTTAACTTAGCCCTCCCCACTGCTACCTCATAGTCACTGGCATCCTAAGCACAGGGTGGATGGTCAATGTGCCTTTGACACACATGGCAACAAATTATTTTGACCTTTTTTTTTTTCAGTGCCACAAATACAACCCAAGGCTCTGTACATGTTAGGAAAACCCTCTATAAGAAGTTATAGCCCCAACGCTAGTAAATATATTTTAAATAAATAATACCCACAACAGCGCTTCATCTAAGGAGAACTTATTTGGGGAAAATTTTGATCTTTTTAAGTTCTTTTAACACTTCTGGCTTTTGGATGAGCAATTTGGAGTTTCCCTAAATGTTTAAATGTCACTTGTTTTGGTGTGGCCTTCTGCTTTGTTTTTGTTGAGGGAGGTGAGAGGTTGTTACATTTGGGTTTTGTATGCTTGCTTGCTTGCTTGCTTCTGAGAAGGTCTTGCCTTGTAGCCCAGGCTGACGCTGAAGGTTCGGGCTCAGAATGCTAGGATCCCTGGCTTGCACCACTATACCTAGTTTCTGTTGAAAATTTTGTGATGCTATCCACTGTTACATTTTAGCTTCAAAATAATCTTTCCAAATATTTTCTGTGTGAGGAAACTAAATTATTTGTACTAAAATTTATTTAGAGATAAATAGCATGTTAATTCTTCCATTTTATCAAAAGTTTAACAATCTAATCAGAGATTTAACAGTTTCCAGCATATTAATTCTTCCATTTTATCAAAAGTTTAACAATCTGATCAGAGATTTACCAGTTTACCAAAGAAGCATATTGTATTCCTGCCAATCAATTATCTTTCTTAATTCACCAAAGCTCAAACCAGAAAAAGAAAATATAAAGTATGACTAATAACAATTAAAGCATAATTGTATTTCAAAATAAATTAAAAAGAACAGAACAAAGGAAGATTAGTGACTACCAAAAGCATATCACAATATTTAAACTTATTCATAACTTTTTCAAAGCACCAGAAAAATGTTCTTACCTAATCTATGTACAAGGTTTATTTTTCTGCTCATTATATTTAATATATATAAATAATATATATAATATACAATATATATAATATATTAGTGTGTTTTCTTCTAAACATTTGCTATAAAACTGAATGCAGGGAATACTGAATCTTTCTCTGGCACGGAAGCTGTCGCTGGGATCTCAAGTTTATCATATCTTCTTTCTCCTGTGTACATGTCTCCATGGCAACTGGAGAGGCACTGGGTTTCAATTTGATTTTGCTTAGAAAGATGACCCCAAGTAGACATTTGATCTAGGGACATATAACTGACTTGTGGTCTTTAAATATGGAGCTGAAAACACTTTATCTCCAGACTGGAGATAAAGGTGTAAATTATCAATTTCTACTGCAACAGTCATGCTTCTCCTAGTCTTCCATGAGAAGATAACAAGCATCAAGAGTAGAGAAATAAGTTAGGAACTAGTGCCTCTTACCTGTGTTCCTAATATCCTAAACTAACCATACTTGGGTTAATTCATTTGCCTTTCTTAAGCTAGTATAAGCTATTTGCTATTTATAACCAAAAGAGATCTGACTAGTCTTATAACTGGTAAGCATGTGAAATGGTACTAAGGATGGGGGACTTGCAGAGATATTTGCTTAATACTAGCTCTAGTGCTGTTTAAAGAAAAAATGTCTGAGCCTACAGTGGTGGCACATGCCTTCAATCCCAGTACTCTGGAGGCAGAGGCAGGCAGATCTCTCCAAGTCTGCAGTGTGTGTTTTAGGCAGAGCTCCATAGTGAGATGGTCTCAAAAGCCCATAGCCTAAACTTCTCTGTATCAAACTATTACTAGGCTCCACATTCTCTTCACCCCTTCCTCTGCCCCAATACCCTCATCCAGAAGGAGATTATCAGTGTGAACGGCCGCAAAGCTTTGGTGAAATTGAACTTGAGACTGAAAGATTACATCAGCACAATGATGAGTGATGAGGGGACCTGGTAGATCCCAGAGTCAGCTCAACTAGGATATCACAAGAATAAGGAGTTGGCTGGAGGCAGGAGTCTCCCTACACAGCAATGATTATTCTAATTTCAAATTTATCCACATGGCACAATGCCTGCACTCTGCCTTTCAAGGGTTTGCCATTGTTTGGATCTTTTGTTTTTGTTGTTTGGATATTTTTTGTTCTGTTTTTGCCCTATAGCAGAATCTCTGACATGAACAACTCAAGCAGAACAGAGAATGTGTTTTGCTCAGTTCCAGAGGCTCCAGTCTGTGGTTGCTTGACCCAAGTTCTGGGGTAAAACATTGTAAAAACAACTGTGTGCAAAGGAGCTTCTTTACCTCCTTGCAGACAGGAAACAAAGAGGGAGACAGGAAGGGGACAGGGACAAGACATCCCGCAAGGGCCAGTCATCAGGGTCCCTTCTTCTCCAGGTAAGCCTCTCTGCCAGAAATTTCCCAGAACAGCACCATTTGCTGCTGAGAAGTCTTTAAACCAGGATCCTGAAGGCTGGGGCAGACAATTTTGTATTCAAGCAGTAGCATTCTTTCCTGTGAAACCGTTGTGCGTTCATAAATGCCAGCTAACACACTCTCACACAGGTGGCACCACTGTAACCATTTGGTTTTTGTTGTTGTTGTTGTTGTTTGTTTTTTGAAAAATAAATTTGATTGGAATTCCATAAAAAAGGAGGGGAGATAGGAGGCAGGGTAGAGAAGGAAAAGCCTCTTGAATTTGCACCCCAAAAACTATTTCATTCAAAAAGCAACTGGAAGCAGCATGAGTATATTGAGGAATGAAAACGTAGACTGGGTCTAAAATAACTGTGGCGTAGGAGCTGCCGTGGCAGCACACAGACTAGAATGGAAGGTGGCGGAACCAGATGAATGTGTATCATGATTCTTACCCAGCAAAGACTAGCAATTAAAAAGATATTTTTAAAAATTCATAATAAGCCATTTCAAGTGAGCTGGAGTCTGAAAAAGGTAAAGTATTATGCCTCCATTCTGATCACTTAGAGAATGTGTGCTTAACAGGGAAATCTCTAGAAATTGCTGTCAGTTTTAGAAGGACTCTTACTCAAGTATCACTATGAAAACAATACATACCATTTATGGGAAACATGGAAGCAGCAGCAGCAGAGAAAGAGAGAGAGGAAGCCAATCTGAAATACATACTGTGCTGTAGCTTATAACTAATATTCTTCTGAAGATTTGTGTACATTTGAAATGGAGAAAGGCTCTAAAGCATGATCATTTTGTTTGTTTAATTAATATGCATCAGTTGTCAAAATAACAGATTTTTATCATGACCTTTTCATCTATGCATGTCATGCATTTGGTCACCTTGCACCCATCTCTTTCTCTGGACATTCCTTCCTTTCCATCAATCTCTGTCTTGTTTCCAACTATATCTCCATTCTGCTTTCAATATTTTATTATTATTTTAAAAAGCATTCCACAAATGTGAGAAAATGTAAAATTTTAGTTTTTGAATCTGACTTATTTCAAATAGCATGATAACTTATCCAGTTCCATCTAAACAATATCCTTTTCAAACTTTCTTATGAGGACCTTGTCATGCTAGGAACTAATCTTTATGCATTGCTGAGTTGCCTTTAAAATAACTTCTACTTTGACAACCCAGAGGCATCCATATCTACCTTGGGATGGATTAAGATTCTTTCCCAAGAAATATGATAAGCAACAAAGCACTGCTCATTAACTTCTGGCAGAATAAATTAAGAATTTTAGGCCGGAGTTACACACTTAAAAGACACTATTGTTGAGAACTAGAAACTAACTTAAGCTGGAGGTTCCCAAGCAGAGTGACCTTAAAATTGGCCTTCCAAAGAGGAGCTATAGAGATAGAATGAGAGGCTTTGATATAGTAGGCCAGCAGGAGGGAGCTAGCCTGGGCAAATCAGGTGTTAGAGCTTGAATGTGAAATTTCTCCCACAGACTTGTGTTTTTGACTAGGTGGTCCCTGTCTGCTGGGAAAGTTGTAGGAAGCTGTGGGAACATTAGATGAGGCAAAGTTAGAGGAAGTACATCATCCTAGGTGTGGTGGGACAGGTTCCTCAAATGTAATGAAGCTGTGCCTCAAGCTCAAGTCTGCAGCCACCGTGCCTTCGCCATCATGGCAAAGTGTACATTCTGGACCACAGACCAACATTAATCCTTCCCTCCCTTCCTTGATTTGGTTGTGTCGCGTATTTAGTGACCATGATAAGAAAATCTAGCACAATAGAGCATATGCAGTACACTTAGATGGAATCTGAGCTGTCAGCACCCATGCTGAGGGATAAAGTAGCCCATCAATGGCTATGGTATGGTAGGTCCACTTCAGGAGCCAGAAAGTATGAGCCTAACCCAGGGACCTGCAGAACCAGCAAGAGCCAAGGTGTGACTATAACTGCAAGAGACATACCAAGCCTTCACAAATAATAATAATAAGCTCACCAGCAGCGTGCATAGGAGTGGGGCAAGAATGAGGAGAACAAGGATGTCTACACAGCTCTGGAAGACAAACCCACCCCCACCACCATCTGTCACATAACCCTCCTCCCTTGACACACACAAATGGAACAGGAAGACGGAGAATGTGAAGGAGGAGGGGCCTGGAAAGAGTGGGCACTGTTCTGAAACTGACTATTTTAACCTAAAGCAAGCCATTCAAAGTTATAAAGGTAGAGATGGGCTTTAACTGGCATTCATGTTCAGATTCTTCCATCGAAGCCAAGAGCTGAGGATCAATTGTAGAAAATAAATTTTATTATATACATCTGAATCATATGCAAAGTTTTACTTTCTTTTATGAGACGGTTGTTTTTATATGCATCCCAGAGAGACCAAAATCTCATAGAAATCTTCCTGCCTCAGAATGCCAGGTGCTAGGATTGCAGGCATGCGTCACCATACCCACAAGTATGCAAATTTTGAATTTTGCTACCCACTAGATAGTGAATATATTTCCATGTCCTCGGTCTACTTTACATTATAATAAATGCACATGTGATATTATAATTTGAACATTTATAAGAAATAAAAATAGTTCTTTACACTATAAGTACTTGTCCCTATTTTAACTCAAAATCCCCTTAGGATCTACCAGTTCCTGATGGCATATCAGGTATTGTGACCAAGAGACTGGCACAAGTTCAACCCCCGTTTTCTAATTCTCTTCCATTGCATTACTCTTCTATGTGACCAAAGACCCCGGACAAAAAAAACAACTTAAAGCAGTAAGCCTTTATTTGGACGTCTACCATGAAAAGATATGGCCCAGCAGGGTGGAACAACTAGTTATAGTGTGGCAATCAGAAGACAGAGGAAAGAATGCCAGCATTTTTCTCACTTCCTTTTTATTCAGTCCTGTATCCCGTCTATGGAATGGTGTGGCTCAAAGTCAGAGTCCATCCACTCCCCCACCCCATCCTTCCCTGCTCTGAAAAAGCCCTGACAGACACACCCAATCTACAGCATGCTTCATAGCTGATTCCAGAGCAAACCATTATTAGATTATTAACATCACAAAAGCCTGGTGTGTTATGTTCTTCCAAATTCACTTACATGGAAACTAACATTTCAATTTTATCCTGTTGAACTGAATTAGCTATGAAAATCAACTCATTTTTTTAAAGGATCTGTGCTATACTATAGCTCTTACCTCAGGAGCTTATGAAAACATACGATTCAGGAGACTAAAGATCTAGCGATAATCTAAGCAGGACAGATTTATTGAAAGTTTGTCTGATATTTATTTCAGGAAGGAGAATATTTTGGTACGTTTTTGATTTATTGAAAGTTTGACTGCTATTTATTTCAGGAAGGAGAATACTTTGGTAAGTTTTTGAAAAATCAGAGTTTTTGAAGAAATATGAAAAATTACAGCAATGACGTATGGCTTGTATTAGTTACTTTTCTATTGCTGTGAAGAGACACCATGCCCTAGGCAACTTATAAAAGAAAGCATTTGATTAGAGGCTTTCTTACAGTTCCAGGGGGTGAGTACATGACCATCATGGCAGAAGCATGGCAACATGCAGATAGTTTGGCCCTGAAGCAGTAGCTGAGAGCTCACATCTTATCCACAAGTAAGCAGCGAAGACAGCAAGACTAGACCTTTTGTGGGCTTTTGAAACTTCAAAACATACCCTCCAACAAGGTCATACTTCTTGATCCTTGTGAACAGATCTGGAAACCAAACATTCAAATATATAACCTTTCATGTAAAACCCACATGCTAGAGTGCCAACATTCTGTCCCCATTGGGTTTCCTTCTGTCTTCTCTCTATCTGCTCCTTTTTTAACAGCTTCCCAGACCTTAACACAACTGGTGCCATGATGGAAGTATCATTCAGGCCTTGGAACATAGCACATAAGAAGCAAAACCAGCCAAAACAAGAAGTAATATCTAATCCACCCAAGTCCATAGTTCTGGGAAAGCCCCCAACAGGGCTAACCTTGCTTTAGGCTTCTATAGTTTCACCTCTGGCTAACTCTTCTTGCTAACTGAGATGTGTCAACCCAGGATGTGGATTTTGTACTTAAAAGAGCACCATGAAAAAGAATCCAGATTGTACTTGGGGTCCCAGATACCCAATGTAGCAGCTGCTTTGTTAATAAAGACTTTCTATTGGCTTAAACCCATGTCCAATTAGTCTTCCCTGGTGAATGCCTCACAACGCTCTGCTAATTTATGTGATAAACATCTATTGATCCCTCAGTGTTTTCTTGTCCCATGTCCCAGGGCTTGATCTTCTCTGTACCAGTGAACAAAAAGCCCCTTTAATGCCTCCTTCCTTGAGTTCAAATTCTATACTTCATGCACGGAAACCATGTAACTGGACCTTTTCAAATCTGCAGTAAAGTTTTATGCTTTCTCTTGAGGTACTGGGTCTATGTTAAAGTTGGGGACATGACAGAAGAGGATGTCCTTGTGAATTTCAGTGACAACAACCTACAGAACAAATGAGGGAGGGATCTTTCTCTCCTCTTATGTAATGGAGATGCATGGGGTGGGGGTAGTGGGTTCTGCTGGCCAGTAGAGCTTTATATAACTAGTTTGGCCCTCAGTGATGTGAGGATTCGAAATCCTTCCAGGTCAGCACCCATGAAAATCATTGATTAAACACAAAAAGAATGACCTATTAAATTAAGGAATCCGGGCACTCTGTTTTCTATTTAAGTACACAGCATGGCCTGGTGCTTTGGAATGGCTCTCCATCTTCAGGGGAGGGCCTACATATATGCACATGCACTCCTGCTCCAGAAACAGCAGTGCAAATGTCTAAGCATGTCAAAGAGATATCAATCTTCATGTTACCTCTACTTTCTTACTTATGCCCAAATTAGGTTTTGTAAAAATCTTTAAAACGAGGAGATTCCCTGTTCCCACAAGGATTACATCTGACTTCCCCTCATTCCATTTCATTTTCATTTTCTTATTATTATGAGGTAGGGGAGTGTCATAGGGAACATGTAACCCTCAAGGTCTTTAATTTGCAGCTTAGGCAAGAAAGAAAAACAATTAAAATCACAAATGCATAAAATTAATATGAGTCCTTAAAACTAGATATTGCCATGGAGACTGGAGCAGGATCTGTCTCCATGGAGATCTGGATGAATATTTTTTCTTTTTTAAATTATTATCATTTGTTAGCAGTTGTCAGTTTGGCCAAGGAACAGAAGAAAATGAATGAATGAATGAAATGAATGAATGAATGAATGAATGAGGAGTGGATTAGTAAATGATTGAACAAACATCTCACAAGATAATTTATTAAAAGTAAGTATAATTTGTTCTGTTTCTTATTTTTCTGGTGAGTGTCACAATATCCCAGGAAATAGTTTTCTCTCAGCTTGAAATTTCTAATGGAAACATGATACAGTTTCATAAATGCTAAAGAAAGGAGTAAGCAAAGATGACTTCTACAGAAGGTATTCCTAACTCAAAAACAGCAGGCTATGACAAGGGTGGTGGGTTCTATCTATTGTCACTCCAACTGCAAGGAAGAGGTGCATCTTAGGCAATGTCATAGGCTAATAATGGACTAGAGGTGTCCATCAACTCCCATCATTTATCATGTCTGCCATGTACAACTATTTCGAGTATGTCCAGTGAGGTCAAACAGACTTCTATTACATGCCAGATAGAGGGATGCAGGGAAAATCCATGTGTTTAAACAACAATGAACTGCAAATAAGAATGTCTCCTCCTTACATACTTCATTTGTACCTGTTAAGTATAAAAGGTCCCTGATGGAGTATCCCATTGAGAGGTCACTGAAATGGTACACATAGACCTTAGATGTTTAACAATTGAATTTAAAAACCACTACTAAGTATAATTCCAGAAAAGTTTAAGTTGTCATAAAATAAGGTAAGCAAGAGCTAACAATCATGGGTTTGCTGACATTATTCATTCATAAGTGTACACTCGACTTTACATTGACTTGCCAGCATAGATATTAAATGACAGGTTGGTTTTGTGAAAAGTCAGCAGTGTGTTGCCAGCTTCATAAGATGCTACTATTTCTGAATCTTTACAATAGATTCTCATTAGTTTGTGTTCTATAGAGGTCTCAAACCACTTATGAGTAAGTATCTCTCACAGAATAAATAGGTTCAGGTTCCTGTGACCTCCTGGCCACAGTGGATAACCTTGTTTTATAGGCACTTTGGTCTGTTTTGTTTGTTTGTTTTTTGTGACTTTAGGAATGGAAGCTAGGGCCTCCACTTACAAGACAAACAGTTTACTGCTAAGTTACATCCCCATCCCCTTTGTCCACCTATTTAAAGCATCGTATTTAATATATGGGTGCTTCATCAATACTGAACTTGCCACCGACAACATTAGACCTCACATAAACAAAATTTGTCTAACACACATTTTCTTCAAAAGATACATCACATAAACCTCCTTATGCTTAGAGACACTAGGCAGCACTTCATCCTGGTGTCTGTTGGCAGGCTGAGCAATAACAGTGTCAACAAAAACCACACAAATTCAAATGAGAGAGAAGGCAGCATGAAACAAACCACAAAAACAACATCTGTGAGAAAAGGGAAGGCAAAGTTTTGCCTTATTTGACCTTAATGGAGAACATGCACATTGGGAAAAAAATCATTGGACCATTTTGCCTCCCTGCACATATGAATGGAAAGGGGGAGGGAGGGTCTCAAGTATTGATTCTAATTCACAAATAATCATCACCAAGTAGATGAATTTACACAAGAAATCAAGTACAAGTCCTGTGCTTATGAAATTCCTTGAAAAAAACTGACAATGTCTTAATATATGTAAATAATTTTCATGCTAACCATACACCAGGCTTAATGTCAAAGTGTGTGTCACCTGCTATGCTCATACAATAATTGTAAGACTACTATTTTATAATGGCAGAATTGGTCCTGGTACTATCAAAACTTGACATAAGGCATAGTCATCAGAGAAGAAAGAGCCTCAATTGAAAAAATCCTTCCATAAGATTAGTCTGTACACAAGCCTGTAGGGCATTTTCTTAGTAATTGATTTGGGAGGGCTCAGTCAGTTGTGAGTGGTGCCACCCTCAGGCTGGTGATCCTGGTTCCTAACAGAAAACAGGCTGAACAAGCCACGAAGAACAATTCAGTAAAAGCATTCCTCCATGGCCTCTGCATCAGATCCTGCCTCCAGGTTCCTCCCTGTTTGAGTTCCTGTCCTGACTTCACTCAGTGATGAAGGCATGGAAAGCAGAAGTGTAAGACAAATAAATCCCTTTGCTCCCCAAGTTTTTGGGGTCATGTTTTTATGCCTCATAGCAATAGAAACCCTAAAGAAGACAAAACGCTATACAAAAATTATCTCAATGATCGTTGTTTCTTTCTGCATCCTAATGTGTAGCAACATTTATGACAAATAAATACATTCTGAGTTGAATTTGATTCATCTCCCTTGTGAACCAAAGGAAAGCCCTACACATGTTCACAAATGAATGGCTGATGACTTATAGTCTCCTGCTACCCTTCTTTCTCTACAGGCTCCATAGCTTTCAGATTTCTGCTCTGCTATTAATACCCATGTGGCTTACAAGTTAACTCCAAAGCAACAAATAATGCAAAACCCTTTCTAATCTATAATGAACAGAGGTGATGTCTGTTACGATGCACATTCTTGGGGCATGACAAGTCCACGGAAAAGCTAAGTGTTTCACTTAAGGGTCAAAAGATACATATGAAGACAAATGATGGCACTTAGGACTCCACCCCTGCCATAAGCAAACACACCATCAATGTGAAGAAACATGTCTCAATAATAAGCTTTATTGTTGAAAAAGAATGTTTCCCTGGGTAGCTTTGGACTTTGTGCCTATATAATCTCTCAGAGTGAGTTTGGCATAGGAAGAGAGTACGTTTTAGAATGAGAAATGAAGGAAGAAAGAGTAGGCTTTGGAAATACAAGGAGTAGACAGGCTTTTTAACGTCTGCAGAACAGAAATGGCACAAACAGTGTAGGAGTGGTTGTATCCAACCAGGCCTAACATCAAAATCATTCGTCTCTTGTCAGAGGCAAAAGCACAAAGTAGACAAGATTTGTGACTTCTCTCCATTTCTGTCTTCCCACTTCCCTCCAATGTTACAGATATTTCTAAAGTAATCATTGCAAGAAACTTGATCACCCACCCCATCTTAGTTGGGGTCCAATTACTATGAAAGGACACAATGACCATAACCAACTTGTATAGAGGAAAACTTAATTGGGATGTCTAGCTTACAGGTCAAAGATTCGGTCCATTAGCATCATTGTAGGATATGGTGGCAAGCAAGGAGACATGGTGTTGAAGGGGTAGCTGGGAGGAGCACATCTTGCAGGCAACAGGAAGTTGACTAAGTGAAGCTTAAGCAAAAGAAACCTCAAAGTCCTCCCCCACAGTGACACACTTCCTCCAGCAAGGACTACCTAATCCAACAAAGCTACACCTAATAGCGCTACTCCCTATGGGGGCCAATTACATTCAAACTGCCACTCATGCCCCCCAGAAACGCATCCACTCTCCTAAAGATACACTAGCTATTGGCCATTTTAGAGAGAAAGGGAGAGAGAGAGAGGGAGAGGGGGAGGGAGAGAGAGAGAGAAGGGGGAGGGGGAGGGGGATAGGGAGAGGAGAGGGGAGAGAGGGGGGAGGGAGAGGGAGAGGGAGAGGGGGAGGGAAGGAGAGGGAGAGGGGGAGAGGGAGAGGGAGAGGGAGAGGGGGAGGGGAGGAGAGAGAGAGAGAGAGAGAGAGAGAGAGAGAGAGAGAGAGAGAGAGAGAGAGAGAGAGAGAGAGAGAGAGAGAGAGAGAGAGAGAGAGAGAGAGAGAGAGAGAGAGAGAGACCAAGTGAATTCTAGGCATAATTCCCAAAGCACGGAAGAAAACAAAAAAAACAAAATGCATCCTGGAGTCTTGTGAGCTTGCAGAAGATGATGGACTTAGAAGGAAGTCAGTCCTCCAGGCCTTTCAACTTTCCAGGAGAACCACAGCCCTGGATCTTTAGGTGAATTTTAAGTGTGACTAAGTAATTAAAAAAAAATTAAGCAGAGTATATGCCAAACAAATTGCACTGGCCTTATGCACAGAGAGACTAAATTTTGATACCCGTGACTGGAAGGGTCTTCATGAACGATAGCCTGCGGGATGCCGAGGGTCTGCTCTCAAGTGTGTCCCTCTCCCCAAGCCTTTGCAGGGACCTTTCCCTCTAGCCAGTGGGCCTGGCTTTCTAATAGGACTTCTGTTTACAAGTAAGCATTGTGTCAAGGGGCGGTGTTCAAGCCTGCTAAGTGACTCACTCCTTTCCCCTGTGTAGACAGCTAAATTCTCCTTAGCAGGAGCACTGGCTGGGGCAGGTCCTGGGCTGGGAGCAGTCCTGGAGAGTTCTCCTAGCTCACTTTGATATGGCCACTGTTCTGTTGGAAGGTCTGTTTCCTCTCTCTCTTCTCTGTACCACTTTTCTCTTGCTCATTCTTCTTACCTCTTCACACTCCTTTTCTCTGCTGTTCTCCTCTTCCCAATTTCTCTTCTCTACCACTGTTTCCTATTGCTCTGTTACGTTCTGCCTCATGCCAGATTCTCCTCTCCTCCCTCCCTAGAACCCATAAATGGTGGCTCACCAGGAATGCACCAACACTGGCTTCGAGTATTTCTTGTGATGAGAGCGAAGGGTTAGGGAGCCCTTGCGCTCCAGCAAGTCCGTGGGGCCAATCTCATACCAGTGCTCTTTTCTGTCAAAAGAGTCCTGACACGTGCCATTAAAGGTCCCCATGCCTGTGCTTGAGCTGAGAACAAACTGGACTTCCCCCAGCACCAGTCCAGCTCTGCGTAACAAGGGCCAAGATTCTGCGTCTCTTGTCTCCTAAGCAACCTGGGAGGAGCCAATACAGAAGGCGGAGTCAGGATAAGGTGGGGGTTCTTGGGCCTTACTAACCTGATTGCCTGTCTTCTGATTACTGATTAAACTACATTTCCCAGGATGCAGTGAGAGTGACAGTCTGCATAGACTTTGGCAGGAGGGCTGTGTGCTAAGGATTTGAAGTTGCATGGGTTCCCTAGCCTAAGCAAGGGGAGAAAGGGGCAGGTATTGCAGAGAGAGAATCCATTAAGGAGAAATAGCCGTGGCAGCCGTTTTGACTGCCCACCTCTGCTCATAATTAAGTTTGACTAAAAGAGAGGAAAAGAAACCTCAGTCCTGGAATATGATCTCCTTGTACAGCTCCATTGCTTGCTAAACAGTAGAGCCATCAGCAAATAGGATGAACAGTTTTGCAGCCAAAGGCTCGGTTCCAGGCCCAGAAGCTGAGCACTGCTTTCCTTCTATGACAAAAAGAGCAGGGGTGGAACTGTGCGGTGTGGGGGAGGGGAAGAGCAGAGAAGGGTCATAGTGCCAGAATATGGAGGCCAAGCTAGTTCTAAGCAGTTTAGGACCCGGAATTCAACTCCCAGAGAACCACCAAGATTTCTTCCTTATCATTGTATTTGTGTCTTCCCAGTGTCAAATACACAAATGAATATGATTTGACTACTCTTTACTCACAATCCCACAGACCCCCAGAAGGTGCTGAAAGATCTATCATGCCTGGTGAGACATGATAGACTTCCCTAGGCTGAGGTGGGAAGACTGAGTTTGAGAGTAACCTAGGATACATAGAGAGACTCCATCTAATAACTAAATAAATATTTTTAAAACGGGCTCAAAATTCATATCAAGCAATCAGAGTAGTAGAACTTAATTTGTTCCTGATTCAAATATACAAATTTGAAAAAAATTGACATGAGGCCATTTTTTTACAAAAAAAAAATCACACACAAAAATTAATAATGAAGGAAATATAAAGAAATAATTCACATTATGAGTAGATTCACTTATTAAAGATGTGTTGTATTGATGTCTATATTGAGTTCTTCTGGATCTGATTTCACAAATTTGATTACACACATCTTCCAAGTACTTTCCTGTGGCCATCTGTGTGGTCATAGTGTGGACACCAGGGGTAGGCTAAGATCTTTTTTTGCTCACAGCCACAGCAACCCACACTGCCAGGTATGAGCTAAGTGCCAGCCACTGCTGTGTCAGCCTTTCCTTTTTGATAGAAAGAGAAATGGAAGTGAACTTTAAAAGGGTTAATGAGCACCACATATCCAACTATTTCTGTCCAATCAAGGCAGAGAATACTGATGCTATGCAGAAGGGGGCACAACCACATTGCCTTTATGTCTTAGTGTTGTAGGAATCTGGTAGAGTCACTGTAAGTAGGGTAAACTTTGGAGTGAATAGTTGTTTTCTAGAAGTACTTTGACCTTGAAGAATCATCATCGTGGAAAACAGTGATTGTTTCCTGTGATTTGTACAATTGTTTTTCTGGGGATGAGGGCCTTTGCATGACTTCGATCTCAAGACACTTTTAGCACACCGAAGTGTAGCATGTATGTTTCCGCCAGCCCGCCAGTCTGGGCCCACAGCCACACCAGCCCTAAGTAATACTCTGAGACTCTGTATTTGATACAATCCTGTTGGCCAGTTACCATTATTGTTAATGGGCTAGCTCTGTCTTAATTATTAACCCATTTCTACTTATCTAAGTATTTCCACGTGGCCGTCTTAGGGAGCCGAGGCAGGCGTCCTGCTTCTTCCCTGGGCTACATCTCGACTCCTCCTTCCCACTTCCTCTTTCCTCCTTGTCTCCTAGCCCCGCCTATCTTGCTATCTCATTGGCCCAACGGTGCTTTATTAACAAGTATGAGAAACATATTTACAGGATAACATCTCCCATCACCAAAGCTCTGGGAGTTTTGTGTACTAAAATGGTACACTATAAGGACTAAAGAAGCAGGAACATGTGACACTGTCCTTTAGAGAGACATATATATTAGGTTAGGAACCATGGTGTAAGAAAATACTTTACCCAAAAAACAATTTTGTGCAACAAATCAACAAATATGTCTTTGTACAGCTGTTCAAGGTCTGTCAAAGGCTGGACCTTCTGCTGCCACACAGGCAGTTTTTAATGATTTATTTTTATTTTGGTGCTTTGCCTGTGTGGGTGCTGTATTAGAGTATCAGATCCGCTGGAACTGGAGTTACAGATAGTTGTGAGTAGTAGGTGTTGGGTACTCAACCTGGCTTCTCTGGAAAAGCAGCCTGTGTTTATATCCTCTGAGCTGTCTCTCCAGCCCCTACCAATTTTCTATCAAGCTAAGAGATAAGACTTTAGGATGGCTGGAAATTCCTTTGTACGTCAATTCACCTCTATGTATGTCAATCCAGTTTAAATAGATTTTAAACTGTACTTACATCATAATTGATGAACTAAGTAATGATAGCTTAATCAAAATTGCATAACATTTCTATTGCTGTTCTTCAAAGACATCATGAACCACATACTTATGCATGCATACTTTACCAAACATAAAAATGTTGGAGCCTACCTGTTATCTCAAAATTCAAAATAATATATTCCTATTCATTCTGATCCTCTCTATCTCTTCAACCCCTCGCTTCTCCCTCCCTCATCCTTTCTTGACTTTTCCTCCTTTTGTTTCTTGTTTTGCAATGCCTCATTCCTTGTTTTCTTCATCCCTTCATTTATTTCCCTCCTCTGCGGCACTCTGCTTTCCTCCCCTCTCCTTCCCCCTGTTACACTAAATTGGGGAGTCAGAATCATTTCTCAGCATGAGGAATTGGAGGAAGAGGAGGAGGGGGAGGAGGGGGAGAGAATTGGTACCATTCAAAGTAATATAAAAATGTGAAAGAAAACTAACTGGACCTATAAACAAAGTCCTATGAGCTAGAGCCAATATTTATGGCCCAGGAGCTACTGAATGAATCATCTGACAAAGCCATCAATCTTCTTTCCTTTCTTCTAACTTCTGGGAAATTACCAACAGTTCTACTGTTGAATGGTTTTAAATCTGAGTGTGCTTCGCTGTGCTCCAAATTTGGACTGGGAACCAGTTAGGCATCTACTTGCCTGCCCTCAGGCCATTGTCATTAACTAGTATTGATTCAGTGTTAGGATGCAACAGGCATTCTTTCAGAAACTTCCACTAGCAACATGGGATTGACTTATTAAATATTCAACATCTAGTATTCCATAATTCATCATTTCCCTTATTTTAATATCTAATCTAGCCAATAAGTAAAATTTCTTGGCAGAAATGTCCATAGCTATTACGATAAAAATTTAATTTTGTGAAATAGTAATGACATGTTCTAACATAAATGTAGATTAGAGCCTTCCTTAATATCGTACAAATGGTATATCCTTAATTATTTAAAGACTAAATATCCGCTGTCACCAGAGCTCTAAAGAGCTGTCCATTTCTCTTTTTTTCTCCCCAGTGCGGCTTTGATTTTCTAGAAGCTTGCCATTTGCCAGTAGCAAGGATGAGACGGTTTAACTGTGTTATCAGCTTTTAGGAAGAAAGAAGTCCAGAAAATTCAGGAAACATTGCTGAGGTTTTTTTGTTCTTCCTCCTCTTCAATACTGATAAGGGACTCTCCTCTCCCCTTGAGGAAGAAACTCAGTAGAAGAGGGAGGAATTGGGTGCCTTTTGCTACTGCTGAAGGTGAACATTTTTCCTTTCCCCAACAAGCCCCGCCCACAGATGCTCACAGGGGAAGCTGGGTAAGGGATTGACAGTCCAGGCTGTTTAGACAGGCAAGTGTGCATTTGAGCCTCAGGCTGCCTCGGTATTGCCCATGGGGTTGAAAGGCTCAGGTATGAAGCTGGAACGCTTCTTGACCAGAGTCGAGAAAGAAAAGGCCTCAGAGGAAATAAAAGCTCCCCCCCACACCCTACCCTGCAAGGGCTTTAATGTTAGGTCTAGGAATTCTCCAAGAAGCACCAATGATTTCTAGATAAAGTTCTACTGAGGGTAGTGACTGGGGAAGTACATTCTTTAGAACAGCAGAACACTGTGCCAATCAAACACCTTAGGTTAAATAGGTGTCCCTTGACTCATACAATGTGGTATGCAACTCAGAATTCCAGGAATATCTCTGACTCAAGCACACATGAATCCCAGGTCTGATGTCTAGATGACCAGTTTCTCTATTTCAGCCTCTGACTGATGGAGCAGAGAGGATCCTAAAAATCTACAGAGCCACTTATGGCCCTGCCCTAATCCAAGGGAATGTGACCAAAGGAGATTTTTCTGATGTAATTAAAAACACCAATTGCTTGACTTTGAGTTCATCAAAAAAGAGATTATGTATACACACAGGTCTTATCACGAGGATAGTTCCCCTGACTGTGGCAAAAGAAAATGGGAGGAAGAGTTTGAGGTTCAGTAGCCAGCACTGGAGATGAAAGAAAGTCTGAAGGAAGGGTCCAGAAAGCTCACTGCTAACAGAATAATGAAATTGTCTGTCCTACAAATGCAGGGAACTGAATTCCATCACTACCCGTGATATCTCTCTCTCTCTCTCTCTCTCTCTCTCTCTCTCTCTCTCTCTCTCTCTCACACACACACACACACACACACACACACACACACACACACACACACACACACGGCCCCTGCCATGGCCTCGGCTAATACATTGATTAGAGCATTATAAGACCTTAACCAGAAAACTCATACAAGCCTGGCCAGACGTCTAGCTTACAAAACTTTGAAATTAGTAAATGTTCTTGTAAAGGTCCTTGTATTTGTGGAAATGTGTTTTGATGTGTTTTGCAGCAATAGAAAATTAAAAGAAGTGACATTTTTAGAAGTATCATTTAAGAAAAGCAATCCCTAAAGACAACAAATTGCATCTTGCAGTGTAGAAGCCATGCCCAGTGAGCAGAAATATCACTGGCAAGAGGAGTATGTTATATGTTAGAAGGCAAGCTTTTTGTGACTGACAGAACAGGTCTGGAAGGACTTAGTTTCTCCAACCATGTGAGTCCCTTTCCTTTATCTTCTTTGCCAGGAGATGCTCTGATTTTAAATTATATCCTATGCTCTGTTTTAATTCTTTTGACCCTGAATTTTCTTGTTTTACGTTAACATTGCACTATTTACTCTGGTTTAGGGAGTATCTTTTGCTTATCTTTTGCTCTTGGTGTTTAAGGGCTTGTTTGCTTTTTGAGACAGGGCCATGCCTTGTAGCCCAAGATGGTCTCTAGTCCTCCATCCTTCTGCCTCAGACTCCCTGGTGCTGGGATTATAGCACCAAGGGAATGTGACCAAAGCACAAGATTTTGGCTTACCTTTTTAGACTTAGCCTTCTAGATTTATGTAGAATGAGATTCATTCACAGAAAGAATGTAATGAATATTTTCTTTATTTTAGATATTGAATTTGATATTTTATTTAATGAAATTATTTTTTTCGCTTATAGTGTTGTCTTCTCATTTCAGCCTAATCTATGGGACATGCCCATTCTCCACTATACTTTCCATCAATGAAAATATACATCATATTTTTGTTTCCTTCATAGCTCTTGTGAAGTTGTTTGAGCATTATCTTCTGCAGTTCCCTGTTATCCATCAAGAGTGAAATGCTATCTTTGACATTATGGAAGATGGCAGGCCTGAGAAGAAGGCATATCACCGCAGACACTTATTTGATTAGACTGAGCTAAAAACTAGTTTGTCTTCATTCCCATTTGAAATTATTTGTGACATGAAATTCATAGAACATCTCAGGCATCTCAGAGAGAAAAGAAATGGCCTCAGGAAATGCAAGAAGACGTTTTCCTACCCGAATGGGAAGACAGAACTGCCAAAGTTTCCTTGCTTATTTATTATTCAAGAAAAAGTTGCTGAGAGCCATCAAAAGAGGGGTGGTTTCAAACTATGTGTGAAAATCAATTCAGTATTGACAGTCTCTTCCTGTTCTAACAAACCCAGAGGGAGAATGACTGGTTCATTTTCCTTCAAGGGACTTCAGCATCCTTCAAATCTAAACTCCCACACCCAGAATGTAACAGCACCTCCACAATTCCCAGACTTACCTCTGAGCTCCGCACAAGGAATCCTATCCAAGCACAGTTTGCCTGTAGGAAAATTACACCATCAAACCCTTCAGCAAGTTGCCCAACTCATAACTGCAGCAGCATTAATAGCTTTAATTGGATGTCACAATCCTAAACCTGGACATTGTGAGAGCCGTCTCAAAGATTAAAGCTTACAGATAAATAGGATGGTCATGAAGGTGGTTTGGTAGAAATAACAGTGGCCACCACTCTTTTTTTTTTTTTTTTTTTTTTTTTGAAATTCTGGCTCAGTCTACTTCTCCAATTGCAAGGAAGTTTACAGCAGACATAAGATTTGGTCATGTGATTCTCAGGGGCTTTGAGGAAACACCTATTCTGGCTCTGCTGGGCTCAGTTTAAGAATATATTCATAGCATTCTGGAAGATGAAAGGCAATAAATGGAACTGCCCATGCCTGGGTTTACAGTACCCTTGCAACCATATTGCTGTATTGAGATGCTGGGTATGCCAATGAATAATGGTCAGATCACATGTAGCAGCAGAACTCTGGCCCACATTCTGTAACAGCCTGCACAGGGAATCTATCACTCTGGAAAAAGTCAGCCAATTGTAAGTCAGACTACCTCTAGTGACAGTCTAGGAAGTCACACAATGTCCCAATGTAATAGCTGACAACACATGGTCAGGACTTCATTAAACTACAGATTCACTAATTTTATCCCTTCCTGCCTGCAGTATGCTATGCTAACAGTCCTCAGTCAGGGAATACTTCAAGCTTCTATTTTATAACTTTTATGCCTGCCTTTGAATTTCTGCCCAAATGCAAGTGATGGTGGCTAACTCTCACTACAGAAAACTCAGAATAAATAACTTTTATATACATTCACTTTGCTGATCACTTAGTTCTGGCATACAAAGCTGTGTTTAATGAGGGACTCCTGGCTTCAGTGAAGAACTGGGCAGAAATTAAGATTAATCTTCTTAGAGAACTCGTCCACTACTGGTATGTAAGTCTAGGGATAATGACTCCAGCAGGACTGATTGAAATATTTACTCAGCCATATCCACTGTCAATATGAATTTTGTGGTAAGAATTTCAGAAGATCAAACTTTCATCTTTTGGGGATGAATTTGCTGTTCTCTGGGATATGTTATAATTGTGCTGAGTTCTTTAGAAACTTTAGATAATTCAACCATGATTGATCTACCCAAGATGCATAATGTAATTAAGTGGTTTCTTGTGGCTCTTGAAATAGAAGTCTAAGCCTTTGTATAGCTCCCTTGCCTTATATATGAATTAGTCCACGTATTTTCCCCGACTCCTTTTATTGTTTCTCTCATTCTATCACCACACATTGTGTCATTTCTGCCTGCAGAGTATCCTGGGATCATTTCCACATTAGAATTTTTGGTTTTAGTGTGCCATGTTTTTTGAGCATGCTTCCTTGCCCTGCAGTCCATTTCTTACTGTATGGACATTTCTCATCTATCACATTTTATTCCCAGAAGCTTACCCTTGACTGTACTATTTCATGTTATCCCTATGCACCAACCTCTTATCCCCATCACACAACCCTGTTTTTTTCCTCCATCAGAAAGGTAAGTTTATCTTTTTATCCCGACCTCTTTATCATCGTCTATAAAAATAATCATGTAATACTTACTTTTCACTGACTAGTGGATCTCCAACTCCTCTTAGAACACCTGGCACAGTATTGACACAAAACATCTCCCTAAAAAAAAAAAAGTTACACAACACCTGCCAGGTCCATGAGTTCCCTCTATGCATACTGACCACACCCAGAACAGGTGAGGTAACAGACTCACAGAGCACTAAACCTTCATTATCAAGAGAGTCAAGAAGAGTGCGCTTCAACAAGGAGTCTTGAGTTCTATAATAACTCAAGACCATTCTCTTCTGGTGTTGTGTTATAGTCTGTGCCCCAGATCACTTGCCAAATCATTACCATGTCTTCCTTTGAGGAAAACAAGTTGTATGTGCAGTGTTTGATTTGTTCTAGCTTGATGGTGTTTGATTTGCTCAATTGTGGGTTTTTAGTTATGATATCGATATCATTAACTTGAGAAACAACTGATGCTGCCAACAATGGATGTCAATTTTTTAAGCCAGTTGGACTGTATTCTGCAGTTTCTCCTTTACTTGATCTGTCTCCCAACCATATTTTCCTTCTGGCTGTCAATCATTCTTACTGTAATAACTAATTTATTTTCCTTTTTAAAATATATCCCTTTAAACAACATTATTCATTGGTCTTTTTGCTGGGTGGCTTACCATTTTTTTATTGATCTATAAACTATTAATACACTAAGAATTCTGATTATATGTCATATGTATTCATTCCCACATGTCCCTAAGTTTATTTGTGAATATTTTGGATTTTGTTAACATAAAAGGTATAAATAGATAGATGTTCTATCAATATCTTTATGTTTTATGTTTTGGTGACATGTTTAGAGAGACTATCCCATCCTCTGAAATCTATTATAAATACCCACTAAAATTCCCCCAAAGAATTCCAAACTCAATTTTAGGTAAATGTAGGATTTCTTTGGGAGTGTTTTAGTATTTAACATTTAACTAAAGAAAACTTCTCAAATGTCAAATAGAAATCTGCTTGGTGCTCCATTGAAATCACCATGAGCAATAATGACTTCCTGCAGTAAGATCCCTTTCATATTGGTTCACACCATCTAAGTGATACCATCATCACTCCCAGACAACACAGGCACAGAAGCAGTCACCAAATCCAGATGTCCATCCCAACATACGCAAAAATTCTCTAGCACGAGACATTCACGAGGACCAGTGAGTCAAGGGAAGCCATCATGTGGGGAACACTGCAGGAGCAGATGCCAAGGATGTGCCAGCTCTGTTTCCTTAACTACCTGTTGCTCGGAACCCCATCAGGGTGATCCTAGTTTTAAGCAGCTGCAGCGCAGTAAACATGGATACTATAGGAAAATGAACCATTGTGGGAGGACAGAAGAGAGAAAATAGTATTCATTGTTTTTTCTCAAAATGCACACTAGCAGGGAAGTCAGCTTTTAGGGCTCTCATAACAAAGTAGAAACACCTACTTAACTGTCACAATTGTAGTTGCTGGGTTCAAAGCATTCAAAGTGGTTTATGTCTAAGTTCACCTGAAACATCTGTCCTTCCCACAGAGATTGTTACTCGTTTTGCTAAATGTGGAGGTTTGAATGAGAACGGCCCCAGAGGCTCATATGTTTGAATGTTTGACCCCCAGTTAGTGGAACTGTTTGTGAAGGATTAGAAGGTGTGGCCTGGTTGGAAGAGGTGTGTCACTGGGGCAGGCTTTGGGGTTTCAAACTTTGTTAATATCATTTCCTGGTGTGGCAATGCATATTGCTACAGCTATAGCAATGGGGTGGTAGACTTCATGACCTACACAGCCTCCAAGGAATAAGAAGGCCTGGACCACACACCCCACAAGAACAGGAGAGGAAGAGCGAGGTCTTTGGCTGCTGAGGAGTCCCTGTCCCAACTCAACCCCCAATACTGAGCATCTCTGCTTAGTTTCTATCCCAGGCCCCCAGAAGAATGATTGTGGCTTAGGGAGCCCTACTGTCATAAACACTATTAATAAAGTTCAGTATCTCCCAAACCTAAATAATTTTAAGTGAAATATATTTATTTATAATAATAAATATCAATAGAATAGTGCTTTTTGTAATTTTTATTTCAAATTATGTGGTAAATAATTAGCATGCATTAAACCAGGTATTATTGGAAGCATTCCTAATATTATCTTAGTTAATAAGCATTAAAAATCATCTTAAAAAAGAAGAAATTGAGCCATTTTTTTAAAAGAGATCCTAGAATTGTAGAACCTGTATTTGAAGCCAAGGCATCTGCCTCTAGAGCCTTCATTCCGTATAACAGCAAACACAGCTGATTCCATAAGACGTTAGGGATGCAAAGCTTAACCAGCCACTCAGCAACATGGAACACCTCATCTTTGCCTAGTGTGAATAATTTAAAAAATAAATAAAGCCTCTCTCTCTCACACACACACACACACACACACACACACACACACACACACACCCCACGGGGGGGGGGGAGAGTACTAGTGAATCCAGACTATGAAAGAATTCATTATGAGTTGTCTCAGCTTTCTCCTGATATGATTGAGACACAGTCAATATGATGACTGAGTGACATGCCACCTGGCTTACCTAAGGCTGTGACCTAAACCAAGATACCCTTACGTTTATTTGTATAACTGCTCCTCTGCAAACTGCAATACACTAGAAAATTAAGTCACCTTTTCTGGCCACAGCAGACAGGAATATTTACAGATACAAAAAGCTCTCCCATCTCAACAATTTGGAGCCAAGAGAATAAGTCAAAATATTTGACTGATCTGAGTGATCAGTGTTTCTATTTGTTATTAATACATGTTGTTTCCGTTAAGACTTCCTTTTTTTTTTTTTTTTTTTTGAAAGACTAGTCCAGACTGAAGAATGAGCCACTGTTCATGAGTGACTCCAGATGGCAAAAAGAACCATGTTCAGGGGTAAAATAAAACCATCTGTGGTGGTCCCTGTTTCCTTCATGTAAACTGATGCTTTCTTTTCTCTTTCTTCCTTCCTTTTCATTTGCTATACTTGGGGCCTTGTGTGTAATATGAAAACACTGAGCTGAATCTTTAATGCTAAGCTTGTCCTTTTAATGGTAAAGAATTAAGACATGTAAAACATTTATTTCCTTTTCCCTGGCTGTAACAAATGATATGTAACTTACAAAAATTGTTCATTTTTAGTTTTTGATGGATTTTCATGACCACATGACTAATACTCCTTCAAAAGAAAGATGTAACAATAGTAAACACTACTTTTAGCCATTCTATATCTAGTTCTTTTCATAGAAAAGCTGAGACTCTCCTTGCAAGATTTGACATGATTTTTCCTCCAATTGATTTCTATTAAGACCTGGAAATGAACAACGAAAGCCTGAATTATTAATCCCTGCTTCGTTACCAGTGTGGTGAAATTGTCACTGCTGAAAAATGCTCAAAGGACATAATTCATATATAAACTGGCACTTGGAAAACCAAGACAAAGTAGACAATCACGCAAATTACACATTAAAGATGTGGGAGAGATAGCTCAGACGGTAACATGCTTGATGTACAAACATGAGGGTGAGTTCAGACCCACCAACACCCACGTGAAAAGGCAAAAGTGGCAGCATGTGTCTCTAATCCCAGTACTGGAGAGGCACAAATAGGGGGATCCTTGGAGCTTGCTGGCCAATCAGTTTAGCCAATCACTGAGCTCCAAGTTCAGTGAGAGACCTACTTGAAAAGTAATGTGGAGGGATGGAAGAATGGCACACTAGTTAAGAGCCTGTACTGCTTTTTCAGAGGACCCAGGTTTGGTTCCCAGCCATTTCTAACTTCAGTTCCAAAGGATTCAACACCCTCTTCTGGTCACTGCTGGAACATGTACATATGTGATGCACATATAGACAAGGAGTTACACATGTACACAAAATCAAAACAAATAAAATTTAAAAACTTAGGCAGGGCACAATCAAGGAAGGCACGCAGCATCAACTTATTGCCTCTACATTCATACACACACACACACACACACACACACACACACACACACACACACACGTAAGTATGCATGCCTGCACACTCATGCACACAGAAACACACATGCAAGTATGTACACATGCATCAATACTCACACACAAAAAAATTAAACTGCATATTAGGTGAATGAATGACTAGATGAATCAATGAAGTACAACTAAGTTGCTTTAATCTATCTCTTGACTTTTCTTTGTTCTTGAGAAAATATATTTCCTTGTCATTTTGGCAGCCTACAGAACATGAAAGGTTTTTCCAACTATGTATTCCATAGAGGGATAATATTTAAAATATGTAAAGAACTAAAACAAAACAAAACAATAAACTAGGTATCATGAAACCAAATAATCCAATTTAAAATGGGGTTGTGTCCAAACCAAAAACAAACAAAAAAAAAATCTTAAAAGAGATAGCTCAGATAGCTGAGAAAAACTTAAATGTTCAAAATCCTAAGCCATTAGGAAAATGCAAATAAAACTACTTTGAAATCTCATCTTATACCTGTCAGTATGGTTAAGGTCAATAAAACAAGTGACAGCTCATGCTGGAGAGAATGTGGAATAAAAAAGGAATATTCAACCATAGCTGCTGGTAGTGCAAACTTACAGCCACTATGGAAATCAATGATGGTTCCTTAGAAAGACAGGAATAAATCTACCCTGAGATCTAGCCATACCACACTCAGGCATACATCCAAAAAGCACTTCGTTCTACCATGGAGACATTTTCTCAACCATATTCATTTCTGCTCTTTTCATGATAGCCAGAGATTGGGGCACTAGGAAGATGGCTCAGAGGTTAAGAACACTAGCTGCTCTTCCAGAGAACCTGGTTCAGCACCCACATGGCAGCTCACAACTTTCTGTGGCTCCAGTTCCTGTGTGCGGGATCCAACATTCTCACACAGACAGGCATGCATGCAAAACACCAATGCACATAAAATAAACATAATAGCCAGAAGTTGGAAACAACCTGGATGTCTGTCCCTCAACAGAAGAATTAATAAAGAAAATGTGGTCCATTTATACACTGGAATAGTTTTTAGCTGTTATAAAAATGAAACTTGCAGGTTAATGAATAGATAGTGTGATTTGGAAGTGAAATTTGGTTAGCTATAGATGAATATATTTACATTCTGGGTGGTAGCTAATACAATTTGCAATGTGGTTTGGGTTACACACACACACACACACACACACACACACACACACACACACACACTTATGTTGAAACTCCAACTCTCAGTAAATCAGAATTGCACTGTCTTGGAGATAGGGCATTAAAATACTAAGTTAAAATGATGGTACTGTAATTGGAGACTCTGAAGCAGATGCGAGCCTTTGTGCAAGCTGACCTGGACCACATGACTCAGCATGCCAATTGGTTCTTGAAACAGCAGGTCAGAATGCTCACACAGTAGCAAGTTAAAATGGCATGACTATACCCTCAGAAGTTTGGAGAAGCCAGTCTGTTGATACGTATTATTATTTGGGGGAAAGTGCTGGCCTTGCTCCTGTGCCCTTGGAACTGAAGACCTGAGACACTAAGTAATCATGTGATCTAAGATGTCACTTGGCTGACAGGGCAACAGTGCTGTAAGCAAGATATACAAAATCAGTTCAAGCAGTTACCAAAGACACAAAAGGCATGAGTAAGTGACTCAGACATCCAAACTACTTACCTCTGCTGCAATGACATGCCTTTCCCTGTCCTGTCCTTTTTTTCTGTCCTTTTCCCCATAGCAGCATGGAGAATTCCACAAGACATGTGACTGAGCATGTCTAGTTTCCAAATAGTTCTTCATACCCTGTTGGTACTGCATTTTAGAATTTTAGCCTGCTTATGGCCTTAAAGAACCAAGTAGAAATGAGGTTTTCAATGTGAACATTAGATTTTGTGGCCAACTGTCTACTTAGATTGCAAGAAGACAAGATCAGAAGAGTGATCTACACTGATCTATGGAAAGCAGTAAACAGTTTGGTTAGCCGGAGACTTTGGTAAATGTATAAACAAATTATACAGGAATTAGTAAAATGTAGGAATTGATATTTTTGGGAAGAAGGGTGTCGTGGTTTGAATGAGAATAATCCCCACAGGCTTACTTTTTTTGAATACTTGGCCCCCAGTTGGTGGAACTGTTTGGGAAGTATTGAAGGACTAGGAGGTGTGTCCTTGTTAGAGGAGGCTGAGGTTTCAGAAGATGCTTGATGTTCCTCTCTCTCCCCCTTTCTCCCTCCCTCTCTTCTTTGTTTCCTCTCCCTCCCCCTCTCTTCTTGTGCTTGCAGAGCAGAACATAAGCTATCAGCTACTGCTCCAGCACCATGCTGCCTGCTTGCCACCATGTTTCCTGCCAGGGTAGTCACAGACTTTAACCCTCTGAGACTGGGAGCCCCAGATAAACTCTTTCTTCTATAAGTTGCCTCGATCATGGTGTCTTGTCACAGCAATAGAAAGGTAGCTAAGTCAAGAGATAATGAAAAATATCTTTCCATATGCATAGATTCCAATGGCTAGTTCAGATGAATGCTGTCCAAAGGGCATCTACTGCAGAAAAAGTTGTCAATGATCAGGGGAACAAAATGTTGTGCATATGACTAGAACCATATGGATAATAGTTATCCAATGGGCTCATGAAGAAAGTGGCCAAAAATTATACCTATTTTCAAAATCATGGGTTTTTACCCCACCCCAGAGTGTTCTAGTTAGTTGCTGGTAGGTGGTCAAGCTTTCAGCAGCAGTAACCAAGGGGTGCCAGCATGCTACTGGACTGTGGGTTGTCCAAAGCATCTTCTACGATGGGAGCAGAAGCTGGGCCTTTCCTGCTAGAGTTTCTCTTTCTTTTAGTGAGATGCCTTACTTGTCCTCATTAGCAATTGTAGGCGATCACCTTATCTAAAGATCAACAGAATCATGTTTTATATCCAACATTAGTTTCTACAATGTGATTTTCACACTCTCTATTGAGACTTTCTCCATTCCCTTGACTCTTAATGGCTGCTAGAACTGTTGTGCTGTGGCCATTTTAACATTGTGAAATTGAAGCCATATCCTTAACTGGCCTGAGATTCCACTTCCTCCCTCTTGGGAGGCAGTTCCCATGTATGATGTCCTGAGCTCACCATATTGAAAATAATTTTGCAGAAGAGCACTAGAGTATGGCTTCTTCGACTTTTTCCATTCGTAATCTCTTTTTGCCTTAGAAATTTTTATGTGATTATAAAGTAGATGCAAAAATGAAACATTTAGGACTGGAGACACAGCTCATGAGCTAGTTAAGAGTCTTTACTCTGTGATGATGAGCAGAGTTCAGATTCTAGCACACATATTAAAAACTCAGGTGTCCTCGCAATTCCCTGCCATCCCAGCTCCAAGGAGAATGGGAACTAGGTGATCACTGGGGCTTGTCAGCCCAAGATGTGAGTTCAGGGTTCACTGGGAGACCCTGCCCCAAAGGAGTAAGTACAGCGTGACAGAGGAGGTCCCCTAACACCCTGTTCTGACCTCCACATATGTACAACAATGCACACACCTGCACACATGGGCATGCACTCATACTTATGTAAATAAAGATAATTTTTAAAAAGCAAACTTTTATCGATAATAAATCAACTCTTATTTTAAAACAATTTGATATGCATGTAATTTTATCATTTCTTAAAGATGAAAGTAAATTTACATACTAATGAGATTTATTTGTCTTTTTTTTTTTTTTTTTTTTTTTTTTACAGCTGAGGGCTGGCTTCATGGTTCACTGGGTAAAGACACTTGTTGTGCAAATCTGATGACCTGAGTTTAATCTCCAGAACTTTTGATGAAAGAAGAGACTCCATTCCTAGAATTTATCCCCTGACTTTTCACACATGTTCACACACACACACACACACACACACACACACACACACACACACACACACACACACACACTACAAATAATAATAAATATTTTTTTTAATCTGCTGAATATTGTTATGAAAATACTAGAATATCTTCAAGACTTTTTAGGATTGATCAGTATTTTGATCTTATACTTATTAATGCTAAGAACTCGGCTTTGCATAAATATATAGTAAAAATGGCAGAATGTATTTACAGACATTTAAGAAATTTTTAGAAATTCTATCCTAATCACAAACTAAATTTCGTTTGCCAGTTTATTTTTAATGAAACTCAAGTCAGAAATTCCAATACCAATTTTTAAAATTAAACATTGTTGCATAATATAACACAAAGACAGACGAAGTTGGTATGTGTTGAACAAAATGGTGGGAAAGTATTAAAGCTCTTGTTTTCTACAATTCAATCATTATGCTTCTATAAGAGCAGAAAAGTTCATTTGCAAAGTACAAATAACACAGTTCATAGCACACACTAGCTTGGAATCTAAATTGGGGCATTTCAGACACTGTTGTTGCATGGTGGGATGGCATGTGCACTGCAGAATGCATGGGTTATATGTTCAGAAACAAGGCTAAAGGGAAGGCACACGACACAGCATGGCAAAGGAAACACCACCAGAAACACCATGCATTCCTTACACATTGGGTTTTGAATCAATTTCTGGTTGTGTACGTTCAGAAAACTTCTTCTCTTAACAAATGTTTCACAGCCCCTACATTCAGTTTTGTGACTCTCCATGGAGTTGTGACTCCTTGTTTAAGACATTGGGCTCACACAGAGAATACCAAGGCACAGGACTGAGTAAAATAAGAATCTTGGACATCCAGGCTAGTTGAGCCTTCAGTTGACTGCAGTCCTATCCATTATCTGACTGCAATTGCAGAACCCTGACTAAGCCCCACCCCGCCTGATCCTGGTAAGTAAGTAGGCCTGTGAAAAAGCTGAAGTTCTTCCATTACACAGCAATAGACGATATGATAAATAATTTTTGATTAAAGTTCACATTTTACAACAAAAGGATCAAGGGAATAGGCTTCCGGTCAGTAGGATTCACTGAGGGTGATAGAGACATGTCATGTGAAGCAGCTTGCTTAATGAAACAGAGAACTTACTGACAACTCGGACTGAGTCTGACAGCATTGTGGCTTGTGGTGCTACACTCCATGAGAGGCAGACAACCCAAAGAATCATCCAATGCACGATGCCATTTTTCCATAACCAGACTTACTTTTGCCAACCTGGTACCATTGTCACATGCTCAATGCCATTTGTAAAACTGTTGGGTCTGTTGGCAAGAGCATGTGACTCTGGAAGCCAAGAGAAGGGACCATTATTCTCCAGGAGGTCACTGCAAGCAGAAGCATAAGTTTCATAAGATGCATTTGAATAGGTGTTGCTGGAAGATTTACCGAGATTTGCAGCATCTTTTGAACAAAGTATAGTCACTGATTTTATTTAGGTAGGCTGAAGGTCTTTTGTTCATGATAGGCTTCCTGACTTTTGTTCCTTTAGGTAAACCTCAAATGACGAGTCTTAAAATATCCTTACTTAAAATACAGAGTGAATTCTGTTTCTTTAACAAGACCTTAATCAGTATATATAGGAACCATGAGTGTGTGTGTGTGTGTGTGTGTGTGTGTGTGTGTGTGTGTGTGTGTGTGTGTGTGTTTATGGTGTCTGTAAGTCCATTATGTATGTGTATGTATGTAAAGAAGCCAGAGATCAATGTTGGATATCTTCCACCTTATGTTTTGAGTCAGGGTCTCTCACTAAACCAGGCTGGCTGTCCAATAAGCTCCAGCTCTCAGGTCTGTCTCTATCCCATGGAGCCTCTTCCAGTGCTGGGGTTACAAATGATAGGCACAGTGCCCAGATTTTGTGTAGGTGCTGAAGATCTAACTCAGGCTCCCATGCTGTGTGGATGATGCTTTACTGCCTCAGCCATTTCCTTAGGCTCCCCCTCCTGCTATTAATTTTTTTTGAATTCTCCAAATAGATCTAACAAATGATTGCTCCAGAGAACTGTTCATTATAGCATAATAAAGATCACAAAGGACATAGAAAGGAGGAAAGGATTGGAGGTAGGCAATTATGATGTTTTGGTAGTCAGAGGTCAACCACCCCAAATCTAAAATCGCTTTATGAACACTGTAAGATTGGGGAGGCTTAGTTTGGCTTCTTTCAATTCCTGAGACACAGTAAGCTTCCTTCTCTAACTTCACACAGTCTTCACATCACTCATGAAACCCTCCCCTGCTTCTGACAGGCCACATCTTTCTTTTCTCCTTTTTGGGGTTTCTTTTTAAATAGTGTTTCACCAAGCAGGCCTTTCTGATACACACTGTCAAAAGCCATACGCTTACACTAATATCATACATAACTTGCTTTTGTGCCTTAGTGTCATATAGTAAAATTTTTATTCACAAACTTGTCTGTTTCTTGACTTTTATCTATCTCTTTATGAGACTGTAAAAGCCACAAGAGAGGCTGAGCACCTGTTTCTCTCGCCATCTGATGCCCAGCAGCTACCACAATGTTTTAGATTCAGGAATAGTTTTATTAAAACTTATGGAATGACTAAGTAAAACTACTTGCAGCCTGTCATCTCAGAGAGAATTTTCAGCCCTTTCTACTTAAGCTTCCTATGTCATCTTTGCCACTGTTTTGGTGTTGGTTTTGTTCCTTGTTTTTCAACCCAATGACTTGGAGGATGGAGTCATAGAAACTATAGTGCTTAAAATCAGTAGATGCCAAGTAGGGGAATAGTCTTTGGCATTCCTTCCTGACTCTCAGACTATGCATCTCTATAAAAGTCATACTACAAGAGCATAATTCAACATTTCAAAGGGGGCAATTAGTCATTCCTATAGGAAACTTTGGTCTGATATTAGTGTCAATGGGTCTCAAAGGTGGTTTACCACATGGCAATAGGATGAAACTGAGAAACAAGGTCATTTTTATTATAATATTCCTGATCCCTTCTAAAAGAGGAAGTACACTCTTTACTTTCAGTCAGTTACCGAAGACTGTAATGGTTTGAATAAGAAATATCCCCCATAGTCTTGGGTATCTAAAACTTGATTTACAGCTGCTGGTGGTGTTCAGAGGGGTCTAGGCGGTGCAGTCTTGGTGACTAAGTACATCTCTTGGGGTGGGTTAGACAGGAAAGCCTCACACCACTTTTAGTTCGCCATCTCTGCTTTCTACATCTTGTATCAAGGTGTGAAATCTCAGCTCCTGTTTCTTCCACCGTGCGTACCTTGTTAACACACCTTCCTCCTGCCATCATGGACCCTTATCTCTCTGGAACCATAAACCAAAATAAGTTCTCTCTTCCCCAACCTCCCTTTGGCCACAGTGTTTTATCACAGCAACATAAAAGTTACTAAGAGAGATACTAAACTTCTTCTACAATAAAATTAAGCTCCTAGTTGCCTTTGCAATTCAGTTATGATTTACAATTTTCATCTGTCAGTTTTGTGGAACAAAATCATCCATTTAAAAGGCATGCCACTAAGAGGAATCCTATGACAATTCGTAATCTTCAATACAGGAGGAGCATTTATTGCATTGCATTAAGACAGGAGCTTTTCTCTCTGGCTGTTTTCATGTCCAAGTCCTGGATTGGCTTTTCTCTCTAGACATTTTCCCTATTCTTTCCTAATGATTACATCAGGGGTCCCCTGAGCCTCTGTGGTAAAAGGAACAACGCAAAGGAAAAGGGTAATTTGAAACTATCAAATGCTAAGGGAAAAAGAGTCATCTCTTGGCAACAAAATCATTCACGTGCCTAGTGTTCTCACTCTCACATCTTTATGAATTCTAACATCAGCATAAATTGGTCTTTTAAAGTCATCATTACTAGCCCCTTGGTAGCATCTACCTACTTTTTTTCAGGTTAAAAGCAGTTCATACCCTATGAGATTGCTTACACTGTAGTGCAACACCCTTTTCAGGAATGAAGCCAATTTCATATTAACAGTGTTTTACTTAGTCTTCATTTGTTATTAGTCTATTTAATACTGATTAGTGAATAATGCTGCTTTCCTTATTTACAGACATAAGCAACCATTTGTACAGTGCCTCTCAGCTTAAATAGGTTAACATGTCTATCTTATTTTTATTCCAATAATTGGTCTAAATATGTGTCAAGTAAAGGCACAATAGATAGCATTAGCATTCTCCAGTATTTTTGTGGCTTTCACAAAGTAGTACATGAAATCTTGTATTTGAAGAAATGAACCAACATACCCAAGCCAAGGATGTATGCCAAGCATCTCTACATTTAACACATATGTTTCCAAAAGTGTAGTTATTTCTCTTCCTTTTCTCTAAGTCTAGTAAAGCCTATGAAGACAGGTATTGCTCCCATTGCCCTTTCTTGCTCATTAATAAAACAGGTAATTGATTTTATACCTTGTTTGATGATGTTTCTGTGCTGGTAAATTCTTAAACTTTAAATTGCGGAATAATGAAGAGGGCTGAGATTTGACTTTTTATATTTATTTATTTAGGATTTTTATTTATTTTTCTTATTTTACATATTGATCCCTCTCCCTCCCTTTTTTTCTCCCTCTCTCCCTCCGTCTCTCACTCCCTCCGATGTCCCCAACCCCCCTCTCATCCCATTCCCCCACACACACTTCACCAGGAGGATGATGCTTTCCAGGAGGGATCAAGAAAATCTGTCATGTCATTTGGAGTAGGGACTAGGTCCTCCCTCCTGCCTCTAGGTTAAGGGAGTATCCCTTCATGGGGAATGTGCTCCCAAAGTCCTTTTGTGCACCAGGGATACATCCTGGTTCAACTGTCAGAGGTCCCTTAGACTGCCCAGGCCTTCTAACTGAGACCTATGTTCAGGGGGTTTGACTTTTTTCACAATGACAATGTTGTATATACTAATTAAGTATTTCAACTTGGACATTTACTTTTAGGCATGGAAGCAATGCTAAGAAGTAAACTATGGCCTCACACATGCTAGGTAGGTACTGTATCAATAAGCAATATTCCAAAGCCAACATTTGTTTATTTTATTTTTAAACAAGGTGAATTGGAACCTACTATATAGTTCATTCTGGACTTGAATTTACAATTCTCCAGTTCTCTTTACAGTAAGGGGATTACAAGATTGCAGCACCACTCCTGGCTCAACACTTAACTTGCTGAGGTGATGAAATCAATTTCCTATGTTAGTAAAATTTATCTAGAAATATTATAAGAGTGCGTTTAGTAGTATATGACGTGGTGATATATTATTTATGATTGAATAAAGCTTGCCTAGGGTTCAGAATGCAAAGCTAGCCACAAGCCATAGAGCCAGGCAGTCGTGGCACACACCTTTAATCCTAGTACTTGGGAGACAGAGGGAGACTGATCTTTGTTAGTTCAAGGCCACACTGAGCTACATGAAATTCATCCAGTCTAAAAAAGAAACAGCTTGCACAAAAGTAATCTCAGCACTTGGGATCACACACCTACAATCCCAGCACTAGGAAGATGGAGACAGGAGTGATATGGCTTGGCAGAGAGAATTTAAGGCAGGAGGAGACACAGAACTCAGAAGATTACAGTCTAGGTTTCTGAGGCTTGGTGGAAGGCAGTGCAGTTTGTAGATGCAATCAGAGAACACAATTGCCCCTTCAGTCTGAGCATTGGTAGAGGTGAGAAATCTCTAGGGCTTCTTTGCTTCTCTGATCTTTCAGCTTGAATACCAATATCGGTCTCTGAGTTTTTATTATTCATGTTACAATATGAACTATGTATAAATTGTCACAATGTAGACTTTAACTAAAAGTAGATGGAATATAGTAGAATAATACAGAGTAAAGACTAGATTACAGTAATCTAGTAATCTAGTAAATGACCTTTTCCCAAATGTCATTAAAGTAGTCTAGTACATCCTTTTCCTTCTAGAGCTCGACAGATACCTTGGAACTTGTGTTTTATAGACTTTGGAGTATCCTGTAAGTGTGTATTACATATTGTGTATTTTTTTTTCTTCTTTTCATGTGTGTGATGTGCTGTATGTTCATGTGTGTTTGTTTGCACATGCATGTGGAGGTCCTTGATTGATACTGGGAATATTTCTCAGTTGTTCTTCTATAGTATTCTTTGAGGAAGGGTCTCTCACTCAAGCCCAGAGCTCACCAATGCAGATAGTAGTTAACCAGCCTGCTTTAACAACACTTTGTCTTCGCCATCCAGAGCTGAAATTATAGGCAGAATACCACTCCCATGTGGAGTTACAGACAGAATACCATTCCAATGTGGCATTCAAATAGTTACGGTGCTGTAGTCCTCTAAAACATGTATTTGTAGGTCTCAATGATCTCCATTAGCTCTATCAAACAGAGATAACCATTATTAGCCCTTTTAGTTTATATTCTTCTAGTTTGTTTTAAGTAAAATAAGTCTGTAAATCTTATTGCAGATGTACTGTTTTTTCCAAATAATTTTACTTATTTTGGATTCAGTCAACCATGTGTTTAACTTGCTGATAGAGGGCCAACCGCATAGTTCTTTAGTTATGATGTCATTTTTTGGTGATGGGGTAATATTTTCTTATAAAACTTAGCCATAATTTAGGAATTTTATATGAGTATGTGACTGTGATACATGCATGAGTTCAGGTTCACACAGGTCACAGGAGAACTTACTGGATTTGATTTTTTTCTTCCCCTCTACTGCCAGATGTAGGGACAGAACTTCAAGCTTGTATCACTAGCATTTTCACTTGCTGGGCCATCTCCCTGGCCCCTCACTATAGTCCAATCTATCTTCTGTCATTGGATGCTTGAACTATTGCCTATTTATTTCATTACTACATATTTGTAGGACCCTCAATATAAATCTTTAAAGAAACTTCTTAAATTTAATCATACACTTCATATATCATTAATAATGGCTCATGAATTTCGATTCTAAACTTCTTAGGACTTCAGCCCTTATTGATAAAATTGAGTTGGATTCTTGTTCTAATACATTCCAATTCTAAACATTTGAGTTCTGTACATATTAGATCTGTAATAACTAGGTGAGATCATGCTCACATTTAGAACCATGAGGCATGTAATTCACATCTTTCATATGAGTACAGATGGAGAAAGAACAGTTACAGAACCATGCAGCATGACATGTTATTTTTCTGAAATATCATTTTTATTTCAAGTTCTCATTAAATGCAAGCATATCAAAAAAAATTCTTGCTTCTCAGTGTGTTCCTTCAGTCCTGCTCTCAGAAGTCAGGGCTGTTCCCTAGTGCCACTAACAGAAGATGGGGGGTTCTGATGAGAAGAGGCAGATTTGGCAGTTATCTGAAGACACTGGAGGATTGTGTCTTATTATTAAAAATTAAGGTGTGTGTGTGTTCCCACAGAGGCCAGAAGAAGATTGTTGATCCTCTGGAGCTGGAGTTACAGGTGGTTGAGCCATCTCTCCAGCCCCTAGTATCATACTCTTCAACAGGACTCTGAAATTATTCTTGGCCCAGAGATGGTAATGATTGTTTTGCTGCTTCATCCTAGAACTTGTTGGAGAGTAAACTTAGGTTGATTTTACTATGCTGCAAACAGGTTTTGCTTTCTACAAATTTGTAGACTTTCTCTTGGTTCTTGACCAGGACAACAACCAACCACAGTTTGCTTTGTAAAACTTTTGGCTTTTAGAGATCCAAGTTTCCGATAGTCTTGATGACCGTGAATTTAGCATCCTTACTGTATCAACCTCCCCAGTGCTGAGATCACACTGTGCATCACCTTGCCAAACAAGTATTTTTAAAAAGATGCAGATTTCAAGTATGAAAAGAACATGCTTGGAACAGAAGGAGGAAGAAGATGAGGAAAAACTACCAGGTCAGATTTTTGTACTCAGAAGAGACCAACACCAAAACACCCTGATATATATTAATTCAATTACAGCATTTTAAAATCCACATGGAACAGAGCGAGCCTATACAATTTATTTTTGGGGCAATAAACATAAGGAAAAAATTGCCAGGGCCGTGTTTTGAGGGTTTGTTGTTTGTTTTGTTTTTCAAGACAGGATTTCTTTGTATTGCTTTGGAGCCTGTCCTGTACTGAAACTAGCTCCATAGACCAGGTTGGCCTTGAACTCACAGAGATCCACCTGCCTCTTCCTCCTGACTGCTGGGATTAAAGGAGTGTACCACCAATGCCCGCCAGGCTTGTTTGTTTGTTTGTTTGAATACTCCAAATCAACACATTGTGTAAATCAGTAACAGTCGAGTTTTTTGTTTGTTTTAAACTTTCCCCCTAGATCTGGAGGGTAATTTTTTCCTTTACGTTCTTTTTCTTTGCACAATGAGTTACAAAACTTCTAACTAAAGGGGCTACTTTAAATTTCACAAACACTAAGTGGCCCAGGGGTGCAAAAGGAGGTCAGCCACAAGCCTCCTCCCCGGGTGTGCTGGCATGGTCCCGCAGTCCGGAGATCGCGGGGAGAAGGCCATCCTGGCCCATGCATGCTCGGGGAGGTGCGGCAGGGAGCCTCCTTCGACCATGCCAAGCGAACCAAAATTCAATCAAAGCCAAGCAGCACAGAGAGAGAGCCCGTCTCGGCAGCGGTGCAGCCCTCCCTGACCCGGAAGTGCTCTGCGGCCTCGGCGAGGGCGCGCCTGAGCCAGCGCGCGCGCGCCCCCGCGGAACTCCCGCCGGCGGCTGGGTTCTCCCGGAGGCGCGCCGGATCGCGGCGGCCGCCAACATGGCCGAGACGAGCGAGGAGGTGGCGGTGCTGGTGCAGAGGGTGGTGAAGGACATCACCAACGCCTTCCGCAGGAACCCGCACATGTGAGTCGCGCGCCCTGCGCCGCCGGGGTCTTCGGGGGCCGGGCCGGTGCCGCGCTCTGGTCCACTCGCGGCTGGCGCTCGGGGCCCACGCGCGCTTCCGACCGGCGGAGCGCGGCAGGGACTGTCGCGCCGGGCCAGCCGGCCGTTACCAGGGAGGGTGGCAGGCTAGTGTTGGGAAGCGACCCCCGAGAGCCACGTCGGAGCGTGGAGTTTCCTGCCCTGCCGGGCGCGTCCTGGGACTTGTGACAACTCTTCTCCCGGCCGCCCTCCGCCTGGGTGCGCTTGCTCCGCGGGCCACCGCTGTGGGTCTCTGTGCCTCGCAGGCGGCTCTGTAGTGGGTTATAGAGACTGTGAAGGGTTACCCATCCCATCACATTCCCCGCACCCCCTCTCAGGTTGCTAAAGGTGACCGGAGGCTGCTTTTGACTTTTCCACTCACTTGTCACAAAATTGCAGAGCTAGTCGGATGTAACAATATTTGAAGGTGACCTGGGTGGATCTCTCATAAAGCTGTTGCAAACTGGATACTTTTTATCAGAAGCGCATCCGAAGTTACAGACAAGCATCTTAAGGCATTCTTACCCAGTATCCTTGCCCTCTGTAAGTTCACTGAAGGATTGACACATATATCTCCTTCTCCTCCCTTTCCGTTTACTTGTTACTCTCTAGGAAGGTACTCTCAAGATTTTATTCTTTCTGGCACTCTCTACCTTTTAACGAATGAGAAGAAAGCTTTAAAGAGTTACCTACATCAGTATACAAAAGAATCAGAAAGAAGCAAGAGTGTAGCCTATTTCCCATCCCCTGGGGAAAGAAACATGGAGTCTAGTTTTGTATTATTTTCCCTTTGATTCTACATTTTATTTTTAATATCTTCAACTAGAAAACACGAATTATTTTTAAACATTCCAGTATCCTTAGCTTTTCCGACTAAATGAAAGGCCAAACCTACACTTTATCAAAAAGTGTTCATTTTCTCCAAGGTGATGTTCCTAAAAGAATTTAGAAGTCTTCGGATGGCCTGCTTCCTTGTGGCAATTAGGGGCTTCAAATTGTACTTTATTAAAGACAAAATACTACTGGCCTCAAAACATACCTGCCAGCTCTGACAGCTCCTAAGTCTTCCTTTCCTCTTTTGACTGTTGACTTTTTTTCAGAATGAATGTTTGGAGTGATTTCCTGGCAGTAGCCATAGTGGCTGCTGAACCTTTTAAAGAATGCTTTGATGTCTTGTGTGTCAGTCTTTGAGGCCCTTTTTGAGAATTCCAGCCACAGTGCAAAGAAACACATCCAAAAAAAAAAAAAGGTGGGGGGGGGTTGGTCAAATGAAGGGTTCATTTTTCATCATTGGTGGTTTTTTGTTTGTTTGTTTTTTCTGAAAGAAATTATTGTAGGAAAGGTTAGAGGTCTAATACAGTAATCACTTTAGTTTCTGATCTTTGAGGTAGACTAAAATATATTTGGTAAAATTAAGGTTAGGATAATGGGTTATGCAGGTTGACTCAGTGCAGTCTGGATCACATTTACCAAAACTGTTAAACAGCTTTGATGCCCCCCCTCTTCATCATATTTTTTACTCTGCAATCTCATTAATATATACTCTATCAAAACTTATGATTTTTGAGTATTTGGGTCATTTGAGATATGAAAGTTTGAGATAAGTTGGGCTCTAGAAATAATGAGTTATGTAAACTGTAAACATTTAAACAGCTCAATTCATTATTTAGCATTTGTCAGCAGCTGTGTTCTAATACATGTTCCCTAAACTAGAGGTATTTTCTATGTTTTGTCTCTTAAAATGAGGTGTACATTGGAGCTTTCAGAAGTGCTGACATGTCTTTGCTCAACCTAGCCTTTTTAGACCCCAAAAAAGCTGTACTGCTAATTTTTAAAAGCAAATGTCTACCTTTAAGTTAGTATTTAATAACATCATTATAAAAGTTTTTCATTATTTGATTTTTGTTTTCCCCTTTTCTCCAATGTGAGATCGATTGCCAATTTATCTGTTAATATCTACTCCCTTGAATATATATATTCAACTATCTTCCTAGCCAGGCGTTAGTGGTACACGCCTTTAATCCCAGCACTCAGGAGGCAGAGACAGGCAGATCTTTGTGAGTTTGAGGCCAACCTGGCCTATAAAGCTAGTTCCAGGACAGCTTACAAAGCAAGAAAACAAACACAAAAAAAAGAAAAGAACTATCTTCCTGAAGAGCCAAAGTTCGATAAGAGCTAGGAGTGGTGTTTCTATCAGGTATGGATTGTTTTCCCCAGGCTCAGTGTCGTCTTGATTTTGTAGGGCTAATGAGAATGCAAAGCACTAATGTTAACCTCAGTGCCTTCACTCCTTGCCAGAACACTTTGCAAAGTAGAAAACACAATACAGATGTTGTTTGGTAGGAAACTGGGAATCTCATTGGGTTCCCTGCAACTAGTAGTTTAACCCAGGAATATTTATTACCATGAAGTATACTGTGCCTTAATATGGAAGACAGCTGTCTACAGCACAGCCTAATTAGGTCATCATCATCATCATCGTCATATCCAGCAACTTGGTTTTTTTTTTTATTATTGACTATCTACATTGATTTGAGGAGCAGTAGGTGCCATATTCACTATATGGGACAAGAAGTTCAAAATATAGCTTGTACCAAAGCCAAATTTCTGATATGATCGAATTATACATCTGATGTATTAGCCATGTGTAGCTAATGCTAATGAGATCTGAACTTTTGATTTCATGCATAATTATCATTTATGAAGTGAGTACTATGTTGTGTAGTGTGGGTTTAGTGGCAACCCAAGTCTTAACAGTAAATTAATCCTACAATATAGTTCTTAGTGACAATGTATTAGCAGTATTGTAAGTGCTATCTATTGGAAGAGATGGGAAGCTGAGTGTATCCTAGGGGAGGCAGCTTTTAGCATAAACATCAAAATCTGGATAGGACAATGTCAGAAGAAATTGGAAGTAGTACATTGATCAAAAGCAGCAAAATGTGATTGCAAAGATTCTACAGAAAAGGATTATAGAAGTCCTTGACTCTCTGGCCTAATTGTTGCATTCAAGTGTATAGCAAAAGAACACTTCCATTTGACAGGCAAAATGTTAGTCTGGGGATAACCCTACTGGGAGCTGAGCATATGGATTAGTGCACAGTTGAGAAAAGATCCCTATCCTTAATGGAACTTCAAACCAATCAACACACATAAGAGGAGGCAGAAAGGATAAGAAAGCCGTTATCAACAGTGATACCTAGGAGACTTTATTGGGATTATAAGATGAAGACAGATCTTTCAGAGGAACTAGCATTTGACTAGAGACACTTGTAATCAATAGGAAGGGCCCACGGAAAATTGTTAATAAGGGAGAATACTGAAACACAGTTTCAAGTTCTCTGCAGGTTGAAGAATATGAAACCACAGAATTTACAATGGCTGTACACATGTGTTTTACTCAAAATGATAGTAGAGTTTTTAAATTTTTATTTAGTATTTGAGTCCTGGATTTGAACCTTGTCATTTTATTTGCAAGCCTGATATACTTCGATAAGACTATCTTATCTATAAAATAAAGATTTTTACTGTAAATTTTTGCATAGAGTAAACATAGAATGTGGCATGCAATAAACAGTAATTTCTATTTTCTAAATAATGTCAGTAATGTATTTCAGTGGTATAAAAAGTAGTCTTTAAAATCAATGAGGAAACCTACTAGGTCTCTGAAATATCTTCAGTACCAGTCAAGTTTTAATTATTAATATGCATGTGTCAGTTCCTGTAGATATTTTATCATTTCCTTTTTGTTCATTCTAGAAAGAATTCCAGCATATAAAACAAAAATAGCTATTCAATAAAGATATCCATAAAATTTCCTGAATCTGGGTTGTTTTCTGTTCTGTTGTAACACTTTAGTTTAGTACTGGGGACAATGCATCCTGCCTAGAAGGGAACTTGGTTGACACAAGTTTTGGAGCAGAAAGTAAGTTGTAGATGGCAGTTGTTGTTTCTACAGCATACAGATCAGAGAAGTGGCTGCATTTGTGTAATGCAGAGAACAGAGCTGACATTTGTGTAATATGAACCTTGAACTCCATTGGACCTCTACCGTAAAGTGGGACATCCAAACACATGCACTGTTGCTGTGTGTGTCCTGAAGTGAAGATGCTGCTCCACTCCGTATTGTGTGTGGAGTAATCCATCAAAGGGCTCATTGGACATGATCTGATGCTCATAGTCATTGTAAGCATTTATAATATTAATTATGTAGGGAATCATAAATGTTAACTTCTAAGTTTTGCCAAAAGTTTATATATGCCGGCGGTGGTGGTGCATGCCTTTAATCCCAGCACTTGGGAGGCAGAGGCAGGCTCATCTCTGTGAGTTTGAGGCCAGCTTGGTCTACAAAAGCGAGTTCCAGGACAGCCTCCAAAGTAATACAGAGGAACCCTGTCTCACAAAACAAAACAAAACAAAAAAGTATGATGCCATCTCTCTTTCTGTAAAAATACTCGAGGAGGGCAAAAGACATATACCTGAACATTAGTGGCTGTAGAGACAGGTTTTAGTTTTTATTTTTCTTGAGTTTTCTACTTCTGGGTGTGAAATTGTAATTTAAACTGGAGACCCAGATTCCTAAGATAGCTGCTAGTAATATTGACTTCAGGTAACTCCCTTAAGCTCAGTGGACCTCACCCGATAAAAGGAGACACAAGAATGAGCTTCCTATTCATTTCACAATGATTTAGAATGCCAGACTGCCTGAAAAATTACAGTAATATAAAAGAATAAACACAGAAAGCTAAATTGAAACTTTCTGTTGTTCTGAAGCTTATGGACCACATATCTTTCTAAAGAAAACGCTGATTTTTTTTTTTTAGAAGGAACAAACCACTATCTTAGGTCAAATAGCTTGACAAAGGATTAACATTTTTTCACTTCAACTTTCTATACCCACTAACCAAGAAACTTGATATTGACTGACCTCAGGCTGTTAAATGAACTGATAACCTTCATCGTTGTCCAGCACTTTTCTTCACCTTTGGTTTTCATAACAAGCAGTGAAGATGTTATCTTCCCATCTTCAGATGAACAGTTCAGAGGTAAATGACCCACACACCACACTGGCCATTGGTGATAGAAGGGAGACTAATTAGTCAGGGGCAGTATCAAGAGCTTTTGTCTCTACAATACTGCGTCTTTTCATTTTTTTTGTTTGTTTTTGTTTTCTTCAAAGGTTTATATCCTTATGACCCTTTCTTTCTCTTTACATGGGAATAGGTGTCAAGTCACTGTATGAAATTTGAAAGCTGAGTATACTCTAGCCCATTTTTCTTTCCTGAAGATGAAGTAGAGTTCTACCCTTTTACAGATGGGAGACTGAGGTCTGTAGAGGCTAAAGTTGTATGTTAAATGACCCATGCTGTTCTCAGCACAGTGTATTACAAAGAGCAGAGGTAATATTCTCGTGGAATAACCTTTGAAAGCAGTGTAAATGTCACTGAGGAGCAAGGATGACCATCCATTCAAATGCAGTTACTGAGCACTGCTGTCCCCAAGACCCTTTGTTTCTTGGAAGGATAGCCAGCCACAGTAATATGGTTTTTTTTTGGTTTTTGTTTTGTTTTGTTTTGTTTTTTTAATTCTGCAGATGGCTTTGTCCTCTAATTTAGGTACCAAGTTAGTACTTGAATATTTTGTATGTAGTACAACTATAGTGAGCACAACTTTCTTTTTTAACATTGTGAATTTAAGTTTAAAAAAAAAAAAAAAAAAACACCTTTCAAACAGTATATCCGGAAGCTGGGATTCTTTTATTCTTGCTAATGTAACATTTATATTTTTAGCTCTTGAAATTCCTTGAAGTGTTACAAGTAGTTATTAGATCTCAGAGAACACAATCTCTTGAGTAACTAAATTGAGGGGTTGGTTTTTTTCATTTGGTTGTTCTAAATTTAGGGGTTTTTTGGTTTTTGGTTTTTTGGGGTTTGTGTGTGTGTGTGTGTGTGTGTGTGTGTGTGTGTGTGTGTGTCTGTGTCTGTCTGTGTGTGTGTGTGTCTGTGTCTGTGTTCATATTCATGTCTCTTTGAGACAGTATCTGATTATGTAGCTCTTGCTGGCCTGGAATGCACTATGTAGATCAGGCTGGCCTTGGACTCACTGAGATTCTCCTGCCTTTGCCTCTTAAATGCTGGGATTAAACATGTTATTTTCTGCTTTTAGGTTATTTCCTAAAACATTCAACTTCATATAGCAAAAATATGAGCACCAGGAAGCACCAGAGGTGTGAGCTCTCTGCACTAGGTGGCTCACACCGTAGGCAGATTCAGGTTTTTAGGACCAAGTACAAATGCAAAGGCATGCTTTGAACACTGAATATTGACTTGAGATGCTCTCTCGGGTCCCCCACAAAACTTCATTTGTGTTACAGGAAAAGCCAAGTGGTAACCTTTTATTGTAAATACATATGTCTCACAGACAAACTCTTAGACATCTGTGGCACTTGTTTACTCATTTTTACATTACTAGAAACTAAAAATATGCAGTATATTCTGTAAATTGTTTTTGTATGGTGATAACACTAGCATCTATATTAAAAAGAGACCTATGAATCTACTGAATGTGTTGTAGCCCCCAAAGTCTGGAGTGATAAGTACTTTGGAAGAAATGTTAGTACCCTTGTTTATTGACAGATCCCTGTGTCACTAATGAAGTGATCAGTAGATTGTCTCTGAGCTATCCAGTGTGGAAGTTTTTCTGTTTTCCTGGGCGTGTCTATTTCAAATGTGTGCTTCTGACTTGTAGTGATTTAACAGAAGAAGGCTTTCTCATAATTTGTAATTAAATATGTTTTCTCTTTTTAAAAATATCAGAGCAGTCTTGACAAAAGAATTCTATGTCACATATAAATTCTGAAGATCAACTTTTTTTTTTGGGGGGGGGGCTGGGTAAGGGAGACAGCATCTATTTTCTCTGTAACCCAGGATGACCTCGAACTCCCAATTATGCTGTTCTTGCCTGTTCTTGCCTCCCTCCCTCTCTTCCTGTCTCTCTCCCTTTTCCCCAGACAGGGTTTCTCTGTATAGCCCTGGCTGTCCTGGAACTCATAGACCAGGATGGCCTTAAATTCATAAATCCACCCACTTGCCTCTGCCTCTCAAATACAGAGATTGCAGACACGTGCCATCAGGGCAGATTTCGGTGGTGCTTGGGGTCAGACCAGGGACTTTGAGGATGCTAGGCAAGCACTCTACCTACTAAGCTGCATCAGCAACCCTATTCTTTTGTGTGTTTAAGAGATGTGGGACTAGAAAGAAGGTTCAGTGGTCACAAGCACTTGCTGCTCTTGCAGAAGACAGCTCGCTTACCAACATCCATGTCATATCCAATGGCTCACAACCACATGTACTCCAGCTTTCGGGTTTCTAGTTCTTTCTACTTCTGGGACACTACCACACACAGACTATTTTGTGAAAAAAAAAAAAATGAATAGGCAAATTTAAAAAATAGCTTTTAAAAAGTTTCTGCTGGTGTGTATGTGTGTGGTGTATGTGGGTACACACATGTGTGCTTTTGGATGTGGGAGCATAGAAGCCAGATAATTGCATTGGTTATTCAATTGTATCATTTTTCAGTTTATTCTTGTGGAAAAAGGTCTCTCACTGAACCTAGCACTTTATTTTTGGCTAGGATGACTGGCTAGAATTCCTGACAACCCTCCTGTCTTTGCCCCAACAGCACTGGAATTTCAGGCAAGTATGGCCACAGCTGGCTTTGTACATAGGTGCTGGGGATCCTAACACATCCTCGTGCATCTAATTCAAGCCATCTTTCTAGTTCTCTATTATTGTTAGAACCAAGGTCAGAAGAAGGTGTTAGACCTCTCCCCGCCCATAACGGGACTTAAAGGCCAGAGAGAACATCCTTGGTTGCTGGTAATTGAACTAATGTCTGCTGTGAATCGGAAGTCACTCTTAACCTCTGAGCCATCCCCCCAGCCCTTCTCATAGAGGTCTCTTTACTTATTAAGTAGTAGATATCCCATTTAAGAACTTGTGTAGGTAAGAGTTTTAACTACCTTTATAGATGAAAGGTATGTGTTGCTTTTAGGGCTATTTGTTTCGTTTGCTTTGTGAGGTCACATGCTTCACGCATTGTTTATTAATTAAGTCTCTGTTTTTAGTGCAGATTTTCAACTTAAGGTGGATTGACTGATCACTTTCTGAAGTATATTTTGCATTCTGATATTTTTATCATAAAAATATATTTTTTAAAAAACTTAGCAATATATGGGGGAAATTAAGCCAAAAATTTCATACACAAGCTAATCTTTACTAATAATTTGTTTCTGTTCCACATTTATTATTATAGTAGGCAAATAAAAACACATTGTTTTACATTCTTAAAAAATAGAATAATTCTATAAAAATAAAATTCATTATTTTTGTTTCTCAAAAAATTCTTGATTTCTTTCCAAGGAAAATTTTATGTATCTATATATTTTAAAGAAATTATATAAAAGGCTTTTCCATTATGTGGTTTGCTTTCTCCCTGTATTCTTGGCAGGTAGACCAGTATGTGCAGACCTGCATCATTACTTAACAGTTAACACACCACTGGGCTACGCTTCCTTTACCGGCATTATGCTGTTAAACAAGTGGATCATTTCCCGTCATGATGCAGTGTTGTGTTTAGGGTAGGGTAACTGCAGGATTGGAGTATGTGCTTTAAAATGCTGAAAGGTGTTTTCAGATTGCCATCTAAAGATAAACTGAATTTTCCCTCCTGCCAGCAAGGAGAATTGCAGTGTACTATTTTCCCTGTACTTAAGGGTTATCAACTACCTACACTTAAAAAAACGATCTGTTGCTACAACTCCAGTAAATGAACTTAGTTCTACTCTCTATCTATCTATCTATCCATCCATCCATCCATCCATCCATCCATCCATCTATCTATCTATCTATCTATCTATCTATCTATCTATCTATCTATCTATCTAAGACAGGGTTTCTCTCTATATATAGCCTTAAGCCTTAACTGTCCTGGAACTCCTTTTGTAGATCAGGCCAGCCTGGACCTACACATAGATCCACCTGCCTCTGCCTCTGTCTCCCTGGTATAAGAAATAAAGGCATGTGACACCAGGACTGCCCAAAATTAACCTTTTTTTTTTTGTTATTTTACATATTGATCCCAGTTCCCTCTCCCTCCCTCCCTCTCTCCCACCCTCCTATTCCTCCCCGACTATCCTCCCATCCTATCCCCACCCCCCACTCCACATGTAGGGTGATGCCTTACAGGAGGGGTCATCTAAATCTGTCAGGTCATTTGGAGTAGGGACTGGACCCTTTCTCCTGCCTCTAGGTTAAGGAAGTATCCCTCCATGGGGAATGTGCTCCCAAAGTCATTTTGTGCACCAGAGATACATCCTGGTTCCACTGGCAGAGGCCCCTTAGACTGCCTAGGCCTTCTAACTGAGACCCATGTTCAGGGGGGTCTGAGTCGGTCTAATGCTGGATTCCCAGCTATCAGTCTGGGGGTCCATTAACTCCTCCTTGTTCAGGTCAGCTGTCTCTGTGTTTCTGTAGCCTGGTCTTGTCCTCCCTCTCTGCATCTGGATTCCAGTTCTGCTCAGTGTTTAGCTGTGGGTGTCTGCTTCTGTTTCCATCAGCTACTAGATGAGGGCTCTATGATGGTGGATAAGTTAGTCAACAGTCTCATTATCAGGGAAGGGCATTTATGGTAGCCTTTCCACTGTTGTTCAAATTGTTATTTTTGTTTTCTTGTTTGTTTTATCATGACCAGGTTTCTCAGTGTAGCCCTGGCTGTCCTGAATCTCATTCTATTCAGAGAGTGTTCTTTCTCTGCCTCCTGAGTGCTGGGATTAAAGGTGTGCACCCCCACCACCCTCTTAATTATATCTTAAGAGAAATAAACACATGAGGCTCTTAAAATGTTTTAAGGAATTAGAAAAAAATTAAAAGTCAGTATTATTTTCAATTTCTTTTTATGTCTTGCATATTTAGAGATGAAATTGGCCTGATCCCATGCCCTGAAGCGAAATATAACCGGAGTCCCATAGTCCTCGTTGAGAACAAACTTGGTGTGGAGAGCTGGTGTGTCAAGTTCTTATTACCATATGTCCACAACAAGCTCCTTTTGTACAGAACAAGAAAGCAATGGCTAAACAAAGATGGTGAGTATGAATGAGCCCGTCTCCTCCTCCTCTGAGATGAGCCCTTGCTTTGGTGGGGGTTGGCATTCCTGGACTCTGGTCTTTGCTCTCCTCTGCACTGCCTGAGCAGGTGCTCCGCCTCTGTCAAATGAGAGTGTAGCCTTGATGTTAGTGTTCCTGTTTGTAACCACCATTACTATAATGGAAGTGTCTCTGGCAGAATTCAAGCCACCTGCTGCAGTCACAACAGATTTATGTTAATATGCTGAGGTCATTTGTAAGATTTTATTTAAGGATAGCATCCTATAATTAAAAGAAGAAGAAGTTTGAGCATCACCAAAGGGTTTTCTGGTTCCTTTAACTACTTGATTTCTGACCCCTTAGCATTTTGTGGACCTCGGACCTTGTTTCTGTAGCACTTCAAAGGAGAGAGGCAAGGCACTCTGTGGTAGCTGCAGTGTGACCCCATCTGTGGTTACAAGTGTGCTGTTTCACTGAACCCCAGTTGAGATCAGGCCTTCTGAATCCTAGTGCCAGAATGAGAATGTGAAAACTAAGAAAGAAAGAGAAAACCTTGGCCTTTGTTTCTTCTGTTGTTCTGTGGCAATTCTTTAGGACCTACTACCCCATCTGGTCTCTTTTCCAGCATTTCCTCAAATCAAGCGCTGGCTGCACAAATCCTGCTTAGTCTTCCAGGCTCACCTCAGGCCTCACTTCTGGGCAGAGCTCGTGTCCTCTTCTGTTTCTGTGAAGCCCTTTCCCTTCCCACGAGTGCCAGTGTGCCTGCAGGCTGCTTTTCAGTAAGACCTTATTTCTGATCAGTTTTCATCATCAGTGCCATAGCCATTACCAAGGGGCTGCTCTGACCAGAGGCCACTCTGCAGGGCTGTGGGCAGAAAGGTGAAGAATATGTTTCCTTTAACTAAGAAGTTTCCAGATGAGTGCCAGCAAGCCTCTTTAGGGGAAGAGTGTGTTGCCAGATGTATTACATTGGATTCCCCTGAATTTTTCTCAGTATTGTCCTTAAAAGACTATCCAAACAGGTTTAATAGTGCCTTTTCTTGTGTGGACCATGACTGAGTTTTTAGTGAGAAGTGGTTTCTACGTGTTTCACAGGTGCTTCCTAAACCTGATGTTAATGGCATGACTCGTGTTTAGGGTACACATTTCAAACAAATGTAAGGAGATTTGGCTTTTGTTAGAACTCCTTTTTTATTCTGTCACCATGGCATAGGCTTCAGAGAGCCTTAGGACTCCACCAAGTTACGTCTTACCTAATGAAGCCGTATTGTTTTTACCCTGGGTGTGCAGAGGTGTGACTTAGCCACTGCACACTAGTGAGGCAGAATCACTGTCTCAAGGGAAGAAACAGTAAGGATTCCTAAGATCAAGTCTCAGTTATCTCAGCAGTAGACTTTGCCCGTCCGTGTGCCTGAGCCCAGGCCCCCTTTGTCCTGGGGCCATCAAACCTTTCTGTGCACTTCAGGTTCTTACCTTGTGGGCACCAGACTGCAGGCTCTGCTGCCTTATTCACATGAATCCCATTTTGATGACCCCTCAGGACACACTGTCAGGTTTTGATTTTATCTTGGATCATCTGGAAAAAAGCTATGTATGATAATCTATGGCTTAGGTAGGAAAGGGGGCATAGTTCAGTACAGTGCCACAGACCCTCAGCTCATGTGTTGTATTGTCAGTAAGAGAAGTCAATTCTGCTTTGATGTCTGAAAATGGTAATGTGAAAACATTGTGCCAAATTTATGAACCAAAACATTTAGAATGCAGCTGAATCTTGCTAATGAAAAATACATTCAAAATGTTTAGGAAAATGCCATTTCTTTGAAACTTTTTTTTTTTTTTTAGAAACAACTATCTATGTACAAAGAGCCAAAAGTAGAAAGTTGATCATTTAAAGACCTGTTCTGATGTCTACTTGATTGGGCCAGAGCCATACAATAGAGCCATAACTCGGTGACTTTATCATCAGAATAGATTTTCTTTTTTTTTAACCTGAGTTTCTCTCTCATGCTCATTAATGATCTGCATCCCTTAGATATTTGAAAGATGTCTTGTTTAGCTAGGGTATATTACTTTTTAACAATCTGATGTAGCAATAGCCATATTTTGTTTGGCAGAGGACTGATAATTATAATTCTGATGGACCTAACCAAAAAAAAAAAAACCAAAAAACAAACAACAACAACAAAAAATAAATAAAAAAAGGAAGCAAGAAAGAATGGCACAGGTGTCTTAGGGTTCTATCACGGTGTGAATGAATACTATAACTCCAGGAGAAAAGAGTTTATTTTGCTTACACTTCCACATCATAGTTCATCTTCAAAGGAAGTCAGGGCAGCAACCTGCAGGCAGGAGCTGAGGCAGACAGAGCCACAGAGGAGTGCTGAGTGCTGCTCACTGGTTTGCTCTCTATGGCTGACTCCGCCTACTTGCTTGCTTTTTCTCTTTTTCTTTCATTCTCTCACTTACTACATCATGACCAGTTTCCCCTCCTTCTCTCCCCCTACCCCTTCCCTCTCCCCAAGATCAACTCTCCCCACCTCCTCTGCTTCCCTTGAGAATAGGACAGGCCTCCCAGGGATATCAACGAAACCTGACATATCATGTTGCAATAAGACTAGACACATCCACGCATATTAATAGCCTGCTTTCTTATACACCAAAGGGCCACCTGCCCAGAGATGGCACTCCCCACAGTGAGCGGGGTCTTCCTACATCAATTACTTGCTAGCAAAGTTCACTATGGATTTTCCTACAGGCAAATCTTATGGAAGCACTTTTCCTAATTGAGATTCCCTCTTCTCACATGAGTCTAGCTTATGTCAAATTGATATAAAATTAGCCCGCAAAACAGCATTAAGAGGCCTGGATGGGTAGAGCTCTGTCCAAAGCACTATCTATCTATCTATCTATCTATCTATCTATCTATCTATCTATCTATCTATCTATATATACACCCACCCTTTGAATTTTTTTTTTCTTTCTCATTTCTTTTCTGGCTAGACTTCTGTTTCTCAGCTGGGCTAATGATGGTTATTCCTCTTTCAGGCTCTTCTCTTACCCATGTCCTTCATGAAATCACTAGCCAATCGCTTTGAAGAGCACCTTCCAACATCTTATTTGGTTTCCTCTCAAAAGAATTATTTTTTTTAATTTAAAATATGCTGGGCAGTGGTGGCACACACCTTTGATCCCAGCACTCAGGATGCAGAGGGAGGCAAATCTCTCTGAGTTTGAGGCCATTTTGGTCTACAGAGCAAGTTCTAGCACAAGCTCCAAAGCTACAGAGAAACCCTGTCTTGAAAAAACAAAACAAAAAATTTAAATATAATTTTATCACTTCCTTTTCTTCCCATGTTATCTCCTTCAAACTTCCCCATACTCTCTACTTAGGTTATTATTATTATTATCATTATCATTATTATTATATATGAGTATATAGAAACCTTTTGAGAAGCACTTTTCTAAAATATATGTATATGCTCATATCTGATTTCGTGATTTTCTCAGAGCCAATGAAATATTGAAATTTCTTAGATGATATTCAAGACCTTTAACCATCTGTTCTATTCTATTCTAAAGCCTGATTGCCAGAGATGCAGCCACTCCGTATTTGGCATCAGATTGCAGGTTCTTGGCCCCTAGGCTGATTATCTATATACCCATTTCATTTGGCTTATATATTTCAAGAACTGCCCTTAACTAATTAAATAAGTGTTTAAAATCAGGATGGGAAATTTGAATATCTGTCCTTATTTGAAAAGTCAGTTGGCCCGAGTCTTAAATTTCTACAAAGCAGCAGTAACCTACAGTTTTCTTAACTGGGAAAGACTGCTGGCTTCCTGTTACCTCCTCATGCTTGTCAGATACTGAGAATAGTAACATTCGCTGCTTATCATTAGTGTGTTGTTGCTGCCTTTGTGACTTCATTTGAATGCTACACTCATTTCTATTTGTAGTATTTAGTCTTTTTTCCAGCCACAATCTACACTGTTCCACTCTCTAACTTCATTGTGTGCTACTCCCTTATTTTGCTTTTGTGTTGTCATCATCATGCTGGTCGCCAGCATTAGCAAGCTTAGTTCACAATCATCCCCCTGGAAACCTTTCTGTCTGCTTCAGGAAACAGCAGATCTCTGCAACTTGTGGGAGACCTTTATTTGGGTGACTTTTATAGTCCTCACTCTCCATAGTATATTGTAGTTTGTTACTTAGACATTTTTCCTGCTAGGTTGTGGGTCACTAAGAACAAGGATTATGGCTCTTACTCAGTACCCGTAAGTGCTTAAGTGTTGCTTGTCAGATTAGCAAGAACTCTTAGCTTAGTCCACCATTCAGGTTCTGTGTACTATAATAAATAGCATTTACCTTAAGCTGTTCCTTATATGGTACTTGAGTATATTTTAGAAGGAAGTTAGCCAGTTTATTATCTTGAATTTATTTAGTTTAGATGCACAGAAACCATTCTCTGTCACAATAGTTTTAGATCCTGGGCCGTTGCTAGAATGAAGCACAGTAAAGCAAGTACATTAGCTTAGCCTCTGACTTCGGTAATGTCCACATGTGCTTTTCTTGTTCCTGCTGGAATTCAGCTACTTCGCTGTATATGATGTACCCAGATTGACTTTCTGCCTGTGAGATGATGATGGCTTAGTCATACATTGGAATGTATATAGTGAACATGTATGTACTGGTTGTGTGTTGTGTATTTCAAGAGAGACTCATTTTGACTCTAAGATTCTGCAGGACTTTCAGTAGCTCATGTCTTCTGGGGAAGACTGTACAGAAATGGTCTGTAGTTGGGGACATTTAGACAATGAAATCATTACAGTCAACGGTTACTGTTGTATATCTTTAGAGTTTGGTCTGTCCCTCTTGTATAGGACAAAGCATCTGCCAAAAATGTGCCAGCATCTGCTTTGCTGGAAGACAGACCTGAAAAGCTAGAGCATCAGCAGTCTGGGGTTAAGTTACTTCCTTTCTTCCCCCTGAAAGGGGAGTACTGACTAAGACCTCAAGATTTTCTTGCGGATCTGACCCTTCCTTTTCTAACCTCGTTACTCTGTCTCGGTTGGCCCTATCCTGTTTCTTACATTAACTTTCTCCCCACTTCTTGACTTGACTTCTGAATCAGGGAGATGAGAAGTTTGTGGAGGGAGAAACCCTGGTTGTATGACATCTGTCAAGGCTGCTGGTGTTTTAAATGTTGTTAGGTACCCTCTGCACAGTGCTCACTGCTCAGCTCAGATATCTTCATTTCCTACGGGGCGTCCACTCTTGGTAGTGCTTGTGGAACTGACCAGGAGATGCAGACTTCATAACATTAGCATTCAGAAGTCAGTGTTCACTGTATGTCAGATAACCTGATACTTCATGCTTTTTAACCATTTAACACTCCTGTGAGGTAGCTCTGTTGTGAGCTTCATTTATAGTGAGAAACCACTAAAGCATGATGAGATTAAGCAGTTTACTTACATATTGTTTTGTCCAGCACTCTGAGTAAGTGGTGAAGCAGCTGTGATCTAGCAAAGGAAGCCCTGCATGGATGAGGGTTCTTCCCACAGCCTCTCCCTGCTGCTTGGGGACCAGTATTGACTTTGTACGTTCATTAGCTCTGCCTGCGCTACTTACTATACAGAGGCTTCTCTCTCACTTGTGGAGAATAGGGGAGGAGAGTTGCATTGAACGTACAAACAGAAGGAACTCCCATTGTACATTTTCTGTACTGTAGAAAGAATCACAGGGGCCAAGAGCCAGTTTACTTAGGGAGTAGAATGGCTTTTAGAACAATAGCTGACATCAAAGAACTCCACAGCTTCCCTGTCACATATGTTATAAGTGCGTGCTGGGGTGGGGTACCAATGACTATTCTCTAAGGCTAGTTGTTTATCCAGTTTCAGAGTAACAGCAATCACGTCCTTGTGCTGTAGTTGTGCTGTGCTCCAAAGTCTCTGGGAGCACACTGTCTGTGACATCACACTACTTTGGCTTTCCCACACTCTCTGACATCTGCAGTGCCTTTATCTCTGTACTCATAGGCCCCATGGGTACACTAGTGGGAATTAGTCATTGCTTCTTCGGAAGGCCCCGGGTGGTATATGTCCTTTGTTCGCCCTCCCTAGCAAGAAGATGGCCTTATGAAGGCTAAGATCGGGTCTTATTAGAATCATACCCCCCATTCTTTGAGTCCTGGACTTGTTTAATCTTTGCTCATTGTTGATACTTAGAACAGTTGTGGGATTAAGTGAATAGTGGTTTAGAACACTAAATTAGTTTCCTTGGCAAACATTAAATCAGTGCCAAAAGCTACTAAAAAATGAAAGAAAAGTGCTAAGAATTAGACTGTTCTTTATGTGCACAGCAAGTATGTACATCAGAACTTAGAGTGGGAAAATGTGGGTCACAAGTTAGTGTGTGTAGTTCATGATTCTCAGTTTCTGAATATTCAAAGTGATTAGTAGTAGTAGAACCATAAGTACTGAACAGCTGCTAATCTTTTATTAAGATTATAGAATAATCAATAGTTAACTGGACCACTTTTTAAAGGTATACAAGAGATATGTGTTTGCTCTTACGTTTGAAGTTTATCTTGTAATAAGTACTTCAAATACCTCATTTATCTTTATAGGCCAGGCATTTCAGTTGCAGTATCACTGATATACCAAAGTGTTGGGTATTAACCTTGTCACATACCAGGTGGTTAAATCTCTAACTCTCAGGGCTGAAGAGATAGATGCCTTAGTGCATAAGAGCACAGGCTGCTGCTCTTCCTCAAGGCTCCCTGCACCTACATGGTGGCTTGCAAGTGTCTGTAACTCCAGTTCCAGGGCATCCAGTGACCTCTTCTGGCCTCTGCAGGCACCAAGCACACAAGTGGTGCATAAACATAATACAAAGCATCTATACACATAAAATAAGAATAACCTTTAAAAGCCCTCTGAGTTTTATTTTCCTGCTGTAAAGTTGCACAGAAGTGGCTTGGGTCATGACTCTACGAATGCAGTGAACTAATGTGAATAAAACACTTAGCAGTGTACTGCTCCCAGCAGTACCATGTAAAACCTATCGGCAATTTCTGTATTATATCCACTTAGCATTTAATGCTACTGGTGCCATTACCTATTTTAGCGATATGTCTCTAGATTGAAAATAGCAATTCTAAAACTCTCTTCAGTTTTACTAACAAGAAAATGTCCAGATTTGATCTGTTTCTTCTTTTTCAAAGCAGGTTTATGGAGTTTATTTGTATCCATGAACATTTTGTTAAGACCATGAAGAATAAATATCTAGTGAATATGAGTAGAACATCCTCAATGAACTGAAAATAGTAAACAAAAATGAAAAGTGAACATATGACTGAGGGTATAAACATGTCAGATAAAACATAGTAGAGTTGTTTTACCTTTTAACCCATCACATCGATGTTTCAAATATAATTATAATAGGTTAGAATCAGGGCATAAGTAGCCACATTACTCTTGGAAGTATAAAATAGTCACAGTCCATTTAGAGGACAAGCTGTTGTGACACAGTCGGAGTCATGTTGACATTTATATTATTTTGCCATGGTGATTCTCTTTCAGGATATACGTCCTAAGAAAATAGAACAGTAAGTCTTTAGAAGTGATTACTGTACTTTTATCACTGCTATCACTATGTAACATATGTAGAAGAAAGGGAATGTAAATTGGATTATGGGTGATTTTTCTCTCCTTTCCTCTGAAAATTTCCTACTTAGTGCTTGAGGTATTGGGAGAATTAAATGAATGGTGATTTCAAAATTATTTCTTAGTGCAAATTAGATTACTGCCAGGTCTACTAAAAAAATGGAAGATAAATCATTCTTTACGGACATATTGTAAAGTTGTTAACTTTTAAAATAATTGTACAAATCATAAATAGAAGAAAATCTTGATGATAAAAGTCACACCACTGATGTCTTAGAATAGTACGTCTGTCATTAAAATTAATACAGCCTGGATACAGGTTGTGATGACAGTGGACGAGGACCTTCAAAGAAAATCTTTGACAGGCAGAACTGTGTTCTTAATGTGGCTCCCTTTATTTTAGAATTGATAGATGTCACCTGCACTCTGCTGCTTCTCAACCCAGACTTCACCACCGCATGGAATGTGAGGTATGTCACTTTCTTCAGTGGAAAAGTGGAGCTTGCCCAGACTTCTGAAGACATACAACCCCGTGACTCTATTAGCTATTTGGAAATGATATATAAACCATTTGCCCATAGCATCCTGTGCTTGCTTCTTATACAAATTCTTTTAATATCTCCATAACAGTCTAATGATTGCACCTCTTATAACTGTCTTTTCTATAAGCATTCCCCCCCCCAAACAGATTGTTTTGCTGAGTTACAATATACTGTTTGATGCCTGCAGTATTTTCTTCCCTTGTTTGGGGATCACAGGCATTTTGTATGATTAATTGGACCACTGGGCATGGATAGTTTAGCCAGACTGAGGGGCAGGGAGGTGTATGTGATAGGGACTTAAGGCCTCAGTCTTCATTTAGCCATAACCGTGGGGGTACTGTGAGAGCCACTTAAAATGCCTGACGCCCAGAGCTTAGAAGAAGGATCACATCTGATTAGTTCAGACGAAAACCATTTTTATTAAGTGTTTTTTGTTTTGTTTTGTTTTTCAGTTATATGATCCAAATCAACTGGTGTTAATTGGGCTAAAACAAATTCTCTCTAAGGAAAGCAGGAAATGAATGAGATGTAAAAGTGAAGTCTGTTGTACACTCTGAGTTATTTTAAATTTTCCCACAGGATAGAGCCATAAAAACTATAGTTCTTTATCACTACAGGTGACTTAAATCATATTTATTTAACGTCCTGTGTGTTTTTATACTGGATTTTGTATTTATGACTGATTTTTAAGAATTTCAGTAACTTCTATTGTAGACATTTTTTGAGATGTCTGTAAATAGTGGTGATGCTTCTGCTGCTCGGAGCATGTCCCTGAGCAGCTCCAGACTTGACTTAGCACATCTGTAAAGTTAGGATATTTGGTTGAACTGTATGAAACTGTCAGGTCCCTAGCAAAAGGAACTGGGCTCACTGGAGAAATGACTGAATCAAAGACCAAGGCAGGAGTATATGAAATGGGCCTGGAGCATCTGAGAGCAAGGATGTAAAGAAAGAGAGAACTTTTAAAAATAAAAATGAGTGGGAGTTGTTGAGGGCACAGGGGCCAACTGGGAGAACTTTTAGAGGCAGAAGCTGGAATGGTTTGAGTAGCAAAATACAACCAGCAGTCTCTTTTTACCCTGGGAAGACATATGCAGGGCCCCTGTGCCCTCAAACCCACTGAGTGATCGATGCTGACTGCAGATAGCATGAACACACTGGACAAAGGATCCGCATCCCCAGTCATACAACACAAGATTTCATCAGAATCCCAGAGCCACCTGTCATTTAAAATTTAGGAATTGTTTCTGAAATTTTCCATTTAAAATGTTCAAACCATGGTTGAGTATTGACTTAGTAGGGTTTGTATTGCTGAGCCAAAGCACCATGACTCAAATCAACTCAGGGAGGAAAGGGTTTATTTCAGCTTAGAAGTCTCAGCTCACACTCCATCACTGAGGGAAATCAGGGCAAAAGCTCAAGAAGGAACCTGGAGGCAGGAACTGAAGGGGAAGAAATGGAAGGAAGAGCCCTGCTTACTGGCTGGCCTGCTTCCCATGGCCTGCTCAGCCCGCTCAAGGGTGGCACAGCTCACAGTCCTCCCATATCAGTCATTACTCAAGAAAAAGCCCCACAGACATGTCTGTGAGCCAATTTTATGTGGCTTTTTTTTTTCCAGTTGAGATTCCTCTTCCCAGATGATCCTAGCTAGCTTTTGTCAAGTAGACAAAAAAAAAAGTCAACCAGGATGATAATAAGATGATAATAAAGTGTAGCAATGGTTTTTAAACTGTAATGTGGTTCACACTTTCTGGTTTTTGTCTCTTGGACAAGACCTGGGGGTTTTGAATATCAAGATGCACAGCCCTAAGCCCCACAATTCCAGCCCTCCCCTCCCTAGCACCAACATTACAGACACCTGCTGTGGTGTCTGTTTTTTAATGTGGGTTCTGGGAGTCAAACTCAAGCTCTCATGCTTACACAGCAGGCACTTTCCTGACTGAACTGTTTCCTTCCCCCTCTCTTTTTTCTTGTTCATTCTTTAATAATTCTTGGTGATGCACCGTGAGATTTTTATTAAAAGCAACATGTTTGAATTGAAAATTAACACTTTTTTTTTTTCTTTTGTTTCAGGAAAGAGCTCATCCTTTCTGGCACTTTAAGTCCAATTAAGGATCTGCATCTGGGAAAATTGGCCTTAACTAAGTTTCCTAAGAGTCCAGAGACATGGATTCACAGGTGTGATTGATAGGTAGTTTTGTATCCCTGTTCAGTATTCAAGATCACAGCTTATGAAACACTGTTATGTGTTTGTTCAGAATTTGAATTTAAAAGTCAGATTGCTCACAGTTGATTCTTAGAATAATTACTTGCTACCTGAGTGTCCATGGTAGCAAGTCCTTCCAAGTTTCAGTTCTCACATTCATAAAACATGAGCGACAATCATACTTGTCATATAGAATTCATATTAAGGTCATCTATGTAAGTCCTACTACAGTGGATCATTGAACATTGCTCAATAATGTTGACTGTCTTTAAACACATCTGTAGCAATTTTGGAAATTGCATTGGATACTTACTTAGCTGTAATACATGGGCTTGTGTTCCTAGTGAACTGGTGGTTGTGATCATTAAAATTAAATTTTAAAGAAGCTAAAGGTAACTGAAGTGATAGGTGTATGGGCTAAGTGGAAAGCTATTAAAATCATAATTCAAGGACCATTTTTAGGTTGAGAGCCTGAGACAGCCAGAATACCAGTAGGACTCTGAAAATTCTTGTTGGAAAGTATGCTTTTCTGAGATTGCATGTAACTCTGCTCACTTGATTAAGATGCAGTGGTATAGCCTGCTGTCATGGTGTCATTGGGAAGTTACTCTCGGGAGCGTTTTTCTCATTATGTCTCTAACATTTCTTAGTCATGAACATTGTTAGGCTCTTAGTCATGACTGTAACCTTCCTTTTACTCATGTTAAAAGTTGACTGTGGCAAACCACAGTCAGTTATATTTTCTTCCTTACCAGAAACTGGCATGGTTTGCCCCAGAAAGCTATGTGCTGGTATTAGCTGAAGGGTAGGGCTGATGCCAGAAGGAAACTATTAAATAAATATGTATCTAAGTTATTGGGGGTCTGTAATTTAAAAACAAAAGTGTTTTTTTTTTTTTTTATAAAGCTTAATTGTTTAAAAATAAAATGAATGTATTACTCATTTTTACGTACCTTTGGATTGGAAATTTTTTAGTCTGAAAGTATGTCCACAAAAAATATGAACTGGTTAGAAATCCTTTCCGTTGCTTTTGAAACGTATGCAAATTTTACATGGACAAAAGGAGAATCTGTGATTGAGGACATATTACACCTTGATGCTTCAATGTCTTTTGTTTCTTTCCACAATTTATGCTGTAATGTCAAAGTTTTGCTTAGTAGGAGCTATCAAAATGAAGCTTTTTGTTTGCAAACAAATGCAGGTGAGGCATGCAATTATAATTGAAGGTATGAGTCTGCTCCTGCCTGCCATCATCCACAGTCAGCCCTGCGCCTAGCCCACCACACACAAGCACATAGACTGGCTCCCTTTGTACTCCCTGGCCAAGCAGAGTTTGGAAGTTGTCATTTTGGAGCCAATGACTTTCTCTTTTTGACAGATTTTTAAAGTTTTAGAGAAGCTTCTCTTTCCTGTTTGTCATTTTCATGCCCCTTCTGGCTAATGTTGCTAAGTTGGACTGTATTCCAGAGCGTAGTAGCAGCAGCCCCCTTGACAACCCCAAACCTGAATTTATAGACAACTGTTATTTTGCATCTCTGAGCATGGAAACTAAGAACAAGGAAACTGGATTGCTTTACTCTCCCACTTGTGTTCTTCCCTCCTCTTCCCTGATGCCATCTGTGTTAACAGGCGCTGGGTGCTGCAGCAGTTAAGTCAGGAAACCTCCTTGCCTCCTTCTGTGGCCAAAGGAAACTTAGGATCAGTTCCCGCTGAGAGGACACAGCGAATAATACAGGAAGAGATGGAAGTATGCAGTGAGGCAGCAGGAAGATATCCCAGCAACTATAATGCCTGGTCCCATCGAATCTGGGTTTTACAGAATGTGGCCAAGCTGGATCTCAAGGTAGGGCTGTTATTCTTTCTCCATGGCTCAGACTGCCCACCCGTCCTTTAAATCTCTGTAGTAATTTATCCTGGAAAGTAATGCCCCAGTAGCCCTAGAGGATCAAGACAGTTGTAGTTTCTGGAGAAAGCATCATAATTACAGAAGGGTTTGCATTCCCCACAGGTGATGCTTGGGACATTGGTAAAGGAAATACATTTCTAGACCAACGCATGCAGAACCAAATAGGAAGGAAGAGTCAGTACAACCCATTAAGATTATTAAACTACTTAGAATTGAAATTATTTGTGGTGATCTCTGGACACATGTCGATGAGCTGAACCAATAGGCATTCTTTATACCCTTCGCTCTCAGAAAGGAAAGGAGAGAGCAGGGGCAGACTTGGCAGAGCCTGTGACTCATCTTGGGATTCCCGAGGCCCCCGCAGGCCTATGACATCTTTTACATGGGTTCAGTATGGCTGTTACCACCTATCTTAAAGAAGTGGGGAAGGAGGTTTTCAGACTATTTTGAGTTTCATCAGTTGGAGTATTTAGTTCTTATCCATCAGAGTGATAGCCCAATATCCCCATGTTCCCTTTTCTGTTACAAAACCATCTCCATTTTTCTTTGCTATTTATGGTGTTAGAATACCATAAGAATATATGGTGCTTTTCTAAAAGCTTCCTAGGGTTGGGACAATTAAAAGAGATGAAGTTGAAGGTCAGCATGCCCCAGTAGTGATTTCAATTCACAGAGAGCTTCCTGTAGCTGTGACTGACTCACCAGCAATGTCCTCTCTTCCTTCCCTGTTCCCCTTTCCTCCCTGTGTCCTAGCCAGAAGTCTTCCAGGGTAAATGTAGTTGTCACTTACAAGGGAATTTAAGCCAACCCTTATAGAAGAGTAGACATTTCCATTTCTGATCATCTGTCTGTAAGTTTCAGGAGTTGACAAAGCAGAGGCTTAGAGTCACATCAGTCTGAATTCATATTTGACCCCTACATGGGAAGTAATTGAGATTTTATTTTTAAAATAAGGACTCCACCATCTGTCTTGAGGTTAGTGTGAGGATGGCCTGAGTTACTGTATTGAGAGTATTGAATTTCCCTCATACAGGCTTCTTTCTCTGTTCTTCCACCAATAAAAAGGTTAGGTAAAATGAGCAGCTGGTGTGCGTGATTGTCTCAGTTCCGTTTATTCATGAGAAATGCTTTAATATTGTCATTCCTAGCCGTTGTGCTAGGTACTGGGCTTGCACTCTAGCACAATGCTAGGGGCCAGGCCTTGGGGGGCAGACGTGGGACTGAAAGGCCAGTGAGATGAACTGTTACTGGAAACTTTCCTGCTAGTCCTGGACCCTTTCAAGGCACATCCTCATAATGTCGAAGGCCATGGGCCAAGGTGAAATTCCTGGTTACTCGAGAGCATCTTATGTTACATGTATAGCTTATTGATGAGGTTTGACTCAGCTGCCTGGATCAACTTCGGAGCTCGCCCTCCCTTGAGCTGCCCTTAGGACTTGCTGTGCTTCCTGTCACTGGTACCGCTGCACTGCTCTTCTTCTGTTTTCGGAAAAGTACTGATTTTTTTCATTTTTAATCCTCCTCTTTCTGTTGTTGTAAGCCTTTGGACCCAGCTGGAACATACTCTGTGCTTTGTCTCTGAGAGGATGTAGTAAACGAACTGAGAAGTGTTAGTCTGTGTGTGATGGTGCACACTTGTAATCACAGCTACTCAGAAGCTCTGGCAGGAGGGACGCGTGCGGGATGCCGCATGGACTACAGAGCGAGTTCAAAGATGATATGAATGGGCATCTGAGTGGAATTTCATCTCAAAACAGAAGTGGGAAGGTTAGAGAAGGGAGCTGGGTGGTGCAGGACTAGGTGCAAGCACTAGTTCTGCAAAACAAAGATAATAGTAAAAGAAAACATCTTAAAAGCAAAGTACTTAAAAATGGGCTAGCATTATTTCAAGGTAGAGCCAGTACTGCTGAGGGTAACACTGAGCTCTGTAAAAGTTGCTGCAGTCTTAATAAAGGACAATAAGATCACATTTAAATTTTAAAGAATGTAGAGTCATAGCAGTTCTGTTTCATGGACTTCATCTTACCTAGAGAAACAGTGGCAAAGACAGCACATATGGTGTGGTAATTAAAGGGGCAACCTAATTTGTATTCTAGCTGTTCTATGAGTTGGTTGTGTATCCTCAAGGAAGCTACCCAGCCTCTCTAACCTGAATTTCCTATGAATAGAGTATGATGGTAATTCCTCAACAGCTGGAGTTGGTCCAGTATGTGGTCCACATTGGACAAGAGGATCTACATACAGTGGTTGTCAGAGTATTCTTACCTTGAACTCAGCAAACACTGGCTGTTAATTATGAAGGTTTGATTTACGAAAGTGTTTGTAATTGTGAAAACTAGAAAGGCTTGCCATCTGAAGTGAGGGATTCATTAACATTATAGTCCATCACAAGTTAGAGCATGTTAGTCTACTAACGATCATACTTTATTGAATTATTGAAACAAAAATGTTTATGGTACGTTATTAGCATAAGTAAATGTAGTATAGACTTTATAGTTTTAGTGAGTACATTGGTGTTTAATGAAGCATTAATAACATTTAATGCTTTTGAGCAGTTGGACAGTGCTGGGACATAGTAAATACCCACCTGGTGTTCATGTGTACATACAGTGTTGTTATGGTTTGGGTTGTTTGTTTTTAGTAATCAGCATATAATGTTTTAGTCTGAATAAAAGTTATAGAGCAATGGATGATTAATGGTGCTATGGGGTAGCATAACACTGTTTTATGTTTATTTATGTGCCTAAACAAACACATACTTTTGTAAATTTTAATTTTGTGGGGGAGTAGAATAATATAAGGGAACAAAATGTATTGTGACTAGCCAATAAAAAGTTGATTATCAAAATTTTAAAAAAGTTGATTATCATGTCACTAAAAAAAATAGAGATGTACAAATGTCTGTTAAAGACACAAAAAAAATTTGACATCATTAATAAAGGAGAGAAATACAAGTCATAACCACAGTGAGTGAAACATTGTTTCATACCAGCTAGAACGGTAACAACAATGGCAGATAGTAGCAGAAGTCACTGAGGATAGGAGGGGGAGGCTCTTCATTGTCTAGTAGGAATGTGATCAAGGGCCATCACTTTGGAAAACAGCTTTACATTCTCTTAAAAAGAGGGGGCGAGAAAATATAGAATTCTGTATATGGGAGGGACCAGGTATAGTTAAAACCAGTAGATTGTATTCTTGGAAGGAAAAGAATGTCTATTTATGTTCCCACAGCCCCATTCTGAGAAATTGGAGGCATGTTCATACTAAATCCCATAAGTGAGAATGTTCATAGCCCCAAACTGTTGACAACTCAAATGTGTGTCATATGAGTAAAGGAAAATCTTGATAAAATGGACTGTTGACTATAATAATGGAATGAAATACTGGAATGCTGTGTGGTTTAAATGAATCTCAAACTGTAATTAAAAGTTACCAGCTTCAAAATCATAACACATCAGTCCATTGATCTAGTAAGTTCAGATGATCAAAGATTATTATTGAGTGCCTGAGACTAGGGAAAGAATGGGATGTGAGTCCCCATGGTAAGAGAGGGCTTTTTTGCAGGGTGTATAAAAAACATTTCAAATTAGCAATAAAGTCTACACAGTTCTGAATATACTAAAAATACTGGTTTATTTGTCTGTTTCAAAGCTTGGTTTTGAAGTTGATTAGAAAAGCTTAGAAATTAAACAGACACTATGCCATTTAATATTTAACTGTGTTAAGTAATTAAAGCATAGAACTTTTTCAAAAATAGACTATGATAAAAATAAATTCTAGAAATAAATCCTAGTATGTATAATTTTGTGAAGATTCCATTAATAAGCATTAAATATGGCATGCTACAAGAAAAACAAAATCTTTGTTCAGTTTGTAATGACTAGTAAAGTTGGACTGAGTTTTTTAAAAAAATAATCATATTTTATGTGTAAACTGAATTGTAAATGGATTTTTTTAAATCTGAAAAGAAAATAGAAACTGGAGGCAGGATGCTAGGTAAAATAAACCATGTAAATACTATATGATTTCACCTTTATGTAGAAAGGTTGGAAAGTTGAGGGAAGGATAAAGAAAGAGTTGCTGGTCACAGTTATAAAATTACAGTTAGGTAGAATGATTAGGCTCCAAAGATCTCACACAGCCACAGCGTAGTGACCAGAATTATAATGTCATATCCAGGGGCTGAAGCATTGGCTCAGTGGCTATGAGCACTCGCTGCTCTAGCAGAGGACTGGAGTTTGGTTCCCAACACCCTCATAGTGACTCACAACTCCCTGTAATACCAGTTCCTGGGGCTCTGACATACTCTTCTGCCTCCCGGGGACAAGGTGCGCGCATGGTATGTGTACACTCAGACACAAAAATTTGCTGAGGAGGATTTTTTAAATAGCCTCATGAAAAGTCTGTGACGTGATGTCTGTGTTAATTAGCTTGGTTTGTGTAATAGCACAGTGCATAGCAGGCACACATGCCTGTGATTACATTGTATATCACCAGAACATACATTTTTATCAGTTAATCCTCATTAAACCTGGAAAAAAGAAAATCAATTATATACTGAGAATATACTGAGAAATAGTATATACTGAGAAAATGCTTATACCATATATCATAAAAGTAGAGTTAATATCTCCTTAGTGTATAAATATCTCTAAAAAGCACATAAGAACAATAGATGACTTGCTGGTAATTATTGGGCAATTAGTAAATGAAGAAAACAAGACAGATGGGTTATTTATAAAGAAATAACAAAGGAAACCCAAACGTAAAACTCTTAGCTTCCCTTATAACAAAACACAAACCATTTTTAGATGTTAATAAATTAGTAATGATTAAAGTTTTCATAAGAAGTTTAGGAAATAGGCATTATAATGTACCTCCAATAGAAAGATGAATCGTACCACCTTTCAAGAGGGCACTTTATAATATATGTCATCAATCTCATAACGTTGTTCTCCTTGTTCCAATAAGTAAACTTGTAAGCATTTCTCCTATGTAAATGATTGGGCATTCACATGGTTACATGTAAGAATGCTACTCTGATGGGAATAGAGACAGGGAAGAGCGGAACACTCATCTTGATAAAATTAAGTGCTGTGGGATAATAAAAGGTGCTGTTGCAGAAGGCTCAGCGCTGTAGCTGTACTGTCAGCCACCTCTCTTGTTATTGTGACCAAACACCTGACAAGAAGGGACATGAGGGAGGAGGGTTTGACTTGTCACACAGTTTTGGTTTTGGTTTTTTGTTTGTTTGTTTGGTTTGGTTATTTGGTGTTTTTTCTTTCTTTCTGTCTTTGGTTCTTCGAGACAGTGTTTCTCTGTGTAGCTTTGTAGACCAGGTTGGCCTCAAATTCACAGAGATCCGCCTGCCTCTGCCTCCCGAGTACTGAGATTAAAGTGTGTGCCATCACAGCCCAGCTTGACACGCAGTCCATGAGGGGACTTAATCCATCATGGAGGAGAAAGCTTGGCAGCAGGAGCGTGGGGCAGCTGGCCACATTTTGTCCTCAGTCAGGAAGCTGAGTGAGGAATGCTGCTTTTCAGCTCGCTTTCCTCTTAGGTCTGGGGTCTGCCCTAGTTAAATCAATATGTAAATACCCGCATAGGCATACCCAGAAGTGTATTTCTGAGTTGATTGTAAATACAGCTAAGTTGTCAGTAAGATTAGTCATTACTAATGTGCTTATGATTTAAGCAGAATAGAATCAGTTCAGAAGTTATCTCCCAGTGGGTTAACGCATGATGTGTCTTTTCTATTTCTCCATATTAGTGCTGTTTTATAATGATCATCTTTACTACTGTGTTAGTTGGGGTTGGGTTTATTTCATCTTATAACTCATTTCACACTATCACTAAGTGAAGTCAGGGCAGGAACTCAGCAGAAACCTGGAGACAGGAACTGCAGCAGAGGCTATGGAGGAGCACTGCTGATTGGCTTGCTCAGCCTGTTTACTTGCACCATACAGGACCACCTACCCAGAGATGGCACTGCCTCCCTTGCCATGGGCCCTCCCACATCGGTCAGTAATGAAGACAAGTACCACACTTGTCTGCAGGCCAGTCTTACAGAGGAGCTTTCCGAATTAAGATTCATTCTTTGTAATGAGTTAAGCGTGTGTCATGTTGACAAAACCAAACCATGACAATCACTTGTATAGCCAGGGGAAAAAGTTACTAAGAATATGTATGACTGTTGGCCTGTGTGTTTTCAGCATTTTGTTTTGAGCCAATCAACCCCTCTGTTCCATAGCCCTATGGCTGTGTTTACTTATTCACCTTTTTATATGGAAGTTGGAAGACAATAAAGGCACTTAAAGTACATTCTAAAAAAAGCTTCTTTTTGTCAGTACCTGACACTTAAGCCATTTCTTTGTGTTTCTACAGTCACTTAAAAGTAATTGTTGTCCTTGTTTTTAAATCATTGCCTGCACATTCTTTCATTCTATTTTTTTTTTCTTATAGGAAAAAAACCTAAAATAACTTGATATGCATCCTTGCATACAAAAGAAAGAAGAGTAGGGTTTTTCTTTTTTTCTTAATCTGGACACTTTCATGAACATCTGTGAATGTAAAGACCAAAGGTTGATGTGGGGGGTCTTTCAGATGCTTTGCTCCACCACCTCAATTGCCCTTTCTCCCTCTTCCTCCCCCTCCCTCTCTCTCCCCCTGCCTCTCCCCTCCCACCCCTGTGTTGTATACTTGTGAGTGGATAGGTAAGCATACCTGTGTGCACCAGAGCAAGCAGTCAAGCATCAGCTTCTCTTGCTCTTTATCTTAGTACCTGGCTACAGGATCTGTTACTGTACCAGAAACTCACCTTTCTGTCTAGCTGGCTGGCCAGTGAGTTCTTAGCATCTCCCTGTTTCTGATCCCCAGTGCTGGGTGCAGATCCAGGCATATGCAGCCATGCCTGGCTTTCTTCATGTGCACTGGGAACTTTTACCATGGATACCTGTATCCAGCCCCCACCTTTTTGAGATACAGTCTCTCTGGACCTGGAGCTTACTCAAGTGGCTGGACTCACCAACAAACCTCAGAGATCCTCTCATCTCTGCCTCCCTAACACTGGATTGCTGATATTTGCCCCATGCCCAGCTGTTTCTGTGGGTGCTAGGGGGTCTGTATTCAGGTCTCCATGCTTATGTGGCAAGCACTTCACCAACTGAGCCATCTCTCCAGCCCATTTAAGATTGTTTCTAAAATAATTAAATTGATTTTTCTGTGTATTGCTTTTGCCTTGAAGTTAAATAATAAAGCTTTTTTAAAATAGGGAAATATCTAGTCAGAAGTAATCTACAAAGGTTTTCCATGTTGTTATATACATTCAGTTTAGATAGCTATAGTATTGTCAATCCATATTGAGAAGCCAGACTAACTTCTATAGATGACTAACTGCCCTACAGACAGTGGGCTGAGTCATAATAATAATAATAGCAACCTTAAAATGATATTTTTCAGATACAGGCTAAAGTAGAAATGGCTCTGAAACCAGATGTTTTTCTTGGAGACTCACCAGCTATAGCTTTGTAAATAGATGTAGTAGCAGTGATTGAACCCATTACAAGTTAAGGATCCAGTACCCAGGGGCTGATGCAGAAGGATCATGAGTTCAAGGCAAGCCTGGACTATATCACCAGACCCTGTATCTCATAAATAAATAAATAAATATTTTTTAAAAAATTTAAAGGAGATTTGAAAACATTTAAATGATATACTTTGCCCATCCAGGCTACTAATCTTAGTCCTGCCTTCATTAAATTTCTCATTCATTCATAAAGTATTTGCATATCTACTCTGATGCTAGTGAGCAGAAAGAAGGCAATGGAAACACCAACTCAGGGAGGATATATATCCTGAACAAATTTGTTCTGTTACAATTTAGTGATAATGAAGACACATGCAGCAGTTCTTTATGTGAAAATGTATAAGTACTGTGGGGGTTCAGAAAGGAGAGTTGTCTTCTGGAAAAGAAAAGGTATGGAGACACGGGGAGAGGATCTTGGTACAGAAAAACATTTTCCAGGGTCTTTGAAGCAGGTGGACGTCATTAGGTCTGCATTGTTCTCTGCTCACAAGTGTGTGGTCTTTTCTTTAGCTTGCCTGAAAACCCTCTATAGAAGCCAGGCATGGGGACTCCCACCTGTCCTCCCAGCACTTAGGAAGCTGAAGCAGGAGGACCACTGCTAGTCTGAGGCCGGTCTGGGCTACATAGTGAGATCCAGGAAGTCCAAGCTACAGAGTGAGACTCTGTCTCAAAACTAAACACACCCCAAAAACACCCGTAATGGAACATGTCAGGTTTGTGATGGCATGTTTCATTGATTAGCCACCTGTCCAAACCAGTGCCAAATAATACTTCTTCACAAATGTTAAAAACGTTAGCACTCCTTTTGAAATTCATTAGTTTGTAGTACATTGTTTTAAATACTTTAGAACCTAATTGTGTCTCCTCTATTCATTACAATCAGTTTGAGGCAAAGAGTGACAATTGTGAGTCCCTGGGAAATCCTAGTGTTTGTGCATCATAGTTTGGCTTAGCTCTTGGGATTAAGAAGTTGGAACAAATAGGCACAGTCTTTGCCTTTATGTCATTTATTGTGAAAAGCAGGAAGGATCTCTTACTGAAAGTATAGTGCATATTCATACAGGTGGAATATAAGTGTTGAATATAATAAGAATCAAAATCACCTGAATTTATGTTGTATATTTTCCCTTCTGCAATAGTATTAATTGTAAATAAATACCCAAAAATTCTTTAATTTTGAATTTGTTGTCCATTCACAGTGTGCTTAAGTGATAAACTCAGTGCTCAAAAAAAAAAAAAAAAAAAAAACCTTTTTTCCTTTATAAGGGTCGAGGGAGCTAGCATGCATTCAGCTTCTAAGAGGACATTATGTGGGACTTTGTGTACAAGAGATGGAGAAGGAAAGCCGTTGTAATGCTCTTCTCACTTCCTGTTTTCCTCCTACAAGATCCTTCTTGATGAACTATCTTCTACTAAGCACTGGGCGTCCATGCATGTTTCAGACCACAGTGGATTTCACTATCGCCAGTTTTTGTTAAAGTCTCTGATTGGCCAGACTGGGATGGACACTTATGTACTACAGCAAAACTCGTTGAAAAACGAGCCAAAAGATGAAGAAGCAACGGCTTCAACAGAGGAACCAAGGATAAATCTTACCCAGCTCCTAGAAGAAGAAGTGGAATTCTGCACAGATCTTATTAATTCCTATCCAGGACATGAAACCCTTTGGTGTCATAGGTAAGAGAAGAAAAAATCCATGTCCTGTGATTAACTGGCTGTTGACTACAGAACCTGTTATATCTGACCCCTGTCTGAAAGCATAAATATTCCCTCTGGTTTCCTGATTGAGGAAGGACTTTTGTCCATCATTGTTACCATTGTTAGTGTTAATATCGGGTTTCTCACATCTTTGCCTGTGGCTTAGGTTCACCCTTAAGTATACAACAGAATGATGTGTGCTACTTTCAAAATAGTATAGAAACAAAGCAAAACATAAAGATGTGTCATGACCCTTTGGAGATCCTGACAGCATATTGGGATGGAATGCTGTGGTGTTTTGAAGAAAAGTAAAACCTTCCAAATCATTTTGATGTAGTCAGGATTGAGACTAATGATTAGACATGGATATCGTTATCTTTTCTCTATTCTAATGGCCTGCACATTAATTATCTTAATTATAACAACAATCAGAAAGGCCATCAATTTTATTAACCTGGGTTTTGAGTGCATTTGATACATAAACTTAATTCTGGAATGAAGTCCTGGTGAGTTTACACTTTGCTTCATTTATTTTGGATCTTTATCTGTTTGGAAGTATCTCCATCTTTATAAATCCAAATTCTACTTCAGGCCACAGGATTCAGTCTATAAACAAAAGACTTGTCTGTGCTAGGAAAGGATAATGACTATAAAATCCTGAGTTACCGAGTCCCCACCCCTCTCTCCAGTCTAGTCTTTCTAATGGACTGCTTAGCTGGTCTGTTAGTTGTAATCCACACTAAGTACACTCAGAAGGAAGGCAGACATTATCTTTCCTTTTTTAAAACCTTCATGAATAGACAGTGGTGTTTTCTCTTCACTGCAAGGCCCTTTTAAGAAAGACAGGACATGTGGCTTTTGTGTTAGTGACTTTGTTGCTATTTTGAACTCCTTATCACAGTAGCAATGCTGAGGAGACTTAAAACATTGATGCTAAGGCCTTAGCACTTGAATGATGCTGAGATGTAACAGCTTAGAACCTTGTATGTCATGTCATAGTTTGTATAGCAGATGTGTGCACCGTGGAAACTGTTTGGGGATCATGCATAACAGTGTTCATTTGAATAAGCAATTCCAGGTGACAGCTACTCTTAGATTGAAAGCAGGAGTGGCATTTTTTATGTGCTTTGCTCAGAGCCTAGCATGCTTCTGCAGAACACTGATATGGAAGGCTACAGTTGAGGTTTAGGAGAAAGCGTAAATAAGACCAACTGCCACAGGCGTGCTCTTCAGATTTTAAAAATGGTTAGGAACTGGTGGGATGGCTCAGTGAGCAAAGGTGCTTGCCAACTAACCTGAGGGCATGAATTGCATCCCTCAAACTTGGAAAGAGAGAAATGACTTCTGTACCCATACATCTCACACACACACACACACACACACACACACACACACACACACACACACACACACAGAGATGTAATAAACATGTCTTCAGAAAGGACTAGATAGAGACTATGAACTATACCTCTAGTATGGAGGGACTGTTTTATGTACCTTGTTTCTAAATTCTAAGATTCTAAATGAAGGTGGTAATTTATTTTATATAATTAATTCATGTTAGAATTAGAACAAAATCACTGTGACCTGAGTAAATGTTTACTGAAAAGCCTTTAGAGTAACACTGCTTTCTCACACACACTAGCAGTAAGAGTTGAAACCCTGAGCTTTCAAGTCACTTTTCTCCTTCCCGGGGACAGCTCTGGATTATGAACTGGGTATGAGCTAACACTGTGTACTTTTAAATTAGCAACTTCTTTTGCCTGGAAATCTTGATTTTTGTGATGACATTATCTCTTTCACCCCATTCCCCATCACAGGCGGCATGTTTTCTATCTTCAACACCACTTAAATGGCAGGTGTCCTCAAAGCTTGACTCATCTGTCACCTGCAGACTGCTCTGGGGGTGCTTTGAATGACGTGCACCTGATTCCAGGCAGCCCCCAACTATCTCAGGCAATGGAAGTGGATGGACTGAACGACTCTAGCAAACAAGGCTATTCCCAGGAAACCAAGCGCCTGAAGCGGACCCCAGCTCCAGACTTTCTAGGCCTAGAGATGGAGCACAGGTTTATTGATCAAGTATTATCCACTTGTCGGAATGTAGAGCAAGCCAGGTATGCCAATGCATACAGGAAATGGCTGGTGACTTTGAGTCAGTAAGAGGGGTGGATTCATCCTAAGAAATTCCCCTTTTAGTGCAATATTGGTTTCTTTTCTCAATGTCATGGTTGCATGAACTGACTGGCTAACTATGTATTCTTCATCTATAGCTTAAACGTCTGTAAGAAACCTTTTGTTTTATTTATTTTGTTATGAGCCGGCATTCCTTTGGGTACAGAATAATTGTATAGTTCCTTCTTGCTAAACAGTGAGTCTTAATGGTTTTTTTTTTTTCTTTCTTTCTTTCTTTTTTTTTTTTTTTTTTTTTTTTTTCCTGTTTGAATCCATGCCTTTTATATTTCAATATTCAGGCTTCTCATTTGGTTCTTGAGATTGGTTCACAAACTTTTACTCACCTTAGTTCAGTTGCTACATAAACAGTTTCTTTAAAAATTGAAATTTTAAGTTGCAGTTCAGCTTAAGAATACTAATACATGTGCAGAAGGACTTGATCTAATTGCAATTTTGAGAATAAAATGGCTAGATGGATGGATATGTGAAAACGTAAGCCACTTCTTTCTCAAGCTTGTTCTCCAGTTACCGACTTAAGAGAACCAAAGCCAGGAGTGTTAGAATTTATATAGAGAAAAAAAAATACAAAATACTTCCAATGTAATCTATTTTTTAAAAGATTATTTAAAAGAAACTAAACTAATTTAAGAGTTTATGTAATTGTAGTACTGGAAAATTATTTTTATTACTAGTTTTGATAGATTGTTTTTACCTCATATTTGGTATATGCCAAAATAGTAAGTCAGCCCTTATAAAATAAATTCTTTTTTAAAAAACCCAGAAATGCCATTTTTAGTTATTACTACTTTTTTCCTTCTAAAATCACTCATGAAAAGTGGGAGAAATCTACATAGAAATGTAGTCCTATAAAGCTTTTTTTTTTTTTTTTTAAATTTAAATTACAGTGCTTATACTGGATAAACTACAACGTTTTTGTCAAGTGGCTAGTCAGAGTTACTGGCAAAATCCAGGGAGAAAGACTAGTTTTCAGCATTAGTTCAATTTTTACTTTTAAAATCAAACAAAACACTTTGATACTAAATTCATCAGGGATAAGTACCAAAGTCCACATTATAGCTATATCTCAATAACAAGGGCTGTCTGTGTTTTTCAGGTTGGTGAAGTGGGGTGGGAATGGGTTGAGTACCATCTCCATATCTTACTACATCCACCCCTTTGGATGAGCTGTGATTTCTCTGTGTGCTTCTCTTTTCTCTTTCTTACCAGTGCGTTCCATACTTTCCATCACTCACTGATCCATGTTTTTTTTTTTCTTGTGTGTCTTCCCCCCCCCCGCCCCAGGGTTGCCAACTGAACCCATTATCTTATAAAGCAAGGAAAATCCACACCCATCCCCACTCTCCAATAGGCATTTTCAGTGCAAACAGGTGAGGGTGGGGTGTATATCTCACTACAATTTTGTGCCAATGAATTTAATACCTGTGTATAAACATGGAAATATGAATAAGAGGTGCCCCTCTCATATTCCATTTTAATAGTTGTCTTCATTAGGGTTTCTATTGCTATGATGCAACACTATAAATAAACGCAACTTGAAGAGGAAAAAGTTCGCCTACACTTCAGGTAGCAAATAGTACATCACTGAAAGAATTCAGGGCAATAATTCAAGCAGGGCAGGAACCTATAGGTAGGAGCTGATGCAGAGTCCATGGAGGAGTGCTGCTTACTGACTTGCTCTCTATGGCTTGCTCATTTGGCTTTCACCCCATTGCCAGCCCACAGAGTAGCACCACTCACGGTGATCTGGACCCTCCCCCATCAATCACTGATTAAGAAAATCCCCTATAGGGTTGTTTACAGCCTGGTCTTATGGAAGCATTTTCTCAATTGCAGTTCTCTCTTCTTGGATGACTCTAGCTTGTGTCGAATTGACATAAAACTAAGCCAGCCCAATGGTGGGAGCTGTCTTTTGTCCTGTATATGTACAAAATGTAAGCAGTGATTGCCGAATAAGCACCACCATCATGTTTTCATGTTCTCCTTTTTTTATACCTGGTACTCTGTAGTGTAGGTAGAGGGGCAGGGGAAAGGCAAACCATTCCTGTCTCACTCTAGTGAGAATTTGCACTTGAGTTTGGTATACTTCATTAAGAGAAAGAAATAATAAACTTTAACTTGGGTGTCATGGTCTTGTTGGATGGCTGACTGCTAAGCTGAGTGAGTGAGGCATTTGGGAAACTAGAAAATAAGTTTCTACTGGCCCCAGTACTTAGATCTTACTCTCTTGGGGCCAAGTTATTTGTAATGTTTTATAGTGTTTAGATAATAAGACACTCAACATTGTGGACATAATTCCATAGCCTTCTATGTACAAAGCTTTTGGAATCATCAAATACCTCAAGTTCTACATGGGTCTCTATAGAAAAACCATTAGGTGCTATTTAGCGCCTCTGAGATTGAGTAGAAATGACACAGCAGTTGCCGAATCCTGCCTTCACTCGCTATTACCTGTTTTCCCAGCACCTTTTTTAGTTTCCCAAGTAATAGGGCTGATGTTGGATGTAGTGTGTCAGGACATGAGCATAGGATATGCTGTATGAACATCAGATAAATTTTTATAGTGTTCTATGCCTTTTTATATCTCAGCATCTCAGTCATCTTTGGTGTTAGCGGCCTTCTTGTGTCTTCTAAGGGTCAGCCCTCCTCTTCCTGAAGCTCCAGAGTCCACATACCATGGTTTCTTCCTAGTAAAGTAAGAAGTAGGTAGCAAAAAAAGAAAAAAAAGAAAAAAAGAAAAAAAGATTCCATTTGTGTGTATTTTCTGTATGCTACATTATATCTGAAATAGCATTTTCAAGAGTTCATTCACAGGACTTAGAATTTCCCTTTATGTTTTCCCTAAGTGTTTGGCATTTACCCTTTCTAGCAAGCTACTGTGTCTTTGACCAAATGAACTAATGCAGTAGAAAGAATATGTATAACTGAGGGACTTGTTTAGTCAAGTTCTTCTGTACCTATGTTGTTAAAAAGATAGTTCAGACTGACACATTGCATCTGATTTTTACTGGGAAACTAGTAAGCCAGTATAGCATCCCATAGGATGCTAAAATATTGACTCACAGAAGTGGTACGATCTGTGGCTTTCACTACAACTCCACCCTAAAATCTGTGTATTTTGGTAATTGTATTCCCAGGATATATCATATGCCTTACACATTATAAGGAGTTAATAACAGTTTATTAAGTTAACTAATTCACTCTTTGAAGACGGGAAAGATTCATTGCGAATAATAGACTAGCGATCAAATAATTAATGTGTTATAAGTGAGGGATGTGGAATAGCCTCCTTAATATTTAAGTGAGATTTAGATTTGTTGTCATCATTACCTTCTTTAGGCTTGTTGACTCTCAGCTGTGAGATGAAGCTCTAGAATTCTCTTAGCTGTTTGTTTGTCTACACTAAAAACTCTGAGTCAATAACACCCATTTGAGAAGAATATTTTCTTTCACTAGATGATGCTGAAGAGCAGATCTTGCATACAGAGCCAGAGGCATATTTGAGCAGCTGGATTGATGTTTGGATTTAGATCTGTATTTGTTCATGAGTCATCCCGATTCCCAACTTGAACTGAGGACCTTTTGGGTACTCCTTGAACCTGTATGAGACATTGATTTAAGCCTACGGATTTTATACCTAGAGAAGCTCTGGGCCCAGACATTTCTTACTCTTGTGGCAAGTTCTGGCTTAAGCTAAATGCTTCGTTAATTCTTCTCCCTTTGTTTGTGCCGGTGCTGAGGATCACACTCAAATTAAACCAGTCATAGAATTAAATGTGTATAGATTATCACCAAAAGCCACTTAGAGTTTCAAATAAGGGCTACATAACACGCAATGTTGAAGCAAGCTTTTGAGTTTATTTGCAGCTATCTTCAGAAAGCATGTGTGTATATTAGACATTATCATTTAGTTAATGTTTAGATAGCCTCAGTTCATGCTAGGTGTGTGTGTGTGTGTGTGTGTGTGTGTGTGTGTGTGTGTGTGTGTGTGTGTGTGTGTGTAGAACTTCCTACAAATGGTCAGTCTTGCAGTTTTCTCTTAACACAATATAAGGTGGTATCTGACATGGGCCAAGTATAACTTAGGCATGGAGCCATCACCATACAGGCATGTCAGCTGACTCCCTAAGTTAGGAATGATTCAGCAGTAAAATGAATTATCCTTTTTTAGTAGTATTATTATTTTCAAAAAGCTTCTTGGGTTTACTGTTACTTTGCTATTAGAAAAATTGTACTTTAAATTTTTAAAATCTTTATTCTAAGCATTTTGAATATTGTAAAAACCATATCTTCTATCTTCAATAAAACTGCAAACCCTAGCAATATATATGCTCCCTGCCCCAACACGCGTGGTCTGTAATGAACACCTTCTATTAAAGAAGCATGTGGGGTACCAGACAACTTCAACAAACTCAGTCTCATAGAAGCAGTGAGCAAGTGTCTTCTCTAAAATAGCTAGATTATGTTAACTTGAGTGCCTTTCTTACTTTGATGTGGGATACAAGGTTATCTTATACTGAACTCTTGTGTTTAGCTAGTGAAGAGGAAAAAAATTTTATCAGACAGCTCATTATGATGCAATGAGATACTGACTCAAACAGGATCTTGTTATTTCTGTTTCATTAATTGGCAATTTTTGAGTGCCCTACCAAGAATACCGAGACTTGGAATTCTTCCTTTCCCCTTGACAACTAACATTTAGAGTTTTGGAGGCATCCTAATTACAGGGCAGTGTGTGCACAATTAAAGACACACAAAAGCTGTGCAGCCTGTGCAGGCACCCAGCACACCTCACAGAGCAGGTATTTGTCCCAAGTGACTCTTTGCCTTATTCAGAAGACTCCCCTCCCTCCCAAATTCAGGCGTGGGGGGGATAGTTAAAAGGGGAAAACTAGGACTTGCTAACACCAAAACAAAAGCGGTAAATACTAAAATGAAATTTCAAGTTTTATGTATTTCTATGTAGAAGGGGAGGGTAGGACCATCATATTTCATGATAGCAAGTAAATTTTCTTTATAGCAAAGATTACAAAGTAGTTTGCAGAGAATTCTTGAATAGTATATCTCTAATTATGTTATGTTCATAACTGATGCAGTAACCAATGTATCTTATGTGGATTTAGGGTGTGAGAGGAATTCTCAGGCTCTCGACTTTGACATTTTACCCTCTCAGGCCATCCCTGTCACCAGGGAACAACCAGAGACTGCTTGCTTACAAATACAGGGCAGTTCAGTCGATCTGCTAGTGAGACAGTGTGCTTCAAAAGGTGTTAACCGTATGTGGTCCATCTATGCTTCCTGAACACAGTGTGGGCCAGAAAGCTAACCCTGACATTTAATAGTCCATTGTTCCTCAGGGTATAGAAGATTTCATCAATTTAGAACAAAATTTTATATTCTGTGGCCAAAAAGGAAAAAGCAAAATATGCTAAGTAAATTGCTAGCTATTGAACATAAATGTGCAAAAGCTAATATATACTATCTTACTGCTTCTCCTGTAGTTGTATTGTGAATGTTATCATAAATGTCTCTCATGAAGAGAATTTCTGTGTTATAGTTGTACGTTGGGGAAGTGGAGAATATTATATTCTGTTTTGGTTGACATTCTCAGCCTTTAAAAATCATATTGAAGTAAATAATTACTGTTGTTTTGCAAATTAACAACTGTTTTGCCTTCTAAAGCTTCTTTTTCTCTGCAAGTGTGAGATGCAAGACCTAGACATGTTTAGAACAAAACATAATGCTACAATGCATGTTGTGGGAAACTAACAAGTCAGAACTGATAACAACTGGAGAAGGGTATTAACATACCTCTCTCTTATCATTGTCCACATTCTTAGTTTTGGGTGAACTGTACTATATTGTATGAAAAATACATTCTTGGTGCTGGAGAGATGGATCAGAGGTTAAGATCACTGGTTGATCTTCCAGCGGACCTGGGTTCAGTTCCCAGCACCCACATGGCAGCTTACAACTGTCTGTAACCCTAGTTCCAGAGGAACTGATACATAGACATACATGCAGGCAAGCCATCAATGCACATTGAAAAAAAGAATAATGTAAGAAAAATACATTCTCAAGTTTAAATATACAAGGCAAGATCATATAACATTGCAAGCAGAGTTGAGGTTCTTTTTAGGTAGCTGAATGTGTGTGCATATATACACATCTAAAAAGATCTGGAGCTTAGACATATGTGATTTTTTTTCCTTTTTCTCTTTTATAAAAGATTTTATCCCTTGAATTTTTATTTTTATGTTTTCCCAAAATTTTCTTATTTAAAGTGATTTTCTTGACAGACAGCTTCCTTTAAGCAAAGTTAACAACTGACCTAGGTGTCCACTTGCCCCATTGAGTATTTGTGAAAACTGTTTCTTAGGGGTTTGGTGATTTACAAACCATGTTATTCTGCTTTCTTCCATCTCTTTAAGGAATCAACCTTCATTTCACTTTCCCCCAAGAACTGTGCAGCATACAACAGTATCTGTTCATGGTTATAAAGTGGTTGATAATACTTATGAAGTTGGGTATTTTGTTTTGTTTTTTGATTTTTTATGTGCCATGGGGAAGTATACTAATGTCAACTCACACATCACTCCTCTGAAAACATTCATTTATTCCTGCATCCAGTGTCACATATTTGAAGCAGTCAGCTTTTTGTTGGTTAAAGACGTGGTACAGGTGCAGTAAAAACATGAAGTACTTAGTCAGCTAGCGCTCTAACATCGAGCTAACGGACATCTCTCACTAAGGAGACTGTTACCATCTCTTCACTGAAGACTATATGTGTAAAACGCTGTGTTAGACACTGAAAAATGTTATTACAATACATGAATTATTACACTTGCTTGTTTAGACTGCAGTTGTTTAATAGAACCATAGTATGAACATAGGAGTTATAAAAAGTGTAAGCAGTAGCTTGTTCTGCAAGACACAGTTAATAAATGACCTGAACTATTGGCAGCTGATCACTTAAAAAAGAGCTGTGTCCATCTTCTGCATACCCAGCACTTTTTAGCAGAGATTCTTGATTTTGCCCTAATTCTCAGTTGCTTTCTGGTGCCGGAAGTGATAATAATAAAATAGGAAGTTGGGTTCGGTGACTCCATATAATTTTCTCAGATGTTTGACACAAGGAAGAAAATGTTTATCACTGACATTGTAGTTGGAGTACTGAGTTGACCTGCTGCAAAAGATTTCACCAGTTTTGAAATAAACATTTCTACCTGATCAGAGGAAGTGCTTGTGTGGTGAAGGTGTAAATGGCTTTGCCTTCCAGGGAGCTTGCTGACGCAGGATCATGTCACTGGCTGCAGTCAGCTCTAGTTTTGGTGTATTCTGTTCTAGGAGAGTAATGGAGTGTACACTAGACTAGATCACATTACTGCTTGTGAGCTGGAAACAAATAAAAGATGAGGTGTTATAAGTATCACAAATATTTGTATACTGTTACAAAAACAAAGAGAAAGACTAAAAGTACAGCAATGACTCTAAACTCGGGGTTTTGTGTGCTTGTTAATGGCTTAGTTTAACATTATGAAACTGAGGGACTTTCACTGAAGAGAAAGATGTCAAATACTATATTAGAAGTCACCATCTGTGTTAAGTTTACATTGCTAGTAGATTTTTCGAAAAGAGTATTCAGTAGGCTGCAGTTAACATCGGATGTGTTACCATGATTCATGGTGCAGTCAGATCCAGGGCATTGAATATTAGTTAGGCTAGTTCGTTTTCCTGGAGACTCTGTCTTCACAGATAGTACTTCCCCATGAAACAGTCTGCATTGAACTTCCTTTAGCTCTGCATATAGCAGTACACAGTTTTAAAAGGGTTAAATCCCTCGTGAATTCTTTGCAGTTAAAATGTGTACTCTAGAGGGGAATAAGAATAAATTTTGTAAAAAGGTATGTGCAAAGTACACTTGTGATATTTTGGGATTTAGTATCCCAGACTAATTAAATTATGCTAAATTCTAAGGTTATCACTCAGACTTTTGGCTAAGATTAAATGTAAATTCTAAGAGTAACATAATCATGTATTGTTTATGGCTGTGGTGTTCAATGGAAATGTATTGTGAGCCGGAACAGAATTATAATTTTCTAGTAGCAGTGTTTAAGAAGTATAATTAACTTTAATAATATATCTTATTTAACTTAATCTATTAAAATACTATTTCAATATAACAAAACTAAGGAGCCACCTGTCTCCCTTTTTCTCCTTATATTAGTCTTCAGAGTTCAGTGTCCCTCCGCTCCAGCCCTGGGTCATGTCCTCAGGTGCAACATGTGGTTAGGCGCTGCTACATCAGCAGTGCAAATTTACAGAGTACAAAGTACAAATCTGTTTAAAATTGGAGGTGACAAGTGAACACAAAATTTCAGTACTTTATGGATCATTTAGAATATTTACAAAGATATCTAATGAAGTTTTCCTTCATTTTAATTTAAATTTGCTCTAGAAATTGGATTGACCTGATCTAGTTTGCCAAGCTTTATTTGAAGAGGATAAGATCCTGTGCCATGTAAAATACCATATGTACTGTTATACAGTACTGATGGTGCAATAACAACAGTTTTCACTAAAGTCTATCCTGTTTCCTCAAAATAATAGCCTAATTTGCATGCTTACTGTATATCTGTACCTATTTGTTTTCTATCATTCTTGTTATATAACGATGTATATTAACCAGCAGCCCTAGGATTCTAATCTATGCAGCCGTCTTCCAGAACATATTGATGTACTTAATAAATTATGATAAATGGCAGAGAAATAGGATGAACCATTTCTTTTCCCATTAGATTTGTTTTTTAACATGGAGCCATATACCAAACCAGCTGTAAAATACTGTATTTCTGTAGACTATGGAAATTGTGTTGTCTTTGCTGATGTCTAAGTAAACTTTACCTCTCCTAAAACAAATGCTACGTGTGATTTATCTCCATGTACGGTGAACTTAACAGTATCCATCAGCCAAGATGCCCAGTTGGACTATTTTGATAATGTTAGGTGGGTGAAGTATGGTCTGAATGAAACCAGTGACTGATGAACACATACAAAGAATAGAATGTTAAAAAAAATTAAAATTAGAGAAATTGCATAGTAGACCTTAAAATCTATTAACAGTGACAGATTGACTTAGGAAAGTTATTATGTCTGTACTTTATTTTTTATATATTCAAATGGGGGTATAAAGTGAGACATTACTAGTGTTACTCCCTATATTCTCTCTGGATGGTGTAAGCCAGAATTTACTTAGATTGATGAAGAATCCTATAGAAGTTTCTGTCCCTCCCAGTCTTACAGCTGTTTAGTCCCAAATAAACACACTGAGGCTTATATTAATTGTGAACTGTTTGGCCAGTGTCTCCGGCTCCTTATTGGCTAGCTCTCCCTTAATTATTAACCCATTTTCTATTAATGTATATATTTCCACATGGCCTTGGCTTACCAGAAAATGCCCAGGCATCCTATCTTCTCAGTAGCTATGTGCCATCTATCCCGAGACTTACTTTTCTGTGTTCCTCTTTCCAGTATTCTCTTAGTCTGGTAGCTCCACCTATACTTCCGCCTGGCTACATCCTGCATGTCCATTAGCCAAAACAGATTTATTCATCCCCCATCAAAGAAATACTATTTTTACTAGATTTTAAGTATTTCAGATGGATATTTTGTGGAGAAGGGCTTTGTTAACAGCAAAAGTTATGTTGACAATGATATACTATTAATTGTCCATGCAAATTTTGATTAGGAAACAGGTTGTGTTTTGTTTTTTTCATCATTTCAAAGAGATTAAAAACCACTTAAAATGCAAGGTGTTTATTTTTTGTTGTAATTAATATGACAGGGAAAATATTCTATTAAAAGAGAATCAATGTAGACTAATAGGCAGACTGGGTGAATATGACAAAATTGATATTAGAAAGGTGCTTCTCTGGAATATCATACTGTTTAATAGCATGCTTCTCCAAATGCAAGATTAGCACTATTAACAGATGTACCTGGCACACTGGCCAGCTAAGTTAATATATGGGTCCTTTGCCATTGGCCTGCACTTATCAGACACACCATTTTGTTGTAATTTCATAGTTTACTTTTGGCAATATGCTATTTTAAAAAGAAAAGCAAATGCTTGTTTAAAAAGACATAAGTAGTATAGCACCTGTTTCCTAAGCACCCCTTCCCAAATGGCCAGGTTGGGCATAAGCTTTAAGCAAGTGCTCTTGCATGAGAGACACCCTAGCTCATGTATTGTGTTTAAGGATAGCAGACATTGAGTGTCCGTTAGCCCCATCTTCCAAGCTTTAGAAGAAGGCATGATCAGCATGTGTTCTTCCACAGAAAGATTCTTGAGAGATATTAGCTTCAGGATAGGATCTACATGTTTAGTATAGAAATACCCAGACTCCAAAAGACTTGCATTATATCATATTCCTCTTGGAGTAATTATACATACTGAAAGGTCTACTTCCTGTCTCAGGAGCTAATGGGCTGTCTGTCATGCTTTGGTGTTAAGTTGCTAGTGATCTCAACAGACACAACTTTGAAAGAATATTAGAAAGCCATTAAATAAATGGGGTTAATAAAGCATCAATCACCCATTTGTTTTATTTTCAAGTAAATTTTGTAATCTTTCCATCTACTTAGGTACCTTGGAGGAAAATAATCTCCAATTCTCTGTAGGCATCTGATTTGCATCCCTTGTTTGCTATACGCCTTCATTAATTCAGTGGTGCCATGGGGAAAAAAGAAAGTTTTCTGTATAGCACTTACTAGAGTAGGAAATCAGAAGAACCAGCATCAGATTGAGTTAATTACTCTTTTTCTATATACCCACAAAAATAGAAGAATGCATAGTTGCATGGAAAATACCTCATGGAGTAAAGTATAGCTGTATACAAAGTAAGACCCTAATTTTTAAAACAAATTTAAAATTTTTATTTCCAGTCATTACAGAACTAACTTGGTAAACTATTGGGGCAGGTGAGTTGTTTTTTTAGAGCAGAGTAAGTAGGAAATCTTACTTAAACCAGAACACTGATGGGAAAGGCCTTCAACGTGGCTTAAGAAAAATGATTATGCAAAAAAAAAAGAAAAAAAACAAAACCACTTTTGAACAGCAACATTGAAATTATCAATGTGTGCTCAAAGATAATGATAATAATTGACAATGTAGAATTAAAAAATGTTGAGGGCTGTAGGTAAGTACATAGATGCACACACACCCATGTGTGCAAAGACACATGTGCATACACATGCACACAATTCTATTCATATAAAGCCTTAAAAATAGGTGCTGACATTTGAGAAGAGAGCTAGGATAAATGGAGGGCTGGAGAGGTGAGTTGATGGCTGAGAACTCGGTGATCTTGATTCCCAGTGTAGGGCAATCACAGCCCCTGTAACTCCAATCCCTCAGAATCCATGCACTCACGTACACATAGCCTGTAGCCTTACACACAACTGTGTAATTAGAAATAAAATGTGAAATTCCTGAAGCTGTGGAATCCTGATCAAGACTGAAACAAGGTGAGAAACAGAGTTGTTGCTGGTTGTGAACACAGGTACATAGATAGCGCTTCTCTGATCATTAAGTGAGAGAAAACACTGAAGAAATTAGGATGCCATATTCAAGATAGACAACATAGAAACGATTTCTCCATGTCTTGCTCTATAGATTCAATACTAATCAGCTCCAATGGATTTTTTCACAGACATTGGCAGGTTGTATGGAGATAATGAATATGTTCACTATCTTGACTATGGTATTGCTTCTACAAGTATATAAATTTATAAAGGCTTATTAACTGTATTGTGGATACGTTTGGTTTCATTTATTATATGTCAAGTGTACCATAAAGCTAGTAAAAATAATGTAAATATTGATAATGGTTTGTTTAAAGTAGGTACTGAATAAAAATGGTGTTTACAAATATGTATCACACTAAAAAAGATTTAGTATAGCTGTAACAATCTTTTAAGATTTTTAGTTTATATGTGTGTTTTGCCTGCATGTATGTAAATGTACTGCATGTGTGCATTATCCCATGGCCAGGAGATTTGGGTGCTAGTAACTAAATCCCAGCTCTCTGGAAGCAGCAATTACTTTTGGCCACTGACCCATTCTTCCATCCCCAGCTGAAAGTTTGTCTTTAAAGAGAAAGCCAGCACACTATAAAGCCACAATAATTAAACTATGGCAAAGGAATACTAGAGAAAAAGACCAGTGGAACAAAACAGGAGTCCAAAAATAGGCCTGTAGACAGTCTGTTAGTTTCTTTCTGACCAAGGTACAAAACCATTTTATTAGGCACATTAAATGATAACTGATGCTGAGTCCTTATGGAAAGGGGAACTTTAAACGGCTACCTTGCATAAAGACAACTTCGAATGAACCATAATGTGGAACAACCAAGTCCATAAAACCACAAAGAAATAAAAGAGATTTGCTTTGTTGCAAAGTCATGCTTATTCCCACCTTCATGCTGTCACAGATCCTAAGAGACTAGATGTAAACCTACTGTACATGACGCATGTATCAGCTCCTGCTGTTGTGATGAGACACCATGACCAAGGCGACTTACAGAAGAGTGTATTTTGACTTACAGCTCCACACAGTTAGATTTCATGATTTCTGTTGGCAAGTTGCACTCAAGCCTTGCCAATTCAAAGCCAAATTTCATTTTGGGGAGTTTTTGTTTTGTTGTTGTTTGTTTAGTTGGTTGGTTGGTTTTTGTTTGTTTGTTTTTGACATGAATTCCCATTATAGACCAGGCTGGTGTACAAGACCATGCCTGGTGCTTATTTAACAAAAAATTTTGAGTAAAACCTAAGTCAGCAATTCCAATAACAATTTTTTTAAATCAAAAGTTTTCACACAATGCATCCCAGAGATATACTAATCCCAAACTTGCACACTGGAGGATGATGATAAGGAAATAGAAACTTCACTGTTTCCTATGAATAAACTTGTTTCTTTTTTCTTTCTTTAATTTTCTTTTTATTTATTTATTTTTCTTATTTTCCATATCGACCCCAGTTCCCTCTCCTTCCCTCCTTCCCTCCCTCCTTCCCATGCCCTCCCACAACCCTCCCATTCCATTACCCCCCACACTTCACAGGGAGGGTGATGCCTTCCAGGAGGGATCAATAAAATCTGTCAAGTCATTTGGAGTAGGGACTAGGCCCTTCCTCCTGCCTCTAGGCTAGGGGGGTATCCCTCCATGGGGAATGTACTCCCAAAGTCCTTTTGTGCACTGCCCGATTTCACTGTCAGAGGTCACCTAGATTGCCCAGGCCTTCTATCTGAGACCCATTTTCAGGGGGTCTGAGTCGGTCCAATGCTGGTTTCCCAGCTATCAGTCTGGGGGTCCATTAGCTTCCCCTTGTTCAGTCAGCTGTCTCTGTGGGTTTCTGTAGCCTGGTCTTGTGCCCATTTTCTTATCACTCCTCCCTTTCTGCTCTATGAGGGCTCTATGTTGGTGGATAGGTTAGTCATCAATCTCATTATCAGGGTAGGGCATTTAAGGTAGACTTTCCACTGTTGCTCAGATTGTTAGTTGGGGTCATCCTTGTAGATCTCTGAACATTTCTCTAGAGTCAGTTTTTTCTTCAAACCCCTTTATGGTATCTCTCTCTCTCTCTCTCTCTCTCTCTCTCTCTCTCTCTCTCTCTCTCTCTCTCTCTCTCTCTCTCTCTCTCTCTCTCTCCCCATTCTCTAACAAACAACAGTGTTTCTGCATACAAGAAACACTGTTGTTTGTTTCCATGAAAGCAGAGAACTGTGTGTACAGTAAAAGGCACAGTGACTTTATGTCAAGCTGTGGTGCTGGTCAGCTGTGTGGTGTGATGATCCCCACAATGCACAGCTGTGACTCAGACCCTGGTCTAGTTGGGGCTGTTTGATGAGCCAGCTCCACGAATGATACTGGAAATCTGAAGAGAAGGATAAGGATATCTACGAGGTGGCAGGGAATAAACAATGTCATAACAATTAATGAAAAGAGATCTGATAAAACATCACAAAAATCAAAAATTGATACACATCTTTCAATATAACCTTAAATAGTGATGAATCTTTACAAAAAAATACAAGATAGCAGATTAAATTAGAAAATGGAATTTTGTTATAGTTGTTGTTAAAACTGAAGCAAGTTCCAACAAATCTAAGAAATAAAAATAACATCCTGAATTCCCTCACACCACAGTGGAATAAAGCTAGATATCAATAAAAACTAAAGGAAGTATACAAAATCATTGAGACTGAACACCAAACAACTGAAAGATAATTGGGCTAAGGAAGAAAAAAGAAAAATTAAAAGTTCTTAGAATTGAATGGCAAAGCATAATATGCCCAAATCTATAGGACATGATGAAGGCAGGCCTAACAGTAAAGTATATAATGTGAAGTGCCTACATAAAAACTTAGATCTCAAATCAATGACATAATGGTGCCTATGAGGACCTTGGAAAAACAAAACTAAACCACACCCCCACACAGTAGACAAGAAGAGATAATTAAAATCAGAACTGAAGTCAATCAATAGAAATGAAAGAAACAATGCAAGGAATTCATGAAATGGAGAGTTGGTTCTAAAAAAAAAAATAAAAGATTAGCAAAATTGATAAAAGTCCAGCCAAACTAACCAAAAGAAAGAGAAGATCCAAGTAAATAAAATTATAGATAAAAAGTGAGACATTAGAACTGACACAGAAAATGTAGAGAGTAGTAAGGACATACTTTTAAAGTCTATACTCAAATACTGTTAAATCTAAATAAGATGGATGAACTTTTAGAAGTATATTACCTACAAAAGTTAAACCAAGATGAAGTAAATCATTTAAATGGATGCTTAATTAACAAGGAGCTAGAAACACTAGTGAAAATCTCACTAATAAAAGTGAAAACCCTTGGGGTCTGATATATGCAGCACAGAGTTCAGGCATTCGAGAGCTACCACCAATACTCCTGAAACAATCCCATGGAAAGGAAAGGGCGAACTGCTTCCAAACTCTTTAATAAAACCTCAGTACTAAAACCAGATAAAGGCATTACAAAAAGAGAATTATAAACCCATCTCCCTGATTAAAATAGACACACAGAAATCTCAATAAAATACGGCAAACTGAATTCATAACAAATTCAAAAGATAGTTCACCAGGATCAAGTCAGCTTCATTCCAGAGGTGCAAGGATAGTTTAGCATATAAAAAAATCAATAAATCAATAAATGAAATCCACCACATAAACTCAAAAACATAAATCACATGGTCGTCTCACTAGATGTGGGGAAGGTCTTTGACAAACCCAACATCTGTAAATGGAGGTGGGCCTTTTCTGTCCCAACTACTTGGTCCCAAATAATCACAAAAAACTTATATTCATTACATAATATTCAGCCTGTAGCTCAGGCTTATTACTAACTAGCTCTTACAATTTAAATTAACCCATTTCTATTAGTCTACATTTTGCCACATGGCTCATGGCTTTACCTGTCCTCTAGCACATCTTGTCCCTTTGGCAGCTGGCTCACATCTCCCAACCCCACCCTGCTTCCTTTCTGTATTTTTAGTTCGGCTTTCCTGCTTAGCCTTATTCTGCATTGATATAGGCCCAATCAGCTTTTTTATTAACCAATGAGTGTAAATCATATTCACAGCATACAAAAGGATTATCACACAGCAAACATCCCTTTGTGATAAAAGCTCTGGAGACTCTAGGGATACAGGGGTCATATCTCAACATAGTATAGGCAATATACAGGAAATTAAATCAGGAACATGGTAAGGATACCATTCTCTCTCTCCTATTCAATATTTTGCTTGAAGTCTTGGTGTGTGTATGTGAACACTCTTCTACAAAACCAAAATGCTGCTGCCCTAGAATTGAACATCTCTGCATTGCACGTAAACTACTTCCCTACTTTATTTTTAAAATGAACCCGCAGCCACTGAAGATATCTTAGCATGGCTAATCATTCAGTGTCCTGCCCAAGCCCATGTGAACAATAGCTACCATGTTTTACCTTGTTTTTCTTTAATTAATAATGTTAATGTCTCAATGTCCTTGATGAGGGAATTCACCAGGACAGGTGACCAGAATTGTGACCTGGGAGCACTGTATATAATCCAGATTGGTGAAATCAGTCAAACCACAGAACTCTTTCAGAGGCACAGTGAGTACAAATAGATGTTTGAATTCATATGAAGAAGTGAGCACAAATCTTCATTTCCAGTCAGTGTACAGATGTACAAGGAAAACATTCAACACAGAAAACAGCGTTTTGGCTTCAGAGAACATGATGGATGGAGTTTCCACAGAGTCATTGATGTGCACATTTGCTACAGTCTACTTGCCATATTACATATGTGAAAGAGCCTCCCATGTTTTCATTTAGTTTAGCATGGAGAAAAGAAATGAGGCTGTGTCTCGTGTTCTAAGGACTGCTGGTGGGGTTCCATAGTGTGTCTGTAAAGACTGCATTCTATGTATTTCTCCATAACTCACTTTGCCCATGTATCACTGAACAACTAACGTCTAAGGTCCACACTACTTTTTAATTTTTTTATTTCTTATTATTAGTGTAGTGTACGTGTGTGTGTGTGTGTGTGTGTGTGTGTGTGTGATGTGTATAAATGTGGACATGTACATGCCATGTCATCCACGTAGCAGTCAGAGGACTTTCAGGATCCATTCTCTCCTTTCATTGTGACTTCTGGGGATCTACCTTTGGTTATCTGGCTTACACTACAATTACCTTTAACCCCTTAGCATCTCACTGGTTCTAAAGTAGTTTTGATGAGCCACAAAACTGGCTTTATTCCTCTTTAAACCAGAAGGAAAAAGAAAATAAAAGTTTAGGCTAAATGGACTGTTTTATCATGTAATATGCTATATTCCTCATTATACCAACAGTTACAAAACAGTCTTGCCGAGCCCTCAGAATCTTTCTTGCAGAGACATACTGTTCAGTGTGGGAAACTCTCCGTGTGTATTTCCCTTCTCACAAGTAAAGGCTCATAAAAGCATCACAAATTTAAAAGCCAAAACCCAGACAATTTAGTTGACATCTAGAACCTGCATATTATTTCAAAAGCTTTTCTTGTATGTAACCATTGCTGGTTTCTCCTGGAATCAATTATCCATGAATGAACCTCAGTGTGTGTGGGGGGGATTGGTTTATTACTCTATAAAAACATTGACCACAAAGTGTCCATAGAGAAAAATGTCTCACTACAGTTTAAAAGTAGCATACTGCAAGAATCACAAGGGGTTGTTCTTTGCTCCGTGACTTTCTTAAGACAGAGAAGTCCTTCAAGACAGAGCTGGGCCTTCAGGTTCCTACCACAGTAGCTGGCATGTGGTAGGAGGTGAATGGAGTTGTGGACTGAAGATCTAAATGGTTGCTGTCTTTTTCATAGACAACCTACTAGAAACACATTGTCCTGACTGGTAATTACATTGCTATTGTTTGCTCTGATGACACTGTGCAAACATAAGGGAGGACCCCGAGAAAAATGAATATGTAAGTATCTTACTTTCCTGTCGCTGTGATAAAATGCCCAACCAACAACGTCTACTGCAGCAAGGGAGGTATTTCTTCCCACACTTGCAGTCTGTCATGATGGACAGGTCAGATAGCAGGAGACAGCAGTCACATTGAACCCACAACCAGGAGGCAGAGTGACAGGTACCAGCACTCAGGCAGCTCTGTTTCTCCAGGTCTACAGATCCAGATCCTGCCCAGGAATGGCCCCATTCATATTGAGAGCAATTTTCTCACTGCCAACATACCAACCAAGAGAATTCCTTATAGGCATGCCCAGAGGCTGAGCCTCTAAGTCATACCTTGCAGGCTTGTTTGTAGATTTATCTCCACAGTGATTCCAGATTCAATAATGATGACAACCAATAGTAACTATCACAATGGGAAAAAGAGATAAGGGCCAGGCAGAGAGAGGCAGGGGCAGAGAGACAGATGCAGACTCACAGAGAGAGGAGAGAGAAGGAGGGAGGGAGGGATGAAGGGAGGGAGGGAGGGAGGGATGAAGGGAGGGAGGGAGGGAAAGAGGGAGAGAGGGAGGTTGATTGCAGAGGAGATGAAGATCTGTCAAAATTGTCCATATACTATTTACCATTAAAACTTTTTCTGAGTCTTACTTTTAAGTCAATAGAAGCCATTGGACCTGATTAAAAAAAATAAACAGGAAATTATTTTTAAAACAAAATTGCATTGATCACTTTGAATGTCAGAATGGGATAATTAGAAAGATAACCAGCCACAATATTTGATAATGTTTAGAAGAAGAACCAGCAAGGGATTTAACTGACACTGAGCTACTACTGTCAGAGCTCAGGAACTATATTGAGAGGTGACACCATGGCATCTGGGATAAAAATCTGCCCCCCCCACACACACACACACAAACACAGGTCTAGAGTGGTGATCTTAAATCATGCCTTGGTATCTCAGCATTGCCCCAGAAATGGCACCAGTGAATTATTCTGTCAAATATGATCAATGGTGGCCTATTTTTTCTTTGTTTCTCTATAAACTATTAAAAGAGGAAAAAATGGCTATCAAAATTCTGTGGGTTTTTACATTTTTACCCTGGACATATGCCTTATGTACTGGTGTTTAGTACTCGAGCATATATGTGGTGTATATATGTTCATCTGGATCTGTGCAGGTTTGCACAGTTCTGGGTATACATGTGGGTCAGTATTCAGTGTCTTTTATCTTTCCTCACTTTTTTTTTTTTTAAATCAGCTCTCTCAGTGAATTCTGAGGTCATCTATTTGGATAGGCTGGCTGGATGAGCTCAAGTGATCTGCCTGTCTCTTTCTCAACACTGAGATCAGACATCTGCTGCAGTACATTAGCTTTCATGAGGATGCTATGGATAAGAACTCATTCCTTATGCTTGTGCACCAGACACTTTACCACCTGAGCCTTCTTCCCCATCCCTGTTAGTGCCTTTCATAAGATGACAAAAAGATGCACATCTGAAGCAAACATGTACTGGCAAAAGTATGAAATTGCTAAGCACTTAATTTCATAGCTCCTTCTTCTGGAGGAAATGTGCCCCTGACTGTGCTGTTATATTTTATAGTAAACACAAAGCCATATATTCTCCTAGTAAAGTTGTCCCTGGTTTGTAAGAGGTATTAAATATATCAATATTTTATGGTACTCCAACGAGATGGGCATAATATCCAGGTTCTTTATGACTGAAATAAATTTGGAAACAACCAAGAGTTTAAGTGAGTGTGAAGCAGAATGAGCAACCCATCTGTTAACTTTTTGTCGACTTATGTCCCAGGGTCCTGTGAGCTGACTAGGGCTGCAAACAAATGTTCAGATAATATAGTGCACTACTGAGAACATGGTTCTGATTGGTTTTCTGTGTTCGAAAATCTGTGGCAGCATGGGCGGGAGTGAGGGAGGGGGCAGGGATTTATTTATTTATCTATCTATCTATTTATTATTTATTTATTTATTTCATGTCTCCACCTTGGGAAGACTGACAAAGAGGCATGCTTGGCACACACTCCTATTCCAGATCCTGACCTGAGCTTTGGGTTTAGATAAGGACCCACCCAATCCAGGTCACTGTGGGGGCTCTGGTCTCCCCTGCATGTTGCTCTGAGTTGGGAGCACTGTGTGGAATCTCTTTACAGGTGACAAGTCTCCCCTGTTGGCTGGCACCAGGCCTCAGCCTTTGCCTCCTGCCAGCGAGGAGGGGATCCCAGTTTCTTGGGGACTACTGTTTCACCAATCTAATAGCCAAAGGGAAGATACCAGTGTCTCTGTAGACTATTCCCACTGCTCTCAGACTAGCTACATGAAAATGATTTCTTGGAGTATGTGGCATTTAAAATAAATCTTAGAGGCTTTTTAAATTGGGAAAATGCTTTAGAATATGAAATGTCCCAGTAGTAATTTTTATGATATGAATTTTACATCAGAATTTTCAAATAATCTGCTTTTTATTTTTTTTATTTATTTTTTTTTTTTTTTTTGGTTAAGGTCGTATACATAGCATCTTCAAATATGTTACATACCGCACTGCAGTCAGGGAAGCAGGTAGGCTGACTGAAGATGTTCACCTCTGCTTCCTCTCCTCCAAATTCAATCCCCAAGTCTCACCCCCAGCACTGTAGCAGACCACCTACAGCACTCTCCTTTAACTCCTGGTCCCCGCCCCCATCTCCAGTAGGTCCCACAGATCTTCCTCCTTAGATCTGCCCCCCACTCACTGCTTTATCCCAGCCCCCAACCTCAGCGGACACTCCCTTCAAACACACAGGCCACTCCAGCCCGGTGGGCTAACTTCAGACCTCCACTCCCCCCAAATATCCAGAGGAAAATTACCCTACTACTTTGGTGAATTCTTGTCATATTAACATTTTGATATATTTTATTCTGTGTATATGTTAAACGCTGTGGTCATCCATCTAAAGGATTTGGGTTTGGGGGGGTCTGGGGTTTATTTGCGTTTGTTTGTATGTTATGTTATGTTATGTTATGTTATGTTATGATGTTTCGTGCAGCCTCTCACTGTGTATCCCAGTCTTACTTTCACCTTAGTGTGTAGCTCAGGTTGGGCACAACTCATGATTCTGCAGATGTCAAACACTGCACATCTTCAGCTGCTCCATTTTATGATCTGGGTTTTGTTGTTAAAATGTCAACAGAAAATTTATTATGTTGATCTAAAAAGAATCCATGAATTTGGTGGAGTTTTTGTTTTGCTTTATGAGAGAGGGTCGTACTATGTAGCCTCTGCTGGCCTCTTGACTCAGCTGAAAGCTGGGGTTACTGATATGCATGACCGTACCCAACTCTTCATCTTTTAAGTCTGGATAATATCACGCTGATTGCTGTAATGATTTCAATTTGTGTTCCAATTCACTTGCAGCTATATGACAGTTAGCTTCCTCTGCCAATTTGATAGGATTAAGAAATGTCTAGGGCATTTCTGAGGCATACTTTCAAGTGGGTCTGTGAACTGGGGAGGAAAAATCAATCCACCCTGAAGTAGGTAGCATCATGGACCGAGGACCCACAGTGAATAAAAAGGGGAAGGAGAAAAGCAAGCTGAGCACCAGCATTCATCTCTCTCTGCTTCCTGACTGTGAACACAGTAGGGCCAGCTGCCTCACACTTGCACTGCCAGTGCCTTTCCTGCCAGGACGAGATTTCATCACTTTAAACCCTGAGCTAACACAAGCTCTTCCTTCCTTAAATTGTCACTTGACAGGTATTTCATCACAGCAAGGTGATGATGCAGGCCTCAGGCCTCGGCTCCTGGCTTTCCCCCATGACAAGTGGTGGTGAACAGGGAAGTTGGTGTTTTGTTCCCTTCTGGCCTTTCTCTTCTTGTGGTCCCTAGGTTTTGTTCTTGCAATTCCCAGTCAGCCAAGTGACTTGCAAGACTTGGATAGGCTGAAGTTAGTAGATGTTGTCAGCCTTGGGACTGGTATGTGCATAAAACCACCTTTGAAAATCTGCCATCTTGTCTTGTTGACTGTGTCCTTTGCCTTACAGAAGTTTTTGAGTTTCAAGAGGTTTCATTATTGATTGTTGCTTTCAGTGCCTGTGCTACTGTGTTATGTTTAGGGAGTGATCTCCTGTGCCAATGTGTTCAAGGCTACTTCCCATTTTCTCTTCTATCAGGTTCAGTGTAGCTGGATATAAGTTGAGGTTCTTGATCCACTTAGACTTGAATTTTATGCATGGTGACAGATATGGATCTATTTGCAATCCTCTACATGTGGCTTTTGGCAAGATTGCCATTTTTATTATGTTGATTCTACCTATCCAAGATCATGGGGGATCTTTCCATGTTCTGATATCTTCTTCAATTCTTTCTTTAGAGTTCTTGTCATACATGTCTTTCACTTGTTTGATTAGAGTTACCCCAAGATATTTTATATTTGTGGCTATCGTAAAGGGTGATGTTTATCTGATTTCTTTCTAGGCCTGTTTATCATTTGTATATAGGAGAGGAGAGCTACTGATTTTTAAAAAATTAATCTTATATCCAAACACATTGCTGAAGATGTTTATCAGCTGTAGAAGTTCCCTGGTAGAGTTTTTGGGGTCACTTGTTTGTACTGTGACTGAGGGCTGATCTCCAAAATATATAAAGAACTCAAGAAACTAGACATAAAAATACAAAATAATCCAATTGAAAAATGGAATATAGAGCTAAACAGAGAGTTCTCACCAGAAGAATCTCAAATTGCCAAAAGACATTTAAGGAATTGTTCAACACTCTTAATCATCAGAGAAATGCAAATCAAAACAACTCTGAGATACCATCTTACACCTGTCAGAATGGCTAAGGAAAAAAAAATACCGAGGATAGCTTCTGTTAGAGAGGATGTAGAGTAAGGGAAGCATTCCACCATTGCTGGTGGGAATGAAAACTTGTCCAGCCATTTTGGAAATCAGTATGGCAGTTTCTCAGAAAATTGGAAATCAGTCTACCTCAAGACCCAGCTATTCCACTCCTGGGCATATACCCAAAGGAGGCTCAATCATACCACAAGGAAATGTGCTCAACAATGTTCATAACAGCTTTATTCATAATAGCGAGAACCTGCAACTGAAGAATGAATAAAGAAAATGTGAGATCTCCTAGATAAACTGGGGGTGGAGGTCGGTAAAGGGGAGGGGAGAGGGATGAGAACATGAGGGAGGAAATGAGATGAGATCTCCTGGGTAAACTTGGGGCAGGGTTGGTAAAGGGGAGGGGGAATGAGAACATGAGGGAACAGGATGGTTGGGGGCTGCCTTGGAAAAGCAATGGAAAGGCCACTATGGGTTTAGGGAAAAACCTGGTGCTAGGGTAATTGCCAAGAATCCATGAGGATGGCCCCACCTAATACTCCTACCAATAGAGGAGAGAATGCCTAAACTGGTCTACCCTTGGAATCAAATTGGTGAATATTCCAACTATCATCATAAAGCCTTCATCCAGTAATTGTTGGAACCAGATGCAGAGATCCAGAACCAAGCATTAGGCTGATTCCAGGAATCCACTCGAAGAGAGGGAGGAGGGAACACATGAGCAAGGGAAATCAAGATCATGAAGAGGAAATCTACAGAGACAGCTGAACAAAGTTTGTGGGACCCACTGATGACCTCCAGACTGACAGCTGTGGAGCCTCCACGGGATCGAACTAGGCACTCAGTATGTGGGAGACAGTATTGAAGCTTGGGCTATTTGAGGGCCCCTGGCAGTAGGATCAGTATCTAACCCAGATACATGAGCTAGCTTGTTGAGCCCATTCCCTATGATGGGATGCCATGCTCAGCCTTAATACAGCGGGGAGAGGCTTGGTTCTGCCTCAGCCTAATGTGCCAGATTTTGTTGACTCCTCGTGGAAGCCCTTACCCACGAGAAGGAGTGGACAGGGGGTGAACTTGGAGGAGGGGGAGAAGCAAGAGTAGGGAGGAGAGTAGGAAGGAGTACTGAGATTGAATGTAAAATGAAAATTAAATTTAAATTTTTATTTAAAAAATAAAGTATAAAAATAAAATAGCGCCATCTTCTGGCAACATTTTCCCCTCAGAAACATCACCTTGGAGGTGGGTTTGCTCCACAGAGCACCAGGGCATCTCCCAGTATGTCAGCCAAACACGGGTACAGTTGGAATCATGGTGAGCACGTGAGTGTGACAGACTGAGTCTGACCTGTTTGGGAATTAGAGAAGGAAAGGAGTGACGCCCTGTAGCCAGGGTAGGACTTCTACCCAGAGGAAAGGCTGATGAAAGAAGAAATGGCATACGAGAGCAAGCCTGTTGACATTTAGGCTGCATATAGTCCATCATTTTACTTTACTCGTGCATTTTAAATGCTTTGACAAAATATTTATAGTGTATAGTAATTAGATAGTTTGCTGGACTATCAGAGCTAGCAGAACTAAAGTCAGGGGAAAGTGCATTACCAAAGGTTATCCTGTGATTGTCCTATGTGCTGTCTCAGCTTTTAAGACTCCAACTCAAAGACCACGACAGGAAGACACTAGTCACCTGAAGACATCAAAATCAAGGGACAATAGCACCTGCTGTCAGAAGAAGTGTGCACAGTTTGGTCTGTCTAGAGCCACATCAAACCCCAGAAGATATGCTCACATACCTGAGGGGTTTGGATGAAGTTTTGAATCCCATAACCTTAAGGTATCCACTATCAACAAGAATAGTGTTGATGAACCCCTGCCTTCTCTCTTGAGTGATAAACAGTATTCAAAGGGTAATCGTGATGGGCTTGAGGCTGGTGGAACAGGGGACCTCGGGAATGGTCCTGGAGAGACTCATTACCCAGGAGCCATGGCATGCACAGACTTGTGACCCTCAAGCATCAGCAGATAAGGCTTTAATTTGGACCCAAGTCACTTGGCACCCTGTCACAGACTGTTACCTGCTACAGTGGCTGGCAGTTGGCCAGCATTTTATATACTGCCCTTTGAAGCAGGGAACAGCAGTTTTTGCTTTTGTTAACAGAAGGTGGACATAAATATTTGAAGTCTTTATAAGAGTATCAATAAGAAGGTAGAAGCATGCCAGTGATGCAGACCCAGGGAATCTATAAATAGACTAACACCAAAGGAAGGGTGTAACATAAATGCCACATGGGCCCCTCCATTTTCCACACTGAACTACAAATGTGGTTTGGAGCTTCCTGCTAGATGAGGCACAAATACACCACCCAGAAGGACCAAGGACATCTGACATCTACATTTCTGTTGGAAGATTTCCATATAGAAACATTTGACAAATAACTGCCGTTAATAGTGAGTAGCAAAGTACTTTTGCACATTTGCTTTAATGTACACCAACCCCCTTGTGATCTAAGACTGAGGGAGAAGCATCAGTAAAGCAACAATGATTCTGTCACTCAGAGTTTAGTGGGAACATCACACAACACACAGGAAAAGAGCTGTCAAACCAAATGGTAACAAGTTGATACACCTGTGTAAGTTGTCTTTCTTGAAATTGCTATGACAAAATGCCAGACAACAGCAACTTAAGGAAGTCTCTGTCAGGGTGGAGCAGGCGTGGAGGCCTGCATACTGTGGCAGCTGGTCACAATGAGTCCATTGTGAGGAGGCAGAGCGAGGAGGACAGTGCAGGGTTCCGCTCAGTGTCTCCTTTATACCCTTATCCAAGCAGTCTCGAGCCAGTCTGTGTAAAGGTGCCGCCCACACACATGTAGGGTGGGTCTTCCTGCTGGGTCAAATCAACCTAGAAATTTCCTCAGAGGGGATCTCTAAAGCTATTCTCGAGCCATTAGGATGACGAAGGTTTAACTACCTACTGCAGCATCAAAATGTGCCTCTCACCAAAGATCTATACTCTTCCATTTAACATAAAACTTAACCAGATAAGCACGGTAAACCTACAATAAAGAAACAGAGGCAATGACAGAAATGTACTCTGAAATCGCCTCCCTCACCCTCCCCCCTCAACCACCACCACCACCAAAAAAGGGTACAAATGAAAGCAAAGGCAAAAACTAATAGAGTGCCAGCTAGAAGACACACCTAACCCAGAAAGCGTTCGCTAGACAGGCGGGCCACGGGATTCGGGATTCGTCCTGCCTCGGTTTTTCCTGCCTTAGATTCAGCCTCTGAGCTGCCCTCTCTCCACCGAGCTGCCCCATGCACCTTTCAAGAACAGAAAAGTGATCCCGCTTGCTCTTGCTGGATCAATCCCAACTCTCAACACCATCTGGTGCCTTTTGTTTTGTGTGTGTGTGTGGTTTTTTTTTTTTTTTTTCCTCAAGAAGTAAAAGTTGCGACTACTGCCTGCTTGAGGCATCCTGTGCCAGAGAGACCTCACACCTTTACTTCCTTCTAAATGGTCTGGAAAAGTCATTTCTTCAGGCCGCCCAGTCAGCATCAGATCCCCCCTGCACCTTCGCGGCTGGAAGGCTCACAGTTGCTCTGGGTTGCATAACATTTTCCCCAGAATGCTATGGGACGAGGACACCATCTGGCTTTTACCCGTGAGAGTATCTGACAAAATGAATAGGTAATGAATGTTATAGGACAAGCAGCAATGACACATACTTCTTGTATGTTTTATTATATTTAGGGGATAGGAGAAGCTATAGTCTTCTTTGTCAAAGAAAAGAAATCCATTATGTAGTAGAATGCAAAATTCATACGAATTTTAAAGCTAAACAAGAATTCTAGAATGCTTCAGGCTACACCCTCGGATATTTCTGGAGGTACTGTGCTCAATATGGAAACGCCATGCAATGACAGGCTCGTGTCTCTTGAGGTCGGATAAGCAAGGCTTTTTATTTTCATTCCGCTAGACGAGAATAAGTGTACGAAGAGAGACTGGAAAATTAAAAGGTTTCGGGGAAATATAACTTTATTTTTAAATTGAGAACTCCGTCCGGAAGAGGGGGAACGATGTAGCTACCACACAGCCTATTACACGTGGGGCTAGAGCCAGAACCCACCCCCCACCACAGCCCCCGGGAGGCCAGTCCAGCTTTTCATTAAGACACAGCACCTGCCACCTGGTCCCTGATGCAAAGGGTCCCCACCCTCCTGAGATCCCAATTATATTTCGAGCGGATCACGCGTGCCGGACTGGAAGACACTTTGAAGCTCCTAGCAACCAACACGGAGAAGCCAAGTGGACCATTTCCTGACCCCGCCTTCCAGACGCTTTGAGGGTGGAGTAGGACTGGGCAGCGCCCCCGGTGGGCGGCCAGGCGGCCAGCTTGTTCCGCTCGAGCCCAAGCGGGCGCCCCCTAGCGGCCACGTGCGGAGCGCAGAGCCGCGTTGCCAGCCTTTTCCAAGGAGCCGCCTGGTTTCAGACCCTGGAAGCGGGAAAGCCCGGTGTCACCAACAAGAGGACACGCACAGCGGTCCACACGGCTGCTCCGATCGGTGTCCTAAGCGTGGCCAAATCCCATACGCAGACATCGGGCTCGGGATGCACGTTAGGGACCTGGGGCTGGGGACGATGGAGGTCGTGGGTCCCCGAGGGAGGCAGCCACGTAGTCCACTCTAGGAACACGGCCACGAGAGGGAGGGAGTCGCGCTCTGAATGCAGGCGCGGACACTTGCACGCTCACGCGCGCCGGAGCGGGACTCCTGCGCCCTCGCGTCGGGCCCGCGCCGCGCGCGCACGCGGGTGGGCGTGGGAGGCAGGGGCGCTGCTGCACGCGGCGTGCGCGCGCTCCCCCCGCCGTCAGTCGCAGCCGCCCGGCCGCGGCGCGCGTCACGAGGGCGAGCGGGCGGCGAGCAGGGGGTGGGGCCGCGGCCGGAGGGGCCCGAGCGGCTGCCGAGCTAGAGCCGGAGCCGGGCGCGGGAGGCTGCGGTCCCGGTGGCGGCGGGGGAAGATGGTGGCGCTGGAGGCAGGAGCGGCTGGAGAGCAGCTTTATTCCCAGGCTTGGCACGGTCGCTGTCACTAGCGCCGCCTGCTTCCGCGGGCCCGCGGACCCAGCTGTCAGGCAAGGTACCATCGCCAGGGCGGGCTGGGTGAGTGCGGGGCGCCCGACAACCCGGACGGAGCCTGGTTGCTCTCGGAAGGGCGATCCTGGGAGCGAGGGGTGCTGCGTGGAACAATAGTGAGGATGAACAGGGACTGCAGGCGACATCCAGGGGGCAATGCTTGGAACCAGCGAGGCGGGGGAAGGGTGTGTACCAGAGATGCCAGGCGTCCGGTGCGCACTGATACCCCGCTTTGAGAAGAGCGGGCCTGATGACAGTCATGGCAGAGCGTGTGTGTCTGTGTGTCTGTGTCTGTGTAATAGCAGTGTGGATGAAGGTGGAGGATCCGAGGTGTGTGTGTGTGTGGGGGGGTTGACATTTCCAGGAATCCCCGCTAGGATCCCTCCTCTCTGACTGACTGATGGTGGAAACCGTGAGGTGGGCAGGATGCACTTGGTGTGTGAAGTGTAGAGGAAAGCAATAGGGTTAGGCCAGGTTTGTAAAAATCCGGTGTAAGAGTGAGTAGCGTGCAATTGGATCCACACTCCCCAAACTGCGCCCCGCATCCAGCGATTTGCTTTTCCTGACTTGATGCCACCAGCTAACACTGTGGGACAGTGCAAGTCTGAGTACATACAGTTTCTGTTCTGCTTCTGGGTATAGGGGTTCTCGCTTCCCCTTTCCCTGACTTCATAACACGGGCATGTGGAAGTGAGCGCTTTTGCTTTGAGGCACATGGCAGGAAAACAGGATAATGGTTACACCTTTTGAGACTGTCGGTGTCCCTGGTTCTGAAGGGAGCTTTCCTGACACTTTCCAGCCCCTCCTCCATAGGATCCCTGACTGCCTGACTCTGCAATTTCTATTGTTTATCTCTTGTCTAACCCAAGAGAAGGGTGTTTAATGGTCACCTTTCCCTCCCCCTCCTACAACTTTATTCGCCAAGTCTTCCACATTTACATACTGAAACCCCTTTGACTGAAGAATAGGTAGTCTTTGTGTTGCTTTCTTTAGAATAAACTCTGGAGGTGTTTAAGGGGGTGGGGGTTTTAAAAATAAAAGGAGATTGGGAGGGAGATACAAACGAGGAAAAAGCCCATGCCGAGAAATGCTTTACGTTCTCTTGGGTGTTTTTCCTTGGAAAATGGGATACTTAATTTCTGCTATCCACTCTCCCAGCTTTCACAATGGTTAGAAGGTCCATTTAGGAAGGAACTGAAATCTCCTGAGACCCATGGTGAGAAGATCTGGGGTCAGTGGCGTCCCAGCTTTCCTTCCCAGTGCAGCAATCAGAGGAAATTTGGCAAATGTCCGGCTCTCCGGTGATGTATAGGAACCAGGACACCAAAAGGCACCTAGAGTCTATAGATGCTTGAACTCATCTGCGTAATAAAGTAGGGTTGGGGAGAGAGAGGAATCGAGGTGGCATATTCATGAATGTCCACTGCGACCTGGCTCCAGGCTCTCTGTATCTCTCCTGCAGTACCCACAGGAGCGAACGCACCTTTATGCTAATTGCTCAGTGCTTTATTGAAATCGTATGAGTGGATTAACCTGCTTGGGACACATTTTAGTCATAATACCTCAAATGCTATTGAATTTCTGTCAGAACCCAAATGGGCTGCCCTGGGCCTCTTTGAAAAGCCTGTAATAATCAAGTCTGTACAAATAAATGTTCAGCACATCGAAACCAAAGATTTACTTTTTTTTTCTTAAATTTTTAAAAATTTTGTTCTTTGGACAAAGATTGCATTATCCCCTTGATCCGTTGAAAATAATAAAACTTAAGCCATCCACATATGATTTTTCCTTCTCGTTTATCGTTTTTTAAAACTGATGATGATATGTGGACCAGGTGCTCTGGAAGCTGTCAATATAAAATAAATTGCCCTGTGTCCTTCAAGTCAAGGCTTCTAAAATTTTAATGTGAGGTTGTTGGATCTCACCCAAGGTTTAAAGGAGGATTTATAAAAATGAATTTTGAATCTTAGTTTTTTATCCTCTTATTGCTTTAGTCATATCTCTTTCTGATGGATGTAAGAGTCATTTAAGAGGTTTTTGTTTCTTTATAGTAAAAAAGTTATCATATCTGCATTTGCAAGTAAAATCATATATGTAAATTTCTTTTCATAAAGCTCAAAAATATTAGAACTTAGCAAAGTAAATAATAACCTGGTCAGAGAAAGACTTACAGGGCAGCACAATTGATGACTTGAGAATTTCTGATTTCCTTTCTCATGTAAATGAGATGATTTTTCAAAATGCCATGCCCTGGTTTTCTGACATTTGGCCTGGGGAGGTTAAAGGTACAGCTTAAATCTGTAATTCAGGTTGGTAAATGGCCATACCTTTCTCTGCAGGCTGCAGCCAGCCATTTGTTTTGTGTGGATGCCCTTTCTTGCCTTAAAGTAGCTTTAATGCTTTTCTCTTCTATTATGAGCTTCTTTTTTAAAAGTTTGGTTTTTATTTTTCAGAAGACTTGGAAGTAAAAGACATTTGAAAATTGACCTGTGGGGCCAAAAGGAATAAACCAGGGTACCATGGGGGATTTGGGCTTTTATGCTACAAGGAAGAAGAAATCAAGAGAATGGCAAGCAGTGCAAACAGACGTGTCCTTTAATAAGTTGGGTGGTGAAGGAGAGGGTGATACATCACAGGAATGGCACATCAGAAGGAAGGAAGCCTACTCCCTAAGCCTGGGCTATAAATCAATTCAGAGAAAGGGGGATGTAAGAGGGAGGTTATGCCGCTTTCAAGATGGTGAGCCATGCCAGGTGGAGCATGCATGGCTCCTGAGAAGGATACAGAGAACTGGGATGACAGGAAAGGAAGGGCTGGTTGAGGCGAGGAAAAGAATGGCAAAGGCTCGTGGCGTTGTGGAAAGTTGGCATGAGTGAATGGCCATGGCTTCCAGCAAGGAAGGGTTCTCTCTGTGTTCCGGTTTGTAGAGGAAGCCCTATACAATTAGGCTCAAGCAACTACTTAATTTTTGTAATAGTGAGCATTCAGTATTGCAAAATTCAGTGTGGTTTCTGTCCCCTATTCTCCATGGGAAAAATGTTGACTTTTAACATTGCCTGCATTGTCTGAAACTCTATCCAAAAGCTTTACTATGAGAACTTCCTCTTGAGGACTTTTGAGTTAAATACATAAGGCTTATAATAAAATAACGGGGAAAAGCAAGACTTTCTTTTTAAAGATAAAATTTTCTTATCTATTACAGCAAGATATGGCTTTTACAGTGAAGTATAAAGCTGATTTTTCAAAACTCAAATATAGCACCTTAGCTAACACCACACCCATCATAAGTATTCGATATATTTCTGTCACGTGAATCCATGAATAAATTAATTTGTTTTAGTGAATTAAATATAGCCTCTGAGATCTGAAATTTCAGGATTTATTTATACAGTAGATATCCGATGATTTGAATTCTGTGACCTGTATAAGGTTATGGTAATATAAACCTGTTTATGTATTCATAGCTGCTACATACAACTATCTCAAAAAGCAAGGACACTGTTTTCCACCAAATACCATTGCTTGCTTGAGACCCATGAGCTCAATGATTCCAGATGAGATTGTACAACTTCATCTGTAGCTAGTGGAATTTGCTTGTTCTTTTAGTAACTATTTATCAACACCCTCTCGGGGCCAGGCTAGCTGAAAGGATAGAGGAGGAACAGCGGAGTTGGAAGAGTCCCTAGCACCACGGAGCTTTTAGTGGGAGGAGGCTACATGGAAGAAATAGGTGGCATTAGGACAAAATGGTGGGAGAGGGACCAGGGAGGCAGCTCAGTGGTTAAAGTGCTTACTGTGTAAGCACGAGGGCCAAGGTTTGGATTCCTAGAACTCACATGAGTGTCAAGTGGGTGTGGTGGCCTAACCGTAATTCCAGCTTCAGACAGACCAGCAATTCCCCCAGATCATCCAGAGAGTGGAACCATATCAGCATCCTCTGGGTTTGGTTAAGAGACCCTGACTCAAAATAACAAGATAGAAAAGCAGTTGAGGATAATTCCAACTCAATCTAAAGTCTCCACGTGCATGCGCATGCAGGCATGCATAATATGCGTACATATCAAATACACAAACACATGAAAGAAGGAAAAAGGGGGGGTAAAACAGGGAAGGCAATACTTGGGACAATGTAGGGGGTGATATCATACAGGACAGCAGGAGAAGGCTAAATAGAGCTTAAAACGGAGAGGGAGTGAGCTATGTAAATTTTTGAGAGAAGGGCTGGAGGTAGGAACATGCTTGGCAAAATCAAGGGTCAGCAGGGACGCACATTTGGGTTTTGTGGTTTACCTGGGACATCCGGTATCCCACCTGATTGATGGAGCAGCCACTTAGAGAAGCATATCCTTTGCCTTTCAGTATTAAAGCTGTCATCCACAAGACTCAGTCACCATGTCCCAAACTGTACTGACCTGAGAGACAATACTGGGTTTCTGAAACTGTGCATGTGTTCTCAGCCAAACATGTTAAAACTAGAAAACATGAAGAGGGATTGTGGGTATCGATGAGCTGCTAGTCTGCGGGATGCAGACCCTCTGCTTGGAATATCCTGAGGTCTGAGTCTTCTTTGAATGTGGTATTCTCATTATTTTTCCATACTTCAAGTCCCATTTGCAAGTGTGAGGTCCTCCAGGCTAAACCAGTTTTGTTCTAGTGGCTATACCCCACAACACACAGGACATGTCAGCCATTAAATAATGATCCCAATGATTTTCACAACCCAGGTAGAAGGCATGAGGCATGCTTTCTGCAGACAACTAATTGCTTTCCAAAGCAGGCCAGCAAATCACCATATGATACTGAGGTCATTTATGGATTTAGACCCTGGCAAAGGACTTGAGTCCAGATAGTTTTTTGTTGGAAGACAAGCCCAAGAAATACAAATTGGGAGTAAGGAACACAAGACAAAGAGACTTGCAAGCTAGTAAGAGTTGAGTTAATGAACAGATCGCTGCTTTGAGTAGTTGATCTGTAGACCACAATTTAGGATTATACAGCAGAGGATGGGGAAACCAGAAATTTTTCCCAGCATTTATCCTGCAGGGGGACATTAGGGCGCCAGTGCTTTCAGGCTACTGGTATAAGCCTGAGCACTGTTGAGAAGCACTGAGGAAAACCTCAAGGCAGAGAAGCAGACAGGATGAACTGGCTGGAACGCAAAGCATGGAGCACAGTCAGTCAAAGTGTAGATAAACTCAGCAGCCCCCGGGGCCTCTGTTCCATATGGCACAGAGACACCACAAGTAATTTTGTTTGACAGATTAAGAATTGGTTTGACAGTGATTATTGGTATTTTAATATAGAGATTTTTAAATTACTGTAACAGCTACCCGTACTCCATTCACTCATGAGCCAGCCATTGACAACTCTCAGTACTGGAGACGCACACCATTCTCAATTCTCACTTGTAAAGTACTCTTGATTATCAAGCTCCAGGTTTTCCAAAACAGGTTTTGACAAAGGTTTCTTGGCCACTTGAATATGTATATTCTAGTAATATATACAAATAGTGAAGTTTCTGCTTGTGCCTAAAGTGTTAATTTACCTGCATATAGATCTACAGCTGTATATGTAAAACTAATAATTTGGAAAGGGAATACCTATTCTCAAACAATATGAGATCATTTATTATCATAAGCCTTTAACTTCTATGCTCATTAGTTTTGTCAACTTGATACAAACTAGTGTCACCTGGGAAGAGGGAACCATCTGATTGGCCTGTCGGCATGTCTGTGTGACATTTTGTCCATTAATGATTGATTAGGGAGGGTCCAGTCTACTGTGAGCAGTTTCTGTCCTGGGAAGGTGCCTGGGCTGTGTCAGAAACCAGGCTGAGCAAGCCATGGAGAGCCAGCCAGCAAGTAATGTTCCTCTATGGCCTCTACTTCAGTTCCTGCCTCCAGGGTCCCTCCCTGACTTCCTTTGGTGACAGGCTGTGGCATGGAAGTGTAAGCCACATAAAGCCTTTCCTCTCACAAGTAGGTTTGGTCACTGTTTCACCCACACCAGCAGAAAACAATCAGGGCAAAGTCTGAGTATGTCATCAGGAGACCACTTTGTGTCTATCCATCTCCTTCCTTCTTGGGATATGATGGCACCGCTTGAGTTTCTGTAAGATCAGCCACTGTAGATTCTGTGCTCAACTCCAAAACACAAGAGCATCTCTTTCTTCTTCCTACAGGAGTATTATGACGTCCCAACCTATGTTTCCCCATGGCTGTATATGGATATCCAATAGAGAGAATTATACATACAGCCCCTCCCAGGAATACCTACTTGAATCCCCATTAGATCTTGATGCCCTTTCCTCTAGGATACAGTTGTTTATGGTATCTCGATTGCATGGCCTTCAATAAGCAGCCCTGCCTTGTATTGACTGAGGCTGTTTCAGGCTATCTTCTCCCGATAGTTGTTAGCCAGCCCCTGGAACACTCATTTTTTTCACGCAGCCTGCAGTCTTACAGCTTATCTGTTGTTGACATGGTCTCCCCTTTAAATTCAGCTGCCATCACCTCTGCATTAATGACTTGCTTGCTTTTCAATGCCAGTTGCCTCCCAGGCTTTTGGGTTTCCTGACAGTCGGTAGGAATTAACTAAGAGAATGTGCTACAAAAAGGGGGAACGTGGTAAGCATTCAAACATAAAGTGAATCTTTTTTTCTTTCCTTAAATGTACTTTTCACTTTATTTTGGTGTCTGTGAAATGACCATGAGAAGCCATCAAGGTATGACTGTGGCAAAGCTAACTCTGCCTGCCAGGTTTCTCTGGAAGTTTCCTCTTCTGTTCAATGGTGTACTCATTTCAGTGTGATAAATAGCACTACTTCGCTTCGTAAAGGAGACAATTGTTCATCTTTCCAAATAACGTCATGATCTATGTGCCTGACTTTTGATGAGTCTTTATTTCATGAGCAAGTTTGTAAATATTAATAGTTACGTATTATTTCAAGAAGGGTACTTGACAAGAGATACACCTATGTATCCCCCTTTCTCCACAAACAGTAGCACTATTTTGGAGACAGTATGTTTCCCAGCTGCCTTTGAACTAGCCATCCTCCTGTCTCCTTTAGTAACTAGGATTGCAAGCACACTGAGCCAGTTAAAGTTATAGTATATTTTAATGCAATTGGAAAGTGTGTCACTTAAAGACATTCCATTTAATGAGAATAATTACCTCCCAACTTTTCTATTTGATGATTCCTATACTAGACTTGATTGCAGTGGCTCCCATTTGGTTATAAAGGATTCTTAGAAATTATTGTGTGTGTGTGTGTGTGTGTGTGTGTGTGTGTGTGTGTGTGTGTGTGTGTGTGTGCGTGTGCGTGCGTGCGCACACACACACACACACACACACACACACACACACACCACTAAAATACGTGTATTTGTTAATGTCTGTCTTCTGTTAAATGTGATGCATACTTTTTCTGCCCTGTTCTACTCCATTTTTTTTTCTTGTTTGTTAACACACTAAACTGATTTCAGCACTAAGAGATCCTGACACACAGTGTAAAACACACTGCCCATTATATGAAACCAGCCAGAAGAGTACTTATTTTCCTATCATATGAAATAATTCCATGTCTGAAGGGTTTCTTGTTTGTTTGTTTGTCTAAAATCATTAACATATTTGGGTATTTGGTGGTGTGGGTATAGATGTCACAACACTTAGAAAGGGAAACTTTGTTTTTGAGTATATATTTTATTTCCCAAAGAAGAAATTATGAAAAGTATACAAAATTGAATGAGGGGATTGGCTGGTTTCTAGCTAAATCTGGTGGCTTCCTGCAAATGTGATTCCGAGAGTGTGGGGTGCATTCCTCTCTTTTCATGGCTCTTTCCTGACCCTCTCCCTGTGAGCCCCTACCAAGGATTGCTTCCCTGCAGTCCTGGATGTTCAGTCCAGATGCCTAATTCTAATTTTAGTTTGCTGTATTTTTTTCTAGATGTGGAAATAGTTTTTATATCCATTTTTCTTTAAAATGACCTGCAAATACAAGAATCTTTTTGCCGAAGCTGACACCTGGGGATGTTTTGTTCTGCAAGAGCTAGAAGTTAGTCCATAGATGGTTTCCATAGTGACGGGCTGAACAAAGACCTAACCGAATCTCTGTGTGTTGCTGAGGATTGAACCAGGAGCTTCGTGGTGTGTGTGTGTGTGTGTGTGTGTGTGTGTGTGTGTGTGTGTGTGTGTGTGAGGCAAGCATCCTACCAGTGAGTTGCATTCTCGGCTCAAGGCTGCATTCAAGTATGATTGCATAATTTATGGCTGTCTAGTTGTGTAATGGACATACACATCAAATCCTTACAATTTCAGTGTGTTCTCAATGCAATGACTACAAATTAACACAAAGGAATAATATGATATTATACACCATCCACATGTCTACCTCAAGTTTGCCTCCTAATGATTTAACAGTTTCAAAACTGCATCAACAAAAAAAAAATCATAGTTGAGACAGAACTTTGAGACCCACAGTGGTTTCCTCAGAAACCAAAGGACAAGGCAAAGGGAACTTTCCTGAGGTCCATGCATAGGAATGAGGCTAGATTGCTCCTGGTCCCCAAGTTTCTTCAGTCTTTCTGTGCTCACAACAACTTCTCATCTTATCTGCTCTAGCCGACACACTCTCTCTCTCTCTCTCTCTCTCTCTCTCTCTCTCTCTCTCTCTCTCTCTCCTCTCTCTCTTTTTCTCTCTCTTTGTGTGTGTGTGAGAGAGAGAGAGAGAATGTGTGTGTATATGTGAGAATGTGTATGTGAGTATATAAGTGTGAGAATGTGTGAGTGTGTATGAAAGAGTATGAGTGTGTATGAGTGTGAAAGTGTGAGTGAGGGAATATGTTAATACATGTGAGGTTATAAGTGTGTGAGAGGGTTGTGAGAGTGTGTGAAAAAGTGTGTAGAAGAGAATGTGTGAGTATGATAACGTGAGTGAATGTGTATAAGTGTGTGAGGGTAATATGTATGAGTGTGGTCATATGTGTGAATGTGTGTAAGTGTGTGAGAGTGTGCGTGTGGTAATAGGTGTGAATGTGTATAAGTGTTTGAGAGTGTGTGTGAGTGTGTATTACATGGACACTGCTCTGGTCTGGGTACCATGGACTGGAAAAGACTCAAGACAAGCCAGAATATGGTGCCAGCATAAGCTACCAGCAATGAACAGGGCTCCATCTTAGCTTTCCCAGCTTCCAACAAGCAGTAATGAAACACGGCCTTCCCACTGCTTCCCACACCGTTACTGGGAAAGCTAAGTGAGACCTAAAAGGCTAAGGTAAGACACACCTCTTCCCTCATAATGTTACTAAGCAAAGAAGACTCCTGGTCCTTAGCACGGCTTCCTCCACACGTTTCTGTCAAGAACCAGGGAATAAATAGGCTCCATGTGCCGCATAGTCTCTGTCACAGTTCCCCAGCTCTGCCACGGTAGCACAGAAGCAGCCCTTGACAGTGTAAAGCCCAGAGAACATAGCTGTGTTCTGACACATGTATTCAAAGGTGCTGGGATGTCATGGGATTTCTAACTGTTCTGTTCTTTTCCGCTATCTAAAACACAGACCTGTTTCAGTTCTTATGCCGTAGAGTGCCAGGCAATTGGGTAGGTTTGTCTCATGGACTGTTTGCTGACTTCACTTTAGCATCCACGAGGTACAGCCCTGCCCCCTCTGTACACACCACACACCTGTGCACACACACTTCCCGTACAGTAAGTGTTCATACATTAAATGGCGGGAAAAGAACCTTGTTTGTCTCTGTGTCCTGTCTATCTCTCTATGAAAGAACTTCCTCGTTTCTAATAAACCTTTGGGAGTGACAGAGTTAACATTAAATTTAGGGGCTCTGAGATTCCTGCCTTAAAGTTTTACCCCCTCTGCGATCTACCATAAAAGGAAAAGAATGTCAGGAAAGAAAGAAGGGAAAACAAACGGACACAACAAAACAAAGCCAGTATTTTGATAGGAAAGGGGCTTGTTGGAGAGCGGCTGCCCTGGCCAATGCCTTGCTTTCATTCCTGGGCTTATTGTCACGTGGCCAGCCCCTGCAGCTCTTCTGGGCTTTGCTGGTTAGCCGTTCTGCTTTTGACTCTGATTTCCTCAAAATTGGACACAGGACCAGAATGACACAGTCGCTACACAGCAAGAGAACCCAACAGAATGCAGTTACCTTTTGTGTGTGTCGAGGAACCACACACATTTTCTCTCTGGAGAGCAAAAGCTTGGCCATAGCTCCTGTCTCACTTAAGAATAATCTTGACTTCAAGTTTGGAAATTGGATTATCAGGAAATATATGAATTTTAACTCATCTTCTCAAAATGGGGCTTTCAAACACTGCATGATAAAGTTGTAGTTGCATGTGTTTCTAGTATTTTGTGTTAAAAACAGATTCTCCCAACTTATGGTGAGGTTATGTCCTGATAAACCTACTATAAATCGAAAATAAGTAGAAATGCATTCAATACACCTAACCTACTGAACACCCTGGCCTAGTAACATACTTCATTGTAGAACATCTGCTGCTTGCCCTTGTAATCTTGTCTGGTTGGGAGTATCAGCTCCTTGTCAGTTCCCAGCATCCTGAGAGTATGCCATCCATATGTCAGCCCCCCAAAAGATCCATATTCACAATTCGAAAAATTTGCTCCCTACCAAATGGATATAAATTTGTATCATCATGAAGAGGGAAATCGTAAATCTAACTATTGTAACTTAGAGACCATCTGTATATAACTCCATAAGAAGGCATTTTCTGTGTGCATGTGTGTGTGTGTGTGTGTGTGTGTGTGCATATGTGTGTGTGTGTGTTACATGCATGTATTTAAGAGGTTGTAAGAAAGGACTATACTAGATGAGTTCAAAACCATTAATAGTATAAATTCCTCATTAAAATTTGTTAAGGAAAAGAATAATGAAGTCAGTTTTCGAGTAGGCACTTTATCTTAGCCTGCCAAAACACTAATTTGCTATAACTTGGAAAAATGCATGGTATGTGTAAAATAAATTGTGAAGTGTGCTTTTGGCTTGGCATGCGTTGTGATTGCTATGGCAGATGATGTCTCGTCTTACAGACAGAATACTAAGCGAGTGTTAAAAGTGTGTGTTCCATGTAAGAGATGTGAGATCTCTAAAGCCTGCTTGGGGAAGAGCAGAGGACGAAAGGCTCAGGATTCTGCTCCTATTATGTCTAAGCTGCTCCACATGAGACACAACATAGAGCCTACCAGCTGTGCAAAGACTGTTTGCAAAATTATCCTTAGTGAATGAATGTGGAGGGGCGGGCCCTAGGGGAGGGCAGGCTTAGAAATGACTGGGTGGTGGTGGTGGGTAGCTAATTACCCATCTGTCACCAGCATCTCATGTGGAAAGAGGCTCCCCTTGTAGAAATGGAGAATCTGCTTACAAAGGGGAGTGATTTGGGCTTCATTTACTGTGTTATCTGTGCATTGTACTCACCACATGAGACTTTCCTTCCTTACCACTCCCCCCCCCACTTGCAAAATGACAGTGGGCTTATTTAGATCTCATTGTTTACATTGATGGCTGTTTTTTATGTTGAAGGCTTTTAGCCAATGTCTGGCTATCACTGGTTGTCCATTCTCAGGACTGTGACACTAAAGCTCCCCAGAAACTCTATAGTAGCTACTGAGAATGGGGTATTGCCGGCCAGACTATATTTGTGTGCCTTTACTAAGGAAATAGTGCAGTCAGGAAAACTGGGAAGGGGAGAGGAAGAAGGCAGGCCAAGGTGTGATCTCAAAGCACCTTGTAGGGTGACCTCACAAGGGGCTCAGGGTGACCACTCCACCTCAGCATCCAGCTGCTAAGCCAGGGACGTTTCTGGTTCCTACCCCATGCCTGTCAGATATTAGTAAAATGTTCCAATCTGTCATGAGAAAGAACTCTGCATGCTGCTGCTTCAGGTGACAAGTGTGTGGCAGAGTCCCCACAGACCCTACTGAACTTGTCCAATGGATGTTCTGTTTCCAGAATTTTCTTCATGCCATTCTTTGATAGGTTTGTAGCACTAGATTTTACAGTTTCACCATTCCAGAGTAATACGTTGAAGTCCCTGGTATGTGAATTTTCTCTCGTATTCTCTTGGTAGATTTATATCTGACCTACATCTTATTAAAGTGGGTTCTTGAATGGGAAAAGATAAATGAATTGAGTCTATTTGCCATCGTCAACCAGCATCACCCAAAACAAAAGTGAAAGGGGAACTTTACAACTTTAGTGGAAAACTAGGTTGCTTGCATGCTTAAAGTTCTGTATTCCTGGGACCCAGAGAGATGGATGGCTCCATCGGTTAAGAAGTCTTCTCTGTCTTTCAGATGACCCTGCTTGTTTACCAGAACCCATGTAGGACAGCTCACAACTGTCTGCAATTTCAGCTCCAGGAGATCTGATGCCCTCTTCTGGCCTCCTTGGGTAGCTGTACTCATCCCCTTAACCCATACACAGACACACATCTACACTTAATTAAAAATACAATTTAAAAATCTTTTATATATATGTATATATACATACATACATACATACATGCATACATATATTCCTGTCATTTCGTGAAAAGGGGCCCAGTAATTGGTAATTAGCCAATCTAAGCATTACATAGGAGACCACTGTATGGTCAAAATAAATAACTATAATAAGCTGTTGTGATCATTAGATGGGTAGTAGGAACTGGGGATATGGTAATATCTTAGGAATAGAGGAGGCTCTTTCTGTCTTTGCCAGGATTTTGCATATCAGCATCAGACACAGGCCAATGAACTTCTGGAGTCAGCTGGAACTCTGCCTCCCATAGCATCTATCATGCCACAGTTCATCTGTGGAATAGAATCATAATCAGGAAACTAAGCAGTCACTTTGGCAGGATCAGAAGGCGTGTTGTTCAAGAGGTCTCAGGGGCACTGTCCTCCATCCAGAACAGGGCAACTGGCTGATGGATTGCCAGGGTGCACAAGGCAGTGTCTCAAGCTCTTCTCAGTTCCTCTGTACCACTCCCTACTGTTGGCTTCTCTTTGTTAGGATAAAGACTTGGGGAAGTCCCTTGGGTTTCCCTGTTCTACCTAAGTGACAAAAACTCAAACCCAGCCTATCAATCATAGAATACAATCTTAGTATAACAATAGAATTCAAAACTCCTATCTAATATTAATTAACTATTATAGCATAGTTTAAATATAGAGAGTAAAAATATCAGGTGTCTACTTTGTTGAATTTTTGCATATCTAAACCCTGTATCATTAGCACTAGGATTATGATTTAGAACAGAGCCAGAAGCCACCTCTGGTCCCTTCTCAGTCACTGTTACCCAACCCCAAAGATAAGCCCCATTCTAACCTCTGTCACCCAAGAGCAGTTTTCATATAAATGAACTTGTTTTGTACATAGCATCTTTGACTGTTTTTGTTTAATGTTACTTCAGACATCCAACCGTTCTGTGTATCAGTCTTTTCTTCTCTTCACTGTCTAGTCCATGTATGAATATACTGCTCACCCACTCTTCTCTGAAAGGACACTAATGTTGCTGCATTGTGAACATTCGTGCACGTTTATATTGGCGCATACGCGTGCTGAATTTTGTAGGGTGTATTTACCTTAAGGGACTCTGCTGAATAGTTTCCCAAAGTGGTTGTGCCAGCCAGTTTTCATTGTGCTGCCAGCAGCAGTCCGTTTCTCCATGTCTGCAGCAGCATTTGCTACCCCACCAGGCACTTAGCATCTGCTCCAGATGTAGCAGTGTTAAACGTGTCCAGATTTAAACCAGCTCCCCCAGCTCAGGCAGGCTGGTCCTGTGGGTCACACGTTAAAACCAGAGGAAACACACACCCTGTTCCCTTGGCAGTAGAAAGGCCTCTACTCCCATCATAGCCCCTACTCTGCCCTTGCCCAGCTAGGTCTGATTAGCCTTTGTTTTCCTGACAGCAAGAATCAGAAGCCGACTTTGTGAGGCCTGTGCCTACCTGGAGTTCATCTTGAAAGCTTCTTTTCCTGGTGTTTGAATCTCCCGAGGATGCTGTAACAAAATGCCTCAGACTGGGATGCTTAAGCAGTCACTGTGTTCTCCCAGTCTGGTGGCTAGAAGTCGGGGTCTGAAGTTGGTGGATCTGTATTCTCCTTGGTTTGCAGAAGGCCACCTTCTTGCTGTGTCCTGATGTGGCCTTTCCTATCTGTATATCCCTAGCAACTCTTCCACACGTTTCGCTGCCCTTATTCCTCCACTTGCGGTAATTGCCTTTGCCAGGCCATCTTCATCTATAATCCTGTTAGGGGTTCTGGCTTGAGTCAATGACCTTTATGGGTTACACAGTTCAGTCTGTAATGCTTTGCTTTGCGTGTTTGTGGGTGGATCACTCTGCCAACTCTCCAATAACATGTGGAATAAGCAAAGAGAAATTAATTTTGTTAAGTTCATATACAATCAGTCACAATATAAACTACCTGAGAGCATTTTTATGAAAGAAGTAAAACACATATACATAGATTGATGAATTTTGTTACGTGTAGATCAATGGACCCACTCCCCAAATCAAGACACGCAATAGAACATGGTTTACATCCTGTAAGAGTTTCTCTTGGCCTTCCTAGTATGTACTTGTTTCCTCTTCCTTGGGGGTAAGCAGCAGCAGTACAGTGACTTACTGACCACTGGTGACGATTCTTAAACTTTGGATAAAGATTATCATGGCTCAGGTAAACTTTCAATCACTATTGCAAAATACCCGAGGCAATCATAAAGAAAAAACATGTTTATTTTGGCTCATAGTTTTGGAGGTTTCTGGCCATATGGCAATGTGCTGTCATGGAAGAAATGGGTGCGAGATCAAAATGCTCACCTCAAGGCCAGGAAAAAAAAAAAAAAACAGAGCATGGAGGAACCTGGGTCCTAAAATTTGTTTTGAGAATATGCCCCCCACCTCCAGCTACCTAAAGACCTCCCTCTGAACCCCTATCTTAAACATTCCACCCCTTCCCAATACAAAGCCTTCAACTCCTGACTCTTTGAGAGGGGACTCAAGATCAATCTACAGCAATCATATGCACCAATAATACAGTAACATCATTTGTATTCTTTTATGTAACATAATTTCTCTGAGCTCCATCCATACTGCTACATACACCAATAGTTTGCTTATTCTCATTAATATATGGCAATCAGTTGTATAATCACACAACACTTTGTTTATCTATTCTCCTGTTGATAGACAGCTGGGCTCTTTCATTTGGGGCTAATATGAGTTAGCTACTATGAACAATCTTGATATCTATTCTTACTCATATGTCTTAGGTATATGTTTAGGAGTTGAATTCCTTGGACATAGAAATAATCATAGGTCTACTGGAAATTTTACTCCACTGGTTTTTGTTGTTGTTGTTTTGTTTTAAGTTTGTGTAAGTGCCTTTTGGGTTGACATTGTGTATGTGTGTGTGTGTGTGTGTGTGTGTGTGCGCGTGTGTGTATGCATGCATGCACACATGTGTGTACACTCATGTGCGCTGTACATGAACCCGAGTATGTAAACCTGAATGTTAAGCAAGTGTCCTACCATTAAACTACAGCCCTTAGTCTTTATTCTGTATACTTGAGTGGTTGTGCATACATGTGTTCTGCTTTAGTACAACGACTTGTTGAGTTTGGTTGATTTAATTGTGAAGCAGAGCTAACTGAATTTTACTTTGTTCTTTATGTATCAAAGGTAAATGAGGCCATATGCATGTGGACTCACTGGATATGAATAGGTTATTAAGCATATTTGAGGAATGTTTTGTCACACTCTGTCAAGCCAACAACCATCCACTAGCAGGCATTTTGTTTGTTTTGTCTGATTCAACAAGGTTATTCATTCAGAATATTTTCATTAAAACAGTTTTATGTGAAAGGAAACAAGCCAGTAGATATTTCAATTTTGACATTTTAGTTTGAGCTCTGAGTTCTATTATGACCAAAATATAGCAGCTTCAACCAGAATGCTGTGCAGGCTCTTTTGGGAAACACACCCTGTAAGAATGACATGGTAGGTGTCTGTGTGCTGCTTACATTGGTCAACCCTGCAAAGAGGATATGACAAATACATCAGCTCACTTGGTCCTCACTACAGTTCTACAGGGTACGCTGCTGCCACAAGCCTCCAGTGACAGCTGGAGACAGAATTTTAATGAAGTGAAGCACAAAGAGGTTAGGTGATTTGCCCAAGGTAGCAGAGTTTGTACACAACAGAGCCAGAATTCGCATGCAGCTCTAGAACATGGGCACTTAAATAATAAACTACACTGCTTTTTAACTCAGTCCCTTTAAACCTTCTGATGATGTATGGGGAGGAGGTCGTGAGGAGGAACACTTCTTTATCATTTGGCGGCGTTTCTCAGCTTTAGGACGAAGCAGCCAAAGTCTTAATTTGCTTTAGTCCAGTCCATTAGCTGAGTGCTTGAAGGATTTCATCCTGCTATCACTGTCCTGTGAGCACTGTCTCTACCAACCCCACCCTGGTCCCCAGCACCAGCCACCAAAGTCGACGCAGTGCTCTGCACCTTGTTCAGAAAGGGCTACTCAAGCTGCACATTTCACTCTGCAGTGGGTGTTGGGTTTTCCTGAAAACAGCTCTACAAGAATGGTTTCGGGGAGAATTGTAGGTAACCCGAGAGAGGTTTCCCCTTTTGTCTGCCTGTGTCCTTATGTCTCTATAACACATAATCTGGGGCTCTCTGGAAGCCACTTTCGTTTGGTAAGGTTTGTCTCTCTGTTTAATGACTTGAGTGTTTTAAGTTACAGCTTCTGTGACCTTGAGTTATAACACCAGATTGAACTTGAGGAGAACACAGTCAGGAAATCCGAGGAAGAGGAGACTGCCTTTGGTTTTTGTCCACCCTGACAGTTGCCAAATGAAGATTGTGTATATTAACTGGTGTGTGCCTGGTTACTTCATAGTTTTCAAAGCATTTGTCATATCTAGCTACCATGTAAAATACTGATAAACTTTTAGGGAGAGCCATGTGTCTTTATGGACCGATTTTAAGAGCCATACGTTATCAAACTTCCTTTATCTGAGGGAGAAATAATGCAAGAAATAATGTAAGAACAGAGGAAGAGCTGTGAATTTTGGATGCTAGGGCTGGCTTCTTCTCGTATATGTCCTGAAGGAAAACATAAAGCAACGATAAGCTGTCTATGGTTGAACACTGTCTGCTTTCTAGAGGAAAAACAAAACCCACCTATAATAAGCATTAAAATGCCACACTGCTAATGAAACCTCTGGCCTGAGCATCAGGTTTTTATTTGATGACCGAGGTTCTGTGCCACTGTTATTAAGGCACTGGATCATTCTAGAGGGGTGTGGATATTAATAAAGTAATGGTGCATTTTCTCTAGAGGCAGTGAAGAGAGACTGCCTGCAGGATTGGCACATAGCAGTCCACTGTGTGTTTCCTCCCCTTTCACTGGCAATCTAGAAGAGTGTGAGTCCATCTATGCCCTAGGACCTACTCAGGAAGGCACCCAGGAGCCTAAGGAATTAGCATCTGTCACAGATTCCTGAGTCCCTGGGTGTCTGGAGTCACTATGACCCCATCCTCACTTCTCTTCCTGCCATGATTTAATGTCCCCTCCAGCACTCACACAGGAACAGTCTTCATTATCAGCAGGATGGAACCTCCCAGGGAAAACTGGGGTTAGAGGAAGTCACCAGAGAGGCACCCATGTTATGGGACTGGTGACTTTACAAGGTAGGTAAAGGGACCCGAGCTGACACATGCTTGCACATCTTGCTGTGTCTTGATGCAGTCAGACAATGAATGTCATTGCTCTTGGATGTCCCAGCTTCCAGAAGGGCGTGCTAAATGAACCACTGCCCTTTATGCATGACCCTAACTGGGTATTTTATCACAACAACAGAATATGGACTAAGATACCACTGTGCTTTGGAACCAGATGAGAAATAAAACGAGGAAACAGATGGAGCCCTGCTGATGACACTACAAGCCTGGAGGCTGTGCCTTAGGTGTGGGGCCACCTAGGACAGTTAACAGATAACAGCCTGCAGTTATCATCATTCCAACTCTCAGCACATGGGGGCAGGGCTACCACTTGCCTGGTCACCTACCTACAGACAGAGAGGAGCCTAGAGTTTAGCCTCCTAGAATGGCCAGAACTTCCTCCTACACTTTCCAGGGAAGCGAGGAGGGGCAGGGCTAGAGAGGCTTAGAGTCAGTGGAGAAACAGGCCAAAGCGAAGAAGTTTTAGATAGAGCTGGGAAGGTGGCTGCTGAGGAGTGACTGAGTTGTTGCTAAACTGGATCCTGGTGAGGGATGATCTGAAGTAATGCCCTACAGAAGACCCCAGAACTGGTCTGACAAGAAAACGCCACCTACTCCACAGCAGAGGGAACCCAAAGAGCCTTGGAAAGTAAGCTCAAAGGCAGGCTGGTTCTGTGTCAGGACCTTGCCTTAGTCACAGCTGCTGACCCTTCCATCCTTGAAAGCCATTGCCACCACCTCAGTGAGAGAGCTCCTGAGTTGCCTCTTGACAGGTTACCTGGCTACCAGGGCTCAGCTCTCCCTCAGCCTCTTCCCCATCCGCTGCAGAAGAAACCCAGAGCAAGTATCTGACTTTTGCTCTCATTTTGAGAGCTGTCTAGCCTGGCCCAGCCTGTACTCATAAAATGGTGAACATGCCACACAAGAATACAGTTTGGGCTGTGGGTGTCCGGGAGAGAAATGTTTGTCATTGTGTCTTGTTGTTTTGATTACCTGTCTTAACTGATGTTCCCAAACACCTGGCCACTTTCCCACCCCTGTTATGTGAGGGAAACTGTCTTCATCTCTCTTGGCTTATGTGCCTTAAACAAATTAGATTATTTTTCTTAAACCACCTATCAGAATAATGACCAAGTAAGATGGAAATGCACTAGAATTTTATATATATATATATATATATATATATATATATATATATAGACTGTGTGTAAGTTGTAGCTGCTCAAACCCTCAAGCAAACTCTTAAAACCTTCCATTTCAGCCTCCTTCGGAACTGTTATCTAAAGACTGCCCTGGCTCCTCTACTAAATGACCCAGTGACTGCTTTCAGATTGACTCCTTGGCAGTACCTGATACTCTTCCCACCCCACCTCTCCTCCTACACCCACACACCTTCAGTCAATCGCTAAAGTATACGTTCACCCCTTATTTCCTGTGACTGTCTCTGTTATAACCCTACTTGATCCCTCATCTGCCTCTACTCAAAACCGTGTTGCTGCTGATATCGGGCACCCACCTGGTACACCACTCTCATGCCTTGTTCAGAGCCCACCTGCAGCTCCCAGCTAATCCCGGAAGGAACAGACCCCACTTCCAGGAACACTGGACTTGCTCTCTCTCCAGCCTATTCCACAGTCCTCACCCAGAATTCTCACTTCCTCCCCACAAACCAGACCCACACACTCACCCCTGCTCTGTGCCTGTTATGAGGAATCCATTCCCACTTCCTCCCTACAAACCAGCCCCACACACTCACCCCTGCTCTGTGCCTGGTATGAGGAATCCCGGTCATAATGTAAGGAATGTAGCAGTTCTTCCTCAAATGTAGGCTGGTCTTCCCGAAGGGAAACAAATAAACAAACTAACAAGCAAATATGTTTTTTACAGTGATGGAGCAAATATAAGGCAGAGTTCTGGCAAGCACTGTAAATCTGCCGAAGGAGCGTGGGGGTGGGGGTGAGGGTTGGGTGGGAGATGGGGGTGGGTGTCAGCCCTGAAGGCTTCTATACTGCTCCATCTTCATCCCTGAGTGAGTGTTATCTTCTAAGGTAACTGGACATTAGGCCTTGAAATCTGAGCTGTATAGCCAAATGGATGTCATGATCAATTGGTCAGATTGCTTGTCCTGAGAACATGGATATAAAGACTTGATGAAATAGTTAGAAGACCAACGGGCTGGCCTGGGCTTTTAGCTTATGTGCAAAGAGCAGTAGTGAGGAAGTGTGAGACAGAAAGGGAAGGAAGCAGGCACAAGTACATGGGTGCCTACATGGAGGACAGATGTACCAAGTCTAGTCCCAAGCCATCTGGAAGCCTGTTCATGTTCTCACCACTCACATGGCAGCATACAACCATCTACATTCCGGTTCCAAGGGTTCTGGCCTCTTCGGGTACTGTATGTGCATGGTGCACAGAAGTACATGCAGGCAAAACACCAAAACATATAAAGCAATAAAATATAATTAAATTAGAATTTCAGAGATTCATATCACCCCCCAAAGCCCGCTTCCCCTCAGTCTCTGGCAGCCACTTGTGTGATCTCTATCCTTACAAAATTGGTTTTTGTGGAGTTTCACATGAATGGAATCTTACAGTATGCACGTAGCCTTCTGTATCTGCCTTATTTTTTTCACTCAGCATTTCACTTGGAGAGCAAATCCGTGTTGTGCGGATCGCAGTTTGTTCTTTTCATTGCTAAATGCACTCCATTATCACAGTTTTCTGAGCTATTCATTGCTTGATGTGTATTTTGGGTATAACCCCCTTTTGAACCACTAAAAGAATAAAGCTGCTAGTTTATCTTCAAAGGTGTAAACATTTGGTTCTAGTCTCCGAGTATGAGAGCAGGAGATGAGACTGAGACATAAAGGGATAAAGCAGAAGTGAGAGGCAGAAGTTACTACAGATGACTGTGCTCACCGTCAAGCAAGCGCACGCTGGACTTCATAGCATAGCACACTGTGTTAGAGTAGGAGAGCATGTGCAGGCAAAGGGGAGACAAGAGGGAGAGGGAAAGGCAGGGGAAGAAAGGCGCACAGAAGGAATGAGGGCAGCCGAGGACTTGGGTAACTGTAGGCAGGTGATAAATCTAACGTCTTCATGGTGAGCTAGCAGGCTGGAGCCCCAGGGAGGCGTTCAGACTTGGGTTCCGTGGTGTCTGCTGGTGGAATGCCTTCTAGCTCAGAAGTCAGGCCTTGTTTTGTTCAAGTTGTCAGCTGTTTGCCTGAGGCTCACCTACATAATGGGATGGGGACATAATCTGATTTACTCAGCTTCAACCATTAAATGTTAATCTCATAAAAGAAATCTTCGTGGATATATTGAGACTGTCTGGTCAAATATCTAGGTGTCTGTATGTCGTTTACAATACATTGCATTGTATTTATGACAACGATGATGATTTTTTTTTTCTGTGTACCAAGTGGCAATGGTGTGTGTGTGTTTCTTTTTCCTTGCTTTAAATTTTTTTTCTTTTCCCTTTTTTATTTAAATCTGAAACAAGGTTGTTTTACATGTCAATCCCAGTTCCCTCTCCCTCCCATCCTCCCCTATCACTCCACACTAAACCCCAACCCATCTCCTTTCTGCTCCCCAGGGAGGGTGAGGCCTTCCATGGGGAGTCTTCAAAGTCTGTGGTATCATTTGGGGCAGGGCCTCCCCAATGTGTCTAGACTGAGAAAGTATCCCTCTTCGTGGGATTGGCTTCCAAAGTCCATTAATATACTAGGGATAAATACTGATCCATTACCAGAGGCCCCATAGACTGCCCAGTCCTCCTAACTAACACCCACATTCAGGGGATCTGGATTGGTCCCATGCTGGTTTTCCAGCTATCAGACTGGGGTCCATGAGCTCCCTCTTGTTCAGGTCAGCTGACTCTGTAGGTTTCTCCAGCCTGGTCTTGACCCCATTGCTCATCACTCCTCCCTCTCTGTAACTAGCTGCCCAGGAGTTTGGCTAGTGTTTATCTGTGGGTGTCTGCTTCTGCTTCCATTATCTACTAGGTGAAGGTCTAGGATAGCATATAAGGTAGTCTTCAATCTCATTATCAGGGAAGGACACTTAAAGTAGCCTCTCCACTATTGCTTAGATTGTTAGTTGGGGCCTTCTTGTAGATCTCTGGCCACTTCTCCAATGCCTTTTTTCTCCTTAAATCTATAATGGACTCCTCTATTATAGTGTCTCTTTTTTTGTTCTTCTCTATTCTTTCCCTGCCTCAATCTTTCTGTTCCCTCATGCCCACCTCCTCCCCACCCCCAAAAAAAGTATGTTAGACAGGCGTTGGTGGTGCACGCCTTTAACCCCAGCACTCGGAAGGCAGAGGCAGGAGTATCTCTGTGAGTTCGAGGCTATCTACAGAGTGAATTCCAGGACAGACTCCAAAGCCACAGAGAAGCCTTGTCTTGGAAAAACAAACAAACAAACAAACAAACAAACAAAAACACCAAAACCTGTCTCAAAAAAGTATGCATTTTTTGTTTGTTTGTTTGTTTTTATTTTTTAGTAAAGTGTCCATTTAACTATTTTGCTTTTACTTTTAGTGGCTTGTTTATCTTATTGGCTTGTAAAAGTTGTTTACATGTAGGTGCAAGTCTATCATTGTGCATGGCTTCTCAAATATCATTCCATCTTTCACCTGTCTTATTCTCCTAAGTCTTTAGATGGATAGAAGAAGGGTAGAAGTTTTTAAATTTTGAAAAGATCAACACAGTCAGCTGTGTGTTTCCTCCCCTTTCACTGGCAATCTAGAAGAGTGTGAGTCCATCTATGCCCTAGGACCTACTCAGGAAGGCACTGAGAAGCCTAAGGAATTAGCATCTGTCACAGATTCCTGAGTCCCTGGGTGTCTGGAGTCACTATGACCCCATCCTCACTTCTCTTCCTGCCATGATTTAATGTCCCCTCCAGCACTCACACAAGAGCAGTCTTCATTATCAGGATGGGGCCTTCAAAGGAAAACTGGGTTTAGAGAAAGTCACCAGAGAGGCGCCCACGTTATGGGACTGGTGACTGTCAGCTTTTGCTTTCACACTGTGTGCATCTTTACACAGTATTTAAGCCACCATTGCTTAACCCCAGGCCAGAGGCCTTTCCCCCATGCTTTCTTCTAGAATGGTTATTGTCCTGCCTCTCACATGTAGGTCTCAAGACCCTGACCCATTCCAGGCTAATGTCTTTATAAAGAAAAAAAGGGCATCAAGGTTTTTTTCTTTTTTTCCTATTTTCTTGTCCCCCACCCCTGCTTTTTCCTTTCCTTCCTTCTTTCTCAGACTAGGAATTTAATTTAGGGCTTTTACACATGCCAGGAAAGCATGCTACCACTGGACTATGTCCCCAGACCTCTTTATTCTTCATAAGTATAACTGTTCCAGTGTCATTTTCTTAAAAAACATTCATTCCCCTGTTGGGTTATCTAAACACTTGTAAATCAACTTCTCTTGTGTGGTGAGTTATCTTTGAACCCTGTTTTGTTGTGTTTGTCTAGCAATGATCTTGTTGCACTGAAGCTTTATTGTAAGTTCTAAGTTCATATAGAATGATCTTCCAACGTTGTGCCTGTGTCTATATTTTATAACAAAGTCCTTGGCATTTCTACACAACTTTTAGAACCCATGTACCAATTTCTACAAGAAACACTCTTGGGATGTGTCTGGCTTTATATGGAATCTGTAGATCCTTTTGGACATGGTTGACATGTAACACTATTGAGTCTTCTGATTCATAGGGACAGACCTTCCAACTTACTCCTTTTCCCTTAATTCATTTTAACAATGGTTTATCATTACTACTGTGCTTATTCTGTGAAAATTATCTGTCAGTGTGTAAGTTTGGATATTTCCACTTTAATTTCAACTTCTAGTCATTGAAGTATATAAAAATGCAGTTGATAATTTTATATTGGCCATATATTTTACAACATTGCTAAGCCCAGGAGCTTTATAACTTACACATATTGCTAGGAATTTTCTACATAGATGATTATGTCCTCAGTGAATAACAAAATGTATTTCTTTCTTTCCTGCCTATAATACTGGCTAAGACCATTAGTACTAAATAGAAGTAATAAAAAAAAAGTGGTCTTTCACTATTAAGTATTGTGTTAGCTGTAGGGCTTGTAGTTGCTGCCCTTTGTCAAGGTCATTCTATTTGTGGTTTGCTGAGAATTTTGCTGTAATTTTTATTACAGATGTGAGTTGGACTTTGTGAAATGATTTTTCTTTTTTTTTTTTTTTTTTGCAGGCATTGAGATGATTGTGTGGCTTTTAAAACTGACTTTATGGCTTTAGGCAAGTTACTTCCTCTTCTTCAAAATTAAGGGATAATAATAGTTTTGCTGTGCCTGTTACATAATATGGGTGATGTCCAAGGTAGAATCTAGCTCTCAGCAGCAAATTTAAACTGTTGGATCTTTGCAACAGCATTATATACATTAAATAATTTCAATATAGCCTATATTATCAAGCAAGCCATTGCAAGTTATATGAATCCCAATAATTATAAATTTTTACGAAGGGATGGCCTGCCTGGGCCCCAGATGAGCATTGCTTTAGTAAATTCTCTAAATCTATTTTATTGTCCAAATATGAGAGATCATAGTACTCTAAGATTTCCAAATAAGAAATTATGTTTTAAAATTGTAATTGTTTCCAAGTAACTTTCAAAACAACTCTTTTGTTTATAGTAGGACAGTGTAATGATATTAGAGACTGTATATAGAAGCTATCAAATCTAGATAAAGCTTGCTTTAATTCATAGTCTTCTTTTGCCTATCTCTTCCCTTTGTAATTTATTCAGAAAATAAAATGAAGTTTGTTTCTCCTGAGGATGCTTCACAACCTGGATTTTGTGGAGTTGCCCCTTCCACTGTAGGCACATTTAACGTGCACTCTGGTCTCTGCATTATATGTAATGTAGAGATTTCATCAGATTCTACTTGTATCATTTTGGGGGGAAATAATTTCAGTTTTCTTCTAAAAATCTTATTTTACTAGGAGCTTTTTTTTTTTAACCATTCTCATATATATTGGTTTAACTTATTCTGTAAAGAGAAACTTATTCTTGTCGATATCTATTTCCTCTGAAGTATAATTCATACAGGCAAGGCAGAGCAAACACAAGCTCTCTGTTTCTGTGTTCTCTAGTTTGTAAAGTGAGGAGTTGATTTGTTAACATCAATGATAGCCAGCAAGGAAGAGCAGTTGCCATGGACTGCAGTGCTGAGAGTCTGAATAAACTCATGCTTCTGTTCATATGGGCCTGGCCAGCAGAAACCTGTTCATTCATTCAGTGTCCCTTGAGGAACTCCTGGTGGTCTGTGGTGGTACCTTGCTGCTGGGTCATCTTCTCATAGTCTGCTTCAGACCTGAAATCAGCCACACACCCTGACAACTCTGGTTCCTTTAAGTGAAAAACAATATTCTAAGCCAGTTTCGTGAGAAGGCTTAATATATATATATATATATATACACACACACACACATTTCATGGATTCATCTGACCCCTCTCATTCACATTCACTATGACAGGATTGCTTCTATCAAAGAAGAAAATTTCCCACGGGCTCATGCAAACTCATTTGAAAATGGACGAATGAATACAGTACCATAAAATGTCTTCTACCACAAATTCTCTGTGCAAAATGGAAGCTTTTATACTTAGAACTAATAGAATAATGTAGGGTAAATGATGGCAGGAAAGACTTGGATTGTGGCAGGAATGGAAACCTCTGTATATTCTTATATAGTCCCTGGGCATGAACCCTCCAGCTTGAGAAGCCCCGTTGTAGTCAATAGCTCTATACTGTTCTCCTGTTACTTCATGAAGTTTTACCTTTATATGTTTCTCACTGACCTTCCAAATGTGCACTCAGATATCTAAAAGCAAAGTATTTTTTCCTGTCTTTCCTTAGACCCACCCATCTTTTCTTCTGTGAATTTTAATGACTTCCAAGTGTCCCATCAACTTGAAATCTGAATGATGCTGTCCTAGTGCACACACACACACACACACACACACACACACACAACACACATACACACACACACACACTCAAGCCAGCCATTAATCTCGTAAACATAGAGGCAGTGAGGGCCAGGGGCAAGGTCCTCATTATTCACTTTACAAAGTATTCACTTGAGTGTTCTGTCCATGAAGCCAGATTCCCTAGTGCATTTCAAATTTGATTGTCTGTACAGAAATCAGATTTGTATTCAGCCATTCAGAACCATGTCTCTCGAGTAAACAAAATTACAGCTCATCAGTTGTTTTGTGTTTGGGAAGAAGGGACACCATTGCTGCAGGTTGCTGACGCTGCTCCGTGTGGGTTCTGCAAGTGGCATTTGTTGGTAATGGCACCAGTCCTGAACCACGTGCTGCAATTAAACAGGGAGGTTGGCTTGATTCACCTGACTTTTCTTCCATCCCCTCTGTCATATTCCTTCCATGTTTTCTTCTGTTGAACATCTCCAGTCCAGCTCCACATTTAGACATTATCCACTAAAATTACTAAAATGTAACTGCAGTACATATTGTTCATAGTTTTGATTTTTTAAGATATTGAAGTAGTTGCAGATCTTGTGGACTTGGCTCCCGATGTTTGGGGTCCTCAATTAAGTTTTCAGGAAGCATTGTATAAGGCAATCAGTTTCTCTGTATGAGAACACATCACAACTGTTTCTTAGCCCAAGCTTGCCCTGCTGTGTTATTAGAGTGCTGTCCCTTTTATTTATGCAGGCTGATGGTTTGTCACTAAAGCAGTACATAGACACTTACGGAATCATTGTCTCATATAGATTATGGCCTAAAGATGCAATTAATGATTACCTCAGACTGTGAGGCTAAAAGCTTATGCTGGTGTCACCTTCTAAAATTACTCTCCTGGTTGCAATTAAGTGCTGCAGCCCCAGGGCATACTGTGCCACCAAGGGCCTGATTGCCAGCAGGATGCATCTCTAACTCCAGTTCCTCCAGGCCAGCTTGGAAAAGATGAGCTAGCACTGGGGACACTTGCCTTTGAGCTTGTTCTCCAGGGCAAGGTGTCAACTGTATCCCAGGGAAGCTGGTGGATGTAAAGGCCTTCACTTTGCCCTCCATGTGAGCTGCCCTACTGTGGTGGCAGACAATTTGAAGTGTTGTGCTTTGCAGAGAATCTTTGGCTGGTTCCACTCTTGGTTTTTCCCTTGAATAGAGTGTTCAAGGTATCTATCACCTTGCTGTTGGTGGGCGTATTTTTACTCCTTACTCTTTGGGGGCCTGCCACCCAGCTCCCAAATAAGTCATTAAGCAGGTTTTTTTTTTTTAATAATTGCCCAGCAGGCCAGCTTTTCTTAACTTAAATGATCCCATCTATCTTTTGTCTCCAGACTGTTATCTTTCTCTATTTTGTATACCTTTCTTTACTTATTATCCCGTGGCTGGCTGTGTAGCTGGCTCCTTCTTTTCTCTCTCTCCCTTTTTCTCATTCATCAATCCTTTCTTCCCAGATTTCTCCTTCTATTTATTCTCTCTGCCTGCCAGCCCTGCTTATATCCCTCCTCTTCCCTCACTATTGGCCATTCAGATCTTTATTAGACCAATCAGGTGTTTTAGGCAGGCAAAGTAACATAGCTTCACAGGGTTAAACAAATGCAACACATCTTTACATCATTAAACAAATATTCTACAGCATAAATGAATGTAACACATCTTAAAATAATATCCCATAACACATTGCCAACATTTTGTTTTGAACAGCCATATGTCACTGCATTGTTTCAGCCTGGACCCTAGCAGAAAACATCTCCTATAGAAGAGTTTAATGAGAGGACCATCTAGAACAGAATGTACAGAATGGAACAAAATTAGGAAACACCCTGGGGCTTGCAGCAGTGGGGGTGGGGACTTCACTTCTGCTCTGCCTCATCAGGATCAGGAAACGGAGGACTAGAGGCTGCCTAGCCAAAGCCATAGCTCAAGAAAAAATAGCATCTGTGATACCCAGCCATCCAGGAGCTAAGGCGTAGATACCCAGAACTTACTCTACTTCCTCCTTCCTCTACCGATGTTTCCATTGCTGAATCCAGCAGAAGCCTGAGACTAAGGTAGTCTACTGGCACACAAGGCCAACCTTCTGGAGCACAGACCAGGACATCAGTCAGTGAAGATGCAGATGGAAAACACCCAACCACTTCTTGTAATATACACACATGGAGAGTGATTTACACAGGGAAATGGCAAGTGAGGAAAAGCAGGATGCCTGGTACCAAATCACTAAATGGACTTGAAGGGTGCTAGGACCAGCAATGGCAGCAGCTGCCATCATAATTGTCACCTTCGTGTTCATCAGGTGCTAATTTTGTGCCAGATACTATTCTAAGTATTTCATCTGTATTAATTCACTTAATTTTCCAAACTAGCCCATGAGATGTTAGTGTAATTAGCCCCATGTAACAGAAACATAGGGAACCCAGGTCTTCTGCACAGACTCTCAGCTGCCAGGATGTAGGGTAGAGATGGAAAGCCAGGCTCCAAAGCTGGCTCCCCAACCTGTCTCTCAATAAAAAAAAAGCACTTTGAATGTGTCTGAAGAGTGACACTGGGGTGTTCCATAAAGATTAATACTCATTTTCTGTTGCTACCTCAAAAAGTAACTGCACAAGTTTGGTGTGTTTGAAATCTAGATTTATAAAGCATAGTTAACTAAGATGATTATGGGTCATTCACAATGACCCTGCCCACAAGTTTAAAAGTATCTTTCCCCTTTAATGTTACCTTTCTTTCCCCCGATGTTCAGACAGAAGATATTTATCCGAGCTTTTGGGGAACATGCGCAGGAAAATGGTACCTGTTAAGTGCTAGGTGTTGGTTGGAGACCTTGTGAATGGTAAATGATTTCATATTCATTATAACCTCACAAGACACCTATTAAAATCTCCATTTTACAGGTGATGGGATTAAAGCCTGGAGATGTCCTATGCTATCAGATGTCATATAATTAGAAAGTGCAAACTCTGACAGATCTCTGCCAACGTGTTCCCCGTGGACCAAATGAATGTTCCCAAGCCAAAGTCAGCAAGGCTGTTGGATGCGCCGCCAGTGCATCAAACCCCCTAAGTATATTTTCATATTGACATCTACATTTATTCATGGATCATTTCCAAAATGGGTAGTTGAGGAGCATCCAGAAAGGGCAGGAGAAAGTGAAGATAGCTGCAATGACAAGGGGAAGGAAACCACTTCCAGAAAGTAAACATGGCCATTTCTGCCAGTGGTAGCAGAAGGTGTGACGGGCAGATGCCACACAGCCCTCGCATTTGGCTGTGTGGAGACCATCAGTAGCTTTCAAGAGAAGTATTAGGCAGATACTCAATTAAGGCAAGGCAAAAAGTACATGGAGGGGTCAGGCGAGGGGCTACATGTCTAGATTCATTGTTTGGGGCAACTTAGGGAGGAAGAAAATGAATAGTAACCAGGAGCATCAGAGAGTTAAGAGAATGTGTTTGAAACTCAAGTGGTGTCTACATAAGGAGAATTCAGTAGCTTAGCAGGGAAGCAACTAAAGATCCAGGCAACTTAGATGACCCTGCCCTGCCCTGCCCCTGGCATAGGTCATGATGCTTGATCATCATGCCCTTTCACTCAGGTTCTCTTTGTAGACCTCTAGGCCAAACTGTCTGAGAGTGGGACCTTTGTGTTACAGTGCTCATTCCTGAGAATGTTCTGCTTCTAGGTCCATGTATATTGGACCTATGGTTCCTTGTGGGAACTATAACCTCAGCTGAAATTCCATTTTCTCAAAAATGGCTACTCCATCTAGAGCAGTCTCCTCCATCTCTATTATCCTTTCTGTCCCATGGTCCTCTGGTCCCTGCTTCATGACCCATTTCCTCCCTCAGACCTGCTCAAATGACAGCTCATTGGTGCTTAGCCTGAACACCCCATTTATAACTGTGAATCTCTGCACCTCCACGTAAACACTCCCAGTCACCTTCATTCTCAGTGTCTACTTACTTTTTTAACCTAACATACTAGTTTTCATTACAGTACATAACCCAGTGCTCATTATAATTACATGCCTGTCCCTACACAGCTAAGACGTGATCTCCATGAGGGTGGGCATCCCTGTCTTCTTTGTTTGCTGACATAATTCAGGCTCCACAACACTGTCTGGAAGGGTATAGGATCTCACTAATATATTTGTTTGATTGGCCTAATTTGACTCTCAGAAAATCACTTTGATCTCTTGTCTGCCTCATTGTTCACTATCTGTAGTGCAGCAGGGAACCACTGGTTTTCCAGGACATCCCAGTACACAATAGCTCAATGAATACGTGCTATGTGATCAGTGGCTCCATCCCCTAATGTGTTCAAATACCCAGGCTTTGGCCTTTTCACTTGCCTCAGGCACAAGATGATCCACAAGTCTCAACTTGGACTGTCAGTTTCCAGATCTCTGTCATGCCTTACCCCTCTAGAAAATTTTAGGACATCAACATCTACAGTAGCACAAGATATGATTCTTACTTCATTTTATGCAACTTGACATTCTTTATACAGATGGTTTTGTGTTCATTCTTTGTGTGAACTCTTAAATGCCTTTAGATGCTTTAGAAACAATTAGTCAAAACTTAAGGTTAATCACGATTAGGTAGAATTAGAAAGAACCTTAGAAACTATCTGCATTTATAGTATCATGATTAATATTGAGAATATTCTGGTGTTAACACCTGTTGTCTAATCATAGTAGGATGTAAAACTTGAGCTAAATTCTCCAAATATTAGCTAGTCTTGGCATTGATCAACTATTTATTTCAGTGGGCATTGAAGAAGTGATAGCATGTATCAACAGAATCCTGAATTCACACAGAGCATGTTTAACAGTCATAATTAGTTTCAAATCTGATTTTAGTCTGCTTTATTGCAGGGACCACATGTTCTAAAGTTACTGATTACATAGTTGGTTTTTTTTGTTTTGTTTTAAACTGTATGTGGTTAACTTTCAACATTGCCATCCTACTTTTAAGGGAAAAGCTGTGAAGTTTTTGTAATTATAGGGAATGTAATTACCACAGGAATAAATTAATACACAAAGAATCACAGCCCCGTTCAAATAGCTTCAAGGTAGAAGATCATGTGGGGCAGGCTCTTTCTTTTTAATTCACTTCTATTCAAGAACTCTTCTCTGAGCTCATGGGTGTAGAGACTTAATGGGATCTCACTTGCAAGACGTCAGCAGATGAAGACAAATTGCCTCTCACTGGTCTTCATTTCTAGTAATTTCAAGAGAAACTACTTAGAAGCTTCCTGTATGGTGTAATAAGATTTTGGGACATGTCACTACAGCCATTATTTTTCATTATCTGCCTCAGAAGATGCTCCGGTTAATAAGCTTTCCATCATAGAACTCAGAGCATCCAAGAAGCTGACAGACATCCTTTAGAGTATTCCAGAGTTCAGACAGCTCTGTGTTATGCCTTCTGAATGTGCCTTCCTATGATTTTTTTTTTTCAAAAGAGGGCAATTGACAAGGAATCTCTTCAGAGAGACTTGGGCTGACTGACTCAGTGTAAGGATAGACAGGAGGCTCATTTCTTCTCTCAGTGTATAGTTTTCTGTCCCTGCATAGCACACCACTATGTATTTAGCAACTTAAAATAACACATCTCTTGCCACACATTTGCCAAGGGGCAGAAGTCTGGGCCTAGACCAGAATTTCAGAAAGCTGCAGTCAAGGCGCCTTCGGGCTATATTCTACTCTGTAGGAAGACTCTTCATCCATGCTCACTGAGGTTTTATTGTAGTAGCTGTGGCTGCCACTGAGGATTCAGCCTTTTGCTGTTTGTAGACTGGGGTCTACCCACAGTTCCTTGCTACATGAATTTCTCAACATGGTCACTTAGAGGACAAAAGCAGAGACTTTGGTGTCACTGTGGGGTCCTGTTCCACTACTCAAGTGTTCCATACTCACAGCACTTCTGACCTTTGGTTATCATATTGCATCTTTTACTAAGCTGGTGATGACAGACCACCAAGGCACTCACTGGGCCTCTTTTCTGTTCCTAGGAATGCTACCAATTTATGTTCCATAATTCTTTCCATTGTGGGATCCCTCGTGGTTATTCGGAGTGTGGAGAGAGCTCCTGAGGATATCAGAGTGGAACAGAGAAGGCATTAGAGGAAGGGAGTTTGGCTAGCTGTCATCCATGCTTCATGTGGCATTAACCATATTTCTACTCGGTTTCTCATTATGCCACCCAGGAAAGCCATTTAGGTTGTAACAACAAATTAACACCCAGATGGCACACACTCTGTTGAAAAGAGTTCTACAGTTAGGGGGAAGCACGTCACACCCACAATCTCCCTGTTTTTGCTATAAAATTAGAATGACTGCCCTCTCATGCAAGCCAGGAGAGGAAAGACTTATCCCCTGAGAGCTAGTTAATGAAAGAATTGTTTTTCAGAGTCTGACTGAAAGAGAAGGGAGGAAAAATAAAAACCCTAGGGTGAGTGTTAACTGTACTGAACTATAATGAACCTACAGACAATGGTATCTGATAATTAAAAGGAAAATCAGAGAGAAAAAATATGGTGACCCTTGAAAGGGATTTTTAGAAATATTATTTTTTGAGACATTTAAATTTTTTAAAATTTAGGGTCCATGATTTTATAATTACAGTGTAGTTTATTCCTGTTTGTGCTCTTGCTAATGGCTTGCTGTTAAAGCATTTTAAGAAAGGCCCACTGATAGCATTAGTTTTATTCAGAATAAAGGTCAGTAGTGTGTCGCATTGATTGAAAGGTTCTGAATAGTGACTCAGAGGTACTTGGAAACACTGGCAGCCAGAATTATGGAGGTAGAAATTGCAAAAGGTGTTGTTTGAGATAACCATGCTGAATTTGTCCAAGTCTCCCCACTTGTAGGTACTGTTTTTTTTTTTTTTTCTCCCACTGGCCTCAGGATTATAAACTTTGGGGATAGACAGGCTGACATTAGTAGGTAAATATATGAGGAGAGACACCACTGGCTTTTGTGGTTAGCAGTATGCCTTGGGTCATGAATATAAAATCATAATAACTTTTTCTTCTCTTAGATTTGGAAAGATCATATGCCAATTCCATTCTCCCCAGGAGGCTGAGCTAAGCCTTATGAGTAAATTTATATAAACAGAATGAAGTGCTGGGTGCTTCTAAGAATCGCGCTGGCCATGGAACAGCCTTGTCACTGTCCTAGTCTGTGTTTTTCAGGTGCTGTCTGTGCATTGTGGCTTACAGCGCATTCTCACTCTCTTGTGTGTTGCATGCGTATCTGTGCTTCCTTTACTATAAAGGAAGAACAATTGCATATTCAAGTAGAGAAATACTGATTTAAATTTTATTTATAATTTCCCCACCGTTGTCTGTTATACCAATTTTTAAATAGTACCAATAGCTTCTAATGTACATTTTTCAAATAATAGTATTTTCCATGCTACATCGAGTGTTTTATAACCCAAATCTAAGTCAGCACAGTTGCCCTTACCTTCCGGTCCATGCTCATGGCTGAATCTTGGTTTGTCTTTAGCTGCCCTTACCTTTGGTCAGTTCAGATGGCTGAAATCTAGCTTGTCTTCAGCATAGCAATTGTTTCACCAGGATGCACCTGTTACCTGATGACCTTTTAGCTGCTCAAGTATATTTTGAATCTACCAATTATTCTAGAACAATACTACATCTAAATACCTGAATAAATATTTCATATGATCCATACAAATTGCTCTTCTCCTAGACCCAGAATAACATTTCAATAGTAATGTTTGAGTCTCTCCAGGAAACTCAAAGTTCAGTAAAATCTTTCCAGATGATTGGGTCATGTTGGATACACCAACCCAATAGTGTACTTAGGAATGAATCTGCTAGCTTTATTCTCAGAGAGTCCTTTAGGCATCTGTGAAATCCAAGCCCAGTGACACACATTGCACTCTTGTATATACAAGCTGACCGTGTGCATTGACTGAGCCAAAGCCTATCCTAGTTAGGGGGAGATTGTTTTGATTCAGTAGTGCAAAGAACAAATGAGTGTGTGAACTATGTGTTAATTAATTTAGACATGGCAGAGGATTGTGATTTAAATTAATTGGGACTGTGAGTGACATGTTTCTGACCCCACATGCTTGAGTCCTAAGATCTCATCATGATGTGCCCTCATCAGATACCTTCAGGGTTTCCTTTTTTCACTGGCCTGTAGGCTTATTATGTGCCAGTCACAGTCCTAGACTGGAAATGCCGGTGATTAATAGAGGCAAGTCCTAGTTCCTAAGGCACTAATACTCCACTTAAAGCAATTTAAAAAAGTATAAACAAACACATACAAAAAAAAAAAAGCTGTGGATCTGATCTGTCCTGTGTACATAATTATGAGGTTGTCATGATCAAGGGTAATGGGTCAGGAACTTTAGTTTGAGAAGCCTGGGAGGGTGTCAATGGAATATACTACTTTGAATGATATCCCAACATCTGGAGGGGTGGACTGTGAGGAAGGTGAAGCGAGAAGACATTCCAGAAGTTTCTACTAGTGCACTCTTGGTGTGTTGAAGGACAGGTCAAAGGCTTTTGTGGCTGTGACATAACAGGAAAGAGAAAGTTTGTCTAAAATAAAGGCCAGCTTTGTATGGCTTTCGAAGAAATTTGAGTTTAAGGGCTGGCATAACCAAAAGATCCTTGGACTTGTCTGCTTCACGAAAGTAGCGTGGAGGCCAGAGGCCTGGGGGGCTTCTGCTGGGGGCTGGCTCTTTTCCTGTAGCTCTGAGTCTAACAAGTGTGGCTGTGACCTGTTTTGTTTTATTTGTTTGTTTGTTTGTTTCTTGTTTGTTTGTTTGTTTTTTCTTTCCAATGGGAATTTGGCATACTTTTTCGTTTCTTCATTGTTGCTGGCTATCTAAGTGTCTGCATTCATGAAAAGCTGTAAATAATGTTTTGCTCTTTGAAACCCTTGATCATAATTTGGTCACACTGCTATATAATTTTTAAAGACTGATGTAATTTCCTAGAAATTTGACTGTATCAGATTGCTTTCTAAAACTCGGGACACGTTTAGTCTTAGTTAGGTGAGAGCATTAACCAGGTCCTTATGGCTTTCTGGGCTTCCCACCTGGGCTCATCGTGGTGGGGTCATCGTGGTGGGGTCATCATGGTGACAGGGCCAAGGACTAAGCTGGGTGTCTGTGCTCTCACAGAAAATGCTTCTCACATGCACTTTCAGAATAATTACTAAAAATTAAGTAATTATTGGTAATGGAAACGCTCCCAACTCAGATGCAGTTTTCCATCCGAGACCCCGCTCTGGTCTGACTAGAGGGTGTGTCAGAGTGCAGATGAATCCCATGGCTCTGGAAGTCTGGTGGGTGGATGCTTCAGTCCCAAGAATATCCCAGTCCGTCTCGTATGATCTGATGCATTCTGGACACTCACCTTAATGCTCGCACTATTATGCATTCATGATATTCTTTATTAAATTTAGAAAATATTTATTTTCATTGAAAGCTGGCTCAGGCTGTAAAGAAATTCTACTTTGGTCCTCTGGGAACTTTCACACATTTCATACCCAGAATCCATCAGAAGCAGGTTGCCAGTATATCCTAAATATGGGTCCTATATGAGTGAAAATGAGAAGAAGGGATTATGATAATTTATGTTTTATATTTTATGTTCCTTTACACTTTTTGTGTGTATCCACATGATGGAGATTACAAGAAGTCTTAAGATACACCATACAGAGGTGCCAACACAGACCAGACATTGACTACCTACTCAGGTCACAGGCTAACATGTCACAACTGTCCACTGGTCCTCTTCAAGCCTTACAAATGGTGTTCATTACATCCCCTAACATTAAGGCTAACCATATTTGTGAGATAATTTTGTACTTTGCTGAAAGTTTTTTTTTTTTTTATCAGCTATAGGTGTTTCCTGGTAGAATTTTTAGGGTCACCTACAAATAGAGATAGTTTGACTTCTTCCTTTTCAATTTTATCCCCTGGATCTCCTTCAGTTGTTTTATTGCTCTAGAATAGCCTTCAAGTACTATGTTGAATAGATATGGAGAGAGTGGACAGCCCTGTCTTGTTCTGATTTTAGGGGAATTGCTTTGAGTTTGCCTCCATTTAATTTTTGTTGGCTACAGGCTTGCTGTAAAGTGCCCTTTTCACAGAGACTGAAACCGCAAGCACAGGGCCAACACGGGTCTGCACTGTGTCCTCTGCATATATAGTATAACCTTCAGCTCAATATTTTTATGGGACTCCTGAGCCTGTGAATGAATGCATCTCTGATTCTTGTGGGCTTGGGCTCTTTTCTTTCTGTTGAGTTGCCCTGTCTAGCCTCCGTGTAATGGCTTTTGTTTTATCTTATTTTATTTCATTTCATGTTTGTTATCTTGTAGAAGCCTGCTACTTTCTAATAAGAGACAGAAAATGAGTGGATACAGAGGTGAGGGGAGGTGGAGAGGAACTGGGAGGAGTAGAGAGAGGGCAAATTGTAATCAGGATATATGAGAAAAGAATCTATTTTCAGTGAAAGGAAAATATTATTTTTTAAAGGCTAACCATTTGCTTGCTAGAATACAGGTTCCTGTGACCCCGCAAAGCCTCCTACATCAGGCTGTTCAGTTTCAGAGGGCAGGAAGCTGTGTTTAAAGGCCACCTCTCCCTGGCTGACTTACATGGATTTAAATGGAGAATGTGTGGGATAAAAAACAGGTAGGTCTTTTATGAAGTATTCCATGATTTTAACTGGTCAAGAAAGACAAAGACCCAGCAAACAAGTCTGGGGAAGAGCCTAAAAGTAGTCCAAAGGCAAAGTCATGACAAAAAAAAGCTACACAGGACAAACTCTGTAAGTAAGACCCAACTATAAGCTTATGGCTCCAGCTACAGTCTCTGAGAGACTGAAGATGCAAGGCTCCTTGGCCAGGGCAGCTCTTCAGGAGCTACTTAGTAAAGGACTTATCAAGCTGGCTTCAAAGCAAGGAGCACAAGAAATTTACACCAGAAACACAAAGGGCGGAGATTCCCCAGCTGCTGGCAAAGATGCATGGGAGGTTCAATCAACTGCACGTTTGGAGAAATAAAACTTTGTTAAATCAAAAAGGAAAAGAAAAGAGCAGCTAGGTCTAGAATAGTCAGCCCTTGACTGACATGTGAAGTCAGGGAAGATTTTGTGTGACTTGTCCCTCTCCTGCTCTGAATATACCCCTCCCTCTACTACTTCAAGCTTGCTCTCTGCTGCCATTGAGACACCCTTTGAGAAGAGAACGAGAATATCCGAGGGCAGAACCTGCCACTATTCCAAAGGACTTGTGCTTTGAAGAGATATGTTCTTAGGAGGCATTTGGGGATGAGGAAAATGAGGGTCCCCCCCCCGTAAACTATCAGATCACCCCATGTTATCTATTTCACTTCAGCCTCTGGTCAGTTTTGACCTCAGAAAACCAGAGAAAATGGATACACAGTGCATCTAAGTATCCCCGAAAAAGCACATTTGGAAACTTAATAACTTAATATTAATAGCATAATAATAGGGTCTTGGCTGAGTCCCTTCAAGCTACTCTTGAACGTGCTATTTCCCAGACATTTTCCGTTAGAGTTTGGCTATTTGAGACAAAGACCATGTCTGATATTGCCCAGTGGTGATAAAGCTTAGGCCTTATCTTTGTAGCAGGAGCTGTGCCTCTGCCAAGGGAGTGGACAGTTGAGTCATGAGGTCATTGTTCAGGCTGTGGCTGCTTGTGCTGGTCACAAAGACAACACTGCTGTTTCTAGGGGCTGTGATTGCCAAAACTACCATGGAAAATGAGCTGCTTTTCAGAAGGCTTTTGGGATTGGGAAATAGTGTCTTCCATGCTAAAACTCCTAGGGGAGATCTTTAGCATGGCAGGAATTTAGAATAGCTGTTCTTGGGCACATGGAAGCATACATTACAACATTGTGAGAGGCTTCTCAAAGGGAAGAAACATAACATAGGCTTTGTTTCACACTGGTCTGTGGATGCTTGTTACCAAGTGGCCTCACAGGTCAGAGACATCTTGCCCCAGCCTTTGTCTCTGCAAATGCAGCCCTCATGAAACCTAGCTGTGAACCACATGTAGACTCTCAGCCTTTGTCACCCCTGGGCATTAAGCACACGGTGCAGCATTCGTGTCTATGATTCACTTGCATGCTGAAGACATGTCTGATGTGTGTGTGAGCTTTACCTTGCCTCCATGAGGCAAACAGACTACTTACATTGGGTCTTCGATATATCATCTTTGACAAAAGAGAACAGATTGAATCAGTGAATCCAACACGCACATATTATTCCAAATTCTTTGGACACATCCCAGCCCAACTTAGACATAGTCTGAGTGGAGGTCCTAGAGATGTGTACTTTTAAAACATGCCCCGGATGTTTCAGGCATTTCCCTGGTTTGGTGTCCAGTCTATCAGATGGTCTTTAAGACCATTCTAGCTTTGACGGGGTAAGGGACAATATCTACCCTCGTTTATGTGGGATAAGTGAGCATGCTTTGCTGCTAATCATAGCCCCCATTGGGTTCCAATTAATTTGTTCACTTCTGCCAAATGTCACGGCTTATTCACTAGCAGAAGGCAGATTAATGATCATAAACCATTTGCCTGAGGAGCCTGCTAGGCCTTATTCATGCATATTGTTCCTATTATGTTTATGGAAAAGAGTTATAATAAGGGTCTAACACCCTTTGTCTAAGTGATGGACCTTCTGTGAACTTATTTAACTTCCATAGCATTATCATGTGGTTATTCTGACATCCATTTCACAGATGTGGAAAATGGGATATAAAGAGAACAAAGAACTTGCCCATGGTCCCACCGTTAAGTAGTGGGGCCAGAACTCAAACGTAAGCCGTGCACCCAAGAGCTGAACAGCAACCTCAAACTGTTTGGTTTGCTGTTGGCCCTTTCCTCTAGCGTTGAAGGGTAGTTGGAATGACTCTAGTAGACCAGCAGAGCCTGTCTGTTGTGCTGGCTGAGTTTGAGGTGTGTTGTGGGCATGTGGAATGCTTGGGTCTCACACTCAAGGAGAAAGCATGGCTGGAAGGACAGACTGAGAAGAAACAGCTCAGACGTGAGTAGCATGGAGTGAGTCGAGTGTAGAGGGCCAGGAGCATGGGAAGCAGCCATGGCAGTGTCCTCCTTCCTGGGCCAGAAGTCAGGGAAGGGCAAAGGAAAAGTCAGAGGACAAGAGGAGAGCCAAGAAATGGCAAGAACAGATTCTCTCCAAGGAAGGTGAGATCAGCACTGTCAGAAAGTTGGGTACATGGAAACCAGAGAGGATGTGAAAGGGTAACCGCTGTGGCATGGCCTTCAGGAAAGGGTTCCACAGCATTCAATGCTGAAATACTGAGTGTTGCATTTAATTGGCATTGTACTGTGTAAGTGGGAGGCTAATGCTATCAAAACCCTGTCACATCACAATGGCTAGATAGCCAGGCAGGTGGCTCTGCTCTCCTCAGAGGCCTTTGAAGTCAGTCTCTGCCTCAGCACTGGCTCATTTGCTGCATGTGTTCTGTCTCAGCTCAGGATAATCTCCCTTTCTGGGCCTAGCTACTGTTTATCTGTACAGCTGCTAGGGCAGCCAGACTGGCCAGGCCTGCTCACTCTCATTTCCATGTGGAATGCAGTGGGTTTACGTGTCTGGGGCAAGGCCCTGCCTCAGCTTTCTCACTCCAGGGTGATTCCCAGCTAGGCACGCAAGAGGCGATTGTGGACTTGCTTATCATCCCTAGAAACATGCCCTGCTCCACTGCCAAGCTGGGCAGCCCTGGCTGTCCTGGAACTCACTGTGTACCAGACTGGCTTTGAACTCACAGAGATCCCCTGCCTCTCTTTCCCAAGTGACTGGGTTAAAGGTGTGCACCACCACCACCACTTATCACCCAGCAACCACCTACTTTCTTATCACATCCCTTCCTCCTGGTCCTTGCCTTACTCAGCACTGGCTATGCCAATGTACAAGGGAAATGCATAAAATAGATGTCAGGCTTTGTCTTGGATTGGAGGGTAATTTTTTTTTAACTCACTAACTAGATCATTCTCAAGGGAAACTGAAGAGCCTTGGTGCTGACTGCAAGCCGGCATGGCAAGATGAGCAAGCTTTTCAGAAGACAGGTGGGGCTTTGAGAGCAAGGCGTCAAGGGAAGGCCCCCACTTCCCACTCAAACTTTCACACAGAAATGCAGAATAAAAAGATGAGGTTTTGTAAGAAAGTTTGCCTTTTGGTATAGACAGGAAATGGAAATTTTGCTTTTATTTCATTAGGCAGATCACTCTGTATGTGTGTGTGTGTGTGTGTGTGTGTGTGTGTGTGTGTGTGTGTGAGAGAGAGAGAGAGAGAGAGAGAGAGAGAGAGAGAGAGAGAGAGAGAGAGAGAGAGAGAGAGAGAGAGAGAGAGAGGTGAAATTTCCAAGTACCCTGTTGATGTGAACAAGTAGGTCAGGCCAAATCCATTGAAGTCCGGAGCTGAAGTGAATGCATACGTGGCCTGACCTTTTTCATAAAGTCTGCTCTATTGTGTAAGCTAGGGAGCCCTTCTGTTTGTCCCAGGCTACACACAGGCAAGTGGGAAGGGGGCTGATTTTGGTAACTTTTAGATTGTTCTTGTGCTCTTTGATGTGATGTAAATGTGGTGTCTTGTGTTTGTATGACTTCTAGAGATAGTAGGATCCCTGTGTTCACGTTACGCTGCTGCATCTCACAGCATCCACTTTAAAAACAAGAAGGGCGGGGCTATTAACCTGGTCTTTGAGACAAAGAAAACAAAGACCCAGAGAAGTTAAACAACTTGCACAAGCTCACACAGCTGGTAAAAGTCAGGGCTGAGCTAGCTAGCAAACATGTTGATAGTATTTATGCACCTTATGCTTATTCCCTAATTTATCAAGATCTTTCCAGTTGCTTCCATACTTTCCTTGGCTTTTGGGAGTTATTATTGTATAATCACTTGAAGAATGTACACTTCTAAAGTAATGTTCATATATATGATATGGATATATACATGTATATATATATATATCATATATATATATATATATATATATCATATATATATGCTGGGAGTACAGTCTACAGCACATGTGAAGAGACTAGAAAACAACTCTGGAGTTCCTTCCCTCTATTGGTTCTGGGGGTCAAACTCAGGTCACCTGGCTTGCATGACAAACACTTTTACCCTCTAAGCCATCTCAATGTCTCAGCTTTTAAAGATTTATGTCTCTTCACCACTTGACAAATAGCCTGAGTTCTGGATGTAAGGTTTAAATGTCCTTTGGGTTGATTCAAAACACCAAATACTATGCTTGTTCCAGTAAATGTCGGTGGATGTTGTTTCATGGGCCAAGAGCTTCTGTCCATACACCAGATGCCTGGGCAGCTGCTCTGCAAACCACATGGTGGTTTCCTCACACTGTCTGAGGGTGGGCATTGTTGTCCTTGTGCTGGAGGTAGAAACTGTGCAGGGCTGACTTACCCCAGATCCACGGCAGGCAGTCTGCAGGGTCAGAATGGAGCTCTGATCTTCTGGCCTCACACAAACACAAGTTTTCCTCTGGGTAGTCTCTTACAAACAAACAAATAAATAAATAGAGAAGGAAGGGAAGAAAAGACATGGGGAGGGAGGAAGGAAGGAAGGAAGGAAGGAAGGAAGGAAGGAAGGAAGGAAGGAAGGAAAGAAGGAGAGAAGGAAGGAAGGCTCAGCAGGTAAAGGTGCATGCTGTCAATCTGAGTTTAGCCCCCAAGACCCACATGGTAGAAGAGGATGACTCTCTACACTCTCTATAAGCTGTCCTCTAACCTTCATATATATACAGAGAGAGAGAGAGAGAGAGAGAGAGAGAGAGAGAGAGAGAGAGAGAGAGAGAACACAGGCAGACAGACATAGGTAGACAGAGACTAAGAGTAATAAAAGTCAGAAAATGCTTAGCCATGAACTTCTGTTGATGGTTCTTGTGACCCAGCCCTTCTTGTGACAGCCTAGGGAGCCATGCATCTTAGTCTTCTCCACAGGCTCTGCCCATTACCTTGGCTTAGTGGCACTTGTCACAGTTCCCTGGTTGTCGTGGCCCAAATGGGCTTTGACTGAACACAGCTGGTGATTCTGATTTCCATTCTCTCTCTTTCCATAGGAAGCACCATCTCCTTCCTCCTGCAGCTGTTGTCAGGTACCTATTTTACGCACTCTGGGCCATTGAGCATATTCATACTACCTACCATTTAGTCTCTGTAGAACCTAATACTATCTCTTTTACACAGAAGGACTACCTCAGACATTGAATGAGTGATATTAGGTCAGGGGAACTGCATAGGTTCAGTACAGACAGCTGATGCCAATTCATTGGCTTATACCAATGGCTGTTGAAGAGCCTGAAGAGATATATTATCTCACAAAACTAGCATCTGCTCTGTGTCTGTCAAAGAGCTCAGCCCTATTACCTTTGTATGGCCCTATATTACAGTGGCCAGTGTAGAGGTGATAAGTATGCAGGTCACTTTCCTCAATTACCCAATCCACACCTGAGGCAAGACCACTATTGAGTCACTACTCAGTCATGCATGATTAACCATTCCCACACAGCATTCGAGACAGACGTTACCCAGAGCTTAACACCAACATTTAAGAGTGTGTATTTGCTCTGCCTATGTTGCTCTAGTGTGTGTGTGTGTGTGTGTGTGTGTGTGTGTGTGTGTGTGTGTATCCACATATGTAAGTTTGACAATAGGGCAGCTGGAGCACGAGACCGCAGCATTGCTAGACAGAAGTATGTCAGTAATCAGCAGAATAAATCCTCTGGTTGTTAAAAGAGCAAGATTAGGAGGAAGTATAATGACCCAGCCAGTGTGAAAGTATTCAGTATTCATTTTTAGGTAGGGTTCCATACCTAAAAATGGCTGTAACAGTAAATTCTAGATTGTGTGTATTTTACCACATCTTTTTCTTCCTGTTTGTTTGTTTGTTTGTTTGTTTTGCCCTATTCTGGCTTATTTTGTTTTATTTTATACCTGTTTGTTTTCTAATGAGAAAGAGAAAGAAAGGGTGTGGATTTGAGTTGGGGGTGGGGTGGGTGGGAAGGAGATGGGAGGGGTTCAAGGAGCAGAAACCGTACTCAGAATATATTGTATAAAAATAAAATAAAAAAACAACTTTTCAACTAAAATAAATTAAGCTAGTTGGTGTTGCTACTTCCATGGTGAGTAGTGGGAACATGTAGACATTTGGAGAAGAGTGGAGAGGTAGCTCAGGTAACACTTGTTACCTATGTTTTTTTCCCCCCCCAACTCCACTGTAAATATTTACCCTGATCTGAGATGAAAGGAGCAGCTCGCTACATTTGTGACTCACTTACAGTGGATCAGGGTGAAGGAGCGTCCACAGGTGCTCATTGAAGGCCGTAATATCCAAATACAGTCTGAGTGCACACAGACCACTACATCAGCCATTGTTCTGGTCTATTCTGTGCTGCCAACACAAGAATACCACTGACTGGACTGTTGATGCAGAACAGAAACTCACCGCCTCAGAGTTAGTGGTGGGAAAGCCAAGGTCAGCATTGCCAGCAACTGGTTGCTGTATTTCATGGCAAAGAGAGAAGAGCAATGATGAACCACCCCCACAAGCCTACTCACCAAAGAGGATGTGCTTCCACACCCCAAAGATCTCTTACTAGCTCCTTTAAATACAGCCATGTTGGAAATGTGAAACCTGGAAGGGGCATGTTTAACTATAATAGCCATTATTGATTGTCCAGGACAGATCCAATTAATTCTCAGCTGCTACATGATGCCATCCAACTCTTAACTTTGGACTTACATAAACTAACTAAATGCCTGTGAACTTGGGGTAGGGGATGGCCCTGGGGATTGAAACCAGAGCTGTGTGTGTGATAGACAGGTACTCTATCACTGAATTATACCTCCTAACCTTTTCTAAAATTTTATCTTGAGTCAGGATCTTACTGAGTTGCCAAAGTGGCCCTGAACTTGTGATCCTTCTGCCTCATCTTCTGAGGTCGGTGGGGTTACAGGAATGCAGCACCATGTCTGGCTACTATGAATCTTATCCTTATTGTATTCAGCATCCTTGTTCCTCCCACTTCCCAGTAAGACATCCATCAGGAATAGGATAAGCATTTTAAAATTATTAAGTGAACAAGCAGAGCTGATATATGATTTGTCTTTCTATTCATCACAGTGCCTAGACCACTCTTACATATACAGTGCTTGGCTATTGTGATATTTTGGATAAAGTGATATTTTAGATTAGAAGCAGGGCCCACAGCCTGTTAAATGCCACCCTCTTGCTATGTGTGCTGACTATTGCTAGTAAACAACATCTAAAGAGTAGAAAAGACAACCACAGGGTGGTGGCACACACCTTTAATCCCAGCACTTGGGAGGCAGAAGCAGACAGATCTCTGTGAGTTCAAGGCCAGCCAGGGCTGTTACATAGAGAAACCATATCTCAAAACAAAACAAAACAAAACAAAACAAACAAACCAAAAAAACTAAGCCTACATACAGAGAGTAAAAAAAGACCGTGCTGAGTGCTGAGGTCTACCTTGGTGGCAAGAAGGGACAGATAGCATGAGAGGAATGGGAAGAGGTGGAAACCAGAAAATTGGGCCTCAGTGTTGAGAAAGTGTGCTAGATTGGGACTGAGGCCAAACCATGTTTCTTACTCTGGGGCTGCTTGGTTTAATTTGCTGGAGGTAATTGCTGTAATTACTCTTTGTGTCTTTAGTAGCACTTCTTAGGAGGACAAAATGACCCATCAGGGCCCCCTTGAAGAGCTTGGCATTCATAGAAGCCTCTTCCTGGAAATGTTGGAGCAGCATATTAGGAATACTGCTTTTAAGGGGGGAGAGCAGCACCCTAAATAAATAAGATTGTGCTGTGCTGTGATTCCTCTTCCCAAACAGTTATTAATCTTCCACTCTGCATATTCTTTCCAGGCCCTTGGAACCAGAGTGATAGTAAGTGGCTCCACCTCATCCTGTTTCTTTTATAGTAGATGATAACAGAGATTCAAAAATTCCTTGCAGTTTAAAAAAAAAAAAAGTGTGCCATATGGATTAAGATGTGTCTAATCTGGTGTAGGCGCATTCATGTGTCACTCTGGCACTTTCCACCTTGGTAAACATTTCTATTTTTTACTACTGAGTTTGCAGCCAACAGTATTCATTATTTTTAATTAAAAAGGTTCTGTGATCTCTTTTCCAAATATGGTGCTAAGAATTCTAGGGGGAATACCACAGCTTATAAAAAGAGTGAGTTGTGGAGTTGTTTAGAGCCTTATTTATGCACTTCCTATTAGGTAATGTAATAATCAATTATGATCAAAGTAATCTAAAAATAGCAGCTTGTTTCCATCATATGCCACATGGTTAGCTCTACTATTTTCCAGGCATAATCTGATAAAGTAACTACCATTGATCAGGTTCTTATTATAGCAAACACGCTCAGCGCCTTACATACAAAACTTCACAAATGCTCTCTCTGCAAGAGAGCCGTTACCAATATCCCCATTCTACCAATAAGGAAACTAGGGCATACTCTACTTACAAACAGATTCAAAGCTAAATAACCAGAAAGAATCAGCCCTGAGATTTTAGCCCAGAGTGTCTCTGGAGCCTCAGCTCGTTTAGTTCCTACCTTGCCCTCCCTCCCTTGAGCCATCAGTAGGCATAAACCAGTTTGAGAAGTCAAAATTAGAAAAAAAATTCTTGACCCAAATACCATTAAGTATAGTATGCATTGGCAATAGACAGGACATAGCCTATCTGTGAAGATGGAGGACCCTTATATCAAAAGCTGTGATTCCCATCCATCCTCAGGGTACTGGAGGATACTAGAGCCTCTACATTGATGAAGTTAACCTTCTCATCTCCAAAGCAAATTAAATTCAACCTGAAAATATAGGACTTGCCAAATTCTGATGTGTTTCTTAGGAATTAATGGGCCTATAAACTTTTTGCTTCTTAAGTGTCTCTTAAAGACAGGAGACCACATCATCTTCTGTTGTCTCTTGCTCCCTTGTCCTCTAGTTGCCATGTGCCACTTCTTTTGGGGTCAAGGATTGCCTGAGAATTCAACTGGAGAGACCCCAGACCAATGTCCCCATTCCCTATGTGTTAGTTTGCTTCACTTTTCAGCATTTATTTCTTTATCCAAAAATAATAAGGAGCACAGGGCTGGAGAGATGGCTCAGCATTTAAAAGTGCTTGCATCTTAAATATGAAGACCAGGATTCCAATACCCAGAGCCCACCTGTAACTGCAGCCTTGAAAGGTGGACAGGAGAATCCTTAGAGGCAGCTGCCCAGTGATATTAGCCATGTTAGTAAGGTCTGGGTTTGCTTGAGAGACCCTGCCTCAATGAATAAGGCAGAAGAACAATTGAGGATGACTCCCAAAATAAACTTGGCACCTCCACACCCACAAGCATGCATGCACCCACATGTACACATATGTGCCCACACGCATACACATGGGGTGGGTAGGGTAAGAATGAGAGAGAGGGGGAGGGGGAGGGAGGGAAGAGGAAGAGAGAAAGAGAGAATGAGGAAAAGTAAGAAATACTATAAAGTCACCTCAGAGTTCTTGGAAGTTTAAGCAAGGGATATTGAGTGCCCAGCACGGTGCTGCTGGCCTGTTGCAAATGCTAGGCAATGCATTCTAGTTCTGTTCTCACTCACTTCCCCTTGCACCATCCATCGCACCATAGTGTGAGAATGCTGGGTTTTGCTGATCAAAAGCAATTTTTAAAGCTTTCTTTTTTATATATTCTGTGTGTCTTTCGCATCATGCATCTCAAGCCCACTCATCTACTTGTCCCTTCCTATTCGTCCTCTGTCCTTGTAACCTCCCTACAAATATAAAATAAAATAGCATTTAGGGCTGGAGAGATGGCTCAGTCATTAAAGGCTAGGCTCACAACCGAAATAAAATTTAAGAGGAAAAATAAAAAAGACAGAGAAAAATCTCGTTATGGAAACTGTAGAATGACACTGTTAGTCACACAGTTTACCCTTTTATCTATATATCTTGCAAGTTATATATGTCTATATATCATTGCACAGTCGTTGGACTGGTCCAAGGCCTTTGGCTTCTGCTACACTATTGGTACTGGACCTCACTAGGACTCTTCTTGGACATCCTGTTGTTGCCCTGTGTTGTGGAGATCCTGAAGCTTTGGGTCTGCAGGTCTCACCCTTCACATGCTCCAGCAGATCATAGATGGGGTGGGATGTTGGGGTGGGCCAACTCATAACCCTGGTTCTGGGGGTCAGCTACCCCACTGTCACACCCCAGGGCCAGCTCACCTGTACCTCCACCAATAGGGTCAGCTCACTTGACTAACACAGGCAGGGCAAAGTGGGGGAGGGCATCTTTCCCTTGCCCTCATCACCAGGTGGCAGAAGCAGGGGTGTCTGCAGAAGGGCCAACTCACCTGTGCCTCTGCCAACAGCCCCAGCTCTACTGTGCTGCTGAGGTGAGGAGCAGGGCCTGCTTTCTTGAATGCTGCAGCTGGGAAGGCAATTCTTTGCTGGTGGTCAAAGGTACTCCCTTGTGTAGTTCTGATATTCTTTCAAAGACTAATGAGTTGCTTGCATATGGATGCTTTTTTATTCCCATGGTTGTTTGAACATAAAGTATGAGACTGGAATTGTTTCATGTGTGTGTACAGCAGTCAAAGCTATTGATAGTACTCTTGGCCTGTTGTGTTCCTTCAGATCCCAGTAGATTGAGGACCATAAGTATATTTCTATCAATATCCATTCTTTAATCATTAGTTTATTTAAAATGAGGTGTTCATAGGTTAATATCAGGATTTTCAATTCAATTTCGTTGGTCTACCTGTCTATTTTTGTGCCAATACCAAGCTGTTTTCAGATATATAGCTCTATATTAGATCATTAAGTCAGGGATGGTGATGCCTCTAGAAGTTCCTTTATTGTACAGGATTGTTTTGGCTCTCCTGGATCTTTTATTTTTCCATATAAAGTTGAGTATTATCCTTTCATGGTCTATGAAGAATTGTGCTGGGATTTTGATAGGAATTTCATTGAATCTGTAGATTGCTTTTGGCAAGATTGCCATTTTTACTATGTTGATCCTGCCTATCCAAGAGCATGGGAGATCTTTCCATTTTCTGGTATCTTCCTTAATTTCTTTCTTGAAAGACTCAATGTTCTTGTTTTACAGGTCTTTCACTTGTTTGGTTTAGCATTACCCCAAGATATTTTATGTTGTTTAAAGTATGTGTACCTGTATGTATGTGTACATATTTGTGCATGTGTCTATATGTGCATACATGTATATGTGTGTACACATGTGCATTATATGTGTGCATGTGTATTGTAAATATGTATGTAAGTGTATTGTGTATATTTATGTACATATTTATGTGTATATGAATTGTGTATATTATGCTTATGTGTAAGGGAGTACGTGTATATGTATGTGTATATGAACATGTATACATACAAGATTAGAAAGTGTGTGCTACAACATACTAGGTACACTGCTAAGTACTACAAATGCTGCAGTCAACAAAATACACCTACATCATATACTACATGGAATTTTTAACTTTAGTGAAACTCAGTTTGAAGACTTAAAATCAAATTCAATATGAGCATATTCTGGACTACCTAGTGACCATCTTGAATCTAACTGTTGCTGTGAGGCTTTTGTGCCCACAGTGGCATGTGGCCATTGATGCCCTGGCATCAAATAATGGATTTTGTTTAGCCCTTATTAGCTCAAATGACAGAGGTGACTATAATTACAAATGATCCCTTCCAGCTGAAGCCAGGACAGAAGACATGATGGGGAGGCATTGGTGGCAGTCAGGCATTTGGGCCTGAGGAGGCAGAAGCAAGGAGGAACCTGAGCTACTGCATGCCATTCAGCAGAGCAGGCAGGACAAGCTCAGGAGAACCAGGCCATAGGAAGGCAACGACTTTCAACACAGCATAATTACATGGATTAATGTGATTCATTTGGATTTTATTGGCTTTGTGGCCTTGTTTATATTATCAGTTATAAATTTGTGCTGATTTTATAGCAATGTAAGAGTTTTAAACATAAGGCATTCATAGTGTTGTAATAATAATAATAACTTTTGCTAGCCCTTGGGAGGCCTGAAATAAATTCCCCTTTCTGTAAAGGAGGCCACCATCATTATTCAAGTGCAAATGCTTGCTCCAGAGAAAGGTTGCCCTCAGGTAAAATTATTCCTGTATATATGAATACTTTAGAAAAAATAACCCAGCTATATCCTGATTTGTCAGGGGAAAAGAGAGTAGTGTGGAGAACCGTAGCTGTTTTTACTCCCTGATCTTTTTTATTTTTTGTACTTGTGAGCTATCATGACAGAATTGTCATGTACCTATTTCCTATAATTATTTTTTAATTAATTGATTAATTTTGAGACACAGTCTCATACAGCTCAGGCTAGCCTCAAACTCACCATGTAGCCTTGTCATTGGGGTAGCTCTGGAATCCTCAAGAAGGGAGACTGAGCTACCCATCCTCGATAGACAATGGTGACAGGCCTGTTTGCAAAAGACAAAGGATGGAGATTCAAGCAGCCTGAAGACATTATTAAGTCGAGTAAAGAGGTCCAGTGCCCCCTGCCCCAGTTCTTCCTCCAGGGCCGACCATGACGTTTAGGATTAGATAGAGGGCAAGGGGTATGCATAACCTTGGCAAGGTGGATTGCCATCGCCTTTTAGACTCCGGTCTCTCCATCAAGTTCGTCTGACAAGTCAGAACTATATAAAATGTCTTTGCAGGGGAAAAGTTGTCCTTGGACTTGGTATCAGGCCTTCAACTTTTCTCTTCTACCAGCATGAGATTCTTAGGGACTTCCAAACTACTGGCTTCCATCGCTTCAATACTCTTGAGACCAAAGGGAAGGCCATGGGTGTCTTCATTCCTGCCAGGATAGTTATAACTGAGGATGGCCTTAAACTCTGACCCTCCTCACTCTGCCTCCCAAGCAGAGAGCCTTTACAGGCATGTGCTACTGTGGCTGGTCCTCATAATCATTTTTAAAGGGAAAAAGTTCACGAAACTCCTTCGTCCTTGCTATTTCCCTGTGTCTGTACAGGGACACTCATGGCCCCCTGGAATCTCCTCCCTCTAACTCACACTTGTTTCTCACTATATACTGCTCAATTTCAGCCTTTGGGTTTTAAAGACATTAGTATTCAGGCCATCTTAAGCCTGTCCTGAGATTAGAGAAAGAGATGACCCCTGTAAGGTAATTAGCATGTTCTGCAGTATAATATAGCAGTGTTTGATCTTCCCTCTAGAGTCGAGCTCTGGGTCAGCATTGAGGCACGGCTCTCTGCTAGCACCCAGATGGTACCATTTGTAGGCTGACCACACGCCTCCCCCATTTGTCTGGGTTCATAACTGATATCTCACCTCATCTATTAACAGCTCCCCTTTCACTCTCGTTCTGATGGCAAATTATAAGCAGCTCCAGTTCCGCAAAGAGCTTGGCCTGTGGCCCTATTAAATCCAATTAGGGCTGTTTCAGTTATTTTCCTCATTAACCCTCTGTTCTCACTGAACCGGTAGATGTCTAAAGATGTGATATCCATAGATTTTTTTATAATGCCTCTCTGAGACTCTCAGAAAATATATAGTAACAGTGGCAGAAAGCCGGTCACTTCAGAGCAGTGACTGACTGTGTTTCATCAGCAAACTATGAGCTGATGAGAACATTTGACATCCAGGTCAGAGCCTGAAAATCTTGACCAGTTAGACATATTCTTCCTTCCAAATGTTAAAAGAATAAAATCACACTACCTTGTCCCGCTGGACACAAATGCATAGGTGATCACAACCAAGGCTCAAAAGGTTGGGCTAGCGCCTGCTATTTTGAATATGAGTTTCACTTTTGTCAGAAATGTATTTTAGTGGTAGAGCTGAGACATAAATCCAGTGGCTGAGCTTTAGTGACATCCAGTAGAGTGAGGCCTGTGGACATACATGAAACCTGTGGGCATATATGAGGTCTATGGACATAGATAAGGCCTGTGGACATATGTGAGAACATATCTGACTATTCAACAACAGCAACAGTCTAGTTTGCCCACAGCCCAGGCCTCATTTTATTCCTGTCTCTTCCTCTTTGACTGTTTGACCTGACCCTCCCAGCCCTCCCAGAGGAGAGAAGAGGGAAATTTCTACTTGTGTTTTTCCAAAAAAAAAAAAAAAAAATCACCTGCTTTCTATACCACTTAGCATAGATCCTAGCAGCCTCCACTATGACTGTTCCTCTTTCCTTAAGAACTTTTACTCCTTTGCTTAAAGGAATACCACACTGCTTCTCTTTGGTATATCTGAATGGGCAGCATCACAGCCTATGGCTGATTATGAGTAAAATAGGGGTTACTTGAAATATTGGGACACTGTGACATTTGGTCTGGTAGTTCAGATGGATGGGAGGGCAATGGGTTAAACATGGATATGCTCGGCTAAAGGATAGTCGATGTCCTGGAAGCACAGAAAAGACCTAACAGTCACACAAATATTCAGAATAGCACGCAGTTGTAAACTTCTGAATGATGAGATTAAGGAAATGACCAAGTTGGGACAGTGTTTGCTACACAAGCATGAAGACCTGAGTTCAATTCCCAGTACCCACAGAAAAAGCCCATGGGTGAGGGACTTAGAGTCCCAGTGCTAAATGGGTAGAGACAGGACTCCTGGGGCTTTTGCCAGTGAGCCAGCACAGCTTAGCTGGCTACTTCCAGATCCCAATGGAAGACCCTGTCTCAAAAAAGAAGGTGGGTAGCTCATGAGAGCAATGCTTGAGGTTGTCCTCTGGCTCCCACATATATGTGCATATATGTGTATGTACTCACCCACACTGGAACACGCACATGTGTGCAGGCAAACAAGTACATATGGATTGTGTGTTACTGGAATTTTCCATTTAATATTTTCAGACTGTGGAAAGTGGAACAGTGTACAGGAATCCTTCACTGCATTGAAATTAGGTGTGTGTGTGTGTGTGTGTGTGTGTGTGTGTGTGTGTGTGTGTGTGTGTGTGTTTCTGTGTGACTAAAGAGGTAGTGAGTGGTAGTGGTGGTGGTGGTGGTGTGTGCATGCGCGTGAGAGAAAAGAGAGGCATTCAGACACTGGAACTAGAAGTTCCACTAAGGCAGAGTTATCTGCCCTCCAACACTCAAACCAGTGCCTGATGCTCAAAACTTTTAACACTAAAGGAATGTCATGGGGGCCAGATGTAGACAACTGGAGGGAGGGAAAAAAATCAGGAAAGTGTTTGCTCTTGTGTACATTCTTCTTTGGCGATAGTGAAAATCTGCTGGGATTGGATAGTAGTAATGAATGCACACATTTCTGAACATTCTATTAGGCACCATTTCATATTTTATTATATATTTTATTATAATTTATAGTATATTTTATTATAATTATTCCATCATGTTAACTATGCTAAGGAATAAATTTAACAGAAATTTCTGTGCATGGCTATACCATGCTTTCGTCATGCACCCTGCCCTCCTATTCGCTCTTGCCATCTTCCATTTTCTTTTTTACCCTGGGTTTCTTCTCCCTCCCCTCCCCTCAGGTCATTAAATGAATTAATTTTATGGAATGTTAACTAAATTTTATTTTTATTTGCAAAGAAAAAGAATGGATCCATCTTACACATTCTGTGCTGCTGTAGTTGTGTTTAATAACGGTGTCATTGGGGTGAAGGATGATTGCTTTTCTATACCAAAAGAGTCTAAATAATTGCTGCCCACAAAGCATGGTTTTTGGGTCACTCGTTCGTCTAGGTTGTGACCTGGTGGAGCCTGAGATATTTGGATGTAGAGGGAGTTGGAGCATGGGAAATACAGTGGAGTCTTTCTGGGATGGTAATTTCGTTGCTGCTGCTTGTGAATGGGGGATAAGAGTAACTGGTCTGTCAGAGTTGAGGCAATCAATGTGGTGTTCCTCAATTTTTAATAGTGGAAGAATGAGACCTCTGTCAGGGGGAGTCTTAGTTCACACCCCTCCAACTCTTTTGTCCTGTGCTCCCGTTAAACCCATTCAAAGTCTTTATGAGTCTGTTACCCATCAGAGAATCAAACCTGTCAAAATAGATTCATGCCATCACCTGAGACATTTAGCCAGCCTGTGACAACGAATCTGGAGAGATTTGTCAGAATTCATGTAGTTTAGCCACGTGGTAATGGCCAACAGGTGATTGTATTGAGTCATTCCAGTCAGCAGAGGCCATGAAGGTGGGTTGTTTCTGTTTTGTTTTGTTTTTCATCCTCCCCAATACAAGGTCAGGTAGAGTTTTAAAACTACATCTTCCCATATCTCTGCTGGTTTTCTTGTATGATCTTTTCTTCCAAGCAGGAGACAGAAATTAGTCTGAGAAGAGTATGGCTGGCTGTGTGACCAGGCAGAATCCCTTATTGTAGCTGAAGGACTTTGCTGAAAGGACTAGGACTCTGGCCTTCTCATCAGAAAAAGAGTTTGAGCTTTTGGAGTTCGGAGTGTATCACCTTTTTGTGTTTGTAACAGTTTGTGAAAGGCACATGGTAAATCCAGTTCAAGTTAAACTGTCTTGATACTTTGTATCCAGTTCAAGTTAGACTAACAGTGTCGATACTTTGTATCATTTTATGTTCAAGCGTATGAATCATTGGTGTTTAAGTAGTCTGACATTCTAGCATTCTGTAGAAGAGAATCAGAAAGGAGTTCCCCAGAAGCATAAATTCCCTCAGAAACCAAGCCAGAAAAGAAAGGAATCTGAAAATAGTAAATACGTAACTAAGATTTCTTTGCTTTATTGCTTGTGTGACATTTAGCATTAGAACTCAGGCCAAAGCCAAGCAATGGTGGTGCATGCCTTTAATCCCAGCATTCAGGAGGCAGAGGAAAGCAGATCTCTCTGAGTTTGTGGCTAGCCTGGTATATTGAGAGGATTCCAGGACAGCCAGAGCTATATAAGAAGAGAACTTCTCAAAATAAACAAACAAAATTCTCAAGCCAAAAGACATCCCAGGATACTCCATGGCAGCTTTTGTATAGTCAATTTTAGCTTTAGTTTTTTTTTTTTTTTCCCACCCTCTTTATTTGTGCCAGGGTTGTTATTGTAAGTGAACTTTAACATTATGTGCATGTGAAATTTGCATGGGTAGATTTTGTTTTGTTTTTGTCCACATTTATTTGTGGATGAATAAATGTAAAATAGCAGCATGTCACAGTGTGAGGTTTGCACATGCGCATGCACTGTGTGTGTGTGTGTGTGTGTGTGTGTGTGTGTGTGTGTGTGTGTGTGTGTGTGTGTAGGTCAGAGGACAATTTGTAGAACTTAATTCTCTCCTTTTACCACCTGGATCCTGGGTGTCAAACTCAGACCATCAGACATCAGACTTGGCACCAAGCGCCTTTACCTGCTTAGCCATTACACCACCTTGAACCTGTGTCTTAGCATGAATGGTATTCATAACATTTGTAATGAATCCAGTGATTGCTTTGTGCCAGCCTTTGTATCTAGCATTTCATTTTGTATTTCTTATTTACTTCATGCAACTAAACTGTAATTGTTAATATCACATGTTACAGGTGAGTAGATTTCTATCCAAAGACAGTAGGTCATTGTCTAATACTGTGAGTATCCACAAGTCATGATTGCAGGCTCTTTGCAAACTTGAGAGCAGTGCTCGTGCCTGCTGCTTCCCATCGAAAGCACAGGGTGCTTGATCCGAGTCATGTCCACTCATCAGAAAAGAACTGGGATTACTACATAGAAGGCATTCAAGAACACTTTGGAAAGCTAGTCAGATGAGATTTCTATCAGTATGTATCTCAAATTATCACCAGAAATCCTCAGTCATGTTATTAATAGCATAGGTATGCCCAGTTATATTATTCTCGCCATAGCTCCCTCCCTCCATGACATCATCCAATAATTACCAGTCATTCTTTCTTCCTCTCCCTGGTTCCCTCACACCCTTCAGTTACTTTTCTTCTGATCACCTCCTTCATAGGGAATAATAACCCAGATGGATAAAGAGGGCTGACTGTTCATATAAAAGTGCTGTGAAATACTGACCCACCGGAAAAGGTGGGACCTTGATTATGCTCTTGGCTCTTGAATACTTAGAGTATAATGTGTAGGCAGCAATATTGATGTCACTTGGGGTCCCAACAGAAATAGAGACTTAGTGTTTATCCAAATTGGCTGAATCATAATCATTACTATGACCCTACTCCCAAACCCCAGCTAAATTTTGGCACATGAACATTTGGGCAGCTTGGCCCTTTCCATGCTGCAGTCAAGATATGGCATGGGCCGTTCCACAGACTAACTCCAAGTAAGAGATAGACAGAACCAGTAGATAAAGGACTCTGCCTGCGGTTAATTTGAAGACACGATAAGCCAAGGGGAAGAAAGAGCTCAGAAAATTCCTCAACACAAATAAAGAACACCCATATAGTCTAAAGCCAGCAGACTCAATTATACTGTCAACATACAGCTGTAGTAAGTCCAACTTGGGAACAGTTAAGTAAAAGCCAGGTGACCAAGGTCATGAAAGTCATTTAAGAGAAGTCATTACAGAGAGATTTCCTGAACAAAGCTCATAAGCAGTGTGTCCTTCAGGGATGAGAACAGGTAAAAAAAAAAAAAAAAAAAAAAAAAGCTCTCCACTCTGAAAAACAGTTTGGTTTATTTGACTTAATTTTTTAAAAACCCTAAAAACCCTAGCTCTCTTATCTACTTTGGGTTTCATTAGCGTCAGTAGATGTGTGAAAGAATTTATCACATTTGAAATTTCCATTCAGCAAATGGCCAGACCTTTGTCTTCTGTTCCATTGTTTTCCAAACTGGTGCATAAAAATAACGCTTTGCTTGCAGCTGAGAGCAGGCAACTTTAACCTCCTGTCATTTCCCAGCCTCACAGTACAGCCATTCTCTGCTCCCCAAGCCTCAGCTCAGCAAGCTCCCCACTCCTTCGCCCTCTTTACCCCTTATGGATAGCTGTTGATAATGCTTACGTTTCGAATTCTTTCCATATTTCCTGGTGAGGATGGGGAATTAATTGCATACTGCATCTTCCCTACCAGAGCTGCTTAATATCCTATCTGCACGATAGTGTAGTTACTGATTTAAAAACCAATTCTTGAAGAAAAATGTCATGCTTCCTAGAGATTATAAGTAAATAGACCCAGGCAAGCAGCGGTATATTTCTGTCACTCTTCAAATATTCTGATATGGAGAAAGAAATAATTTTTTGTTTGACTTTCAAAGGGCAAATGTTGCATAAACTCAGGCTCATGGTCTTGTATTTTAAAAGCACTATCTTTGAAAAACATTATGATATTGTAAGGAATGGACACTGTAAAGCCACAGGCTGGGCCCTTCTCACAGTGTAGTTACTCTAGAGCAGTTGAATGACTGACTAGTTTTATCACCTGGCATCTTGGTAGTAGAGGCCTTCATCTTTTTACTTCATTTAATTTGAAAAGATGACATAACAGTCCTCTTTACACAGTTCCTACTATGGATCACAAGCATATACACACAAACATACATATGTACACACACACACACACACACACACACACACACACACACATATATATATATGTTTGTTTGTACATGTGCATATACATACATACATACATATACACACACACATACATGGGTCCATGTATAGATGTATTGTATATACAGTTTTCAGGCTCAGGACAATTTTATTGTTAATCATATGAAGGGCTGAGGAGATGGCTCCATGGGTAAAACACTTGCAACCCAAACATAAGGAACTGAGTCGAGTCCATGTAAAACTGGGCATGGTGACATACACCTATAATGTCAGCTGTCCTAGCATGAGGTGGGAGAGAGAGAGAGGAGAAATCTCAGATTGTCACAGGTCCTCCTTTATGGTTTATATAGTGATGAACAAGAGTATCTGCCTCAAACAAGGTGGAAGGTAACCTCCACACAAACACCATGGCATGTACACGCCCAGATTCACAGACATGAACATACACATATGGGAGAGTTGGGGGGAATTTCCTTTTTTTTTAACATATTGTGAATAAAACCTTCAGAATCACTTTCTGAGGCTTAGAAACAATGAGTTTGTGACTCATAAAAGAAAAGACACCTTAAAATCATGTAACCATAATATGTGGAGAGAACGAGAGTTTCTGTCTAACCTTCAAACAGGGCAGGTTAGGTAACTTGCTTTGTAATTATTAAGAGTGGTGAGAGTTTCCACTAAAGTTACTTTTACAATTGAGAAACTATAACCCACCAGAAAACATTATGTAAATTTAAATGTCAGCCATGAAAAAGTAAGATAAGACTGTAAGTTGTGATTTAAAAAGAAAAGCACCAATTCCAGGTCATTTGAAAATTGTGAGTACATACTAAAGATGTGGTTTTTTGACACTGGGCATGATTACTGATGCTATTCAAGAGGAGTGGTAGGTGTACTCTTTGACTTTCAAGAAAAAGAACTGGACATCTTCCTTGCTGTCATAAAAGAATACTGGTTACTTGTTTTTTAGAAGCATGGGATGCTATCCCATTGGGTTGATTTGGAAATCAGCATGGAAAGGCTGGCATAAGAAAGGTGGAGAGGGGCTGGAGAGATGGCTAAGCAGTTAAGAGCACTGGCTATCCTATCAGAGGACCTAGTTTTGGCTCACAGCATCCACACAGTGGCCCACAACCTTCTGTAGCTCCAATTCTAGGGGACCAAATGTCCTTTCCCATCCTCTTCAGCCATTGTAAGCATGTGGTGCATAGATAGACACTCATAAAATAAACAAATCTAAAAGAGAAGAAAGGGTAGAGAACTGAAGAGAAAGAAGGGGAAAAGTGCATGTTGGGAGAGGGACATGCAAGGACAGGACAATCCAAAGCTCTGCCCTGATAGCAGGTAGGAAAATGGAGACCAAGGGACAGCACGCCCACCCTCTCTTCCTCCAGAGAAAGTCTCATTGCCGTTTTCTGCTCACCCCTCTCCCAATTTGGGATAGAGGGATCAGGGCCCTCCTGGAGTCATGGCCACATGGTAGAAGATGTTCCTTAGAGTCCATTAGAATCTTCACTGACAGAAATGTCACACTGAAAGTCTTCAGCTTCTCTTAGGACTTTGATCTTAATGTTGAATCTGCGAGCAGGTGGAGATTAAAATGTGCACAATATTCTCTGGGTTGTTAAGCTGCCTGCCATGTGTGCCAGGGAGCAGATAACCTCTGCGGTTGGATGCTCTGTCATGACCCTTCCCTAGTCCCATCCTAGGGAAGCCAGGCGAAAAGTTGGGGAAAACAGTGTACGCAGTTGGATGGGAAAGACTGACACAATTATCTTAGAGTAGATTCTCTGCCTGAATGATTGCTACCATTCCCAACATCCTTTGGAGGTTGTTTAGGAAGGGACTTTGTCTGATTGGAGAGCTGTGATTGGGGACAAGGGCCTTGTAGAACTGGCCTTCGTAAATGCATTCTCCTCTGTTAATCACTCGTCTACACCCACACACTGTCCATGCTAAAACTGAGAGCTTCAGAACTGGGCTAGTCCATTCTGATTTTAACTGATGAAGCAATAGATCTACCGAGGGTAAAGTGCTTGTTCTGAGGTGTTTACGGAGCTCCCCAAAAGCCTAGACTAAAACCAAGGCTTCTTGTCAACAGTATACTGTTTCCTGTCTGCTCACCATGTGGTTCATTTTTATGTGGTTATTTTTAACTACACTGAAACTGCCAGAACCTGGACTAAACCTTATGCTAAGATAGGATTCATGTGACCTCTCTCCATGAAGAACCCATATTCTGGGAATGAGAGAAGGGGGTTCATTGGTAGCATATTTTATAATTTAAAATCATTAAGATGGGGACACTCTCAGTTATAGAGACCCAGGAGAAGCACACTTGGGCCTTCTTGGGAGTAGGAAGCGAGGCTGAATGGACCTGAAGGGGGGTAAGCCGAGCAAAGAAAGAGGAGGAGAGCAATATGGGGATGAGCATCAGACACCTCTCACTTGCTGCACCCTCCACAGCAGTCCTGTGCCCTCCCCTGGGAAGTGGTAGCTACCACTCCACTTCCAGCGAACCTCTACTGAAAAGCATCAGATCTTTACCTCCTCTGCAGTGCCTCATTTCTCTTAAGATTGCAGGGGACGGTGCTGTGAGCATGTATGGAATTATCCTTTCTCTATTTCTATTTCATCAAGAAAAAAAAATTGAGAGACAGAAAAGCCAGTTCTAGTTTGAATTGTTCAAATCTGATTCAGTCAGTTACAGCTCATGATTGCAGCAATTTTTAGAAACTATACAAATTGGGGGATGGGAGTGTAGTGCACAGAATGAGCTCCATCTTTACTAACCACTATCCCAGTAACCTTAAAGGCCCAGTAGAAAGCCATAGAACAAAAAAACAAGGCAATGAATGAAAACTGTGGGCCAAGGCGCCCGCCTCACAACGTCAAGCTTCATACCTCTAATGACAAACAGAGTATATGCCTCTGAATAATACTCTGACTTCATGTGGAAGGGGGAAATGAGGTATTGGGTTGGAAGTTGCTTACTACAAGAAACTGATGAATGAGGAGGTGAGGAGGCAGAGAAAATAGATCAGTATGGAAGCCTGACTTCAGCATCCTCATGCTCCTCCAAGGAGCATGGAATCAGACAATGATGACTGAGAACCTCAGCACAAGGCATTCTGTCCAGTGCTTTGGAGACACAGAAAGAGAGGAAGGACATGGTTCTTCCTTCAAGCACCCTGCATGTGATAGGGTCTCTTGTCATAGAAAATAGAACTCTTACCGTTGACAAGGTTTTGTTGCGTTAGTTGACAGGCGCATCATAGAGTTAATGAGACAGTCTGTGCAAGGCACCTTAATAATGCCATATATTTTGCACATGATCAGTGAATATTAGCTACTACCATCATCGCAACCACCTCACCATCCTCACCATGACCTAGAGCTAGTAAGTTCTGACATATAAGCATTGATGTCTGTGTTGGCATCTCACATGGACCCTTACTCATCAGATCAAACTTACTATGTCCAAAACTGGAAGTCCTGATTTTTCCTTCCCCAGGCTGGGACTAGTCTTATCTTACCATCTGATTAAATGGTATTAATATCTATATGTTAGTTTTCATTACTGTGACTGAGTATTTGGCAGAAATAGAATAAGGGAACCCTTCCCTTAAATTGGGGAGTTTTACTCCATCATGGGCAGAAATGCAGGACAGAATTTATGGCAGAAGAAGCATGTGGTAGAGAGTCTTCACATCTTAGTGGACCAGGAAACAGAGAACTCGAGCCAGAAACAGAAGTAATTAGAACCTTCAGTGGCCCACCAGCTTTGCTAAACTTCAAAGTCTCCATAGCTATTAAAATGGCAGCCAGCTCTGGGGACAAAGCATTCACATCATGAGCTGATGGGAGTGGGAGTGTTTTAGTGTCATGCCTTACCAGCTTCTCTAAGTAACTAAAGTCAACAACTTAGGAAACATTGTTGATTGCTTCCATTTACCAAGTCCTTAGCTTCCAGCCAATCAGCAAGTTTTGTCTGTGCTGTTTCCAAAAATATATTGTAAAATCACCTTCTTTTCTGTCTGCATGCTAAGACTGTGGTCAAGGCATCATGCCTTACCTAGACCCCTGGACCTTTCATTCTCTTGCTAATACAAATGATGCTAACTCCCAATTATCCCAGGGTGTCAAGCCCTTTGTTGCCTGTTGATCTCTGCATTCAGTTTTTGTCTATTAGAAACATTCTTTCTCAACTCTGTTGCTTTCTCAAGCAACAGATTTTGCAAATCAGGTCTCTATTCCAATGTCATTCTTATAAAGTGGATTTTCTTGGCAGTGTCTCCCTCACCTCTAATCTAATTTCCTCCATTCCTTTAATTCATTTTGGAACACCTTCAGGGGTATTTTATGGGGTCAAGAAAATGGAAGACCTCAAAGGATATGTTTAGGAGAAGGCCTGGAAATGGTTTTTCTTCTTCTGCATAATCTCTTAGCTAGAACTCATTCTCGTAGGTCTCGCCTATCTGTAAAGAAGGCCAGGAAATAGTTTTGCTCAGGAAGAGAAAAGTGTATGATGAACATGTCACTGACACCCACACCACACAGAGGCTAAGTGTGTGACTTCATCCGATGCTTATGGCTCCAGATTCCTCATTTTCTCTCTTCATCTCAGGATTCTCTTTTATTGTCCACATTCGGTGCTACAGCAAAAGTTTATTGACTTAGTAATTAGGTCCTTGTCTATCACAGAGCCACTTACTACTACAAAGGGCTTTGATTACCTTAGAATGTTGTGTTCTCTATCTTTGAATTTAAGGGATGGGATGGGAGCCAGCCATGGCAGCCATATTGGATCAACAGTGAGGTAGAAGCTGACTGTGAAACAACTCCAATTGGATATAGGAAGAATGGATGACAGTGTTTGAAAATAATGTTACAGCTTCTAAAATTTATCATCCAGCTATAGACTACTCCAAACACTCTTCAAGTTAATTCATCTCAGGACCACATTTTCTTCTCAAATTCCAAGAAGCATTGGTCTTTACCAGAAGCATATTGTACAGTTACAACTGTATTGGAAAGTGCATGAAAATTCTTGGCTCTTTGCTTTGTTTTACTTTAGCCTGAATTTTCTTTCACCAGGGAGAAGCCTATCTGGCTTCATTCTAGTGAAGTAACAGGTACTGTATGAATTGCTAGTTGTAACAGGTAGCTGAGATTTCCATTAAACAACCTCAACCTACCTCTGTGGAACTAAAATTCAGTGACATTTGGGGTGACATACAGTGAAATAATGGAAGTAACTGAAATAATGGAAGATGAAGATCCTTGGAAGAGAAATATTCAAGAACTTGGGATTCAGAATGATGATGGCCAGGAAGTATCCAGAGCACAAGGGATGAAGTCAAATGAGATAGAGGTGTTGGATGCCTCAAACAGCTTGAGGGGGGCTTTAGGGAATGAGGATAAAGTGATATGGGAACTTTATTGAAAAGTAAGGAAGGTAGGAACCATTCCTCTGGTGCAGAAATATAATAGCCATGCTAAAGAAACTGTCACCATTGAAAACTTTACAAGGGAAGGGTAGCCCTGCCAAGAACACTAGGTTGTGACATAGAGGAGAAGATTATGAATATTCTGAGAAGACTAAGATGGTCCACATGGGAGCTAGCTTGCCATGATTTCAGTTTAGGAATGGCCTGAATCTGGGAAGACCCTTGTGTCCATCGACCAGAAGTCACTTTGGTAAAGCTATGAAAACAAATTTGAGTCAATGCCTGTGATGATCAGGCCTGCATGAAGTTTAGCAGATACAATTTGATCCAATCAAATCCAGTCCCTACCTCTGTGGAGTTTACAATCAGGGAGAAGGGTTAGGATTTCAAATGACCCTCAAAGGCCCTTGTGCTAAAGGCTTTGTCTTCAATGTGACTACTGGGGGCATCGGGACATTTTAAGAGGTGAGGCCAGGCCATATAGGAGTTTTTAAGCCACAGGAACTTGCCCTGGAAATAGGTGTTTTTGGTCATTGTCTCTTCCTGTCTTACTACCTGGCTACAAGGTGAGCTGTATTGTTTCTCACATTCTCTGTTATGATATACTCTCTCATCACAATCCAAAAGCACAGACTGAAACTCCAAAATACAGGAGCCAGAGGGAACTTTTACTTTTTATAACTTGACTGTCTTGGGTATTTGCTATAGTAATAGAAAGCTGACAAACACAAGAAGAGATAAAATCATTAAATAGATATCAACACAGACATTTGAAAATATGAGTTAGCATTTGGAAAATAGGATACAGTTGTGGCCAACTGTGTGTCAGAAGGCTAGGAGGACTCAAATTGTCACTCCCATGCTTGATGCTTGTTGGCAATGACTGCAGTGGTCGAGTTCCAGAAATATTCTGATCCATTGTTTTCAGGGTCACAATGTGTGGAAGGCCATGATGGTCCTAACTGTTTTCCAGCAGAGAACCTACTGAGCTGCTATGGTGAGGTCTCAGGAGGTCCGTGCAGCAGAGCAAAGTCTTTGACCATGCATCTGGTTACTGCGGTAGGGTTCTACACTGAAGTAACATGGCAGGCTTATACATCAGTGATCAGCCCAGAAACAAGCCCACTTTGAAAATGCTGATAAAGTAGAATAGCTCCATGGCTGTGGGAGAGACAGATTTGGGTCTATAAATGAGATAAGCAAGAAATAAGCAACCAGAAAGCAAGCGCTGGTAGACAGCAAACAGGAATCTCACCACCAGAAGTGAAACATCGGTAGATACCCAAGCCTCAGAAAGAGATGGAAGTCCTTTTCATAGTGGTGAGTACAGGTCAGTCAGAAAAGGTAGAAGAGGTACCAAGATGTTAGACTCTATTAGTTATTTTTCTTGTCACTGTAACGAAATGCCTAAAAAAACATAATGTAAACCGAAAAGGGGCTATTTTGGCTCACAGTTTCAGAGTGATCAGACTGTAGTCACTTAACTCTGTGATGCTTGCTGGCCCCTTGGGAAGTCAGAGGCTCAAAATGATGGAACTGTATGCCATGGAACCCTCTTCACCTCAGAGTGGGCCGGAAGCAGAGAGAAGTGAATGTAGAAAGGGTTGGACTCTCTCTCTCTCTCTCTCTCTCTCTCTCTCTCTCTCTCTCTCTGTGTGTGTGTGTGTGTGTGTGTGTGTGTGTGTGTGTGTGTGTGTATAGGGGGAAGTGGCCTACTTCTCTGACTTGGCCCCACCTCAAGTTTCTACAGTCTGTCAAAATAGTACTACCAGCTGAGAACCAGACATTCAACATTTGAGTCTGTGGGAAATACTTCACTTTCAAACCACAGCAGAGACCAAAGCTCCAAATGCCCTGTCCCTTCGGCACACATCATGACCAAGCTGAAAAGACCTGGCCTTGCTAACCTGAAGATGGGGCAGGATGGGCTCACCATGGCCAAGGGAGAGGTGCAGAGACTGTGACCCAGGGCTAGGACTAGAGCACTCTCTGAAATGCTCCCTTCTCCAGAAAATGTTGGCCTAGGCTAACTAACCGTAGGAATCTAGTGCACACGCTTCTCTTGTGCTGTTATATCTTCTGCCTTTATTTAGAGGATCCTGCTGGGGGTGTGGAATCACCAAGCTAACTGACCTGACCAACTATTACAGTCTTGTCAGAACTGTAACTTGAAATAACTTGAAGTCTCTCTGCTCTATGTTTAGTCTTTTAAGATATTTTTGCAAGCACAAATTTAGTAGTTAGATATGATATTATATTATATTATATTATATTATATTATATTATATTATATTATATACACCTAACATTTGCTAACTATCTTAGTCAGGCAAGATTGCCAGCTCCCCAGGAGCAAGGACCCAATGCTGGGTCCCCAGAACCCAGAAGAGTGTAAGTCGTAGGTAGTTGATGTTCAGCATGGGTGTGGGATGTACAAATATAAATGGATGAATAAACAAGCAAGCAGCCATCCTGTTGGACTTCATTGGCTCTACTCTTTCCATACATTTTCCCATATTCTGTAACTCGCATGTTTATGCTAAGTTATTTAAAATTTCCTCTGGACATTGCAGTTACGCTATGCTTAATTACTACTGGGCACCAAATGGTTACCCCTTTGCTGTTCTTTGAGTCATTCAGATTTTCATGTCGAGTCCAAATTTCGCCTCTTACTTTTCAGACAGGAAATGAAAAAATGACCCTTTTATACTTGTATTTAGAATGAACAGAATGGATTTTACCTCACAGAAAGGGATTCCTTCCCCAATTTAAATGCATGTAGTAATGAATGAAAACTAACAAGAATACCTGGCAGTATTTTAAGTCCTTAGTATATATACCCTCCCTCCCCCTCTTTATAATAATTGTTCTTGTTATGATTGCCACTATTTTTATTCTTGTCTTGCCTTTGGAGAAGATGATTTTCAGACACACTAAAGCAAAGCAGCTTACTTAGGGCCATGCTGCTCAGAAGTTGGGGAGGAGGGAGCTTTTTTTTTTTTTTTTAAAGAAAAAGTTGAATATCTGAAAAAGAACTCCAAGACTGAGTTTTGGTAATGCTGTAGCTACACAATGCATTGTGTCCATCATGTCAAAGCATACAGCATCAGGTACTATACAAAAGCCAGGAAACAAATCACTAAGTGAGCCAGGTATTTTCTGCTTGTTCCTTTTCATTTCTGCTTCAAAAAAGAACAACATGGATCCCTTGCTAAGGCCATTTTTTAAAAAGAGCAGAAATGTACAAGTCCTGGGTTATATTCTCTGACTTAAACCTTTGGCACTGGAAATAGAGCATTCTGCCATAAAATGTTAACACCCGTTATAAAAGTGCATAGTGTCAAAGGGACAGAACCACTGACACTCCACAGCATGTCTGTCTGCTGTCTGGGATTGCCTACACTGCTGGAAACCGAGATGAAAAAGAAAAAAAAGGAAGAAGAAGAAGTGGGAGGAGACAAAAAGGATTTTTTATTTTCTCTGTTTAAAATCAAACACCACAAAGACCAATTCCATTAAACACTAGCATCTTCAAAGTGCATCTTTTGTACATGAGAAAGACTGAGAACCAAACTGAGTTTACAGAGATTGGCCAGACTGAGTGAGAGCTCACCCCTCACTCGGCTTCCCTGGATAGCCACTTGTTTTTACTGGTACAAAGCAAGTTTCAGACTTCATCGCCAGATACTGAGGAAACAATGATGACAGTGCAGAAATAAAGCAAGGCTTTTCTTATCCAGAAATGCATAAGCTATCATCACTCCAGTCCATACAAATATTCTCCATAAATGTGCCCCTGCTTTCTCCATTTTAGACTACTATATACATTTCAAAAGTATTATAAATACAATGTAACTCTTCAATTACTGGATGAGTAGAAGATAAGTATGGCATATTGACCACCACACAGGCTTCTTGTGAACATTAGATGCAAAACATGTAGAAAAGGATCTGATGCATACTCAAGAATCGTGGCCCTTTTCACCTATCACCTCCTTTAGGGACTCTAAGCCCTGTAGAGGAGATAAGCATGATGTGAATGCTGTATATTCATGTGTATGCACATGTATGCACAAGTGTGGGTATACATAAATATGGATGATGTGTCTCCTTACAGTGGGAGAAGTTTGGAAAGACAAACCAAAGCCAAGAGCATCAAATGAAGTTTATTTTGCAAACACCCCAGCAGGGTGATAGATTGCAAACTGCAGCTGTCCCTCAGGCGACCTGTGGAAAGTGGAAAGATGGTGGGATGGGGGCTGACATTTGTTCAGTGCTCACTATGCTGAATTGCCAATCCCTTCCAGCTAGGTACTGTTATCCACATTTAGGAGATGCACCGATGGGGGCCTAGGGAGGCTGGGCACTTGCCTAGGGACCTCAGATGGCTAATGTGCACAATGGAGCCCTAGCTCTTAATGGCTCTGCAGTTCCACACACAATAACCTTAAGATCTCTGGCTGGGTGAGAGGAGGTGGGTCATGAAATGTGTGGCTCTCTAGGGCTTTTCGTGAAATGTAAGGCGGCGTCAGACAAAAACTCTGGTAATTTTTTAAACTATGTAATTAGAAATCTCTTTTAAGATGTTTTCTTTTTCTTTTTAAATCCCATTCATTTGCTGGATAATTTTCTTGAGCTAGCTCTAATAACACCATTTTAGTATAATTACTTGAGATATAGGAGCCTAAGATAGAATTCTTAAGAACACCATCTGATTGATGCAGGATAATTTTTGAAGTGCTGTTACAGATTTAAAATAAATCCTCATTGTCATACCCATTAACACTCAAGGCTGTTGTATAGGTTGGCTGTCTCTTTCTTCATTCACTGGCCTCATTCATGTATTCATTCACTTGGCAAACACATACTGTAAGCCTATCCAGAATTGTTCTAAAGCAGCATGACAGAGTCCAGCTATCATGGGTCTCACCTCACCTTCCTGGCCAAGGAAGCAGGGGAAAGTAGGAAACTAGGAGATTGGGGAAAAGGCTGAGCTCCCAGGAAGAGGAAGGAGCCATCAGTAGTGGGCAGAACTGGTGAACTGAGGCTAAAGTGGATGAGGAGGGCCAGACTTCCAAAGGAGAGGGCAGGGCAGTGCAGTGGTGCCTCTCTCTTCATGAAGACAGAGGCTAGACTGGAAGAGGGAGGAGAGGCAGGAATGGAAGCAACCTGAGCAGAGCAGAGAGGCACAAGAGACACTGGCTGTTCACATCCTTTTGACTAAAGTCCAAGGCTTAGTTTCCTAGGCTCTTACATTCCCATCTCAGTATCCAGGTCTCACCGGTGGAGAGCCACAGGCACTGAAGGAAGCAGGTGTGTCTGAGCTGCAATAGAAACTGGGAATGTGTTAGTTTGTTTCTTGTGTCTTGTGTAGACCCCATACAGCCTAAAAAAGGAACTGAACTCTGAAAGAATTGCCACTGTTGGCTTATTTCACTGGGTCTGAGCTTTTAAAGTCTGTGAACAGATCATGGCTCCCCTTAATATTTTAGGGTACCGGTTAGCTGCCCATGGACTCTTAGAATATGTTTGCCCATTTGCTAGAAAAAATAGCTTTCTCTTCACATCTTATCTGTAGAGTCACTTAAGAGAGGACCTCCTACTTTTGTAGGAGTCACCAAGCAATGGTATGATTCACCTGGTCCTACCAAGACCATCCTCAATCCAGGACTCCATCAACAACTACACTATACTGGACTGTATACTGTTTGTAAGGCACAGACAAGTCTCCATTCTGCCCACTATCTTCAAGCAGATTCTGAGAAGCCAGGCATTGGTCCTTATCCACAAATCACCCCCAAGGAAACTAAGGCCCAGTACTGGAGAAACGTGGTAGTGACACACTAGAAAGAAGAAATGCAGGGAGGAACTGAATTCAGATCTGCTCTTCTCTGTGTGAGAAGGGTGTGAATTCAGATCTCTTCTCTGTGACTCTGTTTTCCCACCAAGGCATCATCATGAAAGAAAATGCTTTCTGCCGAGGCTTTCCCCCATGACTTTGGTAGTTATGGGTACCTACTATATAAGACTACTCTTCTGGGCTGGTTATGGCTCTGCATTCATGTATTGAAACCAACATTCAAAGGGGGAGAAATAACTGTCCCTGAAATATGGCAGTTTCCCGCAGTCAGCCCCACCATAGCCGCCTTAGACTATGTGAGTCCTTAACAAAATCATTTGCCCTTTTATACCATGAAGCTTTATTGAAGGAGATGGGACTTGGTTGCTCTCTCCCCCATCCTCACCCCAAGACATGTAATACGCTGAGCTTTCTCAGTGTGCTAAGGTAAATGTCAGGGATGTTTTCTCAGGGAGCCGTGGTGACCGATCATATTTTCACTTGCAACAGAAATAATAGCAGTGGTTGGGCAAACATGTAATCTAAGGTGAAGAAATGGCAGGGCGGGTTTAAGGGATATGCATTTTGACACTCTTGCCATTTAAATGATGTGCTGTGTTGCCTGGATTTGATTTAGGTCAGGCACACTAGAAAATAACAAAGCTGGAAAAGGGTGAGTAGAGCTGATGCCACCTGCAGGGTGTGTGGGTATTGTCACTAATCAAGGCCATCTTTGGTCTCTGTCACCTGCTGCTAAAGAAATGCAGTATTATAAATTATGTAAGATGTCAGAGGCTCATAGAGGCTTGTCAAAGGCTGATCCAGGTCAGAATATCTGCAATATAATCCAGCTATTTGGTGTGGGGATAACTCCTGAGCTCCCAATAGAGCATCCTCTTATTTAACTGCCTAAGAAAGGTCCCATGAACTGCCAAGGTGACACAAAGGGACACTTGGAACTTATTTAGTGGAGAGTGTGAAGGGACTTTCTATGGCCTGCAGGCATCTGTAGGCCCGATCTTTGTGTCATGTGGGACACCATTCACTGGAGTGAAAAGCATTTCACGCTTTTAGTTTCCCAAAGAAGGCCTGTCAGCAAGCTTCCTACAGAAAAAAAAAAACTGTACCCTAGTCAAACTTCACTCAGAGTCCCATCCAATCAGATGGTGTCAGACCACTGTGGGGATGAATTTGGGGCTTTGCTAGAATAATGGGCTACTGATAAGTACCAATAGGATTAATTTGGTTTTTATTTTTTTGTGGTGCTGAGAATTAAAATCAGAGCCTCATATGCTAAACACATAAGCTACTACTGCACCACATGCAGAGCCCACCCACAGAATTTATTAGTATTGCTCAAGAGGATAGGCAATGGCCACTAGCGTATTGTCTGAATGCCCTTTTGGCTAAGCCTACCTTCCCTTCTCCATATTCGTTCTCCATCTTGAGTTCAGTCTGGCTTTCTCTGATTGGTGTAAAGATTTCTGAACCTTGATTTGAAGAAGGGAGTTAAAATGTGAATATGCACTCGGTGTTACTTTACCAAAGATGTTCATAGTGTGCTCCCTGAGCAGACTTCCCAGTTTACCACAGCACCCGCCCATGAAACCTAGATCCAGGCTGGGATTCGGCCTCAAAGGCTCTTGGCAGCTGCAATCAATCAATCAATCCATGGGGTTGGCAATCAAAAGAGCATCCACATGCAGCCCAGGCATTTAAAAATGAGTTCCTCGGGAACAGAAGGCCAGCTGTGGGCTCTTCGTGTGGCTGTCTCTGTAGTCCTGGAAGGGTCTGCTGTTAGGTTTGCATTTGTGTTTTGAGAATGGTCACAGTGGGCAGATATGAATATATTTTTAAGAAAAAAATCCATAATGACTACAGATAATCACAGCTGTGGGTTAGAGGCTGACTGATGCGGCTAGGTGTGTTCATAGCTATAAAAACTACTCCTGCAGTTAATTGGCTTTTGAGAACTGGGATAAAATGTGCAAGCATCTAATTAGATCTATTCCCAAATTGGTTTTTTTTTTCTTTCCTAAAACACACACACACACACACACACACACACACACACACACACTGTTTTCCTCCTTGCTTTCAGTTATAACATATGTACAGGAAGTCGGACAGCATGTATAACTGACATCTGCCACTTTGTGTACGCCATAATAGCACTGGTAAGGTGCTCAAGAGGGCTGCTTTAAAAATCACACACCCTGGGTTTGATTCCCCTACCCTTACCCTTGATCCATTTGATCCTGGCCAAGTTACTCCATATTTTTTTAAACCTCAAAGTACTTAGCAGTAAAGTAGGCCTAACCCCAGGCTTGAGTTACTGTGGGCATGAGAAAGCTTTTATTACACAAATGGGTGTAAAATATACCCCCTGTTTATACTTTAACTGGGGAACTAAAGTCAAAAAAAATGAGCAAAAACTATAAACATTCCTCCTGTAGTAGAAGTCTGTATGAATCACAAGATTATGGACAGGAAATCGCTAACTAGGAGAATATGATATGATTTGGGCCCAAAATATCCTCAGATGCTGTGTACTAATGGCTTAGTCACCAGCCTAGGGCACTCTTGGCAGGTGGTAAAATCGTTAATTCACCAGGAACATGCCCTTGAAGAGGAGACTGAGATCTTCATTTGCTGGCTACTGTGAGATGAGTGGCTTTGTTCTACTGTGTCTCTCCCCCAACAGGATATCCTCCCTTGTGTGGGTCCAAGTGATTGTGAACTGCCACTTCTGAGACCATAAACCTAAATCAATCTTGCCCCATTCCAATAGGTCATCTGGGGTATTTTTTCCACAGAGACTGGCAGCTGCCTAACAAATGGATGTCCCTTTTGTTGCCTTTCGCTGACACTGACCTTCTAGGAAACAGAACTCAATAATTGCTGGAACTCCATGTCCTAACCCACTTTCGTCTGCCTAAAGAATGGTTTTCTATAAAGCTGTGTTTGACTAAATGTGTCTTATTCACAGCCAGCCACCCAGTATCCACCCATCCATCCCCCAGCCACCCAGCATCCACCCATCCATTTATGTAACAAGCACTTAGTGCTTTGTATGTGCTGACGTGGTGCCTGGTGCCAGGGTGTTCACAAAGGCAATGCCCCTGTCCTCATGGAGCTATGTTCTTAAAGTTTGCGGTTTTGATACAAATGATTTGTCTGCAATGCAGATCTCTTATAGCACACAGACTGCATGCGCTAAGCGGACGGTCTCTACAAGGGAAAAAGCAGAGATGACACCAATGGTGTCCAAATTGGGGTCTTCTTGCTTCTCCCCTCAACTGTTCACATCTTTCCAGCCTTCTGTATATTATCCCAACAGTGAAAGATGATTGATTTCTTAGGTGTCGTAAAATATGAAAAATGGAAACTACAGCTTGGTATTTAAATCACATACACAGTGAGCTTGTTTTCAACCGGGTTGTAATCCCAAAGCCACTTCTACCCAGAGTTCTGAGTGGAATTTAGAAGAGAAGTCAGTGAAGGGGAAATCACTCCCATACTTCCAATTGTATGAGTAGAGCCTCAGAAGACTATTACAATCTTGACCTTAAATGCCTTAGGCTCTTCGTGCTGCAGTGCCACATGCTTGCAAAGGAAGCCATGGTGTGGCAGTTGTGCCTTGCTGGCAATTGTAGGGTCTGCAAGACACAGACTACTTCCACGGTTAGATTTTGTGTTCCAGTGTAGCCGAGTGAGCACAAAGGGGCACTGGGTATCTGTTTCTCCTGCCATGGTGGATCTGACCAGGATCTCCCACCACAGCACCTGGGATGATCTCATTTTGCTTGATTAAATTTCTCACTCTAGAGTCTAGAGGGAGAAACTGCAATCGATGTTTGCTAATTCGCCCTTAGACTCATTTAGCAGTTACCTTCAGCACAACAAGGCTCAAATGCTTTGTGTGAAATTGGCTAAGAGGTGCAGAAGAGAGTGGCCAGAGTCCCCAGAGACAAAAGGGTTTCTACATCGAGGCCAGTGTGGGTTCTGGTACTTCCCTACATTGCTGCCATACAGGGAGAATTCCAGTTGTGTATTCCAACTGTGTAACCTTAGACAACACTCTTTACTTCTCTGGACCTATTTTATATATAGGATATAAGTTAAGTAAAACATTCCCCGGAGTGTTAGCCAGATGACTTTATACTTGACCTTGGTTGAGAAGTCAATCAGAGTTTTGGAGATTTTAGGTAACTAAAGAAAGAGCATTATTTAGTTAGTCACAGAGATCTGCCTGCCTCTGCCTCCCAAGTGCTGGGATTAAAGGCATGTGCCACTACTTCCCAGCTTAGTTACTAGATTGTATTAATTTTTAATGCCCATATTCCATTTATGTTAAGTGGTACTGTTTGTAATGTTGCTGTCCTTGACAAAATTTCATGGGGATTATCCAGACATAGTTGCATACTCTTGCAATCGCAACACTCAAAACGCTGAGCAGAATTAGGAGTTTGAGGCAACCCTGTAATATATAGTGAGATCTTGTTTCAAAATGATAGTAGTTATTATCATTAATTCATTATTATTATTTAATTGAATAACATTTCCTCATGCTGTTTCTTTGCTCCCAAGCTGTCTCAACTGTCTAACCGCTTTCTCCTGATGGTCCTGACTGGTCCACGCTCTTTCCAAAGCATCCCCTCAGTTTCATTGTTCCTTCTGCATCAGGTGTGCCACAGTGGGTCCTCATTAGAAAATAAAAAAGAATCAGGAAGGCTACACATAAAGTAGGGTTGGTCCCTCTGGGGCTCCCCAATCCTACCTTTGTCCCCTCCCTAAATCTGTACAATTACTCATAATTATTTCAAATTTTGTCACTCTGAGTCTCCTTTTTACTCACATAAAAAATTAAGTTTCTTACCAATATATTTCCTGTGCCCTAAATAGTAATGAACAAGCATAGCAGCTTTCAAGAACCAAGTGACCCTTTATGCTGGTTTATTTCTTATTCCCCAGAAACCTCACAAGGTCTCATTCCCAAGAGTTCAATAAGAGACTGGCATCTTTATTTCTTGTTGCAAGTTATCCCCATAAACACGGGTCTTAAAAATATTAACTTATTAATCTGCTGACCTCCATTTTCAACTCAGTGTACAGAGAAGCAAATGTTTGCCCTTAAGATGGAAGGCAGGGATGGTGGAGGTGGAAGGGGGAGTTGTATATGGAGAGGCTATGGCTACAATGCAGGAATACAGGACTGAGGTTCTGTGCAGCTCATGATGATTCTGGCAGCTTTTTGGAAATCAAGAACCCCATGCCCCACATGAGCTAAGAATAAATGCAGGTGATATTTACCCTGACCAGAGACTGACTCACATCTGAATAGCAAATATCTTAAGATATTTGCTTTATTAGAAGAACATACTTGGAGATGTATAAATACATGTGCATTAGCAATACACCCATAGTTATTATTGTGTTTATAGGAGAAAAATGTTGGAGTATCACCAGTTTCATTAACCTGATAAGACAAAGGTAGAAGGAATACAAAGGAGCAGGTCAGGGAGGGAGGGAAGCCACCCAGGAGTGCGGCAAGATGACAAGGCTGAAAGGCAGAAGCCACTCTTCACTCAGCTCTGCAGCTGTGGAAGCTGAGGAAATTGACAGCCCTGAGCCTTCCCAACCTGTCAGTGTGATGTGTGTGCCTCATCAAAGTCCGTGCTCTCTGCAGCAGAGTGTGATCTCCCAGGGAGGACATTAACCCTTGCTGTTGGGTTGATTCATTCAGAACATTGCAGCAATAAATGGATGGAGATTGGGCCTGAAAGAGTGTGAGTGTGTGTGTGAGTATGTGCATGTGTGTGAATGTGCGTGTGTGTGTATGTGCATGTGAGTGTGTGTGTGTATGTGTGTGCATGTGAGAGAGAATTGTGTGTGAATGTGTGTGCATGTGTGTGTATGTGTATGAATGTGTGTGAGTGTGCATTGTGTGAGTGTGTGTGAGAGTGTTTATTCGTGCGAGTGTGTGAGAATGTGTGAGTGTGTGTGAGTGTGTGCATGTGTATGAGTGTGTGTTGTGCATGTGTTGTGTGTGATGTATTAATTGTTTCTGTATGATGGAATTTATTAGAGCAGCTTACATCACAAGAAGCCAGATACATGAAGTATGCATACAGTGAGAGGATGTGAAGGCGCTTCCTAACAGAGAAGCACACACACGAGGCAGTGGCAGCTGAAGGGAGCAGGGAGCAGTGGACTCTTCAGTCCACTTCTGCTATTTCCTTCGCTGGAGGTGAGTGCCGGTGGCTGGGGAAGGGTGGAGTGAGACTACAGCAGCAGCACGTTTCTCTGGGTGCCCTGAGCATGCAGAAACTCTGTACATCATCTCATTTTGTTCCATCTCATCACTGAACTTTGAAGGGTCTGTAAGGCAGAATGCCAGGGAGAAATTTCTGCACTGCCTGTGCCTGAATCTCTGCAATGTTCTTAGCATGGCTGAATCATTAGCAGCCTAAAATTTTTGGTAGCATAGACAGAAATTAATTCAGTGTGAAGGGATACAGGGTGCGCATTCCTAATCTGAAATCCCAAACACCCCAAAAGCCATAACCCACTGCTCAGAAAGTCTCAGGGTTTGGGCATTTCAGATTCTGTGGATGCTCAGCCACTCAAGTCCACACAAGCATTCAATCATCTAAAAACCTGGGACTCCAATCCCCTGTATGTTAGATAAAGAATACCGAACCTAGAATAGTAAAAACATTGACATGATCTGCTTTACCTCTCAAAAGATGAACAATTAATGGAATCTTATATGACTTTGAAAATGATAGTTATCAACACTAGAAACATGGAAAAACTGTTTTTCCCTTACACATTGATAAATGTTCATTAGAGAAGCTGATTTTGAAAGGTAATTTTACCATTCAAAAACTGCCATTTCTATTTGGCTCTCTGTCTCTCTGTCTCTCTCCCTCCCTCTCCCTCTCCCTCTCCCTCTCCCTCTCCCTCTCCCTCTCCCTCTCCCTCTCCCTCTCCCTCTCCCTCTCCCTCTCCCTCTCCCTCTCCCTCTCCCTCTCCCTTTTTCTGTCCCTCTCCCTCTCCCTCTCCTCCCCTCTTCTTTTCCTTTTCCTCTCTTTCTCTGTATATGTTCACTTAAAAATTATGGTTGTAATTACATAGTTTTATATTTTATATGTATCATTTAACATTCTAGAGAGGATTTTATTATGCATGTAATTAAATATTCTCAGAAAAGATAGCATCTATATAGTATTCCATATTATAGGGGAATAATTATTTCAGTGAATTGTGTGGACTTCACAATTAGAAATAATAACGCTGGAATTATCGACAAAATGATTTAATAACCCTGGCTTTCGTTTATACAATAATTAGCATATTTGCCATCTTAAAAGTTCTAAAATTGGCAATAAAAGTATGCTTCTGCTTCAAATCCCACCTGGCTTTAAGTTTACAAAGAAATAAATGTTGCATGGAGGGCAAGAGAAGTCTGAAGGCTGAACAGTGCCCTCCTAACACTATAGCTTCTTAAAAACCCAGGGAAGCTGGCCTCCTCACAGCCCCAGAGCAGTGGAGAACCATAGAGAGAGTTCTGTACGCTGGGAGACAGGTCTCCTGGAACTCCCCTCCACCCCTATCTGCAAGGAAACCAGAAGGGACTTGTCTCATTGGGCTCAAATTGTTCTTGTTGATTTATTAACACAATATTGCTTTTCTCTGAGCACGTTCCCAAACAAGCTAAGGGGGCAACCCAGAGTGTCCTCATAGTCTTAAGGGATCAGTGGCTCTGGAGTAAAGTGTAATCTAATTCAGAGTCTGCTCACATCCATGTGTGGGTCCTGCAGTGCTGTGTAGGAGGGGTAGGAAGCTGCCCTGCAGCTGTGTTGTTAGAACTTATCATTTGGGAGAGAAGGTGACGGGCTCTTCCTTACTGAATTCTCTGGCTCTTAGGACCAGCAGCAGAGCTAGAATGGGGCACCCGGGGACTGTAAAAGCTTTGTCTCCTTTCAAGGAACCATTCTGTCATATTCTGTTCATAAATCTCTATTTGAAAAAAATGCTTCAAACTCTTTGGAGAGTGACTTCAAATTTAAGATGAAGAATGTGCAGGTATGGCAGCACATGCCTCTAATTCTAGAATCCAAGAGGTAATGGCAGGTGGATCTCTGTGAGTTTGAGACCAGCCTGGTCTGCATAAAGAGGTCCAGGCCAGCCATGGCTACAGAGATAAAACAAGATAAAAAAATAAATTATAGAATAAATAGTCTCAATAATAGTCATATGTAATGATGAGTACTCCTAACTTTATGCTTTTACAACTACATTTAGGAGCTAGGGAGATGAATCAGTTTGGTAAAGCATGTACTGTGCAAGCATGAAGACCTGAATTCGAATCTCTGGCACCTATGTAAAAGCCAGGTATACTCATGCCTGCCTATACCTCTAATATTGGGGAGGGAATGGAGATGTGTGGTTCTCTGGAGCTCTCTGGCTCAGTTGGTAAGCTCTGGGTCCAGTGAGAGACCCTGTCTCCAAAGATAAGGTGGAGAGCAACAATGGAAGGCTCTCCATGTCTGCCTATGGCCTCCACACACATGATCTCACACATGAATCTGCATATCCACATGCATACATGTACACATGCAAAGACATGCGTTTCATGCATACAGATAGAACAAATAAAAACCCCTGTGTTTATGTGCTGGATGCAGCTTGTTTTTCTAGTTCTAACTTTGAGAATCATGGCTGTGCATGCTGGCAGGTTCTTTCTGCCCCAGGAATCCAGTGTTGAACCTCCTTGGGTACCCAGCCAGATTAGACTCAGTGCTTTTGCACAGTATGCCCCAACATTCTGCATCCTTCAAAAACCAAGGAAGACATTCTGCTTTCCAGGAAGCCTGCCACAGATACCTAGATTTTGACATCTGGGTTTTTGGTAAAATTCTATGAGTATTAGGTGCTACTACCATATTGATATTGTTCTTTTATTATGGATGCCTACATCTCCAGCCATGGGAAGCCAAGGATGTGTCTCAATCCTTTGTGTCCTCATTACTTAGTATGTAGTAAACACTCAATACCATTTATATTAAACACAAATGGACTACGAAAGTTGTGTTTGGGGGGGGGCATTTTTATTTGTTTGTATGGGTGTGGTCACTTGCACATGCTAGGTAAATTCTGTACCACTGAGCTATGTCCTCAGGCCCAGCAAGTGACTCTTACTAAGATGTGCTGAGGGCTGTAGAGAAGGATGTAGAGTATGGAGACAACCAGAGATCAGTTCCCAGGACCCAGCTTAGCAACTCACAACCTCCTGGAACTCTTGCTCCAAGGGGCTCCAGCAACCTCCTCTGGCCTCTTCAGGAAACTGCATTCGCGTGCACAAACTTAAAATTAGTGAAAATAAATCTTTTTATTAGAAAGATGTAGTCCCAAGCCAGTACCATGCTCATCTAGAACAGTGGTTCTCAACCTGTTGGTTGAGACACCTTTGGCAGGGGGGAGGGGAAACCCCACATCAGGTATCCTTCATATCAGATATTTAAATTATGATTCATATCAGTAACAAAACTACAGCAGTGAGATGATTTTTTGTTGGGGTCACCACAACGTGAAGAACTGTACTAAAGGGGAACAGCATTCAGAGGGTTGAGGAACACCGCTCTAGGAGTACTGACAGTGTGTTGATGTGCCTCTTCCGGCTGCTCAGATACCCAATGACTATTCTGAGACTCTATATCAGAATATGTTTAATCCTCTCCCACCTGGCAGGAGGCCAAGCGTCCACAGTGTGTGGCACAGTGAAAAGCGCATGCCTGTCAGCCTGACTTAATTCATTCTGGAGCTCCATTCATCTACTCTTACCTGTCTAGGAAGGAGGAAAGACTCTAGGAAGTTCTTTTCCTGGGGTGCGGGGCTTTTGAATCAGTGTTATCCCAGAAGAAAGCAAGGGGACTCCCCCCCATGTTTAAGCCTGGGCCTCACTCCTGTAGTTGAGCCGTGTGGATGTTGCTGTTGCTGTTTTTCCAGAAGACTGTTAAATCCTATGCACAAAGTTTTCCTTTCACACTAGTAGCAGCCTTTGCCCCTGGCAGCCTCATTAGTATGCATATTAGAAACAGGTGCATAGGCTTTTCAGCGTTGTTCAGTCTCCGCACTGGATCATTTTTTTGTAGGGGAATCTGTTAGTCAGGTTTTTAAAAATGCTTTTATTAGCATATACTGATTAATAAAGGGCTTCATTTGGACATTTAATACATGTATATAATCCATTTGAATCATATCACCCCCCCTTAACCTCTCTTGACCCCATACCACCCCTGCTAATCTTTCTCCTCTTCCCTACTAGTCCTCTTCTACTTTCTCTCCTGTCTTTTGGGTTGGTGGGTATGACCCAATGAGTTTTATTAGAGCTCTTTACAGGGGTAGGGGTACCCTACCAGTGGCTAAATACAAAAGAAAGTCTCACTCCCTCCTCATCATCCATTATAAATTCTCAGGGGGAGGCTGGGGATGACAGGCATAAACCCCTTTCTCTGAACAGGGTGTTCCAGAGTCCCAAGTTTTTGAGCTCTTATTTCTGTAATCACAGATTCTTTATACGAGAGAGTGTAACAGCCATGTCATACCTAGAAGTTGGGATTGCATAGTGGTCCTGCCCCACACCAGCTCAGCCTCAGCCTCCTCTCCACGACTATCTGTCTTTGTGACAGAATGCTTTAGAGAGCTAAAGGAGGAGAGATTGATCTAGTCCCATGGTTTCAGTCCAAGCCCATTGCTTAGGCCTTGAGGAAAGTTAGATCACAGCAGAGGAATGTATGATTTCCAAGGAATAATCCCCAATGACCTGTTTCCTCCAATGAGGCCTTGTCTCCTAAGAGTTCATGTAGCTATGAACTCATCAATATGCTTATTCATTGATAGTTAGTGTCCGTGTCCTTGTGATCCAATCCCCTTAATAGTTCTACCAGTCAAGGGCCAAGTTTTCAACACTTAAACCTTTTAGGGAACTGTATGTGTTTAACCATATCACATAGACTGTGCAGTGTATGAATTTTAGTAGCATACCTAGCCTTTGCCTCTTCTGTCTACAGACACACACACACACACACACACACACACACACACACACAGTTGAGAGCCAGTGACACTATAATATGTAGCAATCAATACATGTAACACACATTCTCATACTTGTATAGCATGGAAAGTTCTGTTTGGATTTCATTTATTACATGAAAACTACATGTTTTAGGAATACCTATGTGATGTGATTATGTGTAGAAAGCCACACTTCAATGAAAAAGGCAGCCCCCTGGAAAAGTGGCAAAATTAACACATAGCTTTCTGTAGCTAAGCAGACATTACATTGAGGGAAGGGGTCAACCTTTGTTTCTTCCTCTTCTAGATCTTTCAGTTTGGAACATCCTCTCCCACTAACAGATCAGTTTGTGGCTACAAGGCCCTTCTGCAAAGTTCATGTCTGAAATTCTGGCCCAAATACAGCTCTAATATCCTTGTTGGCAGAGCTGATGGAGATTGTGTAAGACACGCCAGACACAGTCCTAAGCCTTGACCCCCATTGTTTTCTTTGTCGTTATGTCAGTCCCACTAGGCAGACACTGTTAATGCCACCATGTTACACCTGGAGAGCCAGATGTGAACCATGAGTACACACACAGCAACTGAAGGGCGGGACTCACTCTTAGCCACTTCATTGTGTCACTGTCCAAAGAACCTATACCTTTGCTTTTCAAGACCCTTAAAGGATCACAGTTCTAAGCTACTTATATAGGTGTGTCCTCTTCCACTTCTGGCTGAAAACAAGAGAGCCAGAGTTCATTTTTCAGACATAATAAAAGTTCTAGCAGAGACAACCAGAAACTTTGGGGACAGGCTGTTGCTTCTTCTGCTGGCATACCCATGACAGAATGCATGCATTCTGACCATATTTTTATAGCAATTAAGTGGAAGATGTAATTACTTCTCTTGTTTCAAATAATTGGTTATACCATAAAAACTAGAGTGCTTGGCTAGAATCTTTCTCCCCCGATTTAAACATTTACAGGAAAAAGTGATTCATTATAAGCCTAGAGGAAGCTATAGTTGCCACTGAGGCTTTGCTCTGTCACTACTGTTAACGTAGGATCATGTACCTTCTGAGAAATTTCACATGGTGCATGGGGCCTTTTCAGGACATTCTAGTGGCTCCTAGTTCTTCTGTAATTGAAACATGAGCCCTTGTCCCCCAGAGACAGTTGGGCAAAGCAACCAGGTAGCCTAAGATGAACAAGAATGCAATCATCCCCCTTTCTGGATACATCTCTCTAATTTTGAATTTTTGATCAAAGATGCTTTTTTTGTGGGCCGAAAAGTGGAGTTTTCTGGGGAATCTCCCAGCACAGGCCAGCCTTCCTTGGTTCTGAACAGAAGACCACTGTCTTGCTCTAGATCAATAGAAGTCACCAAATCATTTTAAAATAGAAAAAGGAACATGATCAGGTAGACATGTGTTGTTTTAGAAAGGGCACCGTCTTCAGAATGGAGGATGTTTTAGGAAAGACTAAACAGCTAAAAGGGAACCATTGGAAGCCATGTTGAGGCCCAAGGTGCAGAACACCTTGGGTATGCGGTGGTGTGGTGACCTCACTAAACAAGTGAAGGGCTGGCTGATGAAAGGACCTGAAACTTGGAGAAAGACGGAGTCTCAGTTACTGCCGCAGTGCTGTCTGGGTGTGAAGCCCCACAGAGGGCTGACGCAGGGGTACGCTCCTTGGATCATTAGTGGGTACTCTTAAGGGGGTGGGAATGGGCAGAGGGTGCCACACTAGCTGGGTGTTTTCCTCAGCTCTCACAAGGTTGGTCCAGGGCAGAGGTACTCCGCAGTGTTTCATGACACACTGGAGCAGGGAGGACACATTGCAACCAGGAAGGGTTTGGGGCAGGTGGCCTCTGATGATTGACGAGCTTAAGGATCTGACTGACGTGCATCTCCCTTCACCTTCATTTTCCTGCTGTGGCTCCAAGATTAGAACTGGCATTTTTGAATGCTTCCTTTGTTTTTGTTTGTTTGTTTGTTTGTTTTGTTTTAGCCGTATACCCCATACTATCCTAGGAGCCCCAAAGGAAGATGGCTTTTCTTCTTCCTTATTTACCTGATCTGCAACTTTTCAACTATCTCTTTACAACTATTGTATTTCTACAAGTGTTACTGGACTCTGGGCTCAAAGGGGGTTGGGGTGTTCCTCTGGGGCCGTTTCCACTCTGTCCCTGTTTTGGGCTAATGTGCATGAGGCTGTTGGGAATGTTGGAGGTCTCTGTTTCATTGATCATGAGCAGAAACTCAGAAAGGAGGAGTTGCCGGAGGATATGGTCATTCCCTTTTCAACCTTCCAGAAACAGTGTTCTATCTTCCACAGCAGCTACACCACACTGCATCCCACTAGCAATGCTCTATAGTTCTGGATTCCCCAGTCTTGCCCAAACTCTTTCCGATTTTCATACAATAGCCACTCTGATGGCTGTGATATGTCATCACCTCTTCCCAATTGCTCACTGACTGGTGCATACATTGGTTATTCACTTAGAAATGTGACAGATTGAAATCATGACTTTCCCTGCGGCCAACTTAGCAAGAGCACACAGGGATCATGTGACCTCCTAACCTCACTTACAAAGAGGAGCCCACCTCATTGAGATGCACACCATAACCTGTGAAAATGAAAAGGAATGGGCCTTTGGGAGCTCAGAAATGATGCAATTGAAAATGAAGGCATGCTTTTGTTTTTAAATGTTGCTCTGTGATGGCTCTATTAATATTCATAAAGCTCTTGAGAGGAGATTGCCATTTGGTATTGAGTCCATTTCAGGTGTCACTGGGTTCAGAGCATTGTTACAGGGATTAAATTGTCCCTACTCCTCCAGTGTGCTTCAGATTAACTGTGCTCAGGTGGGAGTTCCATCACTCGTCTGCCTGAAACAGAGGCGAGCTTATTAGAAGTGCAGAAGTCAGAACGAATGCTTGGGCAGAAGTTCTGGAATTCAGGGTTGGGGAGTGCACTTGGGGGAGACAGGGCTGTGAGATGCCTGCAGCTTCACATTGAGGAGCTGCTACACTGTTCTCAGAGTGAGCAGCTTGTATTTCTTGACACTCTGTCCTAGTGACAGAATTCCGGTGGGTACTATGGAAATAATTAGTGCTGGCAAAGCTAGAAGTCCCTCCTTCCTATGCTCTCTGCATTCTGGGGAAAGCTGGTCACCGGAGTGTCAGGGGCCAGGAGATGCTGTCCTGCTTAGCAAGGAGACCTGGTCCTTTAGCGATCTGGTCTTGATGGTCAGACCAGTCTCTCTAGGAAAGTTGGCTAAAAACTAAAGGAAAGTCATGCATTAAATTGGAAGTGATATATTCTCTGTGCATGGACACCAGGTGAAGTGGGACAGGCTTATGGCCCTGCCCTGGTTTGATAACCATGCAAATTATAGACCATGTAACGATATCCACATAGTAACCTTTTTACTTCTGAATTACATGGAATGTTTTCACTGCAGAGGATAGAAATTGTGTCTTGAGAACCATGTCAACAGCAGGGTGACTCTGCACTGCAGCCTTTAAGGGAAGTTCTGATGTTGTTTTCCCTTTTGCTACTGAGAGGGGACAGTCACTTGCAAGGTGCTGTTGTTGTTGTTTTCATTTCAATGTCCACTCTTATGAATGGGGAAAATAAGTCATTTCTAGGTAGAAAAGTGACAGTTGGAGCTGGCTACCCTTTTTACCTAAATGTATTACCAAGGATAGAACCAATATGTGCAAGATTCTGAAATCCATTTTATTTAAGGTCTTTCCAATTTTGGTTCTCAGCCTTCCTAATGCTGTTCGTCATGTTGTGGTGACCCATAACCATGAAATTATTTTTGTTGCTACTTTATAATTATGCTACTATTATGAATAGTATATAAATAGCTGTGTTTTTTTGATGGTCTTAGGAGACCCCTGTGAAAGGGTTGTTGGATCCCCCAAAGGGGTCATAACCCACAGATTAAAAACCATTGGTTTATAGGATAAATTAGGTTTAAGATTTATGTGAAAAGGGATCCAATTTACAAATAAAATGGCCTGGCCTAGGGCTGCCAAAGGCCAGGGCAAAGCTTAACAGAAGATTTCGTGTCATCTGATTTCAGTTTCTGTTCAAGAAAACATTTATTTCCAAGGAAATGCGCTGAATTGTATAAACAACCCTGTATGGAATTGGTGGTGACAGTAAGTGTTAAGTAATTGTTTTTCTATAGTGTTCCTGTCTGCCGATACCACTTATTAGACTGGTTCTTAACTTTCTTGCTTTTGTTTTGTTTTGTTTTTAATCAGTATTATAAAAGAGCACCGTAGTATATTTACATTCAGAATTAAAATTTTCTATCTGGGGGGCTGGAAAAATGACTCAGCAGTTAAGAACACTGGCTGTTCTTCTAGAGCACCCAAGTTAGATTCCCAGCACCCACATGGCAGCTCACTCCAGTCCCAGGGAATCTCATGCTCTCTTCCAGCCTCTGTAGACACTGCAACCACATGGTACACACAAAAATAATAATAAAACAGATGTCTTTTAAATTTCTATTTAGACAGATTTAGAATGTTCTCTTTAAACAGACTATATGCATATATACATACATGTGTGTGCATATGTGTATTTGTCATCCCTATACTGATCGTTAACCTTTTGAGGAAAGCAGAAATACAAGTAGAATCTGTAAAAAAAAAAAAATCAGTGTTTTGAAAGTACTAAAAATATTTACATTAAAGAGTATAATCTTACTGTGGTTGAAACCTAATGTTTGACTTGACTTACAGGGACCACCTATTTCCTCTTCAGTGTTCATGGAAACTACCCTCTATATTTGAAGTGCAGTTGATGATTCTTGGGGAAAATGATAACCTGACTTAGGAAAATGACCACCTTCCCCTTGCTTTTCTGTTAAAGATCAACTAGCAGAAATGATTGCTCTAGTAACCACAGCCACCTATACCCTGGTCTCCTAGACCCACAAGTAGTAAATTATAGGCTGGGCAGAACCACTGTAGCCCCAAGTCAGCTCCTGTCAAGGCTCCAGTGAGCCTGCGAGTGTGTAGAACATGATGTCCCTCATTAAATGTTCCTTGATGATGTGATAATGATTTGTTCAATTCCCCATCTGAAGTTTCTTCTTGACTCAAGCCCTGCGAGCATCATATACAACAGTGGCATCCATCACATTATATGCAACAGTGATATCATTCTTGTCGTAATATTCCTATTTCCCCAAAACACTGAGCCAGTGATCCCCACACCCAGTCAGTGTGCGGTTTGTTGTGAGCCTGCAGTGAGTCACACCCTCACAGAAGCCTGCCACTGAATAATACGCTCTTCAGTGCGGCCCCTCATCACAGTACCCTTCTCCAGGCACCGGCTCACACACTGAGCAAGCCCTGCCTCATCATGCATTGCTATGTCTTGCTATTTTAACTTTCTCCCTGACTTTAAACGATTTCTCTAACCCAAGGAAATTTCAAGAATGTGGCCTTTGGTTGAGTAGTATTTGAAAAAGATTACTTTGCATAGAGTGGGCACTCTTATCTGTGGTCATCCAAGTCGTGAAAATATGAGGCAGTACATTGAGGAATTAGCCTATTCAGAGATATAGACACGAGATTTCATTTATGTGCATTACAGTATATTATTATAGGCCTATTTCATTATTAGTTATTGCTAACCTCCAACTGTATCTAATTGATAAAGCTTACATTATCATAGTTATCATACATTATCATACATTATACAGTATTTATGTATGGGGAAAATATAATATGATATATGTGATGTCACTATACAAGGTTTCAGGCATCCACTGGTGGGCTTAAAAATTATCCCTGCTTATAAGGGTTTGCCACTGTATCCAACATATACGAAAACTATATTACTATATTCAGTTATCCAGTATTATTCCTTTTCATGAACTACATCTTTCTTTGTGTCTGGAATATTAACTTACACATGATCTGCTTCCTGGGTAGGCAAACTAACAAAATAAATTATTTTCCCATGTTTAATAATATTAATGATTGATGGTGGTTTGCCAAGTGTCACATGCTTTATATGTAACCACATATTTTATCTTCACAATAGCGCTCTAAGGTAAGAATTTTTATTATCTTTCTCTTGCTGATGAGGAAACACAGACAGAGATCTAGTATAAAATAGCTAGTGAGTGGTAGTGGTAGTATTCTAACTGCCCTCATTCAAAAACAACTTGCTTAGGACAAAGAAATGACTTTAAAAGACAATCAGCTTTTTGCTGGGGTTCAAGTCAAAGGTGTCAGTACTGCACTCAGTTTACTGGGCATCGGTAAGCCCTGCCCATCAGGCACGTGGATTATGCAGCATTAGACCTAGCTCATTAGGAAGCAGGTGATAGGTATGGTGGCACACACCTTCAGTCTCAGCACTTGGGAGGCAAAGGCAGGCAGATCTCTGTGAGCTCAAAGCCAGCCTGGTCTACAAAGTGACTTCCAGGACAGAGAGAGAAACCCTGTCTCAAAAAAAAAAAAAAAAGAGAGAGAGAGAGAGTCCGTAGGTGAAAGGAAGAGAAACATGCTTCAAGCAGCACGGTAGGCAAAGTCCATGCAAAGTTGTAAAAACTGGTTAAACCTTTTCAAATATCATTTTTAGTGTCATGATAATTGAGACCAAAAGAAAGAAAAAGGAGGGCTGGAGAGATGATCCAGTGGTTAAGAGCACTGCCTGCTCTTGCAGAGGACCCAGGTTTGATTCCCAGCACCCAGACAGCAGTTCACAACTGTCTGTGTTACCTCCAGTTCGAGGGTATCAGCTGATGTCCTCTTCTGATGATGTCCACGGTTACCAGGCATGTCCATGGTGCATAGACAGGCATGAAGTCAAAGCACCCACACATACAAAATATTCTTCAATAAAAAAAGAAAGAAATCAGTAGGTAGGAGAAAGGAAGTGGGAATTCAGAGGAGCCAGATGAGACACGTCATGGTGCAGGGGTCTGCTAACCCTGGGAACAGACACCTGCCTTAGTCTGTTTCCTACTTCCTAAGGGCAGTAGATAGGACCTGACTCTGCATGCAGAGTCAATGCACAGTAAACTCTATAAGCTGAGCACCTTCTGGTTCTTCTCAAGAGGAGGAATTAAATCTCTGTCCACCACACTCTTCTATGAACTGACACTGTGTGAGTTCCCATCTTCCCTCCTGGGACAGATGTCTGAGGTGGGCTTAGAAATTAAAGGGTCATAAGGCCATAGGCTGCTGAAACACTTTGACTTCTGTGAAGTCCTTAACTATTACCTAAAGCTAATAGGCACCATGATGTAACCCAGAATTTTAGAACCCCAAAGAGGAAGGAAACATTTTAAACCTAGAGGGTAGAAAACCAATAGCCACAGGAAATGGTCCTCAAAGGAAACACAATTGCATCAACAGGGTGGAGCTTTTTTTGGCAATAATAAAGACTGAAAGCCATTGGAATAATCTTTTCAGAATACGAGAAAAGTAATTATTGACCCAGAGTTCTATACCCTGTTAAACTATCACTTTAGGGTGATAATGACATGGAATACACAGTGAGAAAGAAAAAAAATTACAGATAAACACGGCAATCTTCAAAAGCATTGTGTTGCATGAAAAGGCCAGAAACAAGAGTAATTGTTGTGAGATTCTATTTATATGAAATTTGAAATAGGAAAGAATTAATGGCTAGGAATAGCTGTCTGAGTGGCAGAGACGGGAACTGACAGACAAGGGGTATGAGAGGGCCATCTGTGCAATGAATTGTTTTAAATTGATCTGGATGTTATTCACACGGTTGTGTACATACCCAAAGCTTATTGTCCCAAAAAGCTTTTGTTCACACTCATATGCCACACTTCACTAGTGTGCATCTCAAGCCTCCTCTACAAAATAATATTGTTCACAAAGAAGAAGTGGTTTAAAAAAATTTTTTTCTTCAATTTTGTTGAAGAAATTTCTTCAATTTCTTCAATCTTTTAATACTAAGGAACTACAGAAGATACATTTCCTGAAAAATTAGATAGAACTTAGAAGTATGTAATGAGTTTTAATAATGAACAAGAAGGGGATAAGTAGTAAGTAAGTATTTTCATTTAAGCAAACCTTGACCCACAACAACAATGACTTCGATGGGAAAGCATCAAAGCCAGATAGAATTGACACACTAATAGCCATGGGAGGCAGGAAGAAGGAATCGGAGCCAGAAAAGTCCAAGTTCCTTGTTTTACTCTAGAGAAGGTAGGGTGCTGTTTAACTCTGGGAAGATGTTAGGGTGGAGGTGGGGATGATGAGGAAGAATAAGCCCCTTGTCTAAAGTTTGGTGCATTTGTGATGGATTTGGATTTCTTTCTTCCTACTCCTCAGAAGTTCACTTCTGGGAGAGACTGGATGAAGTCTTTCTCTGAACACATGAAGGAACAGATTAAATATCTTTCTTCCTGAGGTAACATTATATTTATATCTAGTAAGAGCCCACAGGGTTGGACCATAAATTGAAAAGGCAAGTGGTTTATCATGGTGATTATATAAATTCTACTTAGATGGCTATTTGTCTCAGCTTTTTGTTCCTGATGTGTGAATAGCATCATTCATTATCATGGCTACATTATCCAAGATTTAGCTATTCCTAATTTATATGCCCAGAGTATCCTTAACCACTAGTAAAGGGTGCAGGTTAGCCCCTCTCTTTATTAGGATTCAGTGTCTCTTCTGAACTTCTTGTTGACCTAGAAATTCCACAGACTGCTCCATTTTTAGGCTGATGGAAAGCAGTGATCCCAAAGTAGCCCAGCAATCTCCCACAGGGAGCTTTCTTCAAGCCCGAAATGATTCCGGTTCTTACCATGGATCCCTGGCCCCGAGCATATTTTAGTTGAATGTACACTGACTTCCCTTCTATGCTCTGCCTTTGCAGATCAGATATCAGACTGTATTCTGGAGTCTTTCTTAACTTCCTTCAGTTCAGGCTTTGATCACCAAATTATGTATCCCGTGGGTGTTTGGGTTGACACAAAAGGAATGAAACAATCTGTCACCATTTATTTTACACTATAATTGAAGAATTGAAGCAGCTATTGAGGGCGAGCTTTGTCCTGTCGCTAGAGATTGAATACGGTGCACAGATCTGTGCTCTTCAAAACAATTTTATTGGTCCCATCACAGAGCAATGGAACTGCGCTGGTCACACACTCAACCCGGGCATCAGAATTTTTCACCTGATAGAAGCTGCCTCTAACAGCATTGTATAAACCCCAACAGGCTGTCCATCTCAGTGGCTATGTCCAGCATGCCCCTGGCTTCCTCTATCTGGACCAAGACTTTGCATTTTAATATGGGAACAAAATGATCATTTGGGAGGCCGTGGCTCATTCTTGATGATGAGAGGAAACTTTGCTTTATTTCACATACTGATATATTTGAATTGATTTCATATTTTTCACTTGATATAGAGTTGGAGACACATCATATGGAATAATTGCTGTACTTTAGGGTGACTTATGAAAGACTCAGTTCACTACATCTGAGTCCCCAGCTAGAGAATTAGCTTATGCTTCTTCTCAGGTAACAATTCATGTCATATTATAAATACAAAAGTAGACTGTTTTGTTGTTGTTGTTTTCTCTGCTTATGCCACATAGACTGTTTCTTCATTTTAAGTTCAACTTTAGCTTAGATTAATCAGGTGTCTAAATCATATACAAAATTTTACAGTTAAGTGGACAATAGCCTCATTGTGTAACCAGGTTATATAACTTTTATGAATAACAATGAGGTCACACCCCATAAATGAGCAGATAATTCCCTAATGAGAAAATCAAATAGCCAGGGTGTGTTGAGAAACTGCCCAATCCACCAGAGACCACCAAAATGTGAATTAAAGCAAGCATCATGCATCTGCCCTCATCTTTAGGTTTCTTAATCATTTTTAAATTTCGATAAAACTTGGGAAGTTACTTAATGGGTAAGGTGCTTACTGGACAAGCATGAGGGCCTGTGCTCAGATCCCTAACACAAAAACAAGACTCAGATGTCTATAACACCAGTACTAGGAGTAGGTTAATGGAGACAAGTGAATCCTTGGAGTTCATTGGCTGACTAGCATAGCTGACCAAGACAAGTGGAAAGTTCAACTGAGAAGTTCTATCTCAAAAATAAGGTGTTGAGTTAGAGAGAATGATCAGTGGGTAAAGGCACACTTGTTAACATGTCTGATAATCAAATAGGATTTCTATAGCATGGATGTCCATGCATCTCTCTCTCTCCCTCTCCCTCTCCCTCTCCCTCTCCCTCTCCCTCTCCCTCTCCCTCTCCCTCTCTCTCTCTCTCTCTCTCTCTCTCTCTCTCTCTCTCTCTCTCTCTCTCTCACACACACACACACACACACACATAATTGATGATGAGATGATTGAGATGATGAAAAGGCATTCAATATTTTATGTGTCTTATTAAAATGATAAATTTTCATATATATTGTCAAAGAATTTGCTAAATTCATGCCTATAGCAGTTTATATTGTCAATTGTTCTACCACTTATACTTCCCAAGGATGTCGATATTCAATTAGAGGTCCCTATCTCTCTATACCTTTGTCTATATCAAAGTGATCATATTTTTGTTAAATCTAGATTTTTAAAAATTTTTATTTTATGTGTACAGCTGTTTTCCTGCATGTATGTGTGTACCACAATCATACAATGTCCACAGTGCCCACAGAAGCCAGAAGAGGGTGTTATAGCCCTCAAAACTGGCATTACAGATGGTTGTGAGCCACCATGTGGGTGCTGGGAATCTAACACCGGTCCTCTGGAAGAGCAACCAGTGCTCTTAACCAGCAAGTCATCTCTCCAGCCCTGGCATGACAGTTTTTAAGTGTTAGCAGTGAGTGAGTCCATTGTTGTGTTTATGGAGATGTTTTATAACCCAGAAAACATGTCTGTGGAAAAGAAAAATGCTATTTTAGGTAGCCCTGGCTTCCCCTGTTCACCTCCCCAGACAGGTGATTAGGCAGTGCGTGGTGCTCAGCTCAGAGTGGACATCCATTCCTTTTGTCCTCCTTTCATACAGCCTAAGGCAGTGATTCTCAACCTTCGAATGCTGCAAACCTTTAAGGCACTTCCTCATGTTGTGGAGACCTCAACCACAAAATTATTCCATTCCTTCTTCATAGCTGTAATTTTACTATTATTATGAATCATAGTGTAAATATCTGAAATGCAGGATGTCTGATATGAGACCACAAGCGAGTCACTGCCCACAGGTTGAGAACCACTGGTCAAAGGACTTTCAAAGCTGAGTGAACGACTCAGAGCTATAGCTTGGTTCCTGTCACGCACTGGAAAACAATATGCAAATGTCACTGAAATTTGTCTCATTGTTACATCATCCACTACTGTTTAGAAAAAACGTGGACGGTCTCCAAGCACAATGATTGTCCAGTAGTGGCATGTTCTTGTCTGCTGTTGACTTACTTAGTTCTGGGTGCTTAAATTATGTAAGTGGCGCCTTCTCAGGACATGTTAGAAACACCGAAATAAATTCTCCACACTATCACCTGCTGACATATCATCCTGAGGACACACCGTCTTGTGAAGGGATCTGATTTCTCCACAGATGTTTTTACTACAGAACCAGGATGAGACCAGAAAGCTCACATACATACAAAAGCTCATCATTGGGATCCAAGATCGTTACCACATGAGTTTTCAACCTAAAAATAGCTGTCATTCCAAGCTATTTTTAAAGTATATGTCCCATTTGAAAGCCAGTGGCAAAAATCTCACAATCAAAATCATTCTATTTTATGTAACAAACACAAAAATTGAAGTATTTTGATTGGAGTGGCACAGAGCACTGTGGTGATACATTGTTTATAATTTATTAAAGCCACCGGAGATAAAAAAAAAATAGCAAAGCAGCTATAATATTTAGCCATAGAAACCAGGCAATGGGGCACACACCTTTAATCCCAGGACTGGGTACAACGGCAAATGGATCTCTCTGAGTTCAAGGCCATCCAGGGCTACACAAATCTGAATCAGTGTAAAAGAGTAACAGAGCTCACACAATTAACCCCAGGACTCATGAGAGGTATTTAAGACAGGAACAGGGTCTCAGAGCTGGCATTAATTCTCCAGCCACATTGAGGAGAGGCAGCAGTCTGAGGCTTGGTGATAGCTCATGGAGACAGGATCAGCCCTTTCAGCCTGAGGAAGAGGTAAGAGCTAGTCTGGCTGTTTTGCTTTTCTGCTTTTCAGCTTGAAGCTTGAACCCCAATACCTGTCTCTCTTTTACATTGTGTGCTACACAAAGCACTGTTGGTGTCTGTCCTCTCTGCACATCAGACACATCTTTGTTGTCTATTTAAGTTCTCTGAAATGGCTGTGTGCTGATGGAAACTTCTGGGGTCTATGTGCTACTCTTTTGGAATAGAGCTGTTTGAGGCCTTCAACACCACAAGTCAGCTGCATTTGCATGGCTTCTTCAAGTGGGCACCGTGCAATGCCAAGTTGTTGGGGTCTTAGGGTAAAGCTTTGGGATGTGGTAATCTCAGGTCAAAGTCTGGCTTTGGTAGATACTAAGAATATGACTTAGTTTACCTAATGCCCTCGGTCTGATTCTTCCTCTGAAATATGGGGGAGATGTGCACTTATTTGGTGAAACAGTGAGGGTTTAGGAAATCCTATATGACATATAAGAATCAATGTGTGGTTATTACTAGGTTATCAGCATATATCTCTGATATATGCTGATATATATTGAATTGCATATATCAAAGATAATCCATGTGATATTCCAGAGTCAACACATGGTAATTATAATATTTACATATGATCTTGACCAACAGTATATACTGGAGGGGAGGCCTTTGAATAAGTTCCCTATTGACTGACTTTAAAGCTGCACATTGTGGATGACATTTGATGGTTAAATTTCTTGTCTGAATGAGGGGTTTTCATGGGTTACCCACACTTCTTCCACAACTTTCTGCTCATTAGTATGCCCCATGAGAAGGCTCAAAGGTCACTGTTGTTTTCTGAGACCGGGAAAGAGAATCCTTTTTATCAGAAAAGCCAGCAAGCCTATAATGGACTCTATCCACACTTGTTTGCTGAACCAAATAGATTGAACTGGATTCTTAATAATTCTGATTCAGACACTTTATAGAGGGTAGCAAAGATGTGTTCTATTTCTGCCAGAACTTGCAATAAAGCATCCACAACAATTTGCAAAAATATCTATGCTGATAACTTAGAACTCTCGGCTCATTTCTTTTTTAAACTTTTAAATAAGTTTTGAGAATTTCTATACATGAATACACTGTGTTTATGTAATTTCTACCTTTCTTTCTCTACTCTTCAACTCTTTCCCCCATTCCTTCTCAAATTTATGACTTATTCTATAATTATTTGGATATATATACATATATATCCATACATATATATCCTACTGAGTGTTTTTAGTGTTGCTCACATATACATGTGTCTAGGACTGGCTACTTGGGATTAGCTAACCTATTAGGACTCTCATATCTATAAAAAAGTGATTCTCCCTCTAAATCCATTGCCGACATATAGTTCTTCATCTAGGGCAGGACCTTGTGAAATATTCCCCATGCCCATTGGTGTGTCAACTGCTGTAGTCATTATGTAAGTAAGTCTTGTTTAGGAAAATAAATTGTTCAAATTTCATGGGTACTGTATCCCAACCATATCAAGCAGATACTGTGTTAGGGCAGGTCTCCTGATCCTCTGGCTCTCACAAGCTCCTCAACCCCCTCTCTCACTATGTTTCCTGATCAATTAATTTCTCATGTCCACCTAGCCTGGTCTTCAGCTCCATTAAGATCTGACAGAAACACTATCTACACAAGAAGCAGCACTGATACCCATTACTGAGAGAATGGATGGATGGAAAATTTGTAGTATATTCAGGCAACAGTATGAGGAGCCGTTTGATCTAATCTTTGAAATTACTTGTTGACAATGGAACCAGTTACTAAAGAATATTTATTGCAAGATTCCATTGTTATGACATCCAGGAACAAGTAAATCTAATCTACAGTGCTGGAGATAAATGGGAGTCATATACAGGTTATGGAGAGGGTACTGGCTGGAAAAGTGCTAAAAGTTTTCTGGGGTGATGGCAGCATATTATTATTCATAGATAGAAGGATAAGCAATTGTGCCCAGACAAACTCACTAAACTGGATAGTCACAATCTGTGCATATGTAACTCACCCCTCCTGGGTCTGGAGAAATGGTTCATTGGTTAAGAGCACTGCCTGCTTTTCCAGAGGACCTGGGGTGGATTCCCAGCATCCACATGGTGGCTGTCAGACATCTAGAACTCCAGTTCCATAGGATCCAGTGCCCTCTTTTGGCCTCCTTGGGCACTGCATACATTGGTGCACAGACATGCTGCAAGCAAAACACGAATACACATAAAAATTAAGTTAAAAGAAAAAGACAGATCTTTACAAAGTTTATGTTTTTGTAACCACTAATGTGCTAAAATATATTCTCTATTTTACAGAATTTATAGTCTACAAAGTCTAGTATATTCATAGACTCTGTAAATTTCTGTTTTATTTATAGAATATGAACTCTGTAAAAATGAAAGTACCGTTGAACCCTGATCTTAAAACTAAATAAAACCTGCCAGCATAGCTTCCTACAGTGTGAACAAATTATTTCATAATTTTTAAAGGTTTTGTTCTGAAATAAGATGCAATATAAACAATACTAACTTCAACAGCTAGAGGGCGTGTGTGTTTTAAATTCCAGAGTGACACTGATTTTTTTTTTTTTTCTTTTTTTTAATGTCTCCTTGGATGCATTACTATTTTCATCTAGAGGAAAGAACAGGTTGTTTTGTAATTTCATCTTTGCACCTTGGGATTGTTAAACTCCTCCAGGGGAGAAGGAGCAGGTGCATTGCCTGGGACTCAACAGAAGTGTGTGTGGTTGAACTCTGTGTAAATTGATTTTCATTTTTCATGCAGGACCTCTTCGTTTTGTGTGTAAGCATGAACCATCAACTTGTTGCTCTCACTTGCTCTGGGGTGTGTGTTTGCTGAAGTGTGAAAAGCAAATTATACCAGGCAGAGTGGAGGTGACATGTAAGCTGAGTCTGGACAGTCATCTCCCAACTTAAGAGGACCACCTAGAAGGTGGACACTAATACTTTTCATTCCCTTTTACTCTTCAAACCTTCATGATGGTTAAAAAGGTCCATAGACCGTCTGTCTGCTGGGTAACCACAGCCATTCGTGCTGTCTTATCCGTGCTGTCTTTCTGGCTGTGTACTTCATCCACACGAACCTCGGCCCCCAACTCTTTTTGTACCTTGGGCCGTGTGACATTTCCTGAAACCCTCAGAACAATTCCATTTCAGTCTCTTGGTGACAGTCATTCCTGGCCCCTGATGTGCGTCTCTACCTCTCGCTGTAAGGGCAAAGCTCACATCTCCAGCAGAGCAGCCACTGAGGTACCTACCTGAGGAAAACAGAGCCTGCATCTGTCTCTTCAGCAGGTTCTTCTTCAAAGTGAAGTGTCTCGAAATCACCATTTCATGGTACACAAGATTTTGCATCAAAAGATTGCATGGAACCTCTTATTTTGTCCCAACAACAACATAAAAGGTCACCCAGACTATGTTCAGTGACAAAATAACAATGGTAGCAAAAGAAGAAGAAAAAATTGATTCTGAAGTTCCATAGGCTAAAATGAGAAGGCAAAAAGACATTGTATTGTTAGTTGAATGTAGAGATTAAGAGCCAAAACCCCACATATTCCTGTGAGCCCTGACTTGGGACAGCAATGCAGAGCAGCCAGAACACATCACCTGAAATCTGTCACTGAGACCGAGTAGCTGGTTGGAGACTCGTGTGTGTTTGTGACCACTTCACCATTACCTGAGCACATAGGACACTAACACCGATTTCCTCACGTTACTTTTGACAAGGTGTTAATATACATCTCCATTATTTCCTCTCTGTGTATACTTGTCCATATATATTTATTCGTACAGTCAGTATAGCATATGCAAATGTCTGTGAGATGACAGTAAATTGTTTGTAGATGTTGGTAAGCTCACAGTCTCAGGACCCTTAAACTTTGAACTTTCTCTTCCCTCTCTCTCCATTCTCCTCCCTCCCCAGATAACTAGATATTCACTCTCCCCTCTCCTGCAACTTCACCTTGCTCAGCCCCTTCACATTCCCCTTTCAGAACGCCAAGTATGTATTGTTAATTCTAACTTCTATAAGTGCCATAAGGGCAAAGACTCTGCCTGTTTTATTCAGCCCACATTTCTAGTGTTTACCACACAACCACACATATCACAGAAAGTCAAGAAATGTATGCCAGATGGAAGAAGGAGTGGATGGTTTGAAGGCCATTGACCCTGGGCTCTGTAATATACCCGGCATCATTCCCAGTAAACACCCATATGCGTGAGCAAACTAACTGGCACTCACAAGACAGATTGAAGACAGAAGAGCTTGGGAGAAACTGATTCGAGTTGAGCTAAGAAAAAAGGGGAAACTTTCTGAAGGCATTTAGGAGGGCTGGGAGAAGGAGACGTGGCTCTGACCACTGGTGGGGTGTGCCATGAACCAAAAGATTCAAGGCCCAAACCAGGCAACACTGTATGTGCCTGTTCACATTGTACGGAAGGAACCCATAACAGAGCCAAGTGGGATGGGTATGATGAGTCCCATTTCTCAGGTGTACAGGCTGAGCCTGAGATTTTGATTTTCACGTGCTCAGTTCTAGAGTTGTTGCCTGGTCTTTGACACCTGATATGCAACAAGACTTTTTTTTTTTTCTTGACAATCTTGAGTTCCAAAAAGCAACTGGAAAAGTGCCCCTTCTCTGCCTTAACATAGGCCTCAGTTCCAGGTTTATAGTCACATAAAAACAATTCTTTTTTGTTGTTTGTGTTTTTAATTTTGTTTTTACAAACTTATTTTAGAAGCTGTCTTCCCTTTTTCGTTTTGGATACTGGCTTAACAGTCATCAAATTCAACTTGAGGTTCTTCACTCTGCAATTACACATGCTCGCCACACGAGGTCACTCACAACCCAGTGAGGGCAAAACCTTGGCACCTCTGAGTAGTGATGAACTTGAGAGTTAAAATTTATAGGCCCTGCCATGGGTCCTGACAGGATGTAAAGTAATGACTCACTAGATGGAAGGGTGGGAAGTGAGATTTGTAGCTTGGAGGAGGACCTGGGGTGGAAGGGGGTTGGGATGTGAGAAGATAAAAAGGCCGAGGCTCCTCACTTACCACCATCCCTGCCTCTGTCCCCTACTCTTGTAGGGTTGTAGGTGGTGTGCTGGGTGCGAGCCAGGGTGACTGACCTCCCACAACCAGCCTTGCAGATGACTGGCAGACTGCTGAGACTCATGCCCTGGAATTTGCTTTAAGAATAATTGCAGAATGGGGACGTGCACGCAGCCATGGCGTGGTATTGCAGCATTTTCTTTCCTACCTACTCAGCATCCTAGGCTTTTGAGGTTCTCCCTCGGGCTCCCGGTGGGCTCTCTTTCACCTTGCCCTCCACAAAGACAAGCTTGTCTGCTTCTCTGCTCTTGCTTTAGGAGGTCCCCTGCCCACAACCCCGGGCCTTTCGAGGCTTCTGCTGCCTTTCTGTATTCACCAGCAGCTTCCACAAGGGTTCATTTTTCTCCAGATAGATCTGGATGACCTTGTCTTCCTCAACCGGCTTTGTGGAGAGCCAGGGATGAGCAAGACGTCTACACTGGGGCATCACTGCACGGCGGGCCCTGTGGGCATCTATGTCCAAATGTCATTCAATGAGGCAGCCTCCAACATCCCGAGGCCGTGGCCTTTCTCTCCTGGGGTTTGGGCTCTCACTCCCCCTTCTCTGTGTGCCTTTGAGTACCTTTCCAGGCTTCTTCCCTTCACCCCCGACATTATCTTCTGGTTTCCTGTTCCCGCTGATGGCTCTACCAGAAACCAAGGCGATCCTACAGCTTCGTTCACCCTTTTGTTGGAACTGTTTGCCCGATGTCATGCTTTAACTCAAATTGTCTTGAAGAGTTTTGGGCGTGTTGTTTTCTTTAGTCCCCAGAAGCAAGCATCACAACCCCCCTACACACACACACACACACACACACACACACACACACACACACACACACACACTGTGTTCCTTTACTTCACCTTTCTGCCCTGGGCCAGACACCCTCTGTGTACCCCAGAGGTATTTTGTTTGTTTGTTTGTTTTTGTTTTTGTTTTTTGTTGTTGTTGTTGTTTGTTTAATGAACAAATATGTGCGCTGCTGGTCTTATTTTGTAGACTCAGCAGGAAATACACGGAGGTGTTCTGAACCCCCTACTTCCTTTTGTCCTGAGTGCCCCACCTCCTGGTGCCTTAAGAGCTTTCACCCCCAGTAACTTGGTCTGAGCAGAGTCAGGTCCATTTCCTTACCACCTGCACGAAAACAGGGACAGCTGCCTCTGTCTGCCGGAGTATTCCTTTCTGATTGCTGATGTAACAAATGACTCATTCTTAAGGCCGAAGCAGGACAAATGTATCAGCTTACAGAACCGAACACTAGACCCAGACCCAGGCTCCTCTGTCCTGAAACTCGGAGCTCTGCTCCTTACTGAAGGCTTCAGGGAGGACTCACGTCTTTGCTCATTCTGCATAGCAGAACTCGGTCCCTTGAGGTTGTAGGATCGATGTCCCCATTTCCTAGCAACTGTCATCAGAGAGCAATTCTCAGATGCTTACATTGTTTGAATTGAAGTCCTTCTTCCACTATCCTCGAAGTCACCTGTGGGTCACCCATCAACTCTCTGATTTTGGGGGAGGCGGCGTCTCACACCCTGACTCACCTCGATATTAGGCTGGGTCCAACCTGATCATCCAGGATAATCTCTTCTCATATCAGAATCTACTCCCTTCCCCCAAGCTACAAGAGCCCTGCATGACACAGGACAGTACGTGCCTGAGCCCCAGTATTTGATGTGGATATTTGTGGTCACTGTTGTTCTGCCTAGCACAGCGCTTCACAGATCTTTCCTGGGAAGGAAACCCACATGGTGGTTATAGCTGAAAATGCAAGCTGTGCTGTCGAGTAAAGCACAGAAGCCTGTCTTCTGTAAGCCTTGCATTGTGAACCCCACCAAGGCTGTGTGGGCTCTCTTGACTTAGGACACTGCCAGTGGCTCTAGCTTTGAAGTATAATAATAATAATAAATACTCAATATTTATTTTTAAAAAAACAAGCTGGGCATAGTAGCTTACACCTGTAATTTCAGCACACATGTAAGCTGGAGCAGGAGGATTGCTTCAAGTTCAAGATTACACTAGGTTACAGCTTGAGACCCTGTCTATTAATATTCTATTAATATTCTAAAATCTATTAATATTCTGTTGCTGACATCCTTTCTTCTCTTTCTAATTGCCCTTCTTTGGTAAGAGAACCCAGGTTTTAATTCTGCTCGAAGCAGCTCAGAGAAGGAGGCAAAGTTCACAGGGAGCCTCCCGTGGACATCCAGACCATTACATGGGGCTTATACTCTCTCCCACCCCCAAGTCTCCAACTCTAATTAAACCACAGCAGCCCAGACAGAATGCCTCATGGAGCAATTCCTCAGGGAGCAGAACTGTGGCCAGGAAAGGAGCCTCCAGCCTGATTCGGCCAGTTATGTCACAGCAGGGCAGATGGATGATCTGGTCGAAAGGTTTTGGTTTGTCCAAGTCTCATAGATTTGTCTGAAAGGCAAAACACTGATTTTTTTTTTTTAATGATCAAATGGAATCTAGGCCAGAAAGTACACATGATACCCCCAAATAGAAACAACACTCTCATACGGCTGAACTGCATGCAGAATTCTGTCTAAACTGTGAACTTGTGAAGTAAATTTATCTTGGGGTCTGGACTTATCTCAGTGCTAGAGAGGTTATATTAGCAAATCCAAGCAAGGCCCCAAGTAAGTTCCGTCTTCAGCACTTTGGGGGGGGGGAGGGCAGGAGGAGTAAATTGGTCTTTATAATTTCTAAGCTCATCATACATTAGAAAATGTGTGTCACAGAAGAGTAAAGACATCGTTCTGGCCAGTGGCAGCTGAGATGAGCCTTCACATGTTTCTTATTTCCACGGAAGATGTGACTTCCACCTGGGCCTTCCATGACATTTAAAAACCAATTTGTTGAAGGTCACCCAGCGGTAAGCTAATTGGCTTACACATCCTGTTTTCAAACTCTCTTTCTAGTGTCTAAAAAAGCATTTAAGGGATGAGCCCAACATAGCGAGACTCTGGAGGCTGGAGAATGAGCATTGTGAATGCAAGCTTAGAGCGGTTAAAAATCCTCTCCAGGGGCTTGGTCCCTGTCATCGCTGTGTTCTCTAAATAAAAAACCCAATCAAAGACATGACAAAGAGCAAGAATAAAAGGATGCACAAGTTTTGTGTCTGCCGTCATCTTCCAGTGCATCGGCGCTGTTTCCTACGCACCAAACCCCACATTCTTGTTTCTATTGCTTAGAAATATTGTTTGCAAAGAATAGAAACCAGTTTTTAAAAATATGGCTTAGGGAAAGGGACAAGCTGAGAGGAGATGTCCAAAGGGCATGAGAGTGTCTTACGGGTCCCAAGATCCAAATTGTAGCCCGGCTATCAGAGGGACTGGACCAGACACTTTGAGATTGGAGTTCAGATTTGGAGTTGGATTTATTTTGTTTTTGCTGCAGTTCCTCTCATCCGGCCTTTCCTTTCCCTCTTTCAGTTTCTCTGTGCCTGGTAGCTCATATGACCCACCATGCTCGTTTTTGTCTAATCCTGATAAGATACAGCTCCTCGTGGGTTTATCAGCCCTGATGAGACTTGAAATCTCAGTCCCCTCGCTAAAATTGTAGTAAGGAACCATGACTTCCCATTGTTCATGGTCCCACCATGGATCAGTTGGCTAAGTCTAAGTAGGATGAACGAGGCTGGCAGGTTGCCAGGCTTTAGAGCCCTTGGGATGACAGGGAGGCAGCTCTGGAGAAAGGAGACTTTCATAAGCTACCGAGTCCCCCACAGGTGTCTGGGAGCCTAACTAGAGGACCTCACATTGGTCTCTAGGCTGTAAACCCAGGTGTGGATGAGAATGGACAGATGGGAAAATGGACGGTCATATTCACCATGCGTCTTTGTTTATAGCAGCTACATGGGTACCATTCTCTGAAGACTGAGTCAGGTCTATGAGAAGATGAGAGCACATGCTTTCTAGATATGTATCAATTCTGATGGATTCAGGCAGTTAGTTCAAACTCCTATTCCTAAATTAACTGCATCTTGTAGTTATAATATACATTTTCAATCACTAGGCACTGATCAGAGGGCCATGCCTATGTGGGAAGTTCTGCTATGCACAGCATTTAAGGACCAGTGTGTAAGGTGAGGCATAGGCCCCAAAAGCTGTGGGTCTATGTTGGCTGACAGGAAGTGAATTTTATTTTCATCTGTTCCCTCTTTGCTTGTGTTATTATGAACATGTCTAAAGTCACTTGACTATGTGGAAGCATATTAGCTGCGTATGGATAACAAATAGGTAGGATGTTCATTCTGAATCTTAGAGAATGTTTAAAGTGACCACTTCTGTATTATTTTCAGTCACACTGAGTAGCAGGAACTCGGCCAACAAACAGCTGATACGTAAAGAGTCTTTGCAGCCTGACATAAGAAATATTTAGGCATGACTTGCAGTTTTGTATGGTGGTGGTTGAAATGTGCACAAATGCTTTCAAAGTTTTTCAAAAATATCTCTTAAACTCTCCATAAGTACTGAAAGCACTGACGTCACTGTTTCATGAACTCTTTCCATGGATATTGCAAAAGGGAAAGGCCGATTGCAGTTTAAACATCAAAATCAAGTGGTGGGGAAGCTAGCATTGGCACCCGGTTTCTTCATGCAGGGGGTTGGCTCTGGAATCCTCTCTTTGTTTTAATCTTGTAACAGACATGGGCACTGTGTCTATACCTGTTTTGTCCAGAAGGAAACTGAGTATAAGATGCACGAAATGTATGTCAAATTATATGGAGCTAAATTAATGTGCTTTTACTGGTGTTTGTAAAATACCCCTCTGGATGAAAACGGTAATGAGAAAGATACCCAGTTAGCACAGTGGATTAAGTGGAGAAGATCAAGACATTGCTGAGATGGCAGAGAAGCTCATGGCTTCAGTGTTCAGTATTCAAGAACAAGCCAGACCATCCAAGTTCAAACCTCAGTCTCACCACTCAGCTGCTGTGTGACAATGGGAGAGTCACTCGCCCTACCCATTTCTCAGTTTCCTCCTACTAAAGTTGAAGGTGGGCAATGACCACTTCATAGAGTTGCTCTAAGGAAGGATATTATTTAAGCATACAGTATAGCCCCTGGAACACAGGGAAGGCCCTTCACAGCCTGGAGCATGCACACTTGCTCAGCACAGCTGTGGGCAGTGCTGAGCATGGTGGCCTCATCAGTGGCCATTTCCTGATGGAGCAGGGAAGTCAACAGTAGCGAAAAAGCTGAGATGCCTGGCAGGCTGGGTTGCACCAGCAGATAGGGAAGCCAGCCAAATTGGGCAGGAAGGCAAAGGGGCCAGCAGCCTGCAGCTCTGCATATGGACAGAACTGTCAGGGGTTCTCAGTGTTCATCAGATATCAACCCCCACCCCAGGGCCATCGCCTCTTGAAATCCATGGGGTGCCGTTCATAGACACCAGGGAAACGGTGATAATTGGGCCCAGAGGAAGAAACTGGGCCTTGAGACAGAGGTGAACATAATGCAGTTTGAGGCGATTGGCCTGCAGCCTGGGGTGCAGTTGGCTGTCTTCAGTGTTCCTGGAAGGAAAACGAGACGGGCTCACTTGCCCTCTCTCTCCTCCCTACTCATCCTCAGAAGAGAAACTACTATTTGTGGTTGATTTTTATTTGCCTCAAAGAAACACAACCACAGAAACACTAAAGTGAAATGCTGAATTTCTGTAATCCATGAGAAATTATCTATCTTAAATACAGTGATGGTCTGATCTAACACCTCAATCTGGATAGTTCTGAGAACCAAAGGAAGCACTCAACATGACTAAAATTATGTAACTTTCCTTGGAAGATGGTTTGGCAGCTTCTTAACAAAGCTAAAAATATGCTTTACTGTACATATGATGATCCATCATTTAACCACTTGGCACTTGCCCAAATGTGTTGAAGAAAGTTTCCATAGAAATCACACGGAGCAGTGCTTATAGCAGCAGCATTGATCGTAATTGACAAAACGCATCAGCAGCCAAGATATCCTTCAACTGGCACGTGGATTTTAAAGTTAACATTCTGCACTAAAAAGAAGTGAGCTATCAAGGCATAAAAAAACATGGAGGACTCTTCGGTGTGTATTTTTCTATGCAAAAGGAGCCAGTCTGAAAACCCATGTGCTAATGGGTCAGTTACATATGTGTCTCAATGTACAGTGAGGTTCAGTTGCAGTGAATATTAAGTCCTCAGTGCATGTACTGCTCCTAGCCTGCTAAACGTCCTTGCTTGGCAACAGGACACACTACAAAGTACTAGAGTTTTCCTGCAGATCTCCTGGCTTCCTGGAAACTGTAGTGCAAAGGTGCTGCCCCAGTATCTCAAAAAGAATGTGCCTTCTGTCTCTACGCTGGGAAGGGACCAGCATGCGTATTGCTCTCAGACAGTCAAAAAGCCAAAATATCATGTCAGCCATCATGGAAGGGATTGCTGCATATGATGGTCCAGAAAAGGCAAAACTATCAAGGCAGGTAAAGTCAGTGATTCCTAGAAGCTGGGTAAGGGGATGGAGAAGAGAGAAGGTCACAGAGAACTTGAAGGACAGTGAATGTGTGCTGTCTGATGTTATGATGGTGGTACATGCTCTACCATCTATCAGAACTCAAGGAACACACACCAAGTCTGAACCCCAGTATAAGCCATGGGCATGCTGGTGTGGTTCACAGACTGTAGCAAATGTTCCACTTTGGTGACGATGACAAAGGCTGGGAAGGCTGAGGGCAAATGTGGAGAAGGGGTCTACATTGTCTAAGCTTGCTAAGCTTCTAGTTCTGTTTTGCTGTGAACCTAGACTTCTCTAAGTGGTTCTTAATTTTTAAAACTGTGCTGTTTGCACATATTTATTAGCTCTGCCATAAATTGTCACACTCTAAAACAATTTGCAAAAATATTTTTATCAAAATGGGATTATTTTGAATTAGAGAGCAGGAACATATGCTCACCTTGCTTCTAAGCAAGATGCTCTTAATTGAAGCTAAGAAGAAAATAAATGTCAGCTTGCTTATTAATTCCAGGAGAAGTAAATTGCTTTTCTGCAGTGTGTTGCACTTTGTACTAGAGCCTGTACCAAAGGCTTTCCTCCCCCTCCTTCTAGCTTAACTGTAGGGATTTGTTCTGTAATTTCCAGTGTACTGATGCTGTTAAGTGCTTTATAATACGTTGATTTAGTCATTATTAACTGGAGACTTATTTATTTATTCACTCAAAAGTATTTATTGACCTATAACTCAATAGCGAGAAAACAACAATAAAAAAAATAAACAGAAGCAATTGAGTAGACACTTCTCTAAAGATGTTGTACAAATGGCCAGTAGGTACATAAAAGGATGCCGAGCATCACTGACAAATGCCAATCAAAATCACAATGAGGTACCAGCTCACACATGTTAGAATGGCCACTCTAAATATAAATGAGTTCTTTAAAGGTTTCACTTGTTATTTTATGTGCATTGGTGTTTTTCTTGCATGTGTGTCTGTATGAGGGGGCCAGATCCCCTGGGACTGTAGTTACATGTGAGCTGCCATGGAGACTTTGGAAATTGAACTCAGGTCCTCTAGAAGAGCAGCCAGTGGTCTTAACTGCTGAGCCACCTCTCCAGCCCAGAGAGATTATTGTTTTGTTTTGTTTTTTTTTTAATGTGATAGACATTAAAAAAATGAGGTTGCTCAGCAACCTCATTTCGAGGCATTTATCTAAAAGAATTGAAATAAAGACCTCACAGAGATAGCCACACTCTCTTGTGTTCTCTGTAGCACAATAGCCAGGAGTAAATGCCCACTGATGGAGAAATGGATAAAATGTATGCATGTAGTGGAATAGTTGCCATTTGTGGCAACACAGATGACCCAGGAGGACCTTGTTTAAGTGAAATAAGCCAGTCAAAGAAAAACAGATGCTGCATGGCTCACTCACATGAAGAATCCAATATAGTCAACTGACAGAAGGAGAGGGTAAAATGGCAGCTGCTAGGGCCTAGGGAGGAGCAAGTTCTGCTGTACTTCTTACTGGTAGTTAAGAGTGCCGTATCATACTGTTTAATCTTCTGGGGTATGCCCATGCCCTATGTTGTGCTGTTATAATAATCAATCAATGAGCACTGATTAAGCATCATACAATAGTCCTCTGAAGACACAGTGTAAGGAATGTAATAAAAACATGAGGTAGGGAGATAAATGAGTGTGTAATACGTCAGGTAACAAGTTAAAGTAGCCATGGTATTGGGGAGTGTGATTCAGGGAGAGTCTCTTCTGTGGTGAAATTTGGGCAGAGCCATAACAAAGTTATATGTCTTGTCTAGGGGACAATAAGTTCAGGCAGAGGGAATGCTGGCATTTCTTGAATTGCGAGGAGGTCCCTGTGCCTGGGGTGTGTATAGAAGTTGAGGTCAAAAGTCATTGGGAGTAGACTGGGGCATCGTTCCATCATTAGAAGAGATATATGTCCTAACTTACATTTAGGCACAGTTGCTGGAGCCTAGGAGTCAATTGGCCATCTCCTGATAACAGATGGTGGGGACTGTAAAGAACAGGGCACCTGAGGAAAAGCTGAACCTATGGAGCAGTGGAGTGAGAGCCAAGCCAGAAAGAGTGTAAGGCAGAGCTGAGTTTAAGGAGAGACTCGGAGATAGCAGAAGGATCAAAGGTCTCGCTTAAGCAATCTGTCTTACAAGTGGCAAAGCTAGAATTAAAACTCGCATGTTCTTACTTCAAAGCCCAGGCTGTGTGCTAAGACAGAGAGCCCTGAACCAGGGGTCAGAGCAGCTTTGACACTTGCTAGTCATGTGACTTCGAGTCACACTCTGGAAACTTCTTTGACAAAACCCTGTAATATTCCAGGTAGATGAATAATGATGAGCTCTGGTCCTGGCTTGGGGTGGAGAATGCTGAGGGGCAGAACAGCCCTATTCCCATTCTCAACATTCCTTAAGCAGGGAGTTTAGACCAGGAAAATGCTAAAGTCTTTCTTGTCCTTTGATCCCATGGGTTTGGGAATAGACTCCTTTCTTCCTCTCATGTCAGACAGACAAGGGCACATAGCACTGATACACTCTCCAGAGGGTTTTAAAGGTGTCAATGCCTAATTAGAATTTTTAATTGGGAGAAAAGTGTTTGGGCACTTTAGGTGCAATTAGTGCAGTACATTAAAACCATCTAAGTGGCCTCATTCACTTCCCAGACTGTTTCAATTGATTTTATAATTCTGCCCATGTAAATAGCCAGGTGTCATATGGATAGCTAGAACCACTCATAGATTTTAATGAGGTTTTTATTGTCAACCACAAGGAAAAGGAAGAAATCGTTGCAGCATGTCTTTATACTGCACTTGTTGGAGAGGAAGCTTCTAATTCTTTCCAGAAACTTCCAGAGTATGTTCAATAAGCTCTGGGTTTTATTCCCAAGGTTTTCCTCATATTTTCTCGGAGACATTATGAGGTAAGTTTTTTTCTAGAGGAAAAGAAACACATTGGGAGAAAATATTTGCAGTCACGTGACAGATAAAACTTCAATATCTCTAGTATTCAAAGATCGTCTTCAAATTAAAAAGTCAATCTAAAAATCCAACCATTTAAGGAAAAGGAAATGTGATTGGCAGCCTAAGGAACAAAGGCCTCCTTGTTAACCATCAGGGAAACTTGACTTAAAACATTCCTCCCCAGACTAGCTAGAATTAAGTCAGTTTGTAACATTTGCTCAGGGAACTCTATCTTCCTAAGTCTTGATTCATTGTGGACTAGGCCTCCCCCTGCCCTTCATCCCCAGAAGGGTATATTGGTAGTAGGTTTAGGGAAAGATACGAAGGGGGCATGGTGGCATCCGTGCCCCCTTTCCCATGCCTGTCATGTATTCATATCACTGTTCTGAGGGTTCTGTCCCATGAGGGGTACCTGTGGCTGGCAGATGTCTCAGTGATGACATAGGATACCCATTTAATGCAGAGATAGAGACTGAGACCCTGTGAAAACTCTGAAGACAGACTGCACAACCCAGCTATTCATGTGAAAATTTAAAGTCCTGTTTCTGCAGCCCCTGTGTATTTATTGGCTGGTACAGAACTCGGGAAATAAAAGAAGTTTTTCTGCCTTTTTCCTACCAAGGGAACAAAAATTAAAGAAAAACATGCCCATGGTTACATATGTAGAAATAGATACTCTTCAGAGTTAGCAGGAACTGCTAAAACTCCAGGAAGTCACTTGTCTGTATGTATTACAGCATAAATATGTAGCATAATGTTAAGGGCTTTACAAGAATGATAATGCCTTTGATGCCACTAAATTGTACATTTACATAAGCTAAAATGCTAAATTTCATGTATGCTTTACTGCAAAGAAAGGTGTGTATCGGGCCTAACAAGATGGTTCAGCAGTGAGGGCAATTGCCAATCAGCCTGACAACCAGAGTCCCATTCCCAATGTCTACATGGTGGAAGGAGAAAACTGACTCCAACAAGTTGTTTTCGTCCTTTTCTGTGTACACTATGATATGTACACACACACATACAGAGAGAGAGAGAGAGAGAGAGAGAGAGAGAGAGAGAGAGAGAGAGAGAGCTCAAACACACATAATCTATTAAAATGTTTATTCAACCTGATAAAATTATTGAATTTCTTGAATTTACGTTGATATAATGCAAGAGGGGACTACAAGTGGAGAGAAGTGTGGATGGACCACAGCTGGCCTTCATCCTGTCCTCAAACCCTCACAATCAATAGCAATGAGAGGATAATAGCAATGTTCTTTCTAGTTTCACACACTTTAAAATTTTTTCATAATATAAGTGTACTTGTCTTAACCACTTAATCTCACTCTCTGGAATCCTCGCATAGGAATGACCATACCCACACATAATGGCATATATCTATGAGAACATTTCTCAAAACATAGATGTGAGAAAGTCTAATGATCACTGAGCGGCTATATCAACAAAAGTTTGATGTTGCTTAGTACATCTACGATAACCTAACCCACCTAATCATTTGTTTCTGCATGAACAGACACCAAGAATCATAGGACACATGGGGGAAAGTAGCAGCATAATAGTTAAAGACTGAAACTCCAACAGAAGGAAAGACAAGGCAGGAAGCTGTAAGACAAATGAGAGCTCTTGTCCATATGTTCAGAGAGCTCCAAGAGCTCATAATATCCTTAAAAGAAAAAATGTAAAGCAAATGGTAGAGAAAGGTGCAGCTCTTAGACAGTAAGTGAACTTGGATTCTAAACTTCAATAAAATGGTTTGGGGAAAAAAAGATAGAAAGTTTAACAGGTTATAAGGGGGGGAGCAAGCTTGAAACAGAAAAAAGCTAAGAAAATTCTAGGGTCTCCGAGGCACTGATGTCTGACCAGAAATATAATCACAGTGTTTTCAAAGCCCAAGAAAGGCAAGCCCTTCAGGTTCCAGTGGCCTTTGCTGTGCAGACACCAGGAAAGATTCCCAAACACTGAGAATAAGAGACACGTGTTAAAATATATCAGAGGTAGGTGACTACCAAGGTGTCTCATCAGCCCCATGGCATGCTGAAACCTCATTGTTGAGCCATGCCCTCAGCTCAGCAGAGGATCACCATCTACCAACTTCCAAACCAAACCCACAGACAAGGCTTGCACTTTACAGAGATCCCCAGCTGATGTCCTTGTAATCAACTTGGAACAAAGCTGAGCAATGACTTCAAGCAATAAGCAAATGGGTGGGGGGGGTATGACCTTGTAGCTAAATGCTCCGTGATCAGCTGGATGTAAGGAAGTGATCAAAGCCTTGTGAGGCATTAATGAACTCATAAAATCATAGAAAGTTTGAGATGTACTCTAAAAACAAGGAAAGAAGGAAAGAGAGAGAGAGAGAGAGAGAGAGAGAGAGAGAGAGAGAGAGAGAGAGAAGAGAGGGAAGGGAGGGAAAGAAGGAAGCGAGGAATGAAGGAATGAAGGAAGGAAGGAAGGAAGGAAGGAAGGAAGGAAGGAAGGAAGGAAGGAAGGAAGGAATTCTCAAGGGACTTAGAAAGTGGTGCATCAAGAGACTACTAGTGGGAAACTAACTAGTGGCTGTGAGCTGACTCAGAGGCTGGATGTTGACCTAGTAGAGAAAAGAAAACCTCCATGGAGATGGAAGGAGACCCATCACCCACTTTATTTGACTGAGACACCAGAGAAGTTGACATCATGGTGACAAGATACTTCCCCTTTTCTTTTGACCAATAAGATGAAAGATTAGAAGAATGAGCAAGGGGTTTAAGATAAATATTATTGATATTAATTATGACCCAACTGTTAAGTAAACTACACCATGGCACGTTAAAGCAGCCAGTGAAATTTAGGGGAATTCTATTTGAACTTGGTATTAGGAAATCCCTTTTAATTGGCATAGGAGTAATGGCATTAGAGAACCAAAATATAGTGACACCAATCTCCATGCCACGCAGATGGATATTATTTGCATAGCAATGGCAAAGCAAAGCTGCACATTTGTTCCCAGCATTTTGAGTCACCCTCTACACTTAAGTTCAGAAGACTGGATTGTGGCTACAAGATGTAAGTGTTAGATTGACAAGTACCAACTATAAAACTGTGATTAACAGTAGATAGGAGGCCAGACAGTAAAAATTAAAGTGGAAAGATGGGTGGATGTGTCAGTAAGAGAAGCCCAAAAATGCTAATTAGAAAAATATTTTAAAATTTCAAAGTAGCAAATAAAATATAATTATCAAGCATTAGGGGACAAAAGAAAAAAGAAAGACTTTAACTGTTTATCTTTCATGGCAGGAATTCAGGAGATAGTGCCATATATGTATATATGACAGGAATTTAGGAAATAGTGATGCATGTATGTGTGTATTCATTCTAGGGCTGTGGAGATAGCACACCTAGAAACAATAAAAGAAGCACTAAAATAAACTCAAGTTAGCAGCAATATAAAAGGGTTATTCTTCATATTCATGCTAGTCAGCTTTTCTTCGCTGTGACAAAATGCACGAGAGAAGTCAACTTAAAGGAAAAAAGGTTTAGAGGTTATGCTCCACAGTCACTCACTTCTTCTGAGCTGTGGTTGAGGCCGAACATCGTGATAAGGATTGTATGGTAGAGTGAGGTGGAGAGAAGTAGAATGAAGGGAGGACACATCTCCCCGACCTGCTTCCTCCGACTGAACCCTGAATCCTAACAGCCCATTCAGTAACGAACCACCCTCTGTTAAACTTAGGATGCTCATGATCTAAGCCCAAGTCCCCACCTCTGAACACATCCTCCTGGGGACCAAGCCTTAACAGCTGAGCCTCTGGGGACACCTCATGCCCAAGCTGTAATAATACTCACTTCCTTTTTTAAAGATAATTTCTTCTTTCCTGGCATCACTGAAATGTTCAGTGCAGTGATTGTCTAGACCAATATATAATACCTTCACTTTTTTTTTTTTTACTGTCGCACACCAAAAGTTAATAAGTTAATTTTCTAACAATGGCATGATACTGTTTTCTCCATATGGTTTGTTAATGATCTAGGGCTAGCCCTCCTTGCTGTTCCAATCTCTCTCAGGTTCTTGAGTCTTCTGCATTCAGTGAATAGGGAGAGTATATTTAAAAAAAAAAAAAAAAAAAAAAAAAAAAAGGCAAGTTCCCCGTGTAAATACCTTGGCTCAGAAATGACATGCCACTTCTGCTCTCCTCCCTTTGATGAGGCCTAGTGATGGTCCATCCAGGTGTAGAGAGCTTGCAATGTAGTTTTTGTTGACAATTTTACATAAAGTGGCTTAGTCTGTTTTTTGCTACTGTAGCAGAGTACCTGAGACTGGGTGATTTAAAAAGGACAGAGACTGATTTATTATGATTCTGGAGTCTGGGAAGACCAACATAGTGGTGGTATCCGGTGTGTACTTCATGCTGTCTGGCACATGGCAAAGGGTACCCATGGTGGAGAAGCAAGCATAAAAGACAGCAAGGAAAGCTAGGTTGAGCATCCTTGTATCAGGGCCTAACCCTGAGATACCTAACCCCATCCTGCAGAAACAAGCTTAATGAATTCGTGTGGGCAGAGCCCACCTAATCACCTCCTAAAGGTCTAGCCTCTTTTCCCACTCCTTGCATCATTGTTATCATTGTTGTTTTCTTTTGTTTTGTTTGAGACAGGATCTCCCAAGGCTGGCCTTGAACTTATGATTCCCTTATCTCAGCCTGTTGGTATTAATGTGCCACTCTATCTAGTTCCCATAATAGTATAAAGGCAATCACATTTCAACATGACCATTAAAGGAGGCATGCGACCCATAGACTTAGGGATGAATTCAAGATTTTGGTGAACAATAAATTTCCAAATACCCACGCACAACTAGCATGTGTGTGCACCCTGGAAAGGTCAGGGTTCCGGATATGGGAAGAATGATTTGCTCTGAGTTACTTGTATGTTTTTAATTCCTGGTCCTGATAGCTTGTATAACCACTTAGTAGGTCTGCCTCTCGCTAGATCCATGCCCCCTTTTGGGGTGATCACCTTGGCACTGTAGTGAAAGAGGGGAAGAAAGTCCAGAACGAGACCTAGCAACCAGCTGCTGCTTCCAAATAATCATGCCTATGGACTACCTTCCCACTCCTGGGCTTCGTTATCTTTAAACTGAGATTCTTATTGCCGTGGAAGTTCTTTCAATTCCACCACTTTATAATTGTATCAACAAGTGAATGGACAGCATATTTCTGGAGAGCGAAGTGAATGACCACAGCCTAGGCTGGAAATTCCCATCAAAGTATAACTCTTAAAGCCATCTTTACCAACACCACCACCATCACCCCACAATCTGCCTATAGAGATATTACTCTTGAACAGTGAGGCTCAAAGAAAAACCAGCGTTGGATGCTAAAATGGCATGGAGAAGCCTGACAAAGAGTGAAGAGTTTCAAAGCATAACAGAAAGTTTAGGAGTGCAGTACTGCCTCATCGCCTTCCTCAATGGGGAGGGGGAGGGCATGTTTCCCAGGCTCTCTACATTGAAAACAATCATTGTCACTGTATTCAGCAGGCAAGATTTTCACTGTGTATTTGGATTTTAAAATAGGTCCCTTGTTCCAACATCAGAGCGTACTTATGCATGAGAACCTGCCCAGTTCTCATTCCTGCCTCTGCATCCCAAAGGGAGCTACTGGCATTGCTTTCTCCCTTTCTGATTTGGGCGCTGTCAGGTGTCGTAAGGTCGATGAAGCTCGGTGTGTAAGCAAGAGTGGAACCACCCAGCGATTCACTGAGGTGCTGGAATGATGAGTTTGGCTGCAGCAGGCTGGAAAGTCACAGTGGCACCTGTGAGCTGAGTACTACCAATGGATGAGCAGATGCTTTGTGAGCCGGAGTGTGGGAACCGGTATGGTAAGAGGATTCCAGAAATAGCAGACACATGGTGTGCAGGCATATACACAGCCACACATGCGTGTGCGTGTGTGTGTGTGCGCGTGCACACACACACGGGGGGGGGGGGGAGAAGACAAATGCTTGAGTCAGGAAGAGAAAGAGAACCCTTGGCCTAGTCAGGTTCTTGTCATCCACATCAAGCCTTAGAATCAGGATGGTCACAGAACAAAGACAGAACAAAGGTAAGCTTCAATGTAAGATAACTTTGTTTCACACGCATATGCGTAGACATACTTTAATATAAATACACAGAGATATGTTTATATACATGTTTAAGAGCAGTTTAGGGTTGTGGCAACATTTAATGGGAAGTAGTGGGCTCATCTTAAATAGTACACTGCTATCATACTTTTCACAGCCAGATAAGATCATCTATGACTTTCCTCCCATAGCAGCCTCCATAGCACTTTCTGGTACCACGAATGCTATCCTGAAGGGAAGAACTTCCCAGCTTGTTCTAAGCTTTATTTCTTTATATTTTGCAATCAAAATGTGTGATAAGATTATACCATCTAGTTCCAGTGGGAAGACAAGAATCGTGTCAAAAGCTTGTAGTGTTTTAGGGTCTCTGTAGCCTCCCTTAACAACAGCTCAAGTAGAGACACACCTGACACTGGAATTTTTGTTTAGTAACCCATGGCTTCTAGAACCAACATTGTGTAGCCATGCTGAGTATCTCCCTTCTAACTATTTTTTAAATTTCATTTTTAAAAACTTGTAATTAGCTTACAAAGTAGCAGGTTTCCTTGGGGTGTTTTCTTCTATACAAAATTTGGTTTCCCTTCCCCACCCAACCCATGAATCATGGAAGGGGGAGCATTTTTCCACCTTTCCTTCTTCGTTTCTTTCCTTATAGGCTTTTTGCTAATGTAAGGAAACAGGGCTGGACTGCCTTGGGAATCTGACTCAATATGGGATTTCTGGCTCATCAAATTCAAATTCAAATTCAAGTCATTTCCATTGTTGCTACATAGTAGTTGCTTAATGAATTTTGTTTTGGGGATTGTGGGTAAGGACTTCCTGCATGCAAGTGTTTCAAATCACCAGGGTTAGTCCTTGATTCACAGATTTGAGGGTTAAGTGAAAATACTGTTCTTGTAAAATGGTCAGTACACCCTCTGCTGACCCAAGAACAAAAAGAAAGTCTAGAGACAAGACTTTAATTTGAATCTTTGTAATTAGGGCCATAGCTGCTGTTCTGGTTTCTGTTTGGGGAAGGAAAATGAACACAAAACTAGGAAAATTAGAGAAGAGCGAGTTAACTGGCTTTCTAATGAGCCAAATAATTTGTAAAAGTAACAATAGCAGTAAATCTGAGGTGATGTGGTCTCAGAGGAAAGATTGCATTTTAATGAATTACTGTTCAATTTGTCCTTAGCTGGAAACTCCCCCATCTCCTCATTCTCTCACAGTATAACTTAATGAGCCTCTGAAAAGCCACATAGCCGAAATGATTTCAGAGCTTTATCATCTATAACTCTGTGGTGTTGGTGATGGTGGGGATTGGGGGTATTCCTGTACAAAAGAAATATCAGGGAAATGTTCTAGATTGGCTGCAACAGGTGACTTAATACTTTTGAACTGAGTATAACCCAGCAGAAATCATAAATATTGTAGGGGTTGGAAAGGAAGGTGGGCCATACAAAAATAAATTATAACAGGAAAACCATATCAAGCTCCTCTAGCCCTCTGTAAATTATGAATTATATAGATATGTTTGATTTTATACCAGAGGCATTCCACAGAAATTTGAAGAAACTTAATCGGCTTTGATTTCCAGACAGTGTCCCTTGAGGATTCTGTAAAAATTGTAAAATCTCCCCTCTGACTTTCTGTGGTTGCCTGGAGCTTATCATTTGTATTTTATTGGAATCAGACTGATACATGAGTGATCTGATCATTAAAGTGTAAAGCAAAGAGATAGAAAGTAAGGAAATCTGAATAGATTTAGAAATTCTTCTTAACCAAAGGCTGGCCTATAATAACACTTTGTGGTTAGGATGACTAAATTCATACTAGTGGGGAAATTAGTCATGCTGCTTGGTTAGTATTAATACTGCTTTCAAGGTAGAATGAACATAATGGACCTGATTTTGCAGAAATGGCAAAGGGTCCATCCATTCAGTTAACGTCCACAGCTTCTCCAGTGAGGTAGGTTAAAGCTTTGTTATGAAAGATGGGGCCACTGACCAGTTATTCTTTTATTAAATTTTTTAAATTTAAATTAGTTACACTTAATTATTAAATTATTTTACATATCAATCCCAGTTCCCTCTTCCTCCCATACTCCCCTTTATCCCATCCTCTTTCTGCTCCCCAGGAAGAGTTAGGCCTTTCATGGAGGATCATCAAAGTCTGTCACATCATTTGGGGCAGGGCCTAGGCATTCCCCTGTGTGTCTAGGCTGAGAGAGTATCCATCTGTGGGGGATGGGCTCTCAAGGTCCATTCCTATACTAGGGATAAATACTGATCTACTGCCAGAGGCCCCAGGCCTCCTAACTGACACCCACATTCAGGGGACCTGGTTTGGCCCTATGCTGGTTTTCCAGCTGTCAGTTTGGGGTTCGTGAGCTCCCCTTTGTTTGGGTCAGCAGTTTCTGTAGGTTTCCATAGTCTGGTCTTGACCCCTTTGCTCGTCACTCCTCCCTTTCTGCATCTGGATTCCAGGAGTTTGGCTCAGTGTTTAGCTGTGGGTGTCTGCTTCTGTTTCCATCAGCTACTGGATGAAGGCTCTGAGATGACATATAAGGTAGCCATTAATCTTATTATCAGGGAAGGGCATTTAAGGTCGCCTCTCTACTATTGCTTAGACTGTTAGGTGGGTTCATCCTTGTAGATCTCGGGACATTTCCCTAGTGCCAGATTTCTCTTTAAACCTATAATGGCTCCCTCTTTTCTGGTATCTTTTTCTTGCTCTCCTCTATTCTTCCCTGACTGAATCTTCAGATTCCCTCATGCCCTTCCCCCTCCTCTTCTCTCTTCTCTTTCTCCTACCCCCCCAATCTGCTCAGGAGATCTTGTCCCTTTCCCTTTTCTGTGGGGGACCATGTATGCCTCTCTTGAGGTCCTCCTTGTTTCCAGCTTCTCTGACTGTGTGAATTGTAGGCTGGTAATCCTTTGCTCTATGTCTAAAATCCATATACGAGTGAGTAAATACCATGTTTGTCTTTTTGTGACTGGGTTACCTCATTCAGGATGGTTTCTTCTAGTTCTATCTATTTGCCTGTGAATTTCAAGATTCCATTGTATTTTCGTTTTTTGGTTTTTTTTTCTTCTGCTGAGTAGTATTCCATTGTGCTTATCTATTCTTCAGTTGAGGGTCATCTAGGTTTTCTTTTAGAAATAGATTTTTAAAGCATAAGAAAGTATCAAGAAACATTTAAATGTAAAAAAAAACTACTTATAGCTAAATCTTTCGAGTGATAGATCTGGGAGATGACTGTTTGTTAGAAGAAGAAGAAGAAGAAGAAGAAGAAGAAGAAGAAGAAGAAGAAGAAGAAGAAGAAGAAGAAGAAGAAGAAGAAGAAGAAGAAGAAGAAGAAGAAGAAGAAGAAGAAGAAGAAGAAGAAGAAGAAGAAGAAGAAGAAGAAGAATAATGCAGGGCATTGTTGGCACACACCTTTAATCCCAGCTCGGGAGGCAGAGGCAGGTGTATCTCTGTGAGTCTGTGAGCCTGCTCTACAGAGTGAGTTCCAGGACAGGCTCCAAAGCCATACAAAGAAACCTTGTCTCGAAAAACCAAAAGCAAAACCATAAAACAAACAAACAAAAAATACAAAAAACAAAAAAGGAAGAAGAAAAAAAAAGAAAAATCAGATATAACTAACTATGACTATAGAATGTTGAAAATTGTTCACTAGCAGTTTCAAAACCCTTCAATTATCTTAGAAATCAATTCCAACATAAGAGTGTCCAGAGAGCTTTGAACAAAGGCAGTGCCCTCAGAACAGACAAGGGAAGAGAGTCTGCCAAGGTCACCATTCTAAACTCGATTACGCCAATTTAAATGTTGGTTTAAAAAAAAATCAATCGCATTACTTTCTGGGCTCAGCATAATGTAACAGGAAGAGCACAGCAGAGTGCCAGCAGCTCGGTTTCCAACCCTTTCTGCTCCCAGTGACCTTGAACTATTTATGTAAGCCGCCTGGACCTCTGCTTCCCAATCAGGAGCTGGAGCTAATGATCCCCACCGAGATGGTTGTGAGAGTGAGAAATGAGTATATGGAGCAGTGTGTACAGGTGGAGCCTGTGGCTACATTATTTAGTGTGGCGACGGGTTGTTATCTGATGGGTTTATGTACACCTAGCCTTATTTCTAGGTGGACTAAAAGAGCCCTAACTACTTGTCTCCTGTCTGTTAGTTGGGGAAGTATAATGCAATAAATATATCCTGGACCCAATATTCATATTAATAGTGTTTTAATTTTTGATTCTTAGAATTCTGTTTTGACCTCTTAAATACTATGGTGTGTTTGGAAAATGCACCAATAGACATCAAATAGCAGTTACACTGAATCTGTTATTCTAAGTACCATACAAAGTGGCATCATCCATCCTATAGATACTCTTTTTGTGACTGTTTAGAAACTATAAAACACAGCATTTGCTTTAAATTATTCAAAGTCAAAGCTGGTGAGTAATAAACCCAGGGACCAGAGTTGTTGACCTAAGCCTGTCATTTTGATCACCACCATACCATATTACATAGAGTAAATGATGAGATAATCTTCTAGGGGCTTGGCACTTGAAGAATCCCAAGCACCATTGATTTTCAATACTTGTAAATAAGGTGATGGTACCTCTTTTGAGGTTAAAAAAATAAATAAATAAATGTGGCTCAATAGTACAATATTACAGTGAGACAATATTCTAGTAACTTCTGATCTTATAGATTAACTTTCAGAGCTGCTCCCAAAAAGGAGTGTCCAGTGCCCTTGAGACATGTTTCAAGTAGGGTCTACCAAGCCTGGCTGCAAAGGATCAGGCCTCACATACCCACACTGGATAAGTATCAAAAGACAGGATCAGCTACAACTGTGAGTGGAGGTTCAGTCTAGCTGGCGTCTACATCTAAGATGTGTGACAGTCATAGCACATTGCTACCCAAACTGTTGGCTTTCTAAATAAAGGGAGGAGCGGATAATGAAATAGGCCTGTCAAGGAGGGTCAAGTGGCTTCTACTGAGGTGAGAGGGGAAATGTGGAGGCTGAGACCCAGGCAAAAGAAATTGAAATATCTCAGTGAATGAAGGGCAGGAGGCCTCTGCTCTGGTGCAAGAAAAGAGGTAGCAGCTGAGACCCTTGGCAGGGTTCTCATGCTCATCAGACTTCCTGTGTGAATTTCCTGTTGTCAGTCCCTTGGATGTACATAACCTCTGGGGGCCATGTCATGGAAGCAGGGAGTGAGAGCGGAGCCTGGTGCGGAGGTTCTCATTAGAGTGTCACCTTCATAGTTTTGATGACAGCTGTACTATTTAGAATATTAACCTTGTTGTTAAGTGGGCTAGCTACTGTGACTAATTCTGCCATCTGTTAATGCTTACACATAAGCATCCTACCTTAGATAACAGATAGCAGTAGAAAGTCAATGGGTATTCAGATCAGGTAATGCACAGAGACACAAGAACTTAGTATCAGGGCTACTTATAAAGGTGTAGCCTGTACAGGACCTCAATAGCAATGTGATTCATAAGGCTATTAGGGAAGGATGGGAGCACTCATGTCTTAACAGCTGTGCCCTTAAGGATGGACATCAGAGATGTCCTGAGAGAATGAATACCCCAACCTCAGACGCCTTCATGTCCTTGTCGTACTGTTTGTTGGCCAAACAGAAACAGAGGACTAGACACCTACTGGAATGTTCAAAGAGGCTGGCCTTGAAGAGCACAAGCAGGCAAAGCAGCCTAGTGTTCCTGGAGGGGAAAGTGAAGATGTATAGCTCAGCTTCACCAGCAACCTCATATTAGCTGATACCTAGCTCTCGGCAACATACCTTTGTTCAGGCAGTCACCTGACTCAGAAATCATTGCAGGTGCCATCTGCCCAGTCATGTTTCATGATACCAGGTGCAAAGATATGAGGTGGAACAAAGTGTTTAGCTGGAGCAAGATAGTTCTGTGTTAGAAGAGTTTTTTCTGACCATGTGGGCTATCTACGTGATTTCAGGAAGGAGAAATGCATGTCCATCTTTAGGCTTCCATTATTACTAAATTTAACTTCAAAAAGCATCGAAGTTCCTTTAATAAACCCTTGTCTTTCTTCATTCTTGTCTTTTATGTTAGTGTTGTAAAGAAATGCATTATATTTAAAGGAGCTGGCCATCCAAGGTTCTTGAGATTCTTTGAACTTCTTATAGGATGTTTCACAGTTGATCTAACTCAGGAAGCGAGGAAGGTTTTGTAAGATAGGGAATGCATACGTGTTCTCACTCCATCATCCTTTGTGCAATATGAGACACATTAGGAACTGGGGAGATAGCTCAGGTGAAATACTGGCAAGGAAATCAGTTTGATCTCTTTGATCTCCAGAACTTTTATTTTAAAAAGAGCCATGTGTGGTGTTGTGAACAATTGCAATCCTTGGAGTTGCAAGTAGAGACAGACAAATCGCTAGGGCTCACTAGTGAGCTAGCCTAGCCTACTTATCTAAGTGAGTTCTAGGTCAGCGACACACACACGCACGTGCGCACACACACCCACATACACACATACATACACACGAGAGAGAGAGAGAGAGAGAGAGAGAGAGAGAGAGAGAGAGAGAGAGAGAGAGAGAGAGAGAGAGAGAGAATTACGACCTGGCTTTTGTCCTCAGCCACATCTTTCTTCTAAAGCTACTTTTTAATATCTTGAAAATTGGACAGTCAATTGGCAATGCTTTACAATAAGTTAAGGAGAGATGAATGAAAGTAGACGTACAGCCCTCCCTTCTATCAATCTTAAATTAATATGTATCTTGGTCAACAGTATCAAATACCAGGTCTTGGCCTCTGAATCCTGAAATTATGTATTCTAAGCATTCTACAGCAGCAGAATGCCTTCGTCTGTTTATTTTCTCCAAGCTGTGGAACATTCCTGAACTGGGAACCAGACGTGTTCTGTGCTTTCCCACTGGAAGCCTGCAGGCTCCCTCGGTCCTACCACACCTTCATGCTGTAGTTGCCCCCAAGGATGAGACTTTCCTGCCAATGTCTCCCTGGTCCGCAGCCCTTTTATAGCTAGAGGGAGGAGTTCCCTTGAACCAGCTCTTCCTTCCTTTGCTCCACCTCTTGAGGCGGCTGGACCGCTACTAAAGCCCCAGTTGGGTGGAAGTGCCTTTCTCCTAGGCCTGAGCTCTTGGATGCTAGTGAACTCATGAAATGCAGAACACTTAAGGACCACAGCACTTAATGGGACCAGAAGGCGACATAGCAGCCTCCATTATTTTCACTATGGGCTCTTTCCATGTCTTGAGCCTATGTCTATTTTTGCATTCATCACAGGTATTATAATTATTAAAGCTATCTATCTTTGAAGGCCAGAATTGTGTCTGAGAAACATTTGAATCTCCTTTGCTCTATACAGTGTCTATACAGTGTCTGGCATGTGTCCAGTAAAGGCCAATGGGGTCCACAGACTCAAATGTGGGAGAATGTTACATCACTAGTATTCTTTAATAAAAAATGCTCTGTTGTACTCAAACTACATGCTTTTAATAATATTTCCACAAAGAACTTTCCCTATCAGGATCTGGTAATGCAGATATACAAAAATTCCATTTTTGTTGAATCAATGTATCTGTTAGTCATCTACAATTTAACTTGGTGCAGGCTAAGATTTCTTTGTAATAACTCTGTGAACAGAAAAGCCTATCTTCTGGGAAAAATAGTGACTTTTTCAATTCTGTACTTGCTATCAAGAACTGTTGGCCATTCAGGTTATTATGTTTTTAACAATGACCCGCACACAGCCAAGATGCCTCATAGCGACAGCACCTAGGGAAGTCTGCTGTATTCCTCTCAGTGGACACTTGTCATGTGGGCTGTAACACAGGTCAGTGCCCCTGTGCTGTGTTGGTGTCTATTGTCTGTAAAGGAAATGGGTACAGTGATTTTGTAACCTATTGAGTATTTGTTTTGTATTTTCCACAGTCTACTTGAGGCCTCTTAACCAGCTGTACCTCAGAAGCAACACTTGCTTTTTCTTTCCCATTTAATTCACCTCTGTAAAAGTCTCAGTGATGAGTATTCTTATTTTAGGACATTTTCTTATATTCTGGCCAGTTACTGTTCTCGGGGTTTAATAATAGGAATCCATTTTTTTTTTTTTCCCAGAAGAGCCCTACTCTGATCTGGAACTCTTTTCAATTAGGGGATAGTAGGTTTGGTCATCATTGTTTTCTATGGAGAATCGGTGAGGGGCGGATCCATCACAGTGGGGGGTGGGATATGGTACTCTGCTTGAAGGTAGACGTGGCAGCTCCAACACAGCCTCCCTTTCTGTTTCATCTGTTGGTACAGGATTGCTGTGGCTGTGGTGAGGAATTGAATGGACTATAATGAATGTTGATATTAAGAGGTGATTAGATGCCCCTATCTTCTTGGGGCTATCTGTTACATTTGAGAGTATTTCCTGTCCCATTGCACAATGAGAGAAATCCAAACATGCTAGAGAAATCCAAACATGCTATTAAACCCATGTCCTCGTTTGCTTCTGTTGCTGTGATAAACAACTCTGACCAAAATCGATTCCAGGAGAAAAGAGTTTATTCCATCTTACAGCCTCCAGTCCATCACTGAGAGAAGTCAAGGCAGGAACACACGCCAAGCATGAAGCAGAAATTCCAGAGGAATGCTGTTTGCTGGCTTGCTCAGCTATCTTTATTACACACCCCAGTTCACCTGCTTACGGATGACTCCCATAGTGGGATGGGCCCTCTGGCATCAGTTAGCAATCAAGAAAAAGCCTCACAGGACATGGCATTGGGCCAATCTGATCTAGCCAATTCCTTGACTGAGGTTCTATCTTCCCCGGTGACTGGATTGTGTGAGTTGACAGCTGGAGCTAACTATGACAGTTCCTTTACCATAGAGTTTCTGGAAACCCAAAGAATCCTGCCTGGTTTCATTGTTCATTATATTCTTTGGGTCTGTTTCTGTATACACTCTGCATGTTATGCTTAAAAGCTAGTGTGTGTGTGTGTGTGTGTGTGTGTGTGTGTGTGTGTATTTAGTATATGCACACATGGGGGTGCATTATAGCGCACACATATTTGGAGGTCAGAGAAGGATGTTAGACATCCTCCTTGGTCATTTTCCACTGTACTGTTTAGACAGTCTTTATCCGAATATATTGAATACATAGCTCTTCGTTTTGGCGAGGCTAGTCAGTAGCAAGCTTCCAGGAGCCACCATCTCTTCCCCCCAGTGTTGGGAGTTACAGGCACCCACAGCCATGCCTGGCTTTCCTTTTTCCTTTCCTTTTCTTTCTTTTTTAAAAAATGTGTGTGTGTGTGTGTGTGTGTGTGTGTGTGTGTGTGTGTGTGTGTGTGTGAGCTCCCGTGTGTGTACTGGGTATTTGAACTCAGGTTCTCTTGCTTTCACAGCAATTGCTATCACCCACTGGAGCCACCTCCCCCATCCTTTAACAGCTGCTTTTGTGATGAGAATTGATGAAAGCTGGAATCAATCTTTCTAACTGCAAGTTTCCTCACAAACCAGTAGAGACCTACTCTACCCACACTTTTTGAAAATTAGCCATGTACTCTAGTTTCAGGTATAATGGCATTCACAGAATTACAGAATTTTCAAGCCAGGGCACGTAGGGAAAGTTCTAGGAACTGCCCACTTCGTGTATTTGTCAGAACTCTAGGGGGTAAGTGTTTCTGGGTCAAATGAGTTAGAGAAACCCTGTGTTTTATAACTTCCTCCCCTTGGATCTTCACAGTGAAAAGTTACCTGTCAATCAGCTGGTCCCAGGGTTATTTAACTAGAGATTCCATTTTTCATTCCTATGTTCATTCTGCACCCAAGAAAAGAACCTTGTGTCTTTGTGGAGGTCTAGAAAGTTAATAAAAGAATTAGGGACAAAGGCTGCATCTTTACACTCATAGCAATGGCGTCAAAAAATTGCAAGATGATATTGGCCCCTTCCCCGAAATGTATTTAAAGAGTTGCTTCCAAAATATCCAGGATCCTAGTTTAGAGAGATTTATCCTTGAGCAGATGGGGAAACGTGCCAAGTGGCCCATCCAATTGAGTAATACTCTATCCATCTACCTCACAAAATGCAAACTGAATAGCATGAAGAACAAAATGCTGGCGAAGCTCTCAGTCTGGGGGCTTGGGAGGGAGAACGCAATAGGCAATTCAACGGGTAAATATGTAATTACAAATCACGATACGTGCGTGAAGAAGAGAGTACTGTCAGGTGAAGCTTATATTTGCAATCGTGTCGTAACTGACCCAGATTCAGAAGGAATCAATAGCGGGTGATTTTCATGTCCGTCCTGATGCTCAGAGCTCACAGTTACCATTTTTGAGCCACACAGCAGCCTCTCTCCTTGTCTCTTTCAGCCCCCCGTGGAGCACCATGAGAGCACAGTGAGCCAGCTCAGCCTCTCCCCAGCCATCCCCCGACGCCCGCCATGAACCACTTGGAGGGCTCCGCGGAGGTGGAGGTGCCCGACGAGGCGCCAGGAGGGGAGGTGAACGAGTCCGTGGAGGCCGACCTGGAGCACCCCGACGTGGAGGAGGAGCAGCAGCAGGCGCCCCCGCAGGCCGCCGGCCGCCACGGTGCCCTCGATGACCCCCGAGCGCAGCTGGCTCGGCGGCAGCAGCAGCAGGAGGAAGAGGAGCGCGGGGAGAGCCTGGCGCGCTCGGCCAGCACCGAGAGCGGCTTCCACAACCACACGGACACGGCCGAGGGCGACGTGCTCGCCGCGGCCCGCGACGGCGGCGCCTACGAGGCGGAGCGCGCGCACGACCCCGAGGATGAGAGCGCCTACGCCGTGCAGTACCGGCCCGAGGCCGAGGAGTACACGGAGCAGGCGGAGGCCGAGCACGCCGAGGCGGCGCACCGGCGCGCGCTGCCCAACCACCTGCACTTCCACTCGCTGGAGCACGAGGAGGCCATGAACGCGGCCTACTCGGGCTACGTCTACACGCACCGGCTCTTCCACCGCGGCGAGGACGAGGCCTACGCCGAGCCCTACGCCGACTACGGCGGCCTCCAGGAGCACGTGTACGAGGAGATCGGGGACGCGCCCGAGCTGGAGGCGCGCGACGGCCTGCGGCTCTACGAGCAGGAGCGCGATGAGGCGGCCGCCTACCGCCAAGAGGCCCTGGGCGCGCGCCTGCACCACTACGACGAGCGCTCGGACGGCGAGTCCGACAGCCCCGAGAAAGAGGCCGAGTTCGCGCCCTACCCGCGCATGGACAGTTACGAACAGGAAGAGGACATCGACCAGATCGTGGCCGAAGTCAAGCAGAGCATGAGTTCGCAGAGCCTCGACAAGGCGGCCGAAGACATGCCCGAGGCCGAGCAGGACCTGGAACGCGCCCCGACCCCGGGAGGAGGACACCCCGACAGCCCAGGCGTGCCAGTACCTGCCGGGCAGCAGCGGGTCATGGGACCTCCCGGTGGCGGGGAGGCTGGGCAGCGGTACAGTAAGGAAAAGCGAGATGCCATCTCGCTGGCCATCAAGGACATCAAGGAGGCCATCGAAGAAGTGAAAACCAGGACCATCCGTTCGCCTTACACCCCCGACGAACCCAAAGAGCCCATCTGGGTCATGCGCCAGGACATTAGCCCCACGAGGGATTGTGACGACCAGAGGCACATGGATGGAGATGTAAGTATGAACAGGTTCAGGCTGGCTGGATTCCAGGCCCTGGGGAGGGGAGACTGTAAGTTCTGTGGCCTTGCAAGTCTGAGAAAGGATTTTGTGGGTAAATGGTCTGTGCACCTCCCCGTGGTAGTTGTACCCAGTGTGGCACTAGCAGAAGGGTGTGACCTCGCTTATCAGACCCCAAAAGGCATCCCAGTGCCTTCCAAATGATACCTGGGGGACTTGTTGAGAATTCCATTCTTGAGTCAATGCCCACCCCCCACACACTCTTGGTGCTCATTGAGAAAGTCTGAATTTTTCTCAGTGCAGCCCCAGAATCTGTATCAAGTCTATATTGAGTAAGAGGAGATTTGGTTGGAGAGGATGTTCACAAAAAAACTTCTGTCCTGGAAGTGCAAGACCTGCATGGGTTCCTGAGAGGAAGGAGTAACCCACGTGTAAAAGAGCAAGGCAAGGTGGAAATGGGATAGAACAGCTGCCTGGCACAGGTGGGGTGGGGATACAGTTCTAACCCGAGACCAGCCTGTTCTCAGGTGTGTACGGGCATCTGGGGAAAGGGGAGTAACTCCGCTAAAGTCAAGTCTGTGGGCATCCCCACCCACCAATCAATCGCAGTTCAACTAATCACACTTAAGAGGCAAAGGATGGAAATGCTTACACTCTGCATCAAGCCCTGTCATGAATGCACGGTGTCAGAGAGTCAAGGCAAGCCAAGGGGTTCTGTGCCTAGGCCGAAGCATCCATCAAAAGCATTAATCAAAATCCACAATGTTTTTATTTAAGATGGCTGGATGGTTCAGTGTTATTCCAACTAAGGAGGCCCAGCCATGAAGCCTTATCTTAAAGATATGGATGGCCACTGTGGCCTCTTTAATGGGAATCCCCCTATCCTACCATGTGTTCTGTAACACCCCCACCCTCCCCAGCGCACACACAGACACACACACACAGACACACTCACACACAGACACGCTCACACACAGACACGCTCACACACAGACACGCTCACACACACACAGACACGCTCTCTCACACACACAGACACGCTCTCTCACACACACAGACACGCTCTCTCACACACACAGACACGCTCTCTCACACACAGACACGCTCTCACACACAGACACGCTCTCTCACACACACAGACACGCTCTCTCACACACACAGACACGCTCTCTCACACACACACAGACACGCTCTCTCACACACACAGACACGCTCTCTCACACACACAGACACGCTCTCTCACACACACAGACACGCTCTCTCACACACACAGACACGCTCTCTCACACACACAGACACGCTCTCTCACACACACAGACACGCTCTCTCACACACACAGACACGCTCTCTCACACACACAGACACGCTCTCTCACACACACAGACACGCTCTCTCACACACACAGACACGCTCTCTCACACACACAGACACGCTCTCTCACACACACAGACACGCTCACACACACACACACACACACACACACACACTGCCTGTAGCATCCAGTAAGCTTTCGTCACTTCGCAGAAGATATGTTTTCTATTTAAAACCAGATGTGCTTCTCTGTGAAGAGCTACAGGCAGAGCTGTTGCTGCCTCTGTCAACAGCTTCTTTGCCATCTTTGAAATTGGAGACAGTCTGTTGAAAATAAGTCGAGAAGACTAACCTCTGCCCTCTGCCTTGCTATAAAGATGCCTTTTGCTCTAACTCTCCCTTTTCTGGACTCTCGGGTAGTGTCTACACAATTTCATTTAAAATGGAGCTTGAAGATGGGTAAGGGTCAAGAGGTTAAATTCCATTTCATTTCATCTGATCTGGGTGCTGGCCCCCTCCATCAGTATTCTTAGCTGCATCAGCCACTTGACCATCGAAACTTTACTCTCAGCCCCCAGGACAGTGGTAGGGCCAGGACAGCTTTTGTTCATTTGAACTGGGAGGACACTTTAAGCCTCTTGTGTAATGTTTTACCCAGAAAAAAAAAATGTTACAAAATGTTAAATGCCATCAGAACTCATCTTGATGCTGAGGAATCGGTAGGGTTTACCGGGTATGAAGGGTTAACAGAAAGCAAAGCCAAAAACCTATGCCATAAAATATGCCTCCATCTTCCCCAAGCTGTTTGGAACTGTGGGTCATGTTTCATGTGCTGCCTATACTTATAGGAAAGACTTTCATTTACTCCCCCCCCCTTTGATGGTATTATTCCACATCACCTCCGCTTCAAAAAAAAAGTATTTACTGAAATTGCATTCCACACGTGCTGTCATAGAAAATGGAAAGGCACCTTTAAAACTACTGCAGTCTGCAAAGTTAAAAATGCAGATCACTGCCCTTCTTCCCAAAGCCCAAAGCGCAGGTGAAGGGCTGAGCTGAGCTGGTGTTTTGGTTTTGTTTCCCTTTGGTGAAAGGCTGTGCAGCTGTGGTTAAGGTCTGCAGAAGCAGGGGGCCCTGAAATGGGAATGCACCAAAGGGCAGGTGAAGGGTGACAACAGCCATGTTACAGTCGGCAGAGGTAATTGATAACAGTTACTTTTGCTTTCGACTGGCCCGCCCAGTCCCCTGTAACCCAACAGTGTATATGTACAGCAAGCAGGTGTGTGTTTGCTGGTGCAGTAGACAGAATGAGAAGTTAGGATTGATTATCCATGAGAACCCATTCTCCTTACTGCTGGGCACCAGATGAAAACAGTTATTTTCTGAAGACCTGAAAAAAAAAAAAAAGACATGGGCTTTAGGCCTAGAAAGGATTTTCTGTCTTCTAGGTATGTTTGAGAACTTTCTTCCAACTCCCTCCTTGAAAAATCCTGATAGTGAATTATGTGTTCTGAAAAGTTCCCTGTCATTCAGCCAGCACAGTGCATGCTGGGAGATTTGAACTACCTTGAGTGGCAGTGCAGACTGATAGCTGCTCATTTCCACTCTCTCCTATAACATCATTAAAATGATAGTAAGGCAATAAAAAACAGAAAAGAAACAGCAGAAGATGAGGATAATAAACTGTTGTTGAATTCTTTGGTAATCCTGGACATTTTCATGCTGGGCCACATTTCCAGTTCCCTTTCAAGTTAGAGAGGGCTTGCACATCTCACTCCTGGAAATCCTAGGAGGCAAGGCCAGTGATATGTGCATTCTGAAGTGTATTTCTTCCGGGCAGGAGCAGCACAAACCACTCATTGTGCTTTAAGAGCACCAAACCAGAAGCCAGATGGTAAGAGTGGTGTGACCCTGAGCACAGCAAGGATCTGCTTCCCCAGCATGAGCAGGGTTCCCTGGTGACCCCAGTAAAGCATGGAGGCAACCTGAGTTGAGGCCACAGCAACCCGGGGTGTGGGGGTGAGGGTGGGGATTGGTTTGTTCCCACTGCATGGCCCAATCAGTACTGAGTAATTCACAGGGAGGTTTCTGCTTCTTCCTTTCTACCAAGATTTCTGAGGATTTGAACATAGATGCCCCAGAAAGGCTCAGGAACTTGAAACAGCCCATGCTTCAGATAACAGGGGTATGAAGACATACATGCTTGAGAAAGAACAGGAGACAGTGGACCTCTGAGCATCTTTAGTATGTGCAGCCAAGTGATTCTTTCCTGCAGATGTGTGGCCTCTATATTAAAGGAGGCATGTCATTGTTGCCCTAAATAAAAACACAAATAAAAGAGGTGGGAGGGACTCCACCACAGGAAATAGAGGAAGGGAACCATTCAGATGGGTGAAGAAGAGGTACTAGGATGGCTACTATGCACAAAACCAAGGCAGCAGCCAATCAGAGCTTCTAAGACTCCAATAGGAGGCACCCAGAAAGGCAGCAGAGAGTCCTGATGGGTAGAGAGAGAGAAAGAGAAGAGACAGCAGAGAGATCCTGATGGACAGAGAGAAGAGACAGCAGAGAGATCCTGATGGGCATGGAGAGAGAGAGAGAGAGAGAGAGAGAGAGAGAGAGAGAGAGAGAGAGAGAGAGAGAGAGAGAGCAGAGAGAGAGCAGAGAGAGAGCAGAGAGAGAGCAGAGAGAGAGCAGAGAGAGAGCAGAGAGAGAGCAGAGAGAGAGCAGAGAGAGAGCAGAGAGAGAGCAGAGAGATCCTGATGGACAGAGAGAAAAGACAGCAGAAAGATCCTGAAGAACAGAAAGAGAGAGAGAACAGTGGAGAGATCCTGAGCAGCAGAGAGAGAAGAGAGCAGAGAGATGCCGATGGGCAGAGATACTGATGGGCAGAGAGAGAGAGAGAGAGAGAGAGAGAGAGAGAGAGAGAGAGAGAGAGAGAGAGAGAGAGAGAGAGAGAGAGAGAGAGGAGACAGTGAAGAGATCCTCTTGGGCAGAGAAGGTCCTGATGACCCGGCTTGGGGGAGTAGAGGTGGTTTGGAGATGGTTTAGCATACACACATAGAACACCAATCAAAAACCAATTGTAACAATTCCAATTTCCTTTGGTTATTGTCCTTTCTGAAAACATGTACACCAGCTAGAAATGCAGTACTGTATGCATGCAGCTGAGCTGGCAAGACCATAGGCATAGTCTACAGAATGCAAACACTGAAAATTAATTAACCAGAAACAAATAGTAGAAAGGACACAGACTTTATCCCTTACAGTTGAAGCTAGGAAATAAAGTCTAAACCTGAAAATGGAAGTGAGGCCATGCAGATACATTACCTCTGCCCATGAAAGTTAACGTAGAAGAGAGTTGCAAAAGAATTGAAAATGGAACCATGAAGTGAGGAGCAGTGTAAAAAGAATCTGAGTTTTGCCCTAAGCTATGCAGTATGATTTGACTTTGAAAACTATGTGTGGATTTATAAAGCAACGGTTCACTGAACAAAGAGATTATCTCATTGCCCTGTTTTCCTGAACAAAAATAGAGGAGGGCAAATGCTTCTGTGTGTTTTGTGTTCAATTTATAGGAAGGGAAGGACTTCTTTTCTGACTGTTGACCTATGGTAAGATGGGTGCACTGCTGTATGCAGTGTTTGCATCGAGCATGCTGCTGTATGCAGTGTTTGCATTGAGCATGCTGCTGGATGCAGTGTTTGCATTGAGCATGCACACCTCCATTTGGCTGACATTACACACGTAACAATGAGGTTGATAGGAGGGATATACTTCCTATAGACCACTACTGGACAGTCAGGAACCTGGAGTGTTTAAAAGCCATGGACTCACAGTGTGTTTAGAGTCTGGAAGCCTCAGAACATTGGTGAGGAAGAGAGCAGTAAGAACACTTCCTGCAGTGGGAGTGATACAGGCTGGGGCCAAGTGCAGTGCATTGATTCATACAGAGATGTGAATAATACATAAGTTCAGAGCCTTCCTTCAAGGATGAAGTGTTCTTTTTACAAGGGTGAAAGTGCCACAGTTGTAGCATTTACAAGCCTATGCTACCCCTTCGGATGCACAGTGAAGTGTCATATCCCAGCAGGGAGTGGTATTCTATGTAGCAAGACTCAGTTGTCAATAGCAACCACAAAGAGGAGCCATTTTTCTGTGAACCATGAGGACCCAATGTGACCAGGGTAATTTTCTTTAAAGGTGTAATAGTCTTAGCTGTTACATCTTCAAAATGAAAAGGCTTGACCTTAAACTCCCATTTGGAGAGCAAATGATTCATTTCGGCTGTGAAGGGGATGCAGAATGTTTGCTTTGTTCCCTTCTCTTAGACTCACAGTGTTACCTCCAATTATCTTACCTCATCTCCAGAATTTCACCTGTCTGTTCAGTGCCCAATTGCCTGAAAGCCACCTGCCTACTGACTTCAAACCGCTGCTATAATCACTGGAGAAAAATCGAATGATGGCCCACCACAAATCAAATATCCTAGCTACTCCATGCTCCATGGAATTAAAAAATAAAAGTTATGGGGAAGATTGTTTTAAAAAAAGAAAAAGAAACATAGGCTTCAACATCTCTTCACCCGACTCCACTTTCAAGAGGAATCTTTCTCTCTGAATGTCTCACCAGACAACGTATATGTGAAATCATGGGGGAAAGTAACCGGGAAACAAATGGCCAATTTTGGCTGAGAAAATTTTGTTCCTAGAGTTAGCATACAGGGCCACAGTTCAGGAATGTGACAGGCTCACTTAGGAAGAGGAGGCTTGAGAAACTACCCAGGACTCTTTAGAATATTTGTGTCACCCTCTCCAACATTTCACCTTCAGTATTACGTGTGCTAAGTGAGCTGGGGAGAAAGGGCAGATTCAGGGAGAAGAGCATCCCAGGGCCGTGCAGTCTGCCAAGTCATGAAGCCTGAGTTGTCTGTCCATAAGTGGTATCCTCTTTAAATTGAAATTTCTTCTGTTATAAGCATAGCTGGCATCGTGCTTTTAGTGCAAGAAGATTTTCTCAGTAACCATAAGATGTTTGCTGGTGAGGAGTCCTCTCTGGAAATGATCTGTAAGAGTATGAAGTGTGGGCTCCTTGTGGAAGTTATGGCTACTGTTTAGGGAGGGTCACTGGCAAGCTGAATTAGTGTGCCTGGCTCAGTGTTTCCCCTCACCTTCTCTGCACTAGAGGTTCTATCTGCTGTCTCCTAGCATACAGACCCTCACTACCCCACATGTCCTTGTCCTGGTCCCTCCCTTCAATGGCCCTGGTTTCCAGCTTCTGCTATAAGCACTATAAGCAAAAAACCCAACCCACCAGCCTTTTTTTTTTTTTTTCCAGGACTGTTCTAAGTAAATCAAACTAACCTGCTGGTCAGTGAAAATGGAACATGCACTACCCACTTCGGGTAACAATAATTTTATATTGGCATCCTGTTCCTCTTCCAGAGACCAACACACAAAGTATGTCTAGGCAGGGTTTTTTCAGCATTAATACTGCTTAGTCAGAGTCAAAAAGCAGCCACCTTCTCGCTGAAGTGGAGACAGTTATCAGCATTCTGGGAAACAAAGGCCTTTGTTCGTGTCTATCCTGGTCACCTGCGCTCCGGTGCCCACTTTAGTTTTTGTTTCAGAGAGCTGATGCATGGAAGCAGCCGAGAATGCCCTGGCTTCATCTGGGTCTTAGCATCTTGATGCTGGTGTCGTCCCCCCTTCCCTGCCTTGGGTTCAGCATCCAGCCTTCAAGGATCTTGCTTTTTTTTCTCTTAACTGTTGCTAGGAGACTGTCAACCAAGGTCAAATGTACATACTAGTTAATTAAGACTCATTAGCACCACCTTGCCCTGTTGACCTTGCTGCTGTGTTGTCACAGCCTACAAGGACAAGTAAAAAGAATTGTGTTGCTGCCCAGGATTCTGTTTCTGTGCAGGATTCCTATGAGGTGCTAGGAACTAAGTGCTTCCTTGCAGAGGGCCATGGGACTGTACAGGAGTGACAACTAGTATTTAACAAGTTGATCCATTAGATGATGTTGGGGACCTCCACTTGGCAAAGCCCTGGGATTATTGATTGGATGACTGGTTGTTCCTGTAACTTTCTCAGGTACCGCTGATATGCATCCTAATAAGAACAGCTGTGGGGTTCTTCCCACAGCCCTTGGGTGGTGTGTTTTATACTTGTTGGTCACACACATTGCTGTGGATAGACAGAAGATGATGCTTAGGCTGTATAATTTTGATGAATACAAATAATACCAGGATATGTTACATTGCTCAGACTGACAAGATTCTCTCTCAGTCACAAAGACAGCCTTTTACACACACAAGCTAACTTTAGACTTCAGAGTAAATTCAAAGCAGGCTGGTTGGCCCTAGAGACAAATGCACAAGGTCATTTTCACAAGTATTGTTTTGTTAATTCAAGTGTACAGTTTGAAGCAACTTTAGCCTGCAAGTACTCCCCAGCCTCAAGGTTCAGCCAACTGTTTACTTATTGTCCAGGAACCCTCACCAACTTAGAGCTACTTGCAAGGCCACTTGCTCACTGGCTTGTCATTGTGATGTTGGGAAACTCTTGTGACTTAGCACGTGCTGTGAGTATGGGTCGGGCCCTGAAAAGTAAAATGTAATTGTTCAGAGTCTGGTGGTGAGAGAGGCAGAGAGAAAGCAGAGGAGAGTCGGGAGAGGGGTGGTGAGGCAGAGAGATGCAGGGGAAGGCTGCCATGGGAGAGAGAAGTGTGAGAGAAAGACTGAGTAAGAGTGTAAAGAGTGAATGATGTAAAAAAGTGTGACAAAGAGAGAGAGAGTGAGAGAGAGAGAGCGAGAGAGAGAGCGAGAGAGCGAGAGAGCGAGAGAGAGCAAGAGAGAGAGAGAGAGAGCGAGAGAGAGCAAGAGAGAGAGAGAGAGAGAGAAAGAGCTGTTGCTACATGGAGGAGCTGTGCCTGGAAACTCTAAAGTGCTGTATGATGAGAGGATATGTAAATGAGATGTATAGCTATGGCTGTGGGGAGATTTGTAACTGTAATAGAATATAGAAATATGTAACTGGGCAGGAGAAAAGTGTTTGTATGTAAAGAAAGATTGTCGAGAAAGAGATTATTTAAGTTGAAGTAAAGGAGGTCACCATTAGGGAAGTGTGTGCTTGTTCTTTTCTCTTAGGTTACCAGCAGAAAGCGTGTGTGTTTATTTCCCCCTCAGATAGAAAAGTCTAGCTACCCTCAGATGAGAATTTTTTCTAAGTCCCGCTATTCTGCGGCTTTATTACCCTGGAGCAGATCTGATAGCTGGGATCCCACTGTCTGCATCAATTCCTTCTTGTGGATGGATCTCCACCTGCTCATGATGTTCTGGCCAGCCACTATATTTCCAGGAAGAGATAGCAAGGGATGGAGTTGAAATGGGATCCAAAGTCAAGCAGACAGAATTTAGGATGAAGGTGTGTTCTGTCAGAACCTGATTCTGTCAGAACCCTAGGTGGGTCAGTACATTGCTGGGATATGATATAGTGTTCTTGGGGCAGAGAACAGCCTTGGTAGCTCCATTTCTCCTTATGTTTAAATCTGAAGAGGACCAAGCCCCAAGTAAGCATCCTTGACTCAGGTTGGTCCACTGACTTGCTGTGAAAGAGTGCATATATCCCAGCTCACTCTTTGTTACCTTCCAAGTTCAGGCTGTTTAAATAAAAATGACAGACAGATCCTGTAGTTCTAACACCCCAAGGCTTGGACAGAGTGTAACCATGGAAGCAAAGGATTGGACACAAAGATGGCAGAGATGGGTTCTAGTTTACTTATCCCCATTATCCAAGCAAACCTTGGAAAAGGAAGGAAACCTGCTGCTTACACAGTCACTTTCTATTTAATTGAGTGTTTGGACATATAGGATATTGTCTGAATGAGAAATGTGGCTCAGTCAAAGGCAGTGATGCTCATTCCTTTTCCTTTTAAAAATACTTATTTTTATTATTTTTTAATTCACTGATAATTTCATACACATACATGCACCAAGTTTGCATCATTTTCACCCCCATTGTCCTCTCTCATCTTTCTTTTCCACTAAACCTCTTTTTTCCCCAAATGCCTTCTCTGACTTTGATGTCTTTTGTTGTTGTGGTTTGTTGTTGTTGTTTGAATCACTGAGTTTAATTGGCTGTTTGCATGAGTATGAGTAGTGGAGTTATCTACCAGAACATAGGCACTTTATCAATGGTTACATCACTGAAGAAAATGACACATCCTCCCCCCAGCACTTATTAACTGTGCATAATCCCTCAGAGAGCATGGGACCTCATGAGTTCTTCCCCCAGTTGTAATCGTATCTGGTGCAGGTAACCATAGCTTCATGAATTGATGAGTCCAGTGGCTGCATCACACCCTGAAGGGAGTGTCTCACAGCACTTCCCCCTAACCCCTGGCTCTTACATTCTTACTGCCCAGCCTTGTACAGTGTTCCTGAGCCTCAAAAGGGGCCAAGCACTCCACAGTCACTCATTCTCTACCCTTTGACTGCCCCGTACCCCCATGTCTAATGTCAAAGGGCTCAGATGGCTCTGTCCTTCAGGCTTTGCTGCCTGCAACACACTTCTATCACTCCGGCTGTTCCTCCTGCCTGCAGCTCTATTGGCAGATATCTCACAGCACTGGCATCTCCAGCATCAAGGAGTCTCCCATGCAATTCAGGCTTACGTTCACAGATTTAGGTAATGGCCTCTTAGGAATTCTCTGCAGGGACCCCAGTGCCACGTGGCTGGGCTTAGCAGCTCTCCTTAACCTCAGAGGAAGGTTCCACAACCCCTTTACTTACTTCTGTATCCTTCATGACTCTAAGGCCAGAGCCACAAGGATAATACTGACAGAGTTGAAGGACCAGGTGGAGTGGATGGAGCCTGGCCCCTCACATAGCATGTGTAGCAGCTTTCCTTTGTTGTTCCTCTTAGGAAAATTCCTCCCTCTGGCTTTTCCTTTTCACAGGTTGGAAGCTTAGCTGGGTGGGGGCTTCCCTTGAGGGCACGGACCCTTTGTTCCATTTTTTGAGCAGACCTTTCTTCAGTCTCCTCATCTCTTTCCGCTCGAGCCCTAGCTCCAACATTAAGTTTCCTGGTGTTCTTTTTCACTTCAAACTGTGCATTCCGTGCTTTTTTCCACCTTGCTTGCCCTTTTTCATTGTAAACTGCAGAAGATTGATTGCTAATAACCACAAGACAGAGTCACTATGAGGTTGTCTTAAAATCTACTCCACCAAGGAAATTAACCCAGTGCTTTTCATTTAGCCTTGGGTAGATCCTAAGGGCAGAAAGCAGCCACATTTTTTGCCAAAATATCACTCAGTTGTGATATTGTTTCCCTCTGATATCTCTTGAGCTGGGTTTCCATAGTCCATATTTCTCTCAGCATCGTTACATTCCAAGCTCCTGCTAGGATGCCTTGTTAAGCCCCACTTTCAGCATTCAGTTGCTTTCCTAGTCCAAAGTCCTAGAAGAGGCCTTCCATATTCCTCTAAAAACAAAAATTAAAACACAGCATAGTCGGGCCTGACATAGCAATATCCCACTTCCTGGTACCATTTTCTGCTTTAGTTACTTTTTTGTTGCTGTTATAAAACAACTTATAGAAATGGTTTCTTTGGGGCTTTGGGGATTCCAAAGCCTCATTCCAGTTTTTTATTTTTCCTCTCAACTTTGTGGTTGTGGATCAAGATGTAGGCTTTTAGCTACTGTTCTAGTACCTGCCTTCCTGTCTGTCGCTGTGCTCCCTGCCATGATGGTCATAGACTCTAACACTTTAAAACCATAAGCCCCAAATAAACTGTTTATTTTATAGATTATCTTGGACATGGTATATTATCACAGTAGTAGAAAAGTAAGACCACCTGCAATCTGTTACATAAAGAAACTTCTCTGACAAGCAGTTGAAAGCAGCATTGATCTACAGATATGAACGTGTGTGTTTTATAAAAAAACACTTTGACACTATGTCCATTTATAATAGTAGTAGATTCTCCTCCAGAGCCTATGATCTTCCAGCCATGGTTCTTGACCAGATTTATAGTACCTGCTATGACTCCTTCCTGTGGATCAGGCCTCAGATCCAATCAGAAGGTTATTGGCTATCCCATAATAGTCACACCACTATTGTACTTTTGGGTTATTGTAGCTTGTGAGGTTCACAGGTAAATGATTTTGATTGATGACTTAATCGACCCAGCAGTGAGAAAACTTCAAGCTCAGACTGATTTCTCAATGTTCTACAATCCAAGTGTGACATGTCCTCAACAGTAGGACCTTAGGATCTAGGTCTGGTTTGCAAACAAATGCATTTACAATAGGCTATAATGTTTTGGAAGCTTCTAGCTCAATGATTTCTTAACCTTCCTAATGCTGTTATCCTTTAATATAGTTCCTTATGTTGTGGTGACCCCCCAACCGTAAAATTATTTTGTGGCTACTTCATAATTGTAATTCTGCTACTGTTATGAGTTATACATATTGACATGCAGAATGTCTGATATGCAACCCCCAAAGGGGTCACGACCCACAAGTTGAAACCTTGTTGCCATAGAGCCTCCCTGAGTAATATCACATAGGGAGATATCCCTCACTTGGTACTAGGATTTCTGTTTAATAAGGTTAGGCCTCCAGAAAGATCATTATCCACCCATGTAGGGTGTTTTCGTTTTTACCATATTTACAAAATGGCAAGTTTCCATAGAAGTTCTTCATGGCATCCTTGATTAGTTAATCCCTCCATTTCCTGTATCCTATCTCACTGCCCTCATCCCCATTTAACCCTTTCCACGACCACCCACCCCTATATTAACCCACTTTCATATCACGTGTTCTCCTGTCATCCTGCCCTAGTTTGGTTTCAGTTGCTGTGATAAACATCACAACCAAAAGAAACGTGCAGGTGGAGATGTGTATTTCATCTTATACCTTACAGTCCCTCATCACAGAAAACCAGAGCTCAAGGACAGAAACCAAAGCAGAATCCATGGAAGAACACTGCTTACTGTTGGGCGGGGCCCTCCCAAATCAGTCATTAATGGAGGAAAAGCTCCACAAACGTGCTTACAGGTCAATCTGATGGAGACATTTTCTCAGTTGTAGGGCCCTCTTCCCAGACAACTTTAACTTGTGGGACCTCGAAATACAATATTTTCCTCCTATAGGGTTTCTTTTTTCTTCTGGTAGATCCTTTCCAGCTTCTCAGCCTTTACAGGCATTCCAGTTAAAGCCTGCTACACTGAAAGTGCACAGCTAGAATCTGTGTGTGAGATAGAGTATGTGCTGCCTGTATCTCTGGGCCTGGGTTACCTTTATCAGTCTATTTTCCCTTTCCATCCCATTCCCTGTAATTCCATCTTCTGGTGGAATCCTTAGCATCTTTTATGTATAAACTCATACCATCTGCAAACAGGGGTGCTGTGGTTTCTTCCTTCACTGTTTGCACCAGTTTTACCCCCTTGTCTTATTGCTTTAGCTGATATTTCAAGTACTATATTAAATAGGAGTGGAGAGAATGGACACCCTGATCTTAGTGGAAATGCTTCAAATTTTCTCCATTTAGCATAATGTTGGCTATAGGTTTATGTCTTGGTCAAGGTTTTTATTGCTGTGACAAGACACCAAAATATATGCTGACTCCTATAAAGAAAACATTTAATTGGGGTGGCTTGCTTACAGTTTCAAAAGTTCAGCCCATTATCATCATGACGAGCAGCATGGCAACATGCGGGCAGATGTGGTACTGGAAAAATAGCTGAGAGTCCTACATCTTGCAAACAATAGAAATTGACTGACTGCCACACTGAGGGAAGCTTGAGCAAAAGAAACCTCAAAGCCGGCCCCCACAATGACACACTTCCTCTAGCAGGACCACCCCCTCCCAATAGTGCCACTTCTTTTGGGGGCCATTTTCTTTCAAACCACCACATTCTAATCCCTGGCCCCCAAGGGCTTATAGCAATATCACAATACAAGAAATGCATTCAGTCCAACTTCAAAAGTCCGCATAGTCTGTAACAGTTTTCAAACTTGTTTCAAAATCCAAAGCCTCTTCTGAGACACGTGGCAATCTCTTAACTGTAATCCCCCTGTGAAAATCAAAATCAAAAAGCAGATTACATACTCCAACATGTAATGGCACAGGATGTACATCACCATTCCAAAACACAGGTAAAGGGAGCATAGTGAGGAAATACTGGATAGAAGCAAGATCTAAACCAAGCTGGGCAAACTCCAACTCAGCAGCTCTCTGTCTGATGTCAAAACACTCTCCAGATCTCTAACTTTGTTGACTGAAACACACTTATTTCTCTTGGGCTGATTCCACTCCCTGTTAGCAGTTTTCCTTGGCAGGTATCCATGACTCTGGTGTCTCTTAACATCTTGGATTCTCCAAGATGATCCAGGCTTCAACTTCACAGCTTCAAACAATGACCTCTCTACTAGGCCTCTATTCGGGGACACCCCTGACACATACAAATAGAAGAAAGGAGTTGGAATAAAGCCACTGAGGCCAGGCATGTGCCTACGGGTTATTGTGCCTTGCTAGTGGTGGTTGTTCATAAGTACATAGATGAGTGGGACTGTTGGTTGCTTCTCCCCTTTGTAAACTTGTATGGCACCTTCTGGTACCATGAAATCTGGTCCTTAGATGGGAGGCTTTCAGATCCGTTCCAGCTCAGGGGCCTCCAGGCCCTTTGTCTGAAGTGTGTGGTGTCCTCAGCAATAGGGACTCCCCTTCTGCCTCTGAGGGACAACCAAGGGCAATAGCAGTATCCTATAATATTTGGGAGTATCTGGGAGAACTTTGACCAACAGCCAAAAAGAGGGCTTCTAATGCCTAGTGTTTGGAGTTTTGTTAGTCTTTGGCTCTTGGAGGAAGCATTGTCAGATGGGGAATTTTTATTATGTGTATTATAGGTATTTTAGGTCAATCATATTAATCCTTAACCTTTTTCAGACATCTTATTGTTTATTTTACCCTCCTTCTTCTGTATTTCATCGCCATCCCTTTCCATAGCTAGAGTACCCTCTACCCTGTTTTTCCCATTCCCCGGTTAGATCACTTATACCCTGATACCCCCCTCTCCATTGCCCCTGCCTCCACTCCAGCATCGGCCCCTGATGGGAGATGTTATTCTGTATATATGTTTCTCATACTGGTTAATAAAGCACTGTGGCCAATAGAAAACTAGATAGGCGGGGCTAGGAGACTAGGAGGAGGAAAGAGGAAGTAGAAGGCGGAGTCAACATGTAGCCCAGGGAGAAAGGAGGACGCCCACCGCTGGTCCCCGATAAGACGACCACGTGGAAATACTTAGATAAGTAGAAATGGGTTAATAATTAAGACAGAGCTAGCCCATAAACAATAATGGTAACTGGCCCACAGGATTGTATCAAATACAGAGTCTCTGAGTGTTATTTGGGGCACACGTGGTTGCAGGACAATGGCGGCAGGACCAGGAGGCCGGCAGGAACAACATGCTGTAACATAATGGTGTCAGAAGTGGGACTGAGAATTTTCACTTAAAACTAATAAGAGCTTAAGAAATGTTTTAGAAACAAAGGAACAGAGACTAGCAAGACTTCTTAGTAGCATCATTTTCTCGGTTGGATTTGTTTTGCTGTAGACAGAGATTTGCGGCGGCTCCTTTAAGGGAGGTTTCCAAAATTAGCATAAGCGGCAAAAAAGCCGCCTTGCTTTTAAAGAGCTCTGCTAACAATTCATTGGTGTGTACAAGAGCTGCAATGAAGGTTTACACTGTGTTTTAAAAAATACGCTGGCTTGGGAGAGAAAAAGAAAGGGGATACAATGGTTTAAAAAAGAAAAAAGAAAGTAGAATGAATGGGTATAATGGGGCATGCCATTAATCCCAGCACTAGACAGACAGAGGCAAGCAGATCTCTGTGATTTCAAAGCAAACCTGGTATGCACTGAATTCCAGGACAGATAAAAGTTACACAGAGAAACCCTGTCTCAAAATATGTAAAAATAGAAGTAGAATAAATAGAGTAATAAAAAAAGCCACGTAAAGATGGAAAACACAGAGAAATTTTGGATACTATACGCGCTTCTGTTGTCTTTAAATTATTTGATTGCTGAGAAAATAACTACTGATAAAAGAAATGCTGCTAGATTAATTCAATTTATATATTTTAAAAATGCTTTGACTCCAACAAAATTTAAGCCTAAGGACAAGCTACTAGGGAAAAGGATTTTTATTTTTGTTTCCACAGAAAATGAAATGCTATGGATTTCTTCCAGACTTATATGGTTTGATCAAGCCAGACCCCCTGAAACAATGCCCCAGGTGATCCAACATTCAAAGCAATTGAGACAAAGTCTTGCAGACTACTGCCAAAATTTCTGCATCTTCTTTGGACCCCCATGACAGCGCCCTCTACCAGCAGGAAGTAGTTTGGAAAGAACGACGTCCAAATTCCCAAATATTGTTTATAAATGTTTGTTTTCATTTAAATGGGCTTGATTATAAATGGTTATAATCACAAACAATCTTTTTAAAGGTAAAAAGGGAATTATGGTATAGATATGAATACTTTGCTTTGAAATGGATTTTTATTTATTGATACAATTTAAGGTCAATTTTGTGATATGTATATTTCTCCTATTGTTTAGGTATTATGTTTATATAGCTCATTGGAAAATGTAATGTATAACTTAGTACAGATTAGAGAGTAGCCTATGATAATGAAAATTTTAGAGTTAAGTTAATTAGGATTTCTAGATATGTATTTGAGATGAATAGGCATTCTTCAAACCTTTCAAAGACCTACAGAATATGGCATTTAAAATGGTTTAGGGATTTTCTTGACAGTGAGGCACAACTGCTCCTGGTAACACCACCTACAGAAGAAAGGAAGATGGACATCGAAGAAACACATTATGGAGTTTGCTTCTAATATGGCAAGACTAGCCATTTGAGCAAGGTACTTCTCTTGTCTAGACTGTTTGACTTTATGTTGTAGAAACTGGACATGCAGGACCCACAAAAAGGTGACTGCTGATGCAAGATGGACATTGCTACAGGATTCCTGCTTCATGGAAGAGGCTGCCAGACAGTCTACAGGACACAGAGAAAAGTTTCCTGCTTTGTTGAGGAGTCTGGAGACACACTATGGCCTATGGGCTGAAGATGGAACATTACAGAAGAACTTCGGGTGACTGACCAGGCAATGAGTTGTCTCTGTCATTTCTAGAGTTTATATATTATCCTTCTGTGGTCTTTGATGGAATTGAAGACAGGTAGTTATGGTTACAGTTTTCCTTAGTTAGGATTAAAGATAAGTTACATATAGGACTTTAGACTCACAAAGATAGGATAGATGATATTTTCTTTAAGTCTTACAAAATGTTAATGGACTAAATATTGTTAACTGTGATTCTTATTTGATAACTGTTGTATGGTATATTTTGCTATGTTAAGGTTAAACCCCTTCTTTTACTTTAGACAGAAAAGAGATGATGGGAGATGTTATTCTGTAAATATGTTTCTCATACTGGTTAATAAAGCACTGTGGCCAATAGAAACTAGATAGGCGGGGCTAGGAGACTAGGAGGAGGAAAGAGGAAGTAGTAGGGGTCGACATGTAGCCCAGGGAGAGAGCAGGACGCCCACCGCTGGTCCCCAATAAGACGACCACGTGGAAATACTTAGATAAGTAGAAATGGGTTAATAATTATGGCAGAGCTAGCACATTAACAATAATGGTAATTGGCCAACAGGATTGTATCAAATACAGAGTCTCTGAGTGTTATTTGGGGCTGGCGCGGCTGTGGGCCCAGACTGGCGGGCTGGCGGGCTGGCGGAAACATACACGCTACATAGACAAGGTAGGGGGTAACAGTTTTGGTTTAAGGTATACTGAAAAGAGAGGTATAAATGTGCATTTAGATCATGTAGTACAGTCTCATTGCTTGTGGGGGTGGGTTGAGTCACAGAGACCTTGCATTTCAAAGCAGCCTAGGAAGGTTTGGAGAAGAGGGAACTTAAGAAAGAAAAGGTACAAAACAGTAGGGGACCAGGTGACTTACTGTATGCACTGACTAGTTATTAAATGGATAAAGAATAAGCTGCAGAGAAGAAGTAGAGCTGGGAGGAATCTAGCTTTTGTCGTGTAGATGTGTCAAAGAAATGGCCCCAGAGGGAGTGGCACGATTAGGAGGTGTGGCCTTGTTGGAGGAAGTGAGTTACTGTGCAGACAGGCTTTGAGGCCTCATATATGCTCAAGCAACTTCCAGTGTCTCACCCACTTCCTGATGCCTATGAATCGAGATGTAAGAACTCTCAGCTCCTTCTCTAGCACCATCCATGTCTGCCTATGTGCTGCCTTGCTTTATGCCATGGGGAGGGGTAGCACAAGCAGATTGCAAGTTCAGTAGCCCAGTGCACAGCAAGCCACCATGTCCTCCTCTGCTGATAGGGAAGGATAGTGAGTGGGTGCTGGCTCTGAAGCTGATGCTCCTTGAGAAACTGAGAACAATGGAAGCTAGATGGTCACCTGATTAGCCAGGTCAAATACAGTACTGGATTTTCAGTGGTCACCAAGGTCAGAAGCAGGAGATTTTGGTGGACACATAGTCACCAGAATTATCCCTTGTTGGTAGTATACACGGTTTTTGTGCATTGAGGTACATTGGCTGAGCCACCCGGAGCCTGGGCTTTTATGGCCCTTCTGAACCTTATATAGACCTTGAAAACTTTTGGTCCTTGCTCCTGATTGGCAAGGGCTGCCGACTCTAGGCGCTGGTCGTTATGCGCAGGTGCTTGCTTCTGCTCGCAGCGTGCTCTGACGTCACTTCACTTTGTTTTCTTGGTTTTTGTTCAGTGTTCCCTACAGAATTGAACCTGGGTCCTTTGAAAGGGGTCGGTGATCTTAATCACCAAACAAGTCTCTCCAGTGGGGTGAGAGTCTTGGTGTGCTAACCTCACGGGGCTAATTGGGGTGGGGACTGGCCAGCAGTGGGCATTAGGCACTCCTCCTTGACCTTTGCACATTCCCTGACCTAAAAGCAGTGGAGTTCTAAGTCCTGCTTCCATCCCTGACCTGTTCATTGCTTTTCTACTAAGCTAGAAGAGAATTAGGACTGTGGTCCCTATTCACAACTTGAAAGTCCATCTTAAAGTTGAGCTGATATATTCTGCACACAAGATGTTGTACAAGACCCCAGGGATACTGTATGTCAGCCAGAGCTCTGTCTGCACAGTGTTCCACTGGAGGCCAGTCCTTTGTCAAGTACACAGCCAGACCACTCCACCTGTTCGGCTCTTCAGACTCCCATCTGAATCCTTATTTGATGTCTTAGACTACTGCCACATAACATATCATCCCAACATTTAGCAACTTTGCAGCCTGCATATCTGTGTCACACTGCAGAGCCTCTGTGGGGCTGCAAGCTGGCATGGGGGTCGGTGTGGGGCTGTTACCATTGTAAAGCTTTCCTGGGAAAAGCTCTGCTCCCAAGCTACCATGCTGTGGATAGGATTCAGCTCTCCAAAGCCAACTGGCAGGCAGCCTTGGCTTCCCATTGATCTTGGCCAGGGTATTCTCAGTTCTTTGCCCCATAGGTCCTATTTCACTCTTAAAGTATGCAAGATAAGAAGGCTCCTGAGTCTGATGGCAAGATGGAAGCCACAGTCCTTGGTAACCCAGTCAGTGAGTGGCATTGCACCACTGTCATTTTATTTCATTGTTTGGGCTGATAGATGACCCACTTGACCTTCCCAGGGAGAGGATTAAACAGGGGTTTGACTTTCAGGAGGTAGAGACCTTTGGAGGTACCTGAAAAGTGTCTCTCCCATGTTTGGGATCAGTCATTCTATCAGCAAAAGGCAGCCGGCCTTAAAACCTAAGGGTGTATTCTGCCTCTGACTTCATCGGCCATTCCAGGTCCTAGGTGGTTGTTCCACCTTGTGGCTGTGAGGAAAAAAACCCACGGGTCCCAAAGTGACTGGTGGACAATGAAGCCAGAGTGTGTGTGAGCCAGCACAGAGGCAGAACAGGTGGTTTCACCAAGAGTGCAGGGTGAAGGGACACTGTAGACATTTTAAAAGGGAGGTTGGAAAGACAAGCAGATCCTTGGCATGCTCTTAGCCTGAATTTATTTTCAGTCTTAAGGGACTGCCAGTTCCAAAGAATCTGCTGTGAAGACTGGTGAGTTATGGCTAAGCATTCAGTCTCTGTGCTGGTGGTCTCTTTAGACCATGGGAACAGAAGTGCCTGTTCTACTGGGCTGGAGCCTTCATCCCTGCTCAGCTGCACTTGGGCCTCTCGTTGACCCAGTGTATTGCATGAATATTGTTTTCTCTCTGGGCCAAGATGGGGGATGATTGGGGAGCATGGAATTCAGGGGAATTGCTGGGGTTAGAAGAGGCCTGCAGGGTGGGCAGCCTACAAGGCGAGCTGGCCTCAAGGACAGCTGTTATCCCAGCACTGTGCTGTCACCCTCCAGTGTGGCATGTGGTTCCTGTTCCTCATGCTTCCATCTCAGCACCGTCTTGCTACTAGCAAAGTTTTCCATCACAGATGTGATCCATAATTGATACAGCCTGAATAATTAAGTAGGTTTCAGGTGTAGAATTGCCATTAAAGGAAAGAAAGAATGAAAACAAAACAGCCAGGGCAACGGGTTCAAGTTCCATCATGCCAAAAGGATGCTGTGTGTAGATGTCTCCTACATCACAGAAGGCTTGGGTTTTGATTTTGAGTCTTCTGTTGTCTGATAACTGGTGTGTGAGCTGCTCATCTCTGGCTAATACCTGAGAAAGTGGCAAGCTTTCTGTGGCAGCAATGATTCCCCTAGCTTTGCTCTGATGGCTTCAAAACCAAAGTAGCTTCAAGAGTCTTCAAGGGAAAGTGGCTTTATCAAAAGCCAGAGAGAGAGAGAGAGTTAACTGGCAGAGAGTATTAGTCTGGACACTTCATAATCAACATCTAATGATTTCTCCCTTTAAAAGAAATATCAGGAGAAAAAGCATGGATAAATGTCTAGCTCAGTCATTTAGGAACACCCTGAGCACAGTCCTGCAAAAGGCTTTCCTTCTTGAATGCTGGTTAATAGCCACAGGATTTGCTGGTCACTGACTGAGGCTATGATGGGTACACTCTGATTGCCAACAGGACTCATCAGACTCACAAGAATGGAGATGAGAAAGATGGGCAAGTCCAGAGATGGCGGTCTCTGTGATCCTGCTTCCCATAGGCCACAGGATTTAACCACACATAGGAAACTACCAGTTCGAATGGCAGGTTTCCCAGCTCTGGGTTGCTTCAGATCCTGTGTGCTTTGCTCTACCGTTTAGCCCTGCCCACAGCCATTAACTGCTAATGGCTGACAGAGGGGCTTGGTGAGCAGGAAGCTGACTCTCCTGTGATGGTAAGGGACTTTGTGCAGTCACGTCCCTCCCTGCCACCCCGGCTCCATCAATCAGTCAAGAGCATAAGAACTTGGGAGGCCTCCCATCATCTTCTAGCACCCACTACCTCAGCCTCCCTGTGCTCTCTCCAGCTCAGTTCTGCCCAGCTCTGTCAGGTCTCCCTGTTGGCTCTGGCCCAGCAGATATGGTTGTTTTTGAGACCAGTTTGGGACCATCTGATTTTGGTCCAAACCATGCTGACCAAGAGGCAGCTCTTTCTGTTCCGTCAGAGCCCCTCTCACTTTGCAGCACATGGGGAGGTTATTAGAGCACAGTGACAGAGTGTGCAGTTAGTGGTGGGGAGGGTGGTTTCCAGCAGCTTGTGCTGTTGGGCCCAGCCAGCAGCTGATCAGAGTTCCCTGATCTCGCCCCACACACTCAGGTGCATCCCACTCAAGGCCTGGGAGAACATTTTCAGCCATCCCCTCCTCCTCTACCAGAACGGGACAATTCTTCACAGGTTCTATAAACATAGCTGACGTTGGGCTGTGTGAAAGTCTCTGGCAGCACCTCTGTGCTGTGTTTACTTCTCCCAGAAATAGTAGGTGCCACTGACAACAAGGGTGGGCCAGATTCTTCTCAGAAATATCAGCTGATGATGCTGCACCAATGACTGGAGACAGTCCTAGCCACTGAAGGGTTAACGTGGAGGGTCAGACACTGTCGGTGGTCACATCTCCTATTACCAGTTGCATTATTGACAAGGGCACCCAACACCACCAAGACTGTCCACAAGTGGCACTGAGATCGGGATTTCTTCTCGGCACCTAAGTGGATGCTCTAGAGCTTACCCGTTGCCCAGACAGTAATTGGGAGGATGGAGAACTTTTGGATGTACCAGTTTGAAAGTCAAGAAGATGAGGTATGTGCCCCTTGGGCTGCCCGGGGGGTTGCTGCCTGGCTTCAGTTCTCTGCTCCTGGCCCAGTGAGACTGTTAACTGCACTTTGCATTTCCCTTGATAAGTAGGGAGTAGGTGGGAAGAGAGCATTGCCAGGATAGAAGGAGATGAGCTTGGAAGTGAATGGTGGCTCAGAGAGCAGAGGCCATTTTGGACTGAGCCAGGACATGGGAAAGGAGTGTGTGTCGCTGTGTCTCCCCTGTGAGTGCTGCTGTTGATTCTCTGTGCTCTGATGGATGAGTTCATCTGTTCACTTCATTTCCCCATTCTAGGCTGTGGCATCTTTTCACTGCTGAGGGCTGACACATATCAATGGCTATTAGTGCCTTGCACACCAATAACTGCCTGGCTGGAAAATGAGAAATGTGCCCCTGCATGGTGCCGGGCACACAGTGAGCCCTTTGAAAATGGTAGCTGTTGCTATTTCTAGATGTTGTGTTACTATAAATTTCAACTGTGTCTCCTCCTTTGTCGACTTTGGTTTGAGACAGGGTGTTTCTACACAGTTCAGGCCAGCCTTGAACTCACCATGTAGTCCAGGGCATTCTCAAACCCTTTATCCTCCCTGTTTCAGCTTCTCACATGCCAAGATTACAGATGTGTGCCACCACAGCTGGCTTGGTTATATTCAGTTCAGTTGCTTTTCTTTATATTAAGTTGAAAGTGCCTGGCCTTTGCCCCCAGAACCTAGGCGAGTGACCCGGAAGGCATGAGGGGTCCATCAAGGAATGAATGCACTGGAAAGGGAAACAAACAAAAGGCTTCCTCATTTGTCCAGTCTCATGCATTTCAAGTACATTAAGTAAGGCTATTTGGAGCAAGATACCCTGTCCATACATACAGGCTTACTAGGCGATTTGTTGGTTTACCCCTACACTGATGGTGGCTTTATAATTAACTAGTTAATCTTTTGCCTTGTGATGGTAGCAAAAAAACAAAAAACAACAACAAAAACAAAAAAACAAGGAATTTTTGTGTTGCTCCCATGAAATCACTCCTTGAGCTGAGCACTGCCAAGCACAGCTCCCTGGAGTCCTGGCAGCTTCCACACAGGGTTAGGAGCTTAGGGACAGGAGCTGAAGGATGATGTCGGTGGGAAAAGAAAGAATAGAAATGGCTGGTTAACAAGCAGTTCTCTCCAAATATTCCACTGGTATTAAATGAATTCATTATGACTGTATATGCAAAACACTTCATTAAGCCCAAGCTATTATCATCCTAATGACATAATTATGCTCATTCAATGCCTATACTGACTTTGCTACTTTGCCACATTAAGGAAATACAAATGTGCATTGATAAAATTGTTTGACTTATACTATGGAGTGGATAATTACGCACTTCTTAACCAGCTCTAAATTTCAGAAGTGAGAACTTGCATTGGGGAAACAAAAAAGCTCACCACATATATGGGTTTTATCAAAATAATCCTAAAGTGGAATAAGGTTAATATGAAGAAACTCAGACAAGTAGGAAGCAGTGTGTACTGTTTGGGGAAAGGAAATAAAGGCAGGTAACCCGAGCATAAACGGGAGCGCCACCTGGGAACGCTGGGAGGCAGAAGTGCCCCACAGTCTCAATACAAAGTAAGAACCGGGGCATGTGCCATGGTCTGCCCTGTGTACCTACACCTTTGAAATCCCGTGTAGAAAAGCAGTCAAAGCAGAATGTTGTTCGGGCTGGAAAGGATTGCATGACAAAGTGCTCGATTACAGTGTATGTAAAAGCCACTTCTGTGAGTACTGGTGCCTACTGTGGTGTCCACTCTACTATTGTGGGAGTACATGCTATGCAAACAAGGGTGACAGAGGATCATCTAGAATGAGTGGAGAGCCATGGGTACTAATAACCATGTGTGTGCTCAGAACTTACCCGACTATTTAAAACTCCTTTTTATTTGCTTTTTCGAATGATACAAGATAGGTGTCTGTGTATTTCCTGTTCATCACACATATTGAAATCCTATTGTATATTTTATGAGGGCCTTTGTCTTAGATACTTGAAGAAACTTAAATGAATTATTACCCTGCCTTTGTTGTGCTTATCAAAATACTATGCCAAAGTACTGTAGTTTTATAATGTACAAGGGAAAAAATTAGGCAGTCCATGAATGGCACAATGATACAATGCATGCAAGCCATTCAAGAGGAAATCCTCTCATCTAAGAGGATTGGGAAGATTGCATAGGAGAGGTAATATTTAGAGCGGGCCTTTTGAGGCCATTGCATATTTAGAGTCGAGGCAAAGGGCAGAAAAAAGTCACTGAGCAAAAACATGCAGGTCATAGGCTGGAGACCAGGATAGGATTCTGTTGGGCTTAATGAAGACGAGTTAGAACAGAGTGGTAGTGCTGAGGGGAACAAAGTTCAAGCTGAACTTCAGGGTGCCTTAGGTACTGAGATAGTGTTCTTGTATTCGAGGCCTATTCTCCAAGCAAAGAAGATAGATTAAAGGCTTGAATTGAAACTGGTTTGCCCAGGGCATTTTATGAAAAGAGAAAGTAGGTCCCTGGGGAAGAAGGCTTGTGAATTCTTAGTAGGTATATTGGCTCCTTAGTCATGGGGTGGGTAGGGGGTTGACAGAAAGGAAACCCCAGAAGTCTCTGGGAGTTGTTCTCTATAGGTTAAATGACTGAGTAACACAGTCCCAGGTAGACTGACCAAACTATATAAGTTTTCAAGATTTCCTTTCTCCCTGCCCTTCATTGAAGTGAATTTCCGACACTGTTTCTTTGGGAGAGAAGCACCAGTATTGACTGGGACTCAAGGCTAGCTAGAGCTGGTGGCCATCTTTCATAGGTGTCCTCACTCAGTGGGATACTCAGTGGGTCATCTGGGCTGTGCTGGAATTACCAGGCTTAGGCAGGTGGGTGTGTCTTTGTAGATGAATCACTCCAGCAGTATCACTTTCAACTTTTAGATCCTGGAGCGCTTTCTTGCATGGGAAGCAGCGGATGTGCTGGAAGTTACACACAGCAGTTGTAGACACCCACCCCCAGCCAGAGCCACTAATGAGCTATTTTTACCAATATGTGGTTGAAGTGTTGGAGCTTATGAATTAATGTAGTCTTTGCAGTGTGGTTTTATAGTGCCTTCCGCTTGCTTTTTCCCTTTATCCATGAGTGAAATTTTAATGAGGAAAATGAGTCGAAGAAAGCATCCATGGCTGTGCTGACCCTCTGAGCTTCTCTAAGAGAAAAAGAGAAAAAAACAAAAACAAAAAAAAAAAAAAAATGTGAGATTGGAATTGTAAAAGATTGCTCATACTAGGTGAGTATTGTATGGGTGCCCAGACAAATAGCTGCCCATCAGTGTGCACTCACACCAGCCAAGCTTCCTGTCACCCTCAGCGGGTGGGTCAGAACTGTCTTCCCCCTTCTCAGGAAGGGTCAGAGAGGACACGTCCGCCTCAGAGCTATGATCACACTGTTTTATAAAATGGGCTCTTGGTGTTGCAGAGTCCCATCTCAGGAGCCTTCAAGACTCAACCTACTGTCGTATGAGTTAAGTGATGTATACTTTAATAACTACGGACTCTGGAGTTCCCATAACAAATATGGGGGGTCTTTGACAGGAAAGGAGCCTGTGCAGCCTCTACTTTCTCTCACAGGTGGGCTCTCATCACAGCTGTCATGTCAAGACTTGGTAGTTGATATCATGGCTAAACACACAGCAGCGCATTTGTGTTTTTAGAATGACAAGTGGTTAAATTCTAAAGTCCTGGTGTCTAATAGACTAGTGACTGAATTCAGCCCTCCCTGCTCATAGCTCCAAGACTGGGAAGGTGACCTGTCCTCTCTGACACATCCCGAGAAAGGGGAAGACAGTTCTGATCCACCACTTGAGGATGACAGGAAGCCTGGCTGGTGTGAAAATTCTTAGGGTATTGGTTTGGGGGGGGGTACAATTTACTTTTTAAGAAAAGTTATCGAAGCATACAATCAAATAACCTTCTTCATTCATGAGTGACTTTGGTTGCATAAACAGAAAGGAGTTTTTAAATTATGGTCAGTTGAGTGACAGTGTTTTCTAGGGGCCTCCCTCAGTCATGTGACACTCCTGTTTTTTCAGGATACTGCCATTATTGTCATCATCCTTCCACATGTGGCTTTGTCTTAGCTTGATTGGTGCTAAATGCAAAATCACAGGCTGAGGATTTATAAAGAATAGTTGGTTTGCTTCATAGTTCTGGAGGCTAAGTCCTGAGCACAGACAGCTCCCTGGTCTGCCAAGGTCCTGTGTGCCATGTGAGAGCATGGGGGAAGGCAAGCATGTGCAGAAGAAAAGGGTGAGCTCTGTTCTGGTTTGATTTCTGTCTCAAAGATAAACACCATGGTCCATAGCATCTTGGAGGAAAAAGCAGTTATTTTATCATACCCTTCCTGGTTGCACGCCATCACTGAGGGACGTCACGGCCAAAACGGGAACTGATGGCAGAGGAATGCTGCTTGCTTCTGCTCAGCTGCCTTGCTTCTACAGCCCAGAACCTCCTGTCCAGGGCTGGCACTACCCAAAGTGGGATGGGACATCCTACACCAATTAGCAATCAAGAAAGTACCCCACAGGCCAATCTGATTGAGGCAATGCCCCTGACTGGTAGTCCCTCAGATTAACTCTGACAGCTAAAGCTAACTAGCAAACCCTCTTTCATAATTAACCCATGTCCAGGAGCAGCTGAAACAGCTCAGAACTGACCATCTCATAAAGGGGTCTTACCCTCAACACTTGAAGTTAGGGTTTAAGTTGCCAGTGTATGGATATAGGGATACATTCAGTCTGTCACTGGGGAGCACAGGGTCCAGTCTGCAGATTTTTCATATCATAGATAAATTTTAAAGGGCTAGTATGCTGGAGGCTGTGTAAGTAGGTACCTCATCAAGGGCATAGTTATACCTCCCAACTCAACACACCTTCTGTTGTATCTTGATGTCTGGGGTAGCATTTCTGAGGGGAATTTTTCTGTCCAGGTGATTGCCAGGCTTATTTAGATGAACTCTTATGAGAAGGGACAAGAGTATGTCTTTGCAATCTTTTGCACAGTTTACAATATTAAGTCTTCATCCCAGGCCAGAGGTAAATGAGGTCAGATTCCGTATGTGTTTGCTGTTGCTTGTTTTGTTTGAGATAAGGTCTCGCCTGTAACCCTCACTGGTCTGGAGCTTGCTATTATAGGACAAAGTAGCCCAGAACTCACAGAAAGCTGGCCTGCCTTCCCATATACAGGAAGTACAGGCACCATACTGACAAATGTTTTTTTACTAAAAGAGGCATCATGTAACAGAAAAGATTTTTTTTTTAAGTTAAAGAAACCTCTTTCTCCCTTATTCTCTTCCTTTTGCTCTTAAGCCTAGATTTCTCCTCCTATTTATTCTCTCTGCCTACCTGCCTATCCCTCTCCTGACTAGATATTGACTGCCCACTTTTTAATTAGACCAATCAGATGCCTCAGGCAGGCAAGGTGAAATAAACCGTTTACAAAGACAGCAGGAACAAATGTAACACACCTTCACACAATTAAAGCAACATTCCTCAGCATAAACAAATGGAACAAATACATCTTTGCCCAGTTAAAGTTCCACAACAGTGGGGTTGAAGGCAACAGAAGATTTTGAAGCAGGCATTTAAATATCTTTTTCTTCATCCTTATAAGGGGTTAGATCTGTTTGAAGGTGTTTGTGCATGTATGCCTTAGTCAGTGAGTGGCCATTTGTAGCTCTCTGTATTAAAAGAACTTCGCTAGAGCCCAAGTTAGAGGCCTCACAGGAAAAAGATTTCTAGAGATCAAGATGATCAATGAATGCACTACACAGAGAAGCAGAGGGATACAACATCAGAGGAGAACTCACTACTGACCATTAAAAGATGTCATCCCAAGAAGGCAGTGGGCAGTGTGGTTCCTTACCTTCTTCAGTGCAGGCTGGAAGTGGTATAACCAGGGTACCACACTGATGGCATCTGTCTGTGCCTCCCTTTGCTAAGCCCCTAACTACTTTGAAGGCCTAAGCCTGTATGATGATGGAGACAAGATACCTACTGCTGAAGAGCTCTTGGGGCTTAGGCTTGCACATAAACAAGTTTAATAGAAACCACAGCACATTCCATAAAGGAGACATGAGTTATGATGGGCTTCTATGAAATCCCAGGGAGGGGTGTGCTTCTGAACTGAGCATTAAATGTGGGGGAAAGGACAGGATGCTGTGGACAGAGGAAACTCACCGAAGCCTGTGCATGGGCTGATGGCTACAGCACCAGGTGTCTGGGGAGAGGTGGGCTCCTGGTTAGGTCAGTGTGGGGGCCATACATGCTTTTATCATGGGAGTGGCCAGCAGACTTGTGTCTTCCTCATCCCCAGCATTTCCTGCTGGGCACCCAGCACTACCCCCACCTACCTTACTATGGGTCTGGGTTCCATCTTTCACATCCCTGCCTACTGTCTAGATAGTCTGTCTTCCCACATCACTGATGGACAGTCCAGTGGCCACAGTGTGGTAACAAATATATTTGTAGCTATCTATTTGTTGATAAGTGGGAAATATGGGACTGTCTGTCAGGTAGGTCCATATGAAGATGTCCATGACCCTGAAAGTAAGCAGTTCAAGAAGACCCAACTGCAGTGGCTTCCCTAAGGCTCTGGGGAACCTGAAAGTCTTTGGGACAGAGAAAATTACTTTGGGGCAAAAAATCAAGCCACAAATACCAAAATAAGCCCTTTCAATGTGGAAAAAATTGGGGAGATTTAAGGCATTAAATTCTCAGCCTTTAATTTTGAGTCAGCCAAATAGTGCTAAATCATACTGCAACCAGCAGCTCTCTTGGACAATGACTGGAAAATGCTGCATGCTTCTTTTGAAAGACATGCAAGACTGCTTTACTGTGGCCAGGGGCCTGGGATACTTTATTTATATCTGCTGTCTTCTTCTGCCTGTACTCCTGCCTTCACTGTAGTGACAGATGTCTCCACATCACCATGTAAAGGGCTCCTGGACCCTCATCTCCCTGCTTAGAATTAAGCAATGTGTCCAGAGATCGCATAACTTCTTAGCTAAATAGATGACTCTTCACTATGTCATCTATTGGTGTTCCCTGTATTTCTTGTAATTCGGGCTTTTGGGGAAAGAAGAGCCCAGGCTCTCATCCCCACACTGGGAGAATACACCCATGGTTACTCTCATGTCAAATGTGGGCTCTCGGATCTATCAGCCACAAGCTGGGAAGCTCCGCACTTGCACTCCAGTGCCATCGCTAAAGAATTGATAATCATCTGTGAGGCCTACCCAAAGGGGCCCTCACCTCCCAAGATTTCAGGACCACATGAAACTTTCTGGTATCATGGGGGAGTGTTTCCAGGCCTGTATTTGTCACATGGCTTGCCTACTTTAGGCATTTATTTAGCATGTACTTAAGGGGTACTTGTGTTCTGTGCACAAACCAAGGTTTCATGCCCACCACTAGTGCCTTCCTGTGCCCACCCACCAAGGCACCACCACACTAACTCAGGAACCATGCTCCCCCAAACCTGTCTTCCTAAGCCTTACTTCAATCCTGTCGTTTGACAGAGGGTCTCTAAAGTATGCTGCCATGGTCCAAAACAGTGTGGTTGGAACATTGAAATAATCTGAATTTTCAGTGGCCTATGAATTAAGAGAGACAGCACACATCTGAGCTTACAAGGACAATTCAGTGACCAGGTTTAGTTTTCATTTTCCCATTCAGATCATCTTGGGCAGGTGACTTGAACTTTTGCATTCTAAGTATTTATAACTTTCACTAGGAAAAAAATAACCTGCTGTATAATACTCCTTTAAGTTTGATGCCTACCATAAGTCCCTATTTTCTTTAAAATGTTAGCCTAATAGTAGAGAAAGCCCCAAAGCTGTAGAACTCCTTTGAAGAGATGGAGTTGAAAGTTTGCGTGGCTGGGTCTGCTCAGTGTGGTTGGTAGTTCTTGCCAAGGAAGTGTCTCCCACTGCAACGTCCCCTCAGGGCAGTTCTGTTTTTATGACACCTGTCACATCCCTTGGTTCTTACTGCTGTCTGTCCCTTTTGCTGTGTTCCAGTCTCCTTCTCCTGGCAGTTCCTCACCCCTGGGTGCTGAGTCATCAAGCATAGCCCTTCATCCCGGTGACCCCACAGAAGCCTCCACAAATAAAGAGGTAGGGTACCATCTTCATTCCTGTTGCCTATTTTGCTTCACGCCAATAATGCCCTGAAGAGATATATTTCTTCTCTGAAGTGTGAGAGTGTCAGTGAAAGCCATGATTGATCTGTCCAGTTTGGTAGTCACTGGCCACAGGTGTGTCTGGTAGTTATTGAACATGAGAATTCACACCCCCAGGCATACATGCCACTTGCATTCCAGGTGTTCAGTACCATCTGCAGCTGGTTACAGATGTTTTGCATCACAGAACATTGAACCTCAAAAACTATCTGCCAGAATCTTTTCCAAGAGAACTGTCTGTATTTATGGAATGAGCCACTTTGGTATTGTCAAAGGTACTCAGATGCCCATAGAACTCTTGAAACATGGCCAATAGGACTGGGGAACTAGAATTCTCATTTTAACTATAGGCCAGAAGCTGCTCAACAAGGAGGTTGTACAGTTCTGTGTTTACCTCACTCATGGGGGACACACTGAACTCTAACAGAGCTTTTAGTCACGAGATGTGACTTCTGGGGCTTGAAAAGGACAGGTGTTTTCCCTGAGTAGAGCCGCTGCTTCCTTTAACACCCCCTGTCCTCTCATTCAAGGTGATGGGCACTGCCTGCTGTAGGTCCACACCAGCTGACCATATTCCTGCACAGTGATGTGTGGGCCCAAGTGGGACCAGCTGTAGATGCTCCTTCATCAGCCCTGAGATGTGATGAAGAGATCCATCTCGTGCTCCCTCACGGTGCTGACAATTTTATGATAAATTCAATGAGGAAAAGAAACATGTTTTTATCTAAATAACAGATTGTGTTCCACTTATGAGAGGGAAGTATAGATTTATTAAACAGTTTTTCTAGAAATGTATTTTCTCCTCACCTAGTCTGTTCAGACTCTGCCCCTGGAACATAGGTGACAGAGCCACAGTCCCTGCTGCCCCCTTTTGCCATTACTTGGTACTTTCTTTACTCGTAGCACACTGGCTGGTAAGAAGGGAAGAGTGGCCACTGTGGTGCCAACAAAGAAACAGACATTATCATCTATTAAGCATTTGTGGTTATTCCAGGCAGCAGGCTGAATCTCATTGGAGCCCTTCAGTGGTTCTGGGCAGTGGGTATCACTCTCCTCATGTATTAGTTCTGAAAGGCAGGGCTTGAGTACCTTAGGCTACACAGCTCACATGTGGCCAGCTGTGGTCTGAATCTGAAGTCCTGTGGGCCCAGGTTCTGAACTACCAGGATCTACTGCACCTGGTGTGGAAGTGTGTGAGGTCACACTTCCAGTTGTCATGCCTATGGACTATACCGACTTCAGGTGACCCCTGATAAACCTTGAAGCCCCAGCTTTAATTTCCTCTGTTTTTACTTTATCGTAGACAGGGTATATTGCTATGTCAAGTCCTGGAGTGATAGGCATTCCCCTCCATATCCAGCCTAGCCCTTAATGCCTTAAATGAAACTTTCTTAGTTCTTGCTAAGGGTCAACCAATGTTCGTCTCAGTCCACATGTGAGAAGGCAGGTCTCATCAGGTATCTGAATATTAAGCTCTCAATTATGCATCAGCTTAATGGAGAAGGTAGATTGTTAGTCTCACAGTTCCTGCAAGTCTTGGCACAGGGCTCTGCATATCTTTAGAAATAATGATGAAAATCCTCATTGTATGCAATAGATACCCTTTCATTACACAAAACTATTTTTAAAGTATTACCCCAGAATGAAATAAATCTGATCATGAGCTAACAAATGGAGAGTAGTCAATGTACCAATTGCCTGCCATTACTGCTCCAAAGTAATTCTCCTATCGCTTCTACTAAAACAGGTTTTAGCATTCAGAGAAGTGTCCCAGTAGCCCAAGAAAACTGAATCAGTTTTTTAAATGTGCCTGGAGACTAAGCCATTTTGATGATGCTAAATGATTTCTTGTTACTTCCCCCCAACCCTGAACACTGATGGTGAGGGCAGAGAAGGATGGGAAATGGTCTTTGGCCCCTGTGAAGAAGCTAGCTTCTTCTGCATAGCATGGACTCTCTGAGTGAGAACATGGGTGTCCTAGCCATACCTTTCCTCATATGCTATGCAGTTTTCCACAAAAGCATTAGCAGCCAGGAACTTCAGTTCTTAGTACCCAAGAGACCCAATTTCTTTGACATAAAGTGCCATTTCTTCCCAGTGAACACATTTGCAGGGTCCTACTGAGAGTTGCCTTGTGTGGTCTACCATGCAATTAGTGTGGAATTCCTGCCACTGCCCTGAATGATGAGGTGCGCCAATGTTAGAATGTTCTGCATAGTAACAGAGTGACACCCTAGTCATCACCCACAGCCTGCTCACCTAGCCCATCAGGTAGCCCAGCGCATACTGTCATCTAGCAGGTTGATATACTGAACAGATGCCCTAACAGTAATCTTGGCCATGTAAATCCTACCTTTTTCCTACCTTTGGCCCATTTTAGTGCTTACTTTCAGATCTGAGCTCTCCTGAGGCCCCACACATTTCAGCTACGATATCATTTGAAGCACAAATGATTTCTCTGCTCTTCTCTCCTGGAGAGCCATAGGTGCTTATGAAAGGAGCCTGTAGCAATCTTTAGATTGCTTAGCATGCTGGCATAGAAACTTCCAGCCAGATTCTAGAAGGTGTCTAGCTCACCCCATCCAAGAGTGCTGTTAAGGCTGACATATGAAGAAATGCCAGTGTTTCAAACTTAACCTTTTATTCTTATTTTAAAGAAACACCAATTTGTGACTTACATAATATGGAATTTTTCAACTTAAGTGAGAAATTACAAGGTACAAGAGTTTATTTTCCTTTTAACAGATACCTTTGTGTCAAAGACCTAAAGTCGTGCTATTGGTGCATTTAGCAATCAGTAGTTTTTCCACACTGAATACTTTTTAAAATGGACAGCATAGTCTTTACTGCTGATTATACTTTTTTTTAAAGCTGACCAACACTTCTCTGGAATGTAGGGGGATTTTGATCACTTCAAACTTCAGTGGGCAATTTGGGGTTTTAGGTAACCTTAATAGTAAATGCATATATTTATCCACATTTTGCTCTTTCTAATGAAAACTGGTCGATAACTACTTAACAAATGTCACTGGTGATGCATTTCTTTTTTATGTTGCACGGACACTTGTGCTAATGCATATTTCATCATGCTCTGCCCTTTTTGAAACCTCTTTGTCTTAATTACAGTCAAGAAAAAGCTTGGCTTCTTTCCCAACCTATGTTGAAGGTAAGAAAATGTTGAATACTGGGGTCACTCATGAATCTTTTAGCATTTGGGGTCACTGAATATAAAAAATGTAGGGAGAAAGACCACAAACTGGCTAACTCTGAGTATTTTAGACTGACAGTATAATAGCTGTGAAACCTTTGTTCTTATCACAGACAGAGGCTGGGATACCCAAGCACTAAAGCTATGCCCCAAGCACACCGCGGTGGTCCTGACTAACTCCCCAGTTCTGTGTTTTGACTAAAATCTTAATTGTGAATAAGTTTGTACCCTGGACAGCAGCTTCTCATGGGGAGCAACTGAAAGCTAGCTAGACCATTAAAATGAAAATAAAAACCACTTCAGATTAGCCCTAAAAGAGGGAAAGAAAGCAAATTGTTTCCACTTCAAGTTATTTCATTTCTAGAACCTGAGGTTTCACAGTGGGTTATATTTTAGTTTCCTCAGAGTTGTCATTCAAGTCAAAGAAAATACATACTTTACTTGCAATTTAAATGACTGTAACAGTTGCAGACATGCTTTAATTTGGGGTGTGGATTGTAGGTGATTGTGATTAAAATCAGATGTCCCTCTATTTAAAACAGATTTAATTTAGTGGATGGGTGAGTGAGTGATAAGAGAGCAATCTGATTTTCCTTGGGATTGATCTCAGTGTGAAGCCAGGAGCATTGTGGTCTGTCAGTTGACAAGATTGGCAGCATGGGACCAGGATTGCGGTGATGCTATCAATTTTCAGAGTTGGAAAGAAATATCCCATTTTTCCTCCATCACAGACCAAACAGGAGGAAATTCTGAGTGGGTAGAAAGGAAATAAGGGAATGGTGTTTTCCACTATTACAGCTTTCTGTTCCTTTAACCATTTTACCCAAACATGACATATAGTTTATAGACACACATGGCAGGCATGAAAGTCAAAATGAGTGTGTGGCATGGCCCTTGTTGCCAAAGAGCTCATGTTCCAATCCCCAGTACTGTGTCAGGGGAGTAGGGAATTGCTCCACCGAAGGCTTCACATGTCAGGCAAGTATTTATAAGCAACCTTTCAACAGTCTTCCTGTTTCAGCCTCCCAAGCAACTAACTAAGATTCCAGGCCTGGCTAAGAGACATATTTTTTTTAACTGTTGGACTTTGATTCATATCCAAGTAAATACATTATTTCTCCTGGTAAGATATCTTAGACTAGTAGGTTGACCACAATGTAAACAGTGAGCTTGGGGGTTGGCACGCAACATGCAGTATGTGGTACCCTCCCATGACATCATTCACTCTGTATGTCTCTGTGTTACAGTCCCTGGACCTTGTGATCCTGAAGACTTGATCGATGGAATTATTTTTGCTGCCAATTACCTTGGCTCCACACAGCTGCTCTCAGACAAAACTCCCTCCAAAAACGTACGCATGATGCAGGCCCAGGAAGCCGTAAGCCGGATCAAGGTGAGGGGTCTGCATGGTCTGAGGAGTGGTGGGTGGCTGGAAGCGCCTGAGCAGTCAACATCAGCCCATAGCTCTTAGAGAGTGAATTAAGATGCTGCAAGCAGGACTTATTTCTGCCTAGCTAAAAGCCTGAGTCTATACATATAAATACCATTCAGGTTGATCTTGAGAATACATACATATATGGCTGTGGACGTTACTCTTTAGGCCTCTAAGATGAGGTTCCAGCACAGGCTTTCTACTGACTAGAGGCCCCTGATGGGAGCAGTCCTCTGTTAGGCTCTATTCAAACTTCTTGCTCCCAAATCTTACTTGAGTAGGCTGAGGGAAGCCAAGCAAATCCCAGATTAAACTAGTTTGAACACAGTCATAACCTATTTTAATTAGTTTTCTCAAGACTTAACAGGAGAAAGCCAATTGAATACATCAAGAACCAATATCATCTATTTTCAATAATTCATAAGTAGATTGAGCCACTCAAAATCAGCCTGTAAATGTGGAACTCTGGAATCTCCACCATATTACCACCTAGAATTATAGAAACACCAAAGTAGCAGGGACACTTCCTTCATGCTATACAAATGCCCTCGTGTTACAGACAAAACACACTCAGAGAGCCGGCATCACAGCTTAAGCCCATAACCAGAAAAGTGAAATGTCAGTATACACCAAATTTATTCTTTCTAGTTTCCTCTAGCCCTCTTCTTTGGTACCATAGAGCCTGGTGTGGTTATAGAGACTGAGAAAAGGACAAGGGAAGGCAGTTGATAAAGGAAAGGAACCCTTGAGTACTTCCCTTATGTAGGTCTTCAGGGGAGGGTAAAGGTTGAAGTGAGTCCCTTCTCCCTAACCCCAACAGCTCAGAGGAAACTAACCAGTAGAGGTGCCAGGTATATCAGGAAGAGAGGGTATTGGATGAGTATCCTAGAGGCAGAAGGGAAGAGAGGTGCCTGACCTGAAACGATTTAAAAGGAAGAGAGATGTATTATGGCTCATGGATTCAGAGGTCTTAATCTACGGCTAACCTGTGGTTGGGTGTGGTTTCTGTGGCTGTAATGAAGCAGAGCAGCAAGGCTGAAGAGCTTGGGGGCAGTGATACTCACCTCACCAGATGGAGAACTGCATGCTGATTCTCTCTCCAAAAGCCCTCACCAGCACTCAGACCTATACTTACCACTTAGTGTATCTCAGGTCAACGGAGAATCAAGTCAACAGGAGTATCCATCTCTTGTCTGTAATTAATCTCCAAATGAAGAAAACAATGAGAATGTAACTCTGCTTAATACCTTTTCCTAATCTCTCCCGATACACTAGACAAACTTTCAGCCATGAGCCCCTAAGAAAAAGCAAGTTAAACACTTCCAACATACAATGACTAACTTCTTCATTCCAAAAGGGAAGAGTGGAAAAAAAATGACAGTAAGGGACTGAACTGCCAGACCCAAACACAGAGCTAACAGAATCGAGTGGCATCTGAGGTGAATGGGATGGCATAATGAGCTTCAAAGGTCTTGGGCAGCTTCACCTGCAACCTTGCCAATTGTAGCACCCATGGATTTGCCCCAGATGGCTGTACTCACTGTACTTTAGTGGTATATATGTCCTGTTCTTGCATCAGATTTGCTGGCACCTCCATTTCATCTGTCTTTACCCTCATATATGCATATACCTAGAGGGCTACTCCCAAACCAGCATCACATGGAAAACACAGCTCGAGCAGTAGCTGACCTCCTTGGATCATGGCTACACGAACCTCTGAATGTCTGGGCAACTATGCAGGCATCTATATGCACACAGGGTACCCCAGCAGCCTTCTCTTTCACTAAGCCTGCAGTGAATAAGATCTTCTGATTCCTGAAGTGCCTTCAAGACATCTTCCTATCTTATAACAAAGTATTTCTTTTTTGAAGGGTACTTTTTAGAAACCACACGTTCTGTAACCTCAATTTTTCATGTACTTTTAAACCAAACTGCAAGGTTTTCACATCTTTCTACTATGTGGTCCCTGTTCTAACTGTAAACCTGACCAAAAGCAACAGCAGTGTCCATGCAATAGCCTGAATCGTGGCTGTCTTAAAATTACCCCTGCCAGATTTAAAATCTCCAGATATAGGCAAATTATAACACAAATGGCCTCTGGTCCAATTCCAAATAAATTCCTCATTTCCATTAGAAACCCCATGAGCAGTTTTTATTATCTGTGGTGTATTGATTTGAGCTCTCACCATCATCACCCCTTGAGGCCCTGGTGAGAGAATTCTGGGGACTCTAACACATATTTCCAAACTTCTTTTCCCACAAACTGCTTGTGAAGGCTTCTGGACCATGTAGTCAGGTAGTCCTGAGGATGACATCTCTCCTGATACCAATTTTCTGTTCATTTGTAAGTGGCCATGACAAGTACTTAAGAGGAAAGCTTGATTTGGGGTCACAGCTGCAGAGCCCATCATCCTGCTATTTCTGGGCTGTGGCAAAATAGAGCATCATGGCAGGAGGGTGAAAAGGAGTAACGCTGCTAGCCTCGTGGCAGCCAGAAAGCAGCCAGTGCTGATCTGTGCTCCAGTCTACTAGCTTCCATCCACATCAATCAAGACAAACCAGTGTGCTGGCCTACGCCTGCCATCAGCATACTCAGAAGGCTAAGACAGTAATATTGTAAGTTCAAGGCCAGCCTGGGCTGCATCACAAGTCCTGTCTCCAAATAAACAAGAGAAGCATCAGCTGAGCCTCCCACTCGGCTGCATTTCCCCCAGGGTACTGTGATGTTCTCTCAATGCTTCATCATCAAGTGGCTGTCCATTGTACCTGCTGCTGGAGCTTCCATGTGTCGGGCCAGTTCTCTCCTGAACTTGGAGCTGGCCTCTCCCTTAACTTCCCTTAGTCATGTGGTAAGCTATGACTTTTAAGACACCATGGATATGTGAGGAATTAAAGTGTGTGACCCATGGAATAATTTTCAGCTGCCTCAAAAGTGGATATTGTCACAACACTGATGGCAGTCTTGGTGTTGAGTCTGGCTTAGCAGTTATTCCACGTGGCAGGGATCCATTTCAGCCATTTCAGCCACTTCATCTGGGACACAGACACCTTGCCTGTGCCCTGATGGCCCTTCATATGCATGTCTTATCCTAAAATGAGCCTCTCCCAGAATAATGGAAAACAGGAAGATGGGTTCTTTTAGAAGAAGTTCCCTCTAGCCTGGTGGTGGAGCACACACCTTTAGTCCCAGCACTCAGGAGGCAGATTCAGGCAGATCTCTGTGAGTTCAAGACCAGCCTGGTTGTCTGCAGAGTGAGTTCCAGGACTGTTTCACAGAGAAACCCTGTCTGGAAAAACCAAAGGAGAAGGGAAGAGAGAGACAGAGAGAAAAGCTCCTTGTACTCACAGACGTGCATCTTGCCTGACTCCCACCAAGGAGGCACAATGAAAACAAAGTAGTTTGACCCTCACACTGAATTTCCAAACTGGGTAATGCTATCAGTAGAACATCACTGACTGAGCTGATCTGCCCAAGTGCAGTGTGTCAGCTTTCCAATGCTGTGACAAATACCTAAAATAAACAAGGAAAACGGGTTCATTTAGGTTCACACTTCCACAGGTTTTAGCTCAAAGTCACTTGCCTGGGTTGCTTTGGCCAGGAGTAGTCCAGTACATCATTAGTGAGTTCATGGTAGAGGAGGCTCCTCACCTCATAGTAGCCAGGAAGCAAAGAGAAAAGAATGAGTCGGGGACCTGATAACCCCTTCAAGGGCACACCCCCAATAACCTGACTTCCTTCCACTAAGGGTCCCACCACGTCCCAAAAATACCACATGCTGATGACCAAACCATTCATTGCACATGGATCTTTGAGAGAATGTTCCAGATCCAAGTCACAGCAGTTGGCCTAATTACTTTGGTTTCCTTCACCACATGATTTTTTTTCCTATTGTCTTCGTGATCTTAAGTTAATACATCCCCAGAATAGCTCTTGAAATAATGCATAAATCTCTTAAAAAAAATGAGCTAGTTTTCAAAAGGAGTTTTAATTCAGACACCAAGGGGGACAGCTCTGCAAAACACATAGCATTAAGTTCCATGAGTGGTGCTATTAGTCTCCCGAAGGCTAACCATACTACAGAGACCTGTCACAGCTTGCTTGATGACTTCCTGTCAAATAGGAGCAAGCTCTGTGCTTGGGGATGGGTAGAAACATCTCTGGGCCGGAATTAAGTATGTTCCACACTCTGAAATCATCCAGAACAAAGCCATACATGAGAATTGTATCAAAATACCAACTTCTGTGACCAGGGCCACATAGGTGTTCTTTCTAGAATGAAGCAACATTCTGACTTTAAAGATTACTGGAGACCCCTTGCAACAGAAAACTGAGTGTTGCCTCGAGGTTAGTTTCTCATAGGTTCCACTGATCAGGTTCCCACAATCTGGCCTTATATGGGGCTTTGAACTCCCACCTATGAGCGTGTGTGTCTGTCTGCTCCTCGTATGACACTTAAGAAGGGCCAGGATAGCAATGGCAGGCACGCAGCATGCATGGTAAGTAGCAGCATCCCTACCTCACCCGCTCCCTTGGCACCAGCTGTTTCCTCAACTGCTTTCTTGCCTACATACTGGGGGCCAGCAGGGTGGTTTTACCTTCAAGTCTGGCACCTTCATGAAAGAGCAGACCCTTTCACTCTGAAGCTCCCCATAGACCAGCACCCAGAAATCCCAGAGCTCAGTTAAACATAAAACTAGATGGTACTTTCAAAACGAGCAAGTAGCTAACTGATTATAAATGTTTCAAACCTGCCCAGAGCAGAATGGGTATTTGAAAAGCATGTATTTATCTTTTACAAGTAAATTGATGTACTGTGAGATATTCCCTGTAAAGTGGTAAAATTAAATGGTTCCATTTCACTTACAGCTTATAAGTATCATTTTACAATGTGCTTCTGCATGCTGGAAGGAACTGCTTGCCTGTCAATAAACATTTCCTGCTTCGTATTCCTTTTATATCCATCTAAATGCTTGTCAGAATGACACTGCACACAGCCATAGGCTTTTCCCACTTTAAGTAGAGATGACGCTGTAGTCCATCCCACCTGAAAAGCAGCTGAGTTGGGAGCTGGCTCAGGCCTGTTGGCAGACGGAGAAAGGATACTTCCCCAGAAGTCAGTGGGCTCCAGAGTACAGTCACCCATGCCCAGGAGAAACCACTGTCTAATCTGAGAGAGTGGATACTTTGCTCTAGGATTCCTACAGAGCCTGGCCTTTCCAGAGCAAGTTCTTCTAGGGTGCCTCAGCACAGGGGACACAGAGCACAGCAGGACCAGGAATTCCAGTGTCCACTTAGAGAGGAGGGAGGGAGGAGACTTTGGTTTAAAAGGCTGTTTCTATGGAGAGTTTTGTGATGGCACTGTAGAAGTAAAATTTAACCAACACCCAGTCTTAAACCTTGAGCAACTGGCATTCCAATAATTGGACCAAAAAGACTGTTTGGGTGAAACTACTGCATGGCAAACTGAAGGGTCTGAAAACAAAACCGTGTTCCATCTGTCAAGATACAAGGAATGAAGCAAGTCACAACAGCAGCAGCAGAATTAGAATTCTCCTGCTTTTGCTTTCCCCAAGTTTGGTTGGTTCCTTCGTGTGTCCTTTCTGCCTTTGTCACTTACCATCTTTTAGAAGAAATACTCTCCTTGCAGAAAGTGTGCATGCATAGGTGTACACGTGCATGCACACACACCATCAACAACAAACTTAGAGATGAATCAGCACCATGAGTCTCAGAATGTGGTCGAGGGACCAGCAGGCAGCACTGTGTAGAAACCTGATGGACATGCAAGCTCTTCATCCTGATCACAGACTTTCTGAGACAGATACTTAGAGAGTGAGAACCAAGAGTCTGTAGTGAAAAGCTCTGAGCCCACTCTGCATTGTAGCCTGTAAATTGCTGCCTGAAAACATTATGAAGCATTTTCTCAACTGTACTCTTCAGAACTCCAGTCAAGCTGAGTACTTGCCACTCATCTCCATCAGCAAGGAAGAGCATGAAGCACTCGTCTCTAGATATTTCCCCAACGCATTTCCTTGTTAAAGGCTTGGAAAATGGATTTTCTGAGATGGCTGGACATAGGTGTCCAGCATTCACTTTCCCTCCTCAAACAAGAACTGCAAGTAAAGAGTGCATGGCTGCATTTTGAGCTAAGTAATTGGGTTAAGGTTCAAAACTCTAGGATAGCATAGTAAGAGAAACACAGCCAGGGGACAGGGAGCCTAGTCTACATGTACAGTGCCCAGTCATGAATCGTATCCAACAAAGCTGCAGGCAGGCCACACTACAGTGCCCAAATGGAAATAAAGGCAAATAAATGACTAGCAAACTGCATACTGACATAAGATACATCTTCAGGAGGTAAGTACTCAGAAGAGTAGTCATGATTTGATCTACTAGATGCAGAAACCTCAGGATAGGGGCACAAGAAGTGTACCATGTCTAAAAGGATGTCACTCTTCAGCAACGAAGTCCAAAGAAATCAAAATGGAAGAAGTACATGATAAGAATTTTAAAATGTAGATATAAACAAGCTCAACGAGATCCAAGAGAATATTTTAAAAGCATCAAGTGAAGTTAGGAATACAAAGCAGGACAAGAATGAGAAATTCAGAGATTTTTAAGAACAACCAAATAGAAATTTTGGAATGAAAGAGACTGCTTAACCAGAAAATACCAAAAGACTAGATCAAGTGGAAGAAATTACATCTGAATTGGAAAACAGGGTTCTTGAATATCCAATTCAGACCAAACAAACATCCACAGGGAGAAGGCAGGGAAGGGAAAGAGAAAAGAGAAAGCCAGAGGCGATCCTATATCCCTGTAATCCCAGCATTGCTGCAATTCCCACACTTGGAAGCTGATCAGGAGGACTGAGAATTGAAGAACAGCCTGTGCTGTTCACAAAAAGTGAACAGACCCTTTGTAACACCCTAAAGTGAAATAATATCAGAAGACATCTCTAATCTTTGGAAAGATATGATCATCCAGGTATAAGAGGTCTATGGAATATCTAATACACCTAACAAGAAAAGATCTTCACCCCAGCATTATAGTCAAACTGTCAAAAGTCAAAGAAATAATTTTACAAGCTGCAGAGGAAGAAAAAATTCTGTCATTTCTACTGTATCTCAGTAAAATTGCAACAGACTTCTTAGATGAAATCCTACAATCCTCTAGTCTGTGAGGGAATAGAATAGCACATTCCAAGACCTGCAACAAAGAAAAGTCAGCCAGAATTACTCTACTAAGCAAGACTCTTTCAGAAATGGAAAATTAAGACCTTCTAAGATAAGCAAAACTTATTTATGACCACCAGACCACCTAAGGGAATCCTACTCACAGAAGTAAAAGAAAGGTAACTACCATCACTAAGGTCTGTGAAAATGTAAATCCTCTTACAAGAGTAGCTACACGAAAGACATATGGAAAAGAATCAAGCATGACCTCTTCAACAGTCAACCCAAAGGTAAGACAGGAAGAAAACAAAAATATCCCCACAACCAGAGGAAAGTCATCGGGGCCTGTAGAGATGGTTCGCTGGGGAAAGCACTCGCTACTGTCAAGACCTTAGTCTGGATCCATGTAACCCATGTAATCCTCTGTCTGTACTACTAGCACCAGGGAAAGTAGCAACAGGATTCCTCGGACAAGCAGACTAGCTAAACTGCCTGAATCAATGCTCTCTGGGTTCAGCTGAGAGACCCTGCCTCAGTGTATATGGTGACTGAGGAAGATGCCCAATGTTAGCCTCTGCCCTCTATCCTCACACACCACACAATACATATGGGCACGCACATACCCATGAAAACATCAAAATGACAGGAATAAGTTCTTACCTATCAACAATAGCCTCTGATGTAAATGAACTAAATTTTCCAGTTAAAAGTTAAGGGACTTGCTGAATCGATTACTAGCAGACAAGAGCTGCCTGTTAGTAATGTGCTTTGCAAGTAATTACACAGAAACCATAGGGGAAAGTTGCAAAATGACACTCCTGGTGAAGGAAATCCTAGAATAAGCAGCAATAACTATCTATAGCAATAGGCATTAAGACAATAACTTTAAGAAGAGATAAAGGCAGTCACAACTCGATAATGAAGGATCAAGTCAATAAGATATGTTAATATGCACCAATTTCATACACAAACATTTTGACATGTGGAGAGAGGTTCCAATATGGAAATAGTGTGGCATTTCAACATTCTGCTTTGGTTAATGAACAAGTCATCCAGACCTCCTCCTAAAGCCAAATCAATACCAGAGTTAAGTTATAAAAATAAATCATATAACTTCCTACCCAGTAGCTACTCAGTTTTAGGATTTCTGTGGAACAGATTATGTGTTATATCACAAATTTAAAAACACTGAAATCATATGCTAGATCCTTTCTGATCGCAATGATTGATGGAGCTGGAAACCAGTTAACAAGTGAACCTCTGGATGGACATAAGGGAGGCACAGGACTGGAACAACACAGAGCAGCGACTCACTGAGGGGTGAATTAGTGCCTTTCCCAAGCCAGCAGTCCATAGCTGCTAGGGGAGGGGAGTCACTCTTGGAGGTCTACCAGTTACTTTTCTGTTGCTGGAATAAACACCACGATCAAGGCAGCTCATAAACGACAATGTTTAGTTGGTCCTACAGTCAGAGAGTGTAGAGTCCATGATGGTAAAGGGAAGGCATAGTGGCAGGAACAGCTGAGAGCTCACATCTCAAACCCTAAGCAGGAGGCAGAGAGCACACTGAGAATGTCATGAGTCTTTTGAAACCTCAGAGACTACACCCAGTGACTCTCCACCTAATCCTTCCCAAACATGTCTACCAACTGGTGACCAAATATTCAAACATATAAGTCTATGGGGGCCATTTCTGTTCAAACTACACGGGGAGTGTGGCTCCTGGTAGGGTTCCCATGCCCCAGTGGCTGGCCCCACACTGGTACACATGTGGGCAGCACTAATTAGACTTAGTAAGTTACAACAACAAAAGACATGCAGTTACAAAGGGAAGCTATTGGGATAAAGGGGCATTGGTTACATTTTTATAGTACACATGGGTGCAATTCTCAACAAATAAAAGGTTGTAATAGAAATAAATACAACACAACTGTAAGAAAGAGTACACACCCTACAGTTACATTTATGGGTGCCTACATTTTAAAAAAAGAAACTTTGCAAATGCCCTGTTGAGGTATCTCAAGGACATAGAAAAGCAAAAACTAAACTAAACCCAAAATAATAAAGATCAGAAATAAAACAATATGAAAGATCAGCGACGCCAAGAGTTGGTTGTTTGCAAAGATAAAGATGGAAACATAAGTGAATCAACAGAAAGTTAATGCATCAATGGGGATGATTTTTAAGAACCACTATTTGGAAAACCCCTGAGGGCATAAACCATGTGAATAGAACAGTAGTAAGTGATGGTCAGAATTCCTACCATACAGCAATGCCCTTCATATTATTTAAGCAGTAGCTCCCATAATCATTTAAACAAGAACTACAAGGACCATGGTGTGTTGCCCGCTACAGCCTTGGGGGAGAGACCTCTGGAGAGAGTTTAGCCCCATGTCTGTATGTTCTGGAATGTCCCTTTCCACACAGCTTGGGCACTGTGACTGAAGCCTGGGCTAGCTTCCTTGCCATCCTTTCTCCCTGGATTCTCACTTCATTTTTGACTCCTCCGCTAGAGGCTAAAGCTGTCCTCAGAAGCACGGATGCCTTGGGTACCCACACACAGGGTGGTGTCCTCATCTCCATTCTTTCTGTAATCTGTGAGGCTCGTATAGTGACATCACAAATGCTGCCAAGGGACTGTGTGTTGCACACATTTTTATTCAGACCATTCATTATCATTTTTTAAAAATCTGTCTTTATTAGCCTGTTCCAGAGTTCACATTTTTCCATTCTTTTTTGACTTCTTTTAAATATCAAAAATTATAGTTTCATTGTAGAAGTAAATGTTCTGTCACTGTTGCTTTGTCTGAGTCGTGCCACATCCCAGCTTGCTTGGAGAGATCAGTAGAGAGGATGCTGCTGGTACCTGCCAGGCTTCTGCATATACTATTGCCTCATTCTCTGCTCAGACTGGAGTGTAGGGCGTCCTGGGAGGTAGGTATTATTAGCCCCATTTTATGGGAAGCGGAGACATTCCAGAAGAAAAGCCTAGCTAAGCTGCACAAGGGAGGAGAGACCGCAGGGCTAGATTGCCTGGGTCTGAACCACTGTTCTGCTACTCACAGCTGTATGACACAATTACCTAGCCTTTCTGTGCTTTGTTTTCCTCCTCCTGAGTGGCTCACTATAGCTCCTGCCTCGCAGGGTTGCTGTAAGCTTTGATAGTGACCTGTGAAATGGTTAGAAGGGTCCTGGCTTAGGACCATAACTCAATAGATGCTCTCTGGGTAAAGAATAGATAGGCCAGCTGAAGCCCTCCCCACTGTGTGACTGACCTAGAAGAGCCGTCATCAGCTGAGTTCCCTGCGCACACTGAGCCTGAAGCGAGAGGACGGGACAGGGCTTTCGCAGGGTACTGCCATCCTTGGCCTTGTGGGGTTTCTATTAGCCTCTTCCAATCTCTCATTCAGGCACTGACTCACTCATCTTTTCAGTGTTACATCTAAGTGTTATAATTTGGTGCAGAATACTTAGAAATCCAAGTGATTTCAAGATGGTATTGCTCTACCTGCATAAAATTTTTTTTCAACTTTGTGAAAACCATACCAGATACCTGTCATGAAACTGTTTGTCTTCTTCATCTTTCTGTGGTTCCAGAAAAGAAAAGAAAAATAGATTCTGGGTATTTTATTGATGACAGATTCCTAGAGTTGAATTTTGTTGGGCTTTTGATAACAACAAGAGTAGGAATTCCTGGGCCATTCCATGTCATTTCAAGTGAGGAGATTTAGCGGGCAGATGAAAACCGACTCCGGTGAGAACATGCAGGGAAGGCCTCTCACTCCACACGCCTCTGACTGGCGCATAAGCACATCCACGTAGGGCCTCGTCAGAGGCAGACGCACGCCTACTGACAGGTGGTTAGTAAAACAACTATAGGAGTCTTCCAGAGCAGATTGCTCACCTCACGGTGGGGAAGCTGTGTGGGAGTGGGGTCATCCTCCTTCCTGGGTGTACCAGCAATTAACTAAGTGCTGTTTGGATGACTGAGTCATCCAGTTCCCACAGTGGAATAATGCAGACAACACAGCTTAGTCACCAGTGAAATAGAAATGCATTCCTGAGAGCAAAGTTTTTCCACCAGGTAAGTACCCAGGAATTGAGAACAGCCTTATCCACCCACAACAGCCAAGCCTTACCCAACAACCCATAACAACACATCCTTACCCACCACCCATTACAACAGCACCTCCTTACCCACCCCATCACAGCAGCACAACCTCACCTACCTCCAACAAACAGCCAAGCCTTACCCACCCACCCTGTCACAACAGCCAAGCCTTACCCACCAACCTATAACACCACCATATCCTTACCCACCCCCATCACAACAGCACAGCCTTACCCACCCTCCCCTGTCACAACAGCCAAGCCTTACCCACCCCCATCACAACAGCACAGCCTTACCCACCCTCCCCTGTCACAACAGCCAAGCCTTACCCACCCCCATCACAACAGCACAGCCTTACCCACCCATCCCTGTCACAACAGCCAACCCTTACCCACACATCACAAAAATTCAGTCTGACCTACTCACATCCAGTATAACTAGACTACCTTACCCATTGTACCATAACTATCACAACAGCTCAGCTTTATATCCTACACCCATCACAGCAGAGTAGCCTCACACACCCTCCAACCAATCACAATTGCCCAGCCTTACACATCCATCACAGTGATGCAGCTTTACCCTCCTCGAAGCCATCGTAACACCTTCACAGTGTGACATTCACATAAAGTATGTCAAATATACAATTGAAGAACTTCATCCCACAAGTGTAAACTATACCTGTACATAGCAGACACAGGCATAATGCTCACTGCTGTGTTTGGAGCTTTTTATGTATTCATTTTATCTTTTACAGCAGCCCTATTAGATAGATCATTTTAATTCTTATTTCACAAAGAGAAACTAAGGCATAGAAATGTTAAGTGGCTTGCTCAAAAACACAAATAGTAGGTAGCATAAAAGATACTTGGATTTGGAAAGTCCAGCTCAGCTTTCATTAACTATAAGTACAAGGAGAAATGTGCCCATTTTAGTTAGGTACAAACTATATTCATCTTATAAAATGTTAAGAGGAAATTATTGCTGCAGATAAAAGGGGGTAAATGGTAGATCAATGCAATTGGAAGACATACCACCCAAATATATATGCGCCCTATAACACAGCTACAAAACAGAGCAAAGATCAATGGAACAAAAACAGTACAAAGACAAGTCCACAGTGACAGCTGGTGATTTCAGAACAGGGAAGGCACACACACAAGCCCACATGAGAGTTATCATCGTAACTGACACCTGAGATTGGTTGCTTTGCAGTGTGTATATGCTCACCAACATCAGTCACATGCTGGATCATAACATCTAAGACAACTAAGACAATTTTCAAAAGGGCTGAAGTCATACATAGTGTGTCCTCAGGCCACAGTAAAATTGAGCCCATAACTGATGCCAAAAGGATAGCTAGAAAACTTCCAAATCCATCGAAATGAATAGAACAACTCTAATTGAGGGTTCAGAGAACTCACGGCTGAAGTATTGTAATGTGGCAGTAAAGAAATTGCAGTGCACAGAACTGCAAGACAGCTAAAGCAGGGCACAGAGAGGGAGCCAAAGCTGCAGTGGAAGGAAAAGCTTTGGATAACTGTAGCTTTTTATCACAAGCTGAGGGGAAATTGAGCAAGTCAGTCCCAAAGAAAGCAGCTAGAAATAAAAATGTTAAATGAAATCAGTGAAATAACGAATCAGGCATGCGATAAAAACAGAACTGAAAGTGGATTCTTTAAAACGGCAAATTACAATGAAGAAGTTCCTTCATGCCCTTAAAGTGAGGTGTTTAAGCCCGGCTTCTCCCACACACACTTTATGCCCCTAAGCAGTGTTAGCATGTCAGTTCCTCTTTCTAACTATTCTCCTGTCTCTGTTTGTTCCATGCTAAGCAGACGGCCCAGAAATTAGCCAAAAGCAGGAAGAAGGTGCAGTACAAACAACTTCATCCCTTGGTGTTACGCCTGTCCTTTTCTTTTATGTTTTGCCTTTTTATGATTTCGTGTTTTTGTTTTCTGCATCCAGCAAGTTTTTTGTTCCAATTTCGTTTTGAATCGCTCCATAAGCCAGCCTTTCTCCAAACTTAGTTGCCTCAAGTGGCCATTTTCTGTTGCTCATTTGGTCATTTCACTTCAGAGGAACGACAGGGAGCAGATTGGAGATGCTAAATGGACCCTCTAGTGTGGAAGCTGCAGCCATTCAGGAGCAATGATGTGGCAGGGGCCTGGGACTACTCAATTGCAGTACATTCAATTTGAGGATTTCTCAGATTGCTGGATGCAAAAAAGAAAACTCGCTAATAACCACACATGTGCAGGGTTCGGCCCTAAATGAGGCAGGCTGCACTTTGGGGATTGTAGAGCTTCTAGGTATTTGTAAATTACTCAGAGGATGTGGGGCATCGGGGGCTCTTTTGTAATGGGGTGGCTGCAGGAGCAGGCAGCTGCTTCTGTGTTGCTGTGCTGTTGTGTGAACATGAAGGCCCTCTTACCAGAACCGCATCCAATGGCTTCATTTGCACCTACTGTAGACATTGTCCTCCATCAGCTCTGGCAGAAAACTGAGTGACTGTTCCAAGGTCCTCTCTATGAGTTAGCTGTTCTTACCATTTAGCCTCCAAAACCCTTGCGTAAAGGGCCACTTGCCATAATGTCCAGAGTTAATCTGCTGCAGTAACTGCTGCTGTCGTGGGGGCAGCAGAGAGAGTGCCCTTCATTCCCTGTGACGTAGAGATGCTAACTCTTGCCCATGCGTCCATCCTCTCTGCAGAACCTTCAGCTTTGGCAATTTAACCCTTGAGTCTGTGTTGCTGTTCTGGTGACTGTGTCTTGGTAACCCAGTGTGTGAGCTAACCTTTTCCCATGCTCCTGGGTTAAGGTAATATAGTAAAACTGCTTTTGATGCACTTTCTTTTTAGGCTCCTGAAGGTGAATCTCAGCCAATGACTGAGGTGGATCTCTTCATTTCTACCCAGAGGATCAAAGTGTTGAATGCAGATACACAGGTACCAGCTCACTCCCACCATTCTCGGAGGTGAAGGCCAGTGGCCTTCTCTAGCAGAGCAGTCTCTGGCTGCAAACACTGGGGAGGACAAAGATGGGCTCCACATTCTCCAACAATATTTTTTTTACATCTACACATGGACCAGGGGAAGGCTTTGTCATCCCCGTGGATCTGAGATGTTGGGATCCTTGATGTAGCTGTGCTTATGTCAGTGATACATTCACTGTAGACTTCATCCACTCCCCCACACTGAACTGCAGTCAAGCTCAACGAATTTTGTTCACAAAAGGCTGATGCTAGGTAGGACTGTGACTAATTTCTTAAAGCACAAAGGAAACCTCAGAATGTGTGTGTTGTCTGTCTCTCAGATGAGTTCTCTGAGAAAGGGGAATCATTAGCCTTAAGGAATTCTATTTAAAAGTGTACGGTGCATGCACAAGAGCACACACATGCACGGCGCACGCACACACACACACACACACACACACACACACACCCCTACACCTAAACCTGTGGCATTTAGAGTTTATACACAGTATAAAAATGTTTGATATTTCTTGGTTTTCTCCTGTATATATCTCCTGTTCTTCATTGGCCAAGGAAAATGCCTTGGGCCTGGGTGGTGGGATTCAGAGTTCTGGCAGTGAGGGCTTCTGTCCCACCCCCAGCTGGGTTCCATCCTTAGCCTAGGAGAGGAAGAAGGTGCCATCTCCCAAGTACTTGGGTCCTCCGTGCCACTCACCTGCCCCACCCTTCATGTCTAGGAACCTATGATGGATCACCCTCTGAGGACCATTTCCTACATCGCAGACATCGGGAACATTGTTGTGCTGATGGCCCGCAGACGGATGCCTCGCTCCAACTCCCAGGAGAATGTGGAAGCCTCTCACCCATCCCAGGATGGAAAAAGACAGTACAAGATGATCTGCCATGTCTTTGAATCTGAGGATGTAAGGCTGACTTCCCCAACCTCCCTCTGGGTGACCACCTCCTTCTGGGTGACCTGAATAGCTACTAGGTGGCCAGTTTCCTGGGACCTGAATCAGTCTGGCTCATCATAAATTAAACATATATTTTTTGAGCACCTACTGTATGTCAGGCACTATTCTAGAACTGCAGATATAGAGCTGAATAAAGTACATGAGTGATTCTTTGTGCAGGTTAAAGGGGGTAGAAAATAGAGAGATAAATCAACTTAATAAATTAGACACGGGGAATGCTTTGCTGAAATACAAAACAGGGTCAAAACACAGAAGGACAGGACTAGTTCAAGTAGGGTAGTTGGCATAATATTTTTTTTTCAAGGAAGGGACATTTGAACAGAGTCTTAAATAAGATGATATCGGAAATAGCAAGTGCAAAGGCCCTGAAGCAGGGGAGTGCTGAGTTTGCTTGGGGAGAAAGAGCCAGCAGACTTTGAAAGAGGGTGACCCAGATTGCCACTCTAAGCAGGGTGTTTTTAGAGAGAAATTCCAAGCTGTACAGAACTGTCCTGCTGTCACAGGTAGCAATGACAGGAACATCACCCCCTTGGCCCAGACCTTATGAAAATGTTCCCTGCTCTGTACCAAGCCAGGATCCCTGCCCCCATTCTAGCAGGAGGTGAGGTCAAACAAGAATGCCTTTAGGGCAAGCGTTCTCTCATCCGCAATGGCTCCACACTGCCCTCTGGCCTAGCTTTCCACCCACCTGGGCAATTTTCCTCCTGGGGTGTGCTTACCTAGCTGCAATAAATTACCCTCCTCAAGAAGTGAGGAGGCCAAGGTAGTCAGTCCCTCACTTCATAGAGAACCAGAGCTGCCACGGTTGTGGCCACCACCAGGAGACCAGGAGATGCTGACATTGACCTTCAAGTCTTAAGCAGCAATGCCTCTTCCTGTCTCCCTCTGCACTGCACGCTGCTTTAAGGTTGAGGCCAGGATGCAGCACAAGAGAAATAGATGGTGCCAGGAAAGTTCATGAGTAAAAATGTAGAATGTTTAGGCTCGTGGCTCCTACAGGATAGAGAGAAGGCTCACCAGCCTGTGAGATCCCTGCAGGATCCCTGCTACTTCATCTGGCATGGAGTTCATAAGGAGTAGTTTCTTCCTCTAGTTTTTATCTACTCTGGGGAAGAGCAGAATGACTTTGTTTCCACTATAATCTGGAGCAAGTGCACTGTTCTGTAGCTGAGGGCCGGGCTGGGCTGGGCAGGGCCCCTGCCCCATGAACAAGCAGGTGCAGGATGTCTGTGTGCACAAAGACCAAAAGAGGGTGTTGGGTAGCGTCCTCTGCCACTTCCTACCTATGGCTCTGAGGCAGGGTCTCTCCCTCAGTCAGGGGATCGCAGACAGGCTTGACGCCAGCAGGTTCACTACCTCTGCCACCCTCTAAAACTAGGATTATAGACATGCACAATTTTAGTTCAGTCCTCATGGTTATTCAACAAGCACTCTTAACATCTGAGCCATCTCCAAATCCCTTTATTTTCTACAAAATAATTTATAGCCACAAGTGAAATGAAAAGGGAAAAGAGGTTAAGATAAAATCATGACACTATAAATGCTTGGGCTCAGCCATCCCCAAAAGCATCATGAAGCAGCCAGACCTGCTTCCTTAAGTTTGGCTGTGAGAACTATATTGTATTTAATGTGATACTGTAGATACTTTCTACTTGACATTTTGAATTGAGGGCTAAGCAAGAATCCATATCTACAAACACAAGCAGAATCTCCATGAAGCATGGTGAGTGCACAGGCTGATGGGGATGTGTGTAGTTGGATGCTTTCCTCTGTCTCGCCCAGTCCCACTAGACCTGTTTCTCTCCCTCCCACTGGGTCCCCACAGCTGCTTATGAAATAACACTCTAAGCTGATTACTACAGTATATTTGTTTGGTCAGTGGCTCAGACCTATTACTGGCTAGCTCTCTCATAAATTAACCCATTTCTATTAATCTATGTATTGCCACGAGGCTGTGGCTTACAGGTAATTCTCCAGTATGTTACTCCTTTGGCAATTATATGGCACCTCCATGGCTCTGCCTTCCTTCTCTCTGCAGCTTTGTTTGGATTTCCCACCTAGATATATTTTTTCCTGGCCATTGGCTGAAACAGCTTTAGTCATCAACCAATACAAACAATGCATATTCATATTCACAGCATACAGAAGGACATCCCATGTCAGATGTGATCACTGACAACTTGTGCCATGACCACAAATGATATGGATGATTTTAAAAGACATGAAACTTATTTATAAAATCTCAAAGGGCCATTTTCCTTCACTTTGCATAGTATTACTCTTAAAATCTACAGTGTAGCCTGGGCCGCCCAATGATTATTTGTATTTAAACATAAACTAGAATCCAGCGATGGAGTCCATGATTAGAAATAGGTATTACATAATATCTAAAATTGTGCAGGATGTAGAAGGGCTTGTCATTGTGTATGACTGTCCTTTGTATAGTAGGATGTCCAGCATCTCTGACTCCTGAGCGCCAATGACTCCCTTATGGGCACAGACATAATAACAAACATAATGATTTTTTTTCAAATAGTTTCTGCTAGGCACTGGTACCCCGATAAAGAATGACTGAGTGACCTGCTGTTTAGAACCCTCAAATGCCACAAGGAATGATCCAGAGGTGCATGTTACAGGAATTCCCCCATTCACCACTGTCTTCCTCCATGCTGCTGCTACAGGCCCAGCTGATCGCACAATCCATAGGACAGGCATTCAGCGTGGCATACCAGGAATTCCTCAGGGCCAATGGGATTAACCCAGAAGACCTCAGCCAGAAGGAATACAGTGACCTTCTCAACACCCAGGACATGTACAACGATGACCTGATCCACTTTTCCAAGTCGGAAAACTGCAAAGATGTAAGTACTTCCCAGAACTTGTTTCCAGGCTGAGCCAGCAGGCTGGGGCCCTAGAGGGTGGGGCAGCCCCCACTGTGGAAGTAGAGGCTGAAAGCAGCGGTATTGACAGCACATTCTGTGGCTCACATGCCTATCTCTGACTTCCTCTCAGGAGAACCTGTCATTAAGTACTATCAAAAGCAAGTATAGATAGGCTGAACAGCCTCTGCTCGTTGAGGGGATTCTAAAGGTATGGATACAGGACCCCCTGTCCTTATGAAGCCCACAGTCTAGGAACGGGCACGAAAATGGTCAGTGACTGGTCAGCTCAAGCATTGATGAAAGACAGATATACTTGACAAAAGAGAGATCACATGATCACACAGTAGGCGTCTCACCCTCTGATGTTGCAGACTGAGCTCTGCAGGATGTCTGGAGGGAGCCAGAGCCAACCAAGCCGTCTGGACTTCCAGGTCACTGCAATATTCAGGTCAGCAGAGAGTGAAAGGGTAAGAAAATCTGAAGGTTAGAATGCCGGGTGTCTTGAATCAGAGGACTCTTGTTCAAGAGGTTTGATGGACACCTGCACTTAGAGCAAATGCAGAGTTGGGGGAGGTACTGAAGAGGACTATGGACTTTCTGGGCAAGACCTTCCTTCTGAACCACAGGGACTTAGAGGTAGCTGTACCCTCTGCCCATGTTAACCCAGGATGGGCAGGGATATAACATTGGCTAGGGCTGCCATAATAGACCCCACGGACGAGGCGGCTCCAACAATGGACAGGAAATCCTCTTGGTTCTGGACTGTAGCACAAAGTCAAACTGGTGGTAAGTTTGAGTCCCCAGGGTTGGGAAGAAAGGCTGTGTTCACACCTCTCTCCTTGGCTCACAGATCTCCTCATGAGGAGAAGCTCATGGCCTAGTGTCATCTTCCATGTGTCCAAATCTCCTTATAAGAACACCAGTCACACACTCAGTTTAGCTTGGTTGCCTGTATGAACACGTTTGCTCGGAAGGAGGAAGATTAGAACCACAACACAGGAGCTTAAGTGATGGGGAACCATCCAGTGTGTAATGGGACTGTCTCCCACTTGGCTTTGGGAAATGCTTTAGGGGATGGTCCCACTGCTGCTTAAGCTGCTGGGAGGAGTGGACAGCATCTGTGATGGTGGCTTTGCTGGGCCCCAGTACATATGTATGCAGGCTCCATTGGATGCCTCCAAAAGGGTCTTTCCTTGCCTGGCATCTCTGCATACCCCCATATACTACCACTGTCCAGTACTAACTCTTGCCTCTGTGCCAGCCACCAGAGGTCACAAACATGCTATGTCCAGGATCTGTGCTTGCCATGTGCATCCCTGCCTTTTGGCCATGGCAACTTCAGGGTCACTCTCTTTCCTCGCCTTCCCCCTTACAGAGAACTGTTTCGTGTATTAATTTTTCACTCAAAAATCTTAAATACCGAAAATAATTTTCAGAGCGCTGTGAAATGAGAAAACCTGTGCCTAGACTCCAAAGGCCACTCACGGATTAAGGTGTAACAGGCACCAATGCTCTCACTACAAAGGACAACTGATATTTCACAAGAAGACAGGAACGCCTGGTGCCCTTGTGTTTGGGTGTGTGGCCAGATTGGTCATATGAAATGAGGGTGAATCCGAGGTCTAGACAGGGTTGAGTGAAGCCCCCGGATGCCATGGATGTGGAGAAGATAGGCGTTCACTTGGACTGACATCCTCAAAGAACTCTCTCTTTTCCCCACACAGGCAGGGGACCGGCTCTGATACCCAACCTGTACGGCTGCTGATACGACCTTTCTACATGTTTTCCTCCTTCCAGGTTTTCATAGAGAAACAGAAAGGAGAAATCTTAGGAGTCGTGATAGTAGAGTCTGGCTGGGGATCCATTCTGCCGACTGTGATCATTGCCAACATGATGCATGGAGGCCCTGCAGAGAAGTCGGGGAAGCTGAACATTGGGGACCAGATCATGTCCATTAATGGCACCAGCCTGGTGGGCCTGCCTCTGTCCACATGCCAGAGCATTATCAAGGTACCTAGGCATGACAAAACCTTCTCAGTAGCAGACCTGAAATGATGTGAAATGTGACAGCCATCCAGCCCTCAAAGCTTGTGAACACGTTTAAGCTGAGGCACTGAGCAAGAGCCAGTTACAAGCGATATGGACTTGTACTCAAAGCAGCTCACCCTCAGGTTACTATTATAAGTTTCTCCATAGGTCAGGGTCACAAGTAATATGTGAGGCTTACATAACACCTGCATCCAATCCAATGCTCATCATAGGTACAACTCATCAGTTAACTCACTTCCTCCACACAACCCAGACTCAGCCCCAGCATGATTTCTCCCCCATTCAATGACCCATAGTCCTTTACAGCCAGCCTGATATACGTGATGTGATTCACCGCCCTCTTTAAAGCTCATGAGAATGCTTCAGCTCCTCAGAGAACACTAGTGTGGATCAACCTGCCCCTTCCCGAGCCACTGCTTGAATGGCACAGGGAGAAACCCTGCTCTAGTCCACATGATGCCATCGCTAAAGAAGAGAGTTACTAAAAGAACGTGAATGTGACTTTGAGGGAGGACTGGGTTTTCTTCTTAGCATTGAGGCATCTGTAGCCTTTAGAGGACACTGATCCTTGCTGCTTGTGTAGCCTGTATGACACTATAGCATCTTTGGCCCCAGAACCCCACACCCAGCAAGTGGGCAGACTGGGGTGCTCAGCTTTCCTTTGTCCTGGGGGTTTCAAGGAGATCACCGCCCTGGAGGGCAGGGAGTGTATACATCTGTCCAGTAGCCATTCTTTGCCCAAGAAGACCCTCAAAAGCCAACACCCTCATCCAAGGAGCTGGGGCAAGGCTGCAGGTGAGCATAGAGGGCAGGGTGACCTGTCATCCCTGAGGCACACTTGTTGCTTAGTATACAGCCACGTGTGGAGAAGTAAGTTCTGAGAGAAGCGGTTTTTTTTCTAAACTTTTGTTGTTGTCTATACGTTTCAGCCAAAGTTTCCCTTCCCTTCCCTCTTCTCAGTTTCACACACACACCTTCCCTCTACCCAACCCCATCTATTCCTCCTCTGCTGTCTCTCTTCAGATACAGACCTCCCAAGGATATCAGCTAGCTACCGTATATCAGTTGCACTGAGACTAGGCTTCTCCTCTTCTATTAAGGCTCAATGAAACAATCCAGTAGGGGAACTAGGTCCCCAAAACAGGCACCAGAGGCAGAGACAGCCTCTGCTCTCCCTGTTAGGAGTCTCACAGGCAGACAGCATTATAAAACTGTAACATATATGCAGAGTGCCTCGGTCAGTCCCATGCAGACTCCCTGGTTGTTGTTCAGCCTGTGAGCCTCTGTGGCCCAGGTTAGGTGATTCTATGGGTTTTCTTGGGGTGTCCTTGACCTCTTTGGCTTCTACAATCCTCCCTCTCCCTCTTCCATAATATTCTCTAAGCTCTGCTTAATACTTGGCCTTGGGTCTCTGCATCTGTCCCCTCCAGTTGCTGGGTGTGATAATTTGAATATAATTAGCTTCCATAATCTCATAGGGGGTGTCACTATTAGTAGATGTGGCTTTGTTGGAGTGAGTATAGCCTTGGTAGAGAAAGTGTGTGACTGTGGGAGCAGGCTTTGAGGTTTCCTATGTTCAGGATACCACCCAGTGTCTCAGTCAACTTCCTGTTATCTACATATCAAGATGTAGCCAGGGCCATGTCTGCCTGCACACCCCCATGCCTCCCACCATGATAATAACAGGCTGAACCTCTGAAATCCCAATTAAATGTTTTCCTTTGAAGAGTTACCATGGTCAGGGTGTCTCTTCACAGCAATGGAAACACTAACTAAGCCTCTCTGATGACATTTGGGCTAGGCACCTATGAGAATAGCAGATTATCCTTAGGAATCATTTCATTAGGTTTTGTTGTTGTTGTTTTTGTTTTTTTGTCAGTTGTGTTTAGTTCTATTCCAGTTCTCTGGGGTATCTCACCTATGGGTCCTGGCCCTCAGGGGTGAGCTCCCTGTCTTGGAATGGGTCTCCACCTGGGCCAGTCATTAGTTGGTCACTCTCACAATTTCTTTGCCACATTTACTCCCAGCACATCTTGTAGGCAGGACAGAGTAGAGGTCAAAGGGTTTGTGGCTGGGCTGACATCCCAATCCCTTCACTAGAAGTTTGGCCTGGTTCCACCTCCATATCCCCCATTGCTAGGAGTCTTAGCTAGGGTCACCCTGTAGATCCCTGGGAGTTCCCAGAGATGCTTCCAGATTCCAGCTGTCTCTCCCAGTACTTTCTCCCTCCATCTTCCCCCATCCTGATCTCTTCTGTCCCCACCTCCGTCCCCTTTCCCTGTCCACTGGCAATGTCCATTCCATTTCTCCTTCACAGTGAGATTAATGCATCCCCTCCCCTTGAGTCCTCCCCCTCCCCTTGAGTCCTCCCCCTCCCCTTGAGTCCTCCTTGTTACTCAGCTTCTCTTGGTTTGTGGGCTGTAGCATGGTCCTCCTTTACAGCTAATATCCACTTATGAGCGAGTACATACCGAGTTTGTCTTTCTGAGTCTGTGTTACCTCACACAGGATAACCTTTTCTAGTTCCATCAATCTGCCAGCAAATTTCCTAATGCCATTGTTTTCAACAACTGAGTAATACTCTATTGCATAAGTATATCACAATTCCTTTATCCATTCTTCAGTTGAGGTACATCTAGGTTGTTTCCAGTTTCTGACTCTTACAAATAAAGCAGCTATGAACATAGTTGTGCAAGCACTGGCACAGGAGACAGCTTCCTGAAGAGAACACCAATAGTGCACGCACTAAAATCGATAATTAGCAAATGGGACTTCGTGAAACTGAGAAGCTTTTATAAGGCAAAGGGCACTGTTAAAAGGCCAAAATGACAGCCCACAGACTTGGAAAAGATCTTCACCAAACCCACATCTGACAGAGCTGATATTCAAAATATATATATATAAAAAACTCAAGAAACTAGACATCAAAAAAAACCCAAATAATCCAATTTTAAAAATGGGGTGCAGATCTAAACAGAGAATTCTCAACAGAGGAATCAAATAGCCAAGAAGCATGTAAAGAAATGTTCAACATCCTTAGCCATCAGGGAAATGCAAAGCATTAGGCAGTTTTGTCATTTTCCAAACATCAAAGAGTATTTACATAATTTAGGCCAGTCAGTCACCTGATGTTGCCTTGTAAAACCAAGAGAGACAGTGATTGTAGGGCCCATGAGGGGGCTAATAGTGTAACACAGCATACTATCTTATGACTAATGTGTCTTAATGAGTAGGAGTACAGTGTAAAATAACGATATAAATTCAGCAAAATAAATATATGTAAGCTAGTTAAGTATTTTGTTCATACAAGTATGTGCAACCACACAGCTGGCCCTTGGTAGAGACAGATCACTCAACTAGTGAAGAGACACCCTCGAGACACTCCCACTGTCCAGGGAGGGTGTCTATGAAAGTGGGCACCCTCAGCCGGAAGTAATATTGCATGCCTCACAAGCCTGGACACTGCCTTGGCTATCTCACTGTGAAGACAGTATTACAGGCACAGCCTGCAGTACACAGGATGACCCCCTCCACAGCCAAGACCTACCCAGCCCCATTGTTGATCATGCCAGTCTTGAGGATCTGTGTGTGGAGTGCAGAGTTCAGATGTGCCGGGCAAAAATTGGTGAGTGAAGTTGGTGAGGGTGACTTTATGGGGAGTCAAACTGGGTCTGGAAAGGATATGAGGTAGGGAGAGGGTTATTTTAGACTGAATATTCCCCCTTTAAAATCCATGCTAAGGCCCTAATCCCAGTGGCTTTGTGGGGGGCTGATTAGGTCTTAAGGGTGATGCTTTCAGGAATTGGATCAGTCCCTTTATGGAAGGGGGGCCCTATGGGGCTCTCTGCTTCTCTTCCTCTATGTAATGGCAACCAGAAGCCCAAGGTCTGCAGCCCAGAGGAGGGCCCTTGTCACTTACCTGTCAGCACCATGATCTCGAGCTTCTGGCCTGCCTATTAGAAGGCTAGTGTATATTTTGTTGTGGCAACCCAAGCTGGGTTGTATGTGTGAGAGAGGGGGGGGGGAGAGAGAGACAGAGAAAGAGACAGAGAGAGAGAATGAATGAATGAATGAATGAATGAATGAATAAGAGAAACGAGTGAAGGTGGGAAATAGACCTGAATTTAAGAAGCAGGAATTTCTGATAACTCCCAACTTTACATCAGTGCCTGGCCTTCCCATAAGCCACCCTCTACCTGGAACCCCAAAGGCTCAGGGTTCCCAGCTGGCCATCCATTAGACCCAAACTCTCCTCTCACCCACCCCAGATGAGGGATCACAGTGTCGATGAGGTCAGCCTAACCACCTTGACTGTTGCCTGGAGACTCTGCTTTATTCACAAATCACCAACTCAAGGTGAAAGCAAAGCTTGCCCAGATGCAAACGGAGAGACCCTGGAGCTTCCTGCGGAGGAAAGGTCAAGTCGTTTGAAGAGCTGAACTTTGAGCCGGGCGTTGGTAGCACACGCCTTTAATCCCAACACCCTGGAGGCAGAGGCAGGTGAATCTCAGTGAGTTTGAGACCAGCCTGGTCTACAAGAGCTAGTTCCAGGACAGCCTCCAAAGCCACAGAGAAACCCTGTCTCAAAAAATTCAAAAGAAGAAAGAGCTGAACTTTGATGTCAGAGGAATCCATCATGGACGGGGAAGATGAAAAGTCCATGTGATGATGAAAGTGACAACTGCTGAAGAGGGGGCCTGAGAAAGCCTTGGTGGCCTCCCTCAGCAGAGATGCGCACAGCAGGCAGGTCCAGGTAGAAACTGCTGAACACTCCCAAGTGTCCCGAGGAACTCCCGACATTCAGTAGATTCCGTGCCATTCTTTACGGTTTTCTACACATCACCCCACCCTGTGCCTGGACCTTGATAGATGCTCACACTGCTGCGCCCGCAACCCCTCAGCCATGCAGGGAAATGTCTGGGCTTTGTCAGAGCAGGGAAATGTCCGGTGTCAGAGCTTTCCCGTCATGCTGCTCAGGTCACAGTCGTCTTGATCAGTCATTGCTTCTCACCCGAGCCACCCAGGAATCCTGTTGAAGGGCAGAACCTGTTGCAACAAGTCTTAAGTGGGACTCTGCTTGGCAGCAAGCTCCTGGGGAAGGTGGCAGTACAGCTCGAAGGAGGGACAGGAGTCTACAGTGATGTCTTGCCACTTCGATGCCCACTGGCCTTTCTTCCCCCAGGTTACAAGAGGGAGAATATGTTTCTAGTTACAGAAACCCTCTGAATTCTTTTTTGCCTAGTTCTTACCTTCTGGTTGTAGTTCATTCCTAAAGCGTGGTCATTCGTAGACGAAGCATGCTAGTATCTCTCTGCTCGTGCCCTTGTCTCCCAGTCCTGCCCTCTAGACTTCCGTTCTTTTCTGACCTGGTGCCCAGCTTCCCTTTTCTTCTCAAGAGTATCATGAGTTTGCACTTGTTGCTATAGCTACCACTCTGGCTTCCCTCCCCACTATATTTCTTAATTTGCTGTGTCATTCACTGTTGTCATGGAAATGAAATGACCGTTTATTTAATTGGCACCTCCAGCAAAATGGCAGGTCAGAAATCTAAGTTCATGGGACCCAACTTAAAACACTAATTAGGGAGAACAGAGCAAATCATGTGCTGGTATTTCAAAGTGCCCTTTCTGAAGCCTTATGTTGAAGCCTATTTTCTCCAGTCTTAAAAATTATTTTGCCAAGGGACCCAACGGGCTTCTTAAATCAACTCACCAGAGTGATGGGAAACTCTTAACCCATGTGATTTTCAGTGAACAAAAAAGAGGAGGTGTGCCGGGAAAAATGTAATATGTACATAGCCAAGGTCCAGCCTGCTTCGCTTAGCTTCTTTGATGTCAGGGACCAAGTCTGAGTCTTAAGTTTGAAAGCTGAGTTTCAGTGTCCTAAGATAAGGCATTTAAGAAGATTTATATAGAAACTGGACCTGGCAGAGACCTCAGTGTCACCATGGAGAAATTCGGGTAGAGCGAAGTACCTAAAAGTGCCTCCCCCTCTTATGGTAAAGGAAACAGGACAGACTCTTGGATCTAGGGACATCAGCACTGTCTTCCTCACCAGGTTCTGCTTGTCTCAATGCTGGGAGCAGAAAGCAAACCCTCTCTCTGTTGTTGGCATGGCAATGACACTTGATGTCAGCAGAAGGGTGAAATCTGTTACTGGCATCTTACGTATGAGACACACACACTGTCATTCTACTTCACTGAAAATACCATTCCCTTCACCAAGCAGTTCTCCAGCCTGGTTCAAACACTGGGACATTGGCACTGCCAGTGTGAGTATGAGCATCAAGTCACATGGGGTACTGTCTCTAGGTTATCTTGGACCTGAACAAAAGCTAGCTTTTCCCCAAATCCCTGGCACTGCCCCCTCAAATTGCTACTCCCTCCCCACCCCCTCCCCAGGAGTGTGTACCTGACTCAAGACCCTTTTAGCCTTGTTCCCTTTGAGGAGAGTCTGAGCCAACCTTGAACCATTTTCTAATCAGCTGGTCTTGGCAGATAGGAGTCCAGTCAGGCAGGCATTTCCTGAGTGCTCTGATCCCCTGGCCTCAGCTGTAACAGCAGAGCCTCCAGCCACATCAGTGTTGGATGCAAAAAATGACCATTTCTATGCACAGTGTCTCTTGAACAGGGATGTGAAACATCTTCTTGGAGCCTCTCCCGCTAGAGAGCTGGGCAGGGAAAGAATCAGAGAGCTCTGAGCATGCTCTCCTTAGAGCATCTGCTCTGGCAAGCAGGAGGCAACCCCAGGGCAGAACAGGCCTTCCTCAGAGCCAGCAGCACGGGAGGGGGCATGTTTATTTCTGGGCTGGCTTCTGCCTGGTCTGTACTTCTCAGCATGTAGCTGATGAGAGGTGGGCCTGCCTGAGGGATGGATGATGTGGCTAGTGTGTAGGAAGCACCAAACAGGCTCTGAAAACTGTTTCTGTTCATAATTAAAGGCCAGCTTTTCTTCCACAATTCATTCCGGCCTAGAGGAGGGGCAGGCGGCCAAGAATGAACTCATCTGTGTATATAGTCTTAATGTTTCATTTCTTCTTCACGATCCATCGCGTCCCAAGGAGGCGAATACTCACTGGAGCTCCCAGTTGTAGTGGGAATACCCATGAGCTAGAAGATGTCTCCAGAAGTAGAGTAGGGGAGAGGAGGGTAGAGGCTGGAGAGAACAGCTTGGGGGATGAGCTGCCACTGTGAAGTGTAAGTCCATTGTTAGGAGTCTCTGCTAGAGTCTGCTGTGTAGAGGAAAGAGCCTATGCCCCATGAGGCTTTGTACCAAGGGTGTATATATACCCTCAACTTTCACCCACATGAGACTCTTCTCCTCACAGCTGTCCCTTTGCCAGGTCCCTGGACACAGTCCATTTTCCAATCACTCATCTCACACAGGCTGAATAGATGCCAGGGAGGCCTCATGGCGATGGCTTCAGCTCAGACACACACAGCCTGCCTGCACGTGTGGGTGCTGCCCCTGTGTCCGGCACGTCTGTTAATGTACTCTGCCTAACTCAGTAGTCACCGTCTCTGCTGTGCTTTGTTCATGTTCAAGGGCTTAAAGAACCAGTCCCGAGTAAAGCTGAACATTGTGAGGTGCCCTCCGGTGACCACAGTGCTAATAAGGAGGCCGGACCTTCGCTACCAGCTGGGATTCAGTGTCCAGAACGGAATTGTAAGTGCATGTCACACCACACCCTTTTCCAAGATACTGACAAATGGAAATGGAGGTATACTGAATTTTTTTCCAGCTTGGTCCATTCCATTCATCTTTTCATTCAATAAACACATTTGGGGTTTTTGGTTGTAATTTTGTTTGTTTGGGATGAAGTATACTAGGCAAGTATTCTACCAAGGAACTACAGCCCTAGCCCTAGACCCTTGGTCTTACCTCCAGTGTAGAAATCAGCTATGGAACATTTGACCAGAGAGCATCTTAGAGCCAGAAGGACCCACTCACTCCAGGCCCACAAAACTCCCGTGTTGCAGGTCTTGCCTGCATCAGCTTCTGAATAGTACAGATGCACGGTCCAGGGTACAAAGTCAGTTTTACTGAGCTCACGGGCACCCTTGTTCAGTGTGTAAGGTGTAGCCACCCCAACCTGCCCTGCTGGGAGGGCTCGGTGACCAGTGGTCACAGCCTAACCATATGCAGTAGCTATGGCTACCACCCATGTCACAAGTGAGTTTGGCCACCAAATCAAGAATAACAACAGGCACCTCTCTCCTTGAGCCACACCATGGACCATGGTAGGCTTATAGAGCCTCTTCAGATCGTGCAGTAGTGGTCCCCAAATACAAGCTTCTAGCATCAAACAGTTCCAGGGCTAAGCCTGCTGGAGACTATGTGAAACACTGGCCGCCAACAGACAGGCCCAACACGGAAGGAAAGTGGTCAGAATTGAGTGCACTAACAAGTTCACACCTGTCACACCCCTGTGCAAAGTCTGCACAAGGCAGCCTTGTGGACCCCAGATCCTACTTTACTGCTACTGTACACATGCCAGGGATCACACACGGGATCTTGTGCATGCCAGTAAAAAATTCAACCAATGAGCTGCATACAGCGGGCCATAGAATCCATTGTTCATAAAGAACCTGAGAGAATTCGATGGCCCAAGCCTCACCAAGTCAGCTTCTAAGGGGAGCTCATGCCAGAGCACCAGGGCCCTAGGGGGACCGTCTCCCACCCATCCCCACATGGTTCACAGATGTGGCACTACCCACTAAGTGTGACCTGATGTTTGCCTCTGGCAGATCTGCAGCCTCATGAGAGGGGGGATAGCTGAGAGAGGAGGGGTCCGCGTGGGACATCGGATCATTGAAATCAATGGCCAGAGTGTCGTAGCCACACCTCATGAGAAGATCGTGCACATCCTCTCCAATGCTGTCGGGGAGGTAGGAATGAGACCTGGGGCTGCACACTGTTGAGGTACTGTGTGTGCCCCTGGCTCATGCTGGCCTTGCTGGGAACCTTCCAGAGCCCCCTTTCCCCTCCCTAGATGCTCCTCCGTAGGTAGACCATTTGCCTCAGACTTGGGTGAAGAAGGCTCACTTGCTTTAACACTCATTCTGTATTGCTTCTCTCTCTGTGGCTTCCCAAATTCTCTCATATTCCCCAATTAACTCCACCAAGTGTGATTGGAAGACACAATTAGATCCAAGATCACAAAGCCAGCAGCCCCCAGCACTGGTGTCCTAACTACATTTCTGGGGCATCTGTTCTTTAGTCGCAGGCCGGTTTTAGATGGCCTGGTGGTCCCAGATTGCCAAGACAGGAGAGGGAAGCAAGCAGCCAGAAGCCCAGAGCCCTGCTTCCCATGGAGCTGCCTTTAGTTTTCAAAGAGCTGTGAAAACAAGAGCCTTCCACTGGAAAACTGAGCCTTACCCAGATTTTCTTATCATCTGCAGTCACCCCCAAACTTTTCAGAAAGCCTGTGGGCTTCACTCTTCCTAAGCCAAGCCAGGCGATTGGGGGTGGGCTATCTTGGAAACTGTGTATTGTGAGAGGCTCCGCCACAGCTCACCTGGCTTTTCCCCCCTCAGATCCACATGAAGACGATGCCAGCAGCCATGTACAGACTGCTGACAGCCCAGGAGCAGCCTGTTTACATCTGAGCCGCGCCTCCGCTGTGACGCTGTGACGGCATGCATGGAGGGCTCTGCTCCCACGGTTGTGTGTCTTGTGCTGCTGCCCCCATCCCCCATCGTGCGTCCAGGGAGACATTCCCCTCTTGCACCCAGCATCTGGTCTTACAAGGGAAGAGAAGTGTCGGCAAGGACCCCTTTCTTCTCCGTCTCTCGCCAGCTTGCTTTTTTCTGTTCCTTCCTTTGTACCGGGGAAGTTTTGTGTGTGTCCCCTTGAGGGTGGAGGACAGCTAATCTACCTGGGATCATTGTGGAGGGCCTTCGAGGGTCCGAAAGTGGTTGTCACTGCCCAGGAGGGCATCATCCCTCCCCCAAGAGCACATACTTCCCTGAAGTAGCTCCCAGAGGCAGCAGAGAAGCTGGCTGCACAGTGCCTAGATCTCAATTGCTGATCTCCTGCCCTCCCTGCCTCACCTGATAGAAGATAGTGGTGACAGGGACAGCCTGCTCTGTAGTTAGGGCTTCATACATTCTTTCTGCCCCGAATTTCTGAGCCAGTTTTAGATCTCTTTCCTTTTAGTTTCAATGTGTGTGCTAATACAGGCCTAAGTGCAGAGCGAAGGGGAAATAACATCCTGGACAAGGCTTCTGTGACACTGGAGAGACCCTGGGGAGTCACAGGGCCGCTGAGGCTTCCAAGATTGTCCCAAGGTACCAATCAGAGGGTAACCACAGGCAGGTACTATCCTCCTGTGTGCTTGCACACACACTCACACTCACTCACACACTCACACACACACACACTCCCTCCCTCCCTGCAGAGTGTCTCATTTGCTCTCTACCTGTATTTTGGTAGCACACAGCCTTTGAGGAACCCCCAGCATCCCTTTGGAAGATCCCTTCTCTTAGCAGAAGGTTGACACATTCAGAAAATGGCCAGCCTTGTCCAGAGAAAGAGGCCCTCCTGGCTGGGGCCTGCTCCTCCTGACCCCATGGCTCTAAGATTCCCCCATCCCACATACACACTGGAGGTTCTTGAGGGACAAACTGTGATGCCTGTATCTCAGTGTCATGCTTCCTGCCCCAAGGCAAAGCCAGCCTGAGCCCTTTCACAGCCACTCAAGAGGATGTGGTATTTCAAAGGCTAGATAGACTAGATAAGCCACAAAACCAAGCAGACTTAATACTTGATGTTGGGCCTAGGAATCCCCAAATGTGCTCCCAAAACAGCATCTACTGTCTTCTCCGTCTGGGAGTTAGCAGCTGGTGCGGAAGGCTTGATGTCTCCATTGGGTGCCTCATGTTCTGAACTACGTCTCAGTCTAGCACATGTGTTTCGTATTATTCTGAGCCAGTCTCCACTTATTCTTGGTCCAAAGAGCAGTTTGTTTTCATGTGGAACGTGGCTAGCTTTTGTTTTTGTTTTGTTTCATTGATGACCTCAGTAGAGACGGGGTGGAAAAAACTAACATATTTTGTAATATGAATATAGTCCCTGTTCTCTGCATCTAGGATATTTATGTTATAGAGTCTGTGGAGATGGGAGTTCAGGGAGCAGTGTTAGGGAGGATGGATTTATGGAGGAAAGGGTGGGGCCTGGGGAGGGAGAGATGGGAATATAACAAGATGAGGAACAAGAGGCTTCAGACAGGGAGGAAAGCAGTCAACCCCTGGGTCTCTGACCTCATGAGTTGTCTGGGCAGAATCAGGAAAGCCTGGTGCTTGCAGAGATGTGCAGGGGAGCCCTGGGTTTACTCTCGTACAGAAAGTTCCAGTGATGCCAGGCCACTACCTGTCCAGAGAGCAGCCTGAGAAGGGGCAGGGCTGGCACCGCTAGAGAGCCCTGTGTCATTGGGACCACGGGAGTTGAGCTATCTGAACTTGTTTTTAAGGGTGTCCAACAGAATGTTCCTGGGTAACCAGGCCCAAGATCAAACCCCAGGAAGTGAGGAGCAGGACCTATGCCCGGATTTTCTTCCTCTCCTAAGGTAATCAATATGCTGGGATCCAATATGATCACACACTGAAAAGTGCAGTGCAGTGCTCCTCCACCAACAGGGATGGAGAGGACAAAAGAGATCGTTGCTGGCATTTCAGGCATTCGGGACCTTGGAAAGCCTCTTGAGAGGCTTATGCTTGTCAATCCAGGGAGGCCACCATGGGGACATGCCCAAGTACCAGGATAGGAAGGCAAGAGGACAGCAGAGGCTGGCCTGGGACTGGTCAGGGACAGGTTCCACAAACATGGCTCCCAGCTTAACCCCAGATAATCACAATGAAGCGTCTTCATCCCAGGGAAAGAGGAAAGAGAAAAATATTTTCCATTTTTGTTGCACCATGGAAGCTTTAAGAGGGCCTGAAAAGCCAGGGTTTTCTTGTGAGCTCTTCTAGAGAATTAACAGTTGAGCGTGAGTGTAAGATTACCTAGTCTTTTGTGTCAATCAGAGCGGTTCCTCCCACCCTGAGGGAGAGCTGTTGGAGCTTGGCCCAGGCCCCTGGCTGAAGCCTACCCTCCCTCAGGTGGCATCAGGCTGAGTGGTTAAGCCTGGGGGTCAGGTCTTGTCTGGCATCCTCATTTACCTGGTCACATATGTAAACATCTCATCACCCCAGTGATGAGATCGACTATGTACTCAGCAGCCTTCCCCAAACTGCAAGGCACAAAGCCACTCTGCCCACCCAGTTGGGACATGATGGTGACTCAGCTTTGGGGACAGGCTCCCAGATTCACCATCTCCCCAGCCCCAGTTCAATGAGGTTGCACCACAACCCACTCACTCTGCCTCTGCCTTCTCCAGCGGGAGCATTTCAGGGAGCCATCAGTCTCGAGTTCATGAGAGGAAGAAAAAGGCCCACAGATCAATGGCTGGAGCCCACTTCCTGAGTGATACCTTCCTCCCATGGGGCAGCAGGCTCCCGGGGTAGAGCACACAGCAGGCTGCCACCTCCCTGCACACGGGTTTGCTTTCTGAACATTGGCCTTCAGGGAGCCCAGAGTAACCTACTACCTCCCCCATTGCTCCTGCTCCCTCCTGCAGCCCGCCCACACCTATGCCCCCTGTTGCACACTGATGAGAACCCACCCACCGAGCCCTGCTCGGGTCTCTCCACCCACGGGTGTAGCTGTCACCAATGTTTACAACCAAGGGCCACCTCTTGCTGATGTTGTAACTCTGCACCTCCACAAGGCTACCTGTTGGTTTGCGTTTCACCCTCCCCCCCCCAACTCCCCACCTCCGTCTGCTCCTTCCCTGCTTAGGGCCCACTTGAGCACACAACCCTGATTTCATTTTCCCTCCACCGAGGCAGTGTGTGATGACCGTGTGGGAATGAAATCTCTTGTACATACTTAGCACAGCACCTGGAGTATGAACCCGCACCCCCATTCTGTAACGGGGTGCATTAGCGCTTACTGTAAAACATCGGGAGAAGTATAGTATTGTATTTGTAACAATATTGTTCTTTGTATACACAAAGCTCAATGATCTCTATATATAAATATAAATATATATAAATAAAATATATCTACACGTGAGCCTGGAATGTTGACACTGCACACCCACTGAATGTATTTCCTCTGACAGTCTGGTCACCAGTCCTGACCCACCCTTCCCCTCTTTGTGCCGTGGCTGCAGTTGTCTGGTTTGGGGTTGTGACGTATTTAATGTGCTATCTCCTTATTTAACTGAACGCTAACGTCTGTATAAGAATTGCTGCAACAATAAACAAGGATTTCGCCTCTTAGCCTGGCTGAGTGCCTTACTGTTTGAGGGAGGATCGGGGCTCCCTGTGCAGGGAGGATTTTGTCTTCCTTAATAGGCTGCCGCCAGCTCTAAAGATTGTGAGAACCGGTTGCTAGGCAGGTACTTAAGGGTGAAAGTGGCTCAGTGGCCTGTCACCCCACAGTGTTCTCAGCCTCCTTGGGGCACACTAAAAGAAAGAAGTGACCCTTTGGGTGTCATGGGAGTATCATTATTGAGAGAAGAGAAGCCAAAATTAATCCTTCCCTCCACAATAAAAAAACAGATGTGGTCTTCACTGAGGGCCTGAGCCAAAGTGGAAACAGTGCCTCAGGGGACCAACCTGAAGATGCTGTGAGAATGCCCCAAAGCCTTTTACCTAGTGCTCTCAGCAATTGCACTTTTCAACGTTTGGTGTCATGATTTTCCTGGTGCCACGGCCCTCCCAAAAGAAAAGGCTGGTACCCAACTCGTGCCCTGGTCTTCATTAGAGCATCATCTTCCTCATCCTTCCTGAAAAACTAGTTGCAGGTCCCTTAGAGTCTGTGTTCTGCAGCTGCTAGAAGCCCTGGGAGGAAGAGGCTGGGAATTGCTGTTTTGTCTTATTTTGTTTTTTTATGAAATTTTTTCATCTATTTTGCATACTGACAGTTTCTCCTCTCTCCTCCCCTCCAGTTCTCTCCCCCTACCTCCATTCTACTTCCCCTCCCACCCCAATCCACTCCTCCTCCATCTCTCCATTCAGAAAGATGCAGGCCTCCCATGGAAGTCAACAAAGCATGGCACATCAAGTTGAGGCAGGACCAAGCCCCTCTCCCTGCATCAAGGTTGGGCAAGGCAACCCAACTTGGGGGTTGGGGCTCCCAAGAGGCAGATCAAGCACCAGGGACAGGTCCTGGGAATTGTAAAAGCCTCACTCACAGCAGCATGCTGTGCCCCAGCATCACTGGGCCTTGGTCACAATGCTTTATATCTCTGTAACAAAATACTTGAGGTTGAAAAGCTTTAAAGGATGGTAGAGGACAAGCTTCTTGAGTTATTTATATTTTGGAGGTCATTCCTCTGTGACACGTAGGGTTGGTGAAGATCTTTTCCCATTCTGTGGGCTGTCATTTTGTCCTGTTGTCTGTGTCCTTTGCCAGCACCATTTGTTGAAGATGCTTTCTTTTTTCCATTGAATAATTTTAACTTCTCTGTCAAAAATCAGGTGTCCATAGGTGTGTGAGTTAATATCAGGGTTTACAGTTCAATTCCATTGGTTTCCCTGTCTATTTTTGTGTCAATAATCAATTAAAAAGTGGGTTACAGAACTAAATAGAGAATTCTCAGTAGAGGAATCTAGAATGGCTGAAAGACAATATCCTTAACCATCAGGGAAACGCAAATCAAAACAACTATGAGATACCATCTTACTCCTGTCAGAATGGCTAAAATCAAAAACACCAATGACAGTTTATGCTGGAAAGGGATGTGGAAAAAGGGGAACACTCCTCCACTGCTGGTGGGAGTGCAAACTCATACAGCCACTTCAGAAATCAGTATGGTGGTTCCTCAAGAAAATGGGAATCAGTCTACCACAAGATCCAGCAATTCCACTCTTAGGCATATACCCAAAAGATGCACATTCATGCAACAAGAACATCTCTGTTCAACTATGTTCATAGCAGCATGATTTGTAATAGCCAGAACCTAGAAGCAACCTAGATGCCCCTCACCAGGAAAAAAAAAAAAAAAAAATGGAATCTTGAAATTCACAGGCAAATGGATGGAACTTAAAAAAAAAAAACAAAAAACAAAAAACAAAACAAAACAAAACATCCTGAGTGAGGTAACCCAGTCACAAAAAGACAAACATGGTATGTACTCACTCCTATATGGATTTTAGACATAGAGCAAAGGATCACCAGCCTATAATTCACACTGCCAGAGAAACTAGGATACAAGGAGGAAGCATAGAGAGACATACATGGTCCCCCAGAGAAGGAAAAAGGAACAAAATCTCCTGAGCAAATTGGGAGCAGTCAGGAGTAGGGGAGAAGGAGTCAGGAGAAAGAGAAGGGGAGCAGAGGGGAGAGGAGGATGTGAGGTAGCAGGAAGATTGAGTCAGGGAGGAATAGAGGAGAGCAAGAAAAAAGATACCATAATAGAGAGAGCCATTGTAGGTTTAAAGAGAAATCTGGCACTAGGGAAATGTCCAGAGACCTACAAGGATGACCCCAACTAACAATCTAAGCAATAGTGGAGAGGCTACCTTAAATGCCCTTCCCTGATAATGAGATTGATGGCTACATTATATGCCATCCTAGAGCCCTCATCCAGTATCGAATGGAAGCAGAAGCAGACACCCACAGCTAAACACTGAGCTGAACTCCTGAAATCCAGTTGCAGAGAGGGAGGAGTGATGAACAAAGGGGTCAAGACCAGACTGGAGAAACCCACAGAGACAGCTGACCTGAACAAGGGGGAGCTTGTTCAGACTGATAGCTGAGAAACCAGCATAGGGCTGACCCAGATCCCTTGAGCATGGGTGTCAGTTAGGAGGCCTGGGCAGTCTATGGGGCCTCTGGTAGTAGAAACAGTATTTATCCCTAGTGTACGAATGGACTTTGGAAGCTCATTCCACACAGATGGATACTCTCTCAGTGTAGACAAACAGGGAGGGCCTAAGCCCTGCTCCAAAGATGCCCCATGGAAGGTCTCCCCCTCCCTGGGGAGCAGAAAGGGAATGGGATAGGGGGTTGGTGGTGGCCAGGAGAGGAGGGAAGGGAGAGGGAACTGACATTGACATGTAAAAATAAGTTTGTTTCTAATTTAAATAAATAAATAAATAAAATGTGGTAGTAGACAAAGACCCTCCAACAGTTGTCTCCCCACAGAAGCATCTTAAATAGCTCTACTCACCACTGAAACTGCTTTCACAAGAGCTAACAAAACCAGATGAGTGATCACAGGACCTAGTTTTAGTATGATGAAAAAAAAAAAAAGTGTTGCCCGGGAAGACTCTGGGCATGAGCTTGGGGACAGGGTTCCTGGGATCTGCTAGTGCTTCTGGATAGAGAATCTGGACCACCCTGGCTCAGGAAGAGAACTAAGGCTCCAGTGGAATAGATTTGCAGCCTAGCCTGCTTCAACTCCAGCTGCTTTGGTCTTCTATCACTAGTACACCTCACCATACCACTGTGGGTTTGGTCTTGCTCCTCATTACTGCACCAACCAATGGATTAAAACATGACTCAACTATGTGCTGTTTACAAGAAACTCACTTCTGAAGACACAGAATAGACCAAAAGTGACTGATGAAATGATGGCTAATTGTCACTGTGCAATTAACTGCATTTAGAATCGCAGAGGAGGTTGGAAAGACACACATCTGGGTGCTCCCAGATTAACTGGGGTGTGAAAGATCTATCATTGTACCTGAAAGAAAAAATGCAATATAGATCTGAACCCCAGAAATAATAGAAGAAAAAAATAAAAACCAGAGAAGAAATAATAAAAAAAATATGAATCATTAGCGAAATGAAAAGCTGGTCTTTTCAAAAATAAACTATAGAGAAAAGAGAAATGTATCAAACACAAAAACAGAAGAAATACAGCTTACACTATAAAATACAAAAGCATTGGAGATGATGAGCAATGATATACAAAAAAAATTTGATAAGCTAAAGAAATGGATAAATTCCTGTCTATATACAGGAAGACTGAGGCATGGAGAAATAAAACACTGAAAATACAGATGACATGAGTCTATATTTAGACAACTCCCAAGACCCCATCGCAAAACAACAATTTAATAAGTGAGCTCCACATAGTTGGGGACAAGACACAAAACAGGCTGGAGTCAGGAGTGTTTCTACAATGAAAGGACTAAAATGGAAAACAGTAGCTTAAAAAATTTATCCAGGAGAAGGGCTCCACAATGAGCAGTATAAAGCACTGACATAATGAACTGGGAAGGCCACACAAATACAAAGAAAGACATCTGTGTCTGCAGCATCAGAGAGTTGATACAGGTTAAAACGCTCATACGGACTAAAGCATTATACAGACCCAGTGCAATCCCAATGAAAATACCAATGATTTTCTTCCCATGTCTAGAAAAAAGACCCAGATTTGGGAACACCAAATAAATATTAAAAAAAAAAAAAAAAAGCAAATTTGAACCCAAAGAACATAGGATACATCATCACATCATCTGATGTGAAAATACACTGCAAAGCTATAATAATTGAAGCAGGATACTGATATAAAATATGGGTGCTCAGCACAACAGAACACACTAGACCATGTTGCAGAGTAAAACTGGACCTCCATCTCTTACCACACAGAAAAACCAGCTCAAGTGAACTAAGGTCTCAATCATAAGACTCAAAAAGAGTGGAAGCAGACATAGGGGAAATATTTTAGGAATGACCAAGAATTTTTTAATAGGACCTTCCAAACACAGCAAATATAATCAAAAACAAATGGGACAACATCAGACTGAAAATCTTCTCCAACAGTGAAGGAAACTATCAAAAGAGTAAAAACAATCTTTAAAAAAGTGCAAGAAACATTTTCAAACAACAATTGTCTAACAATCCGATAATTTTAGATATATAAGGGGATCGATAGCAAAGAATAATAATCTTAAAACGGGAACAAAACTAAACAGCAAGAAAGAGCCGGCAAACGAAATGTCAAACAGGTGTGTGGCCCATTGGGAAACGTCACTGATCATCAAAGCCTCAATCAGATTAATTCAGTCCATGTGGTTGGTATGGCCTGTGGCAAAGGAGACAGAAATGTTAGCCAGTTTGGTGGAGAAAGAGAAGGAAAAAGAATGTTAATGAGTGCAAAATCCTTAAGAACTACATTATATAATTGCTGTGTGATCAGCAGCCCCACTGGGACATACCCAAAAGTAAAAAGGTCACAGTGTTTAAAAAAAAAAAAAAAAGAGCCGGGGTCCTCACACCTGTGCAGAGCGAGCTCACCTACTGAGCCATCGCCACAGGCTCTCATTACAGCTAGCAGCCAGAAAAGCAACTCAGATCTGGATCAGGCTCCCCAGGCTACCAGCTGCCAGGCTAGGGAGTGATCAAGGCTAATTGCACTTTTAATAAACTTTGAGAAATAAATTGGAGGGGTTTGGGATAGTCCAAATAAGGGGTCTCCCAGCAGGGGAAGCTTTGGGACAGGAGAGCTGGCCACGGTATGGCTTTTCCCCATGACCATCAGCTCACAATAACCCTTAGGAGGAGAAACAGTTGCTTCTGGATTAGCTGGTTAACCATCTAGATAGAACATTTAAATGTAAGTAGGTCTCAGCCGCCCTGGTGGTCAGCCATGATGGAGTGTAAAATAAGGTTTTAATGCACACTCCAGATGGAAGTAGGGCCTTTTGTGCCTTTGAGCCTGCCGTTTACCACTAATTAACCCCTCTCCATGTCTTCTCTTCCCTCTCTGGCTCTCGGTAATTAAATTTTGGACATCTCAGAGGTTGTTTTTCTTATCGGTACCTGCATATCAAAGCATTGCAGGGTACCTGTCAACCCAAAACACAGCTCTCAGCTCAAAGAGTTCTAGAGCCAAACATGACCCAGGAACACAGATTCAGGTTGTCCCAAATACCATGTTCAATGAGATAACAATTTCAAAGTCTTTACAGATGCAGAACAAAAGACAGCTATAGGGCCAGACACCTTTCAAATGCGTGGGTAGAAACAGGTAGGCAGCTCCTGGCTAGCCAGAGAACTCTCACATGAATTTCAGATACCACGGGTGCCTTTCTTAATGCCTCTGTTGGTGGATGGTAGTGATCCTAAAAGGGTCCGTGGGATAGACACAAGGATGCTAGCTCAGACACAGAGGTAGGCGCAATGGATGGCTAGTAAGGGAGCTAAAAATAGCCCAAGATAATTTGATTTGGCCTCTGTAACAATCAAACTCTCTACAATCAGAGTTCAGTCTGCCTGCCTGGTAGAATCTGCAACACAGGTATAGGTTTTCTTCTGAGAATTTCAGTTCTCAATAACCCATACATGTGTAAATGTTAATGTGTCAATGTTTAAATTGTGAAAATAACAATGAAAAATAACATCAAGAGAAAATCATTTGACTCACAGTTCTGGAAGATCCAAGCAGTCCCACACCAGTGTCCTGCCCAGAGGCCCCAGGGAAGAGAAGCAGAAAGGAGCCGTTGGCCTGAAAAAGTGGCCAAGCCCATGGGTGGCCTCCCTTTAGAACTACCTGCTCTAAAGAGACTACCCAACAATCCATCCCCTTCCTTCAAGACAGCACTGACCTTCCTGGAGAGAGGTGTGGCCTTGTCCTCATCTTCCACACGGCCACTTTTGGGGGCTGCAACACCAGCCCGAAGCTTCCACTTTGGGGGCCGACTAACCCTGAATATGGAGGAGCCTCTTCTCCCGTCACACAGAGCAGAGTGCCCCATTGTACGTGACAAGGCAGGGTGGGAAGATGCATTGAACTCCGCCCCGAGGAACCACTCACAGACGATGATTCTCAGCTGGTGCTAGAGAACGGAATCCTCACAACACCTGAAGGAGGCAGAAGCCGCTTCTCCTTTATAGCCCAGGAGCCTAGCATTTAAGAAATCAAGTTACTGCTCCAGTGGCTACGGCTGTTCTGGACCCCTGCGCCCTCACCATTTTTAAAACGCTCCTACCCAGTCATATCCTAAGTAATGAGCAGTGGCCCACCTCCCTGTGAGAACTAGAGGGAGATGGGACCAGCAACAGGAACCCTGTTAAGTGAGATAACGGACAGAAGTTCCCCCGAAAAGGTCACAGACCACGCTCCCTGGCTCACTCAGCTGACCAAGAATTCTATAAAATAGAACCCCACCCCGGGCCCTGGCAGGCTAGTCCTACAAAAAGAACCCTCTTCACAGAGCGATGTCCCTGGCTAGTGACCGCTAGGCAACACCCTCCTCGCCAAGAGTTGTGGCTCTCCATTTGCCTTCTGTCTTCCCCACCGCCTGCAGAACCATCTTCCACAGCACCCACCCTCGTCTCTAGGGAACAGGGCCACCTGCATTGGGTGACACCAGCATTGGTGGGGAGTGTATCAAAGACAAAGATACTTCATTGTCCTTACCTTACCCCACAGGGAGAGAAGGAAGGAAGGGCTTTCCCGGTCTCTGTATTTGCACAAAGGACAACACTCCTCAACTGGAGGATGGACGGTATCACCAGAGGGACCAGAGAGAGCTTTATAGTGAGCAGCTGTTTGGGGCAAGCTCCGCCCCTTGACAAGCCCCGTCCCCTGGAAAGCCCCACCCCTTCTGCCAGCCATCCTTAAGGCTTACAGAATCGCTGGGTCTTAGCTTTCTGCAAGTCTTGCTGTATCTGCTCTTCTCTGACCTCATGGGGCGTGCTCATCTTGTAGGACCCGTGTGTCTATTGCGAACAGAATTTTTGGAGCTGAAAGGGAGATCTAAAAACTGTTAGCCCATGAGGACCTATAAGAAACCGAATGGTTGGTTTATTTAAGCAACAAGACTAAGGCACACAGAAATCACAACCTTTGCACAGTGGTAAAGGCAAATGTGCTCCCGGGTTTCCGTCCCCTGGCACCAAGTGATCACTTTTTTACAGCAGGTACAGGCTGTGTAAGCGCAATTAATTGTGCAACAAGATGGGGTGAATTTTACATTAGCTACCAAGCTGATCACTTCAAAACAACTAACGTGGCTGAGAAGGCTTAGTCAATAAAGTGCTTGCCCAGTAACCATATGGGCCTGGGTTCGACCCCAGCAGCGGTGTATAAAGCCTGTATTTGCAGCATTGGGGAGGCAGAGACGGGAGGAACACTGGGGCAGGTTGGCTAGCAGTCTCGCTCAATCTGTGAGTTCTAGAGACGTTGAGAAACCTTGTCTCAAACGCTAAGGTGGACAATTGTCGAGGGGAACATCTGATGATGTTGAGCCTGCCCTCCACACGTGTCTTCATAGGAGCATCCACGCCAGTACATTTACACAGGAACACCCACTGTTATGAGCAGGAGCCCCCCAGCCCCCCCTGGTCTGGTCCCGCTACCACACCAGCCCCCAATAACACGCAGAGACTCTGCACTTGATACAATGCTGTTGGCCAGTTACTATCATTGTTTATCGGCTAGCTCTGTCTTAATGATTAACCCATTTCTACTAATCTAAGTATTTCCACGTGGTCTCATCTTACGGGCCAGAGCGGCTGGAGTTCTACTTCTCCTGTCTCTCCATGTTGACTCCTTCTAACTCTTCCTCTTTCCCCTAGTCTCCTATCTTGCTTTCCTATTGGCCAACAGTGCTTTATTCATTAACCAGTATGAGAAACATATTTACAGAATGACATCTCCCATCAACCCACAACAGCAAAGGTCAGGTAGACTTGCAGCTCAGGGCACACTGATCACCTACCACACATGAGGTTCTAAGTTTGACCCCCAGCAATGCAAATTATGTTTAATGTAGTTCAGACAATTTTACATTATCGTACAATTTAAAAATTCCTACTTGACCTGGAATTAATTTGATGGTAGTTATTTTGTGTAGATTGGTTAGAAAGACCCTTTCTGGGACTTGAGAAAGGGCTCTATGGGTATCTAATGAACAAGGCTAGAGTGGCAAATTGATGGGCTAGCATGAGTGACAGACAGGCCAACCTCCTTCAGGCAGCACTTCACTTGGGTGATTGCAGCTGAGCTCAGCAGGCAAAGGGTAGGCAGCCTGGAAAAAAACTGTAGCGCTACACATTTCTAATTGTTAATTGTTTCGGGGTGACTTTTAACTTTTCCCCCATCACTTCCTTTGCTTTCTCCCAGGGAAACCACAGGCTTCAGAAATCCAATGGTAGATTTGGAGCCCTCTGGTGGAATAGTGAGGGAAAAGCAATACCTACAAGCTTCCCAGGTGGCGGCTGCGGGCATGAGGAATTTTATAGACCTAGCCTGGCTCCCCCACAGGTACTTTCCAAATGAGGACATTGCAGCAGCAGGCACAGTTGGGGCTGTGACTCACTCACTAATGCTCTACTGTGCAAACCCGGAGGCTGACAGAAGCGCCTTCTCTTCCTGCTGGCCAGGTCCTGGAGTCCCGCAGGTAGGTTGATTATACCACTGGCAGTGACCCTGCTTGTGGGCCCCCCCAGAGAGTGTCAGATCATTAGGAGAGACCATGCAATTCAACGGCACAGACTCTAGAACAGCATGCTGAGGAGATACACACACAGACTATTGCTTCCTAGAATTCTCTCCATGTGACTCCAACTTCTGGCTGGCCACAGGAGCAAGAGTGAGATGTGGAAGGCTAACCAAAGCCAGGGCCGTGTAATATGAGGAGTATGGCAGTGCAAATCCACTGTTGATGGCTGATGGTCTACATGGCTAACAGGAGAGAGAGAGAGAGAGAGAGAGAGAGAGAGAGAGAGAGAGAGAGAGAGAGCCTTTAGCCGCTGAGTCCTGGGCTAGATGCAGTAAGGCAACCCCCTCCCCCAGGTTTCCATCACAGAAGTGATGGGCAGCCGTGGCTGGCTCCATACCACTCTAGCCTCTTGGCCTCAGCTTTTCTTAGGGACAACCAGCCCCACTGGAAACAGTAGTCACACTTTGCCCAAGCCTCTCACTGGCCAGTACAGGTGTGCTTGGCTGAGCTACAGGGGATGTCCCTCCCTCCCCACAGTGAGGGAGCCAAAGCACAGAAGGGAGCATGAGTTGCCTGTAGCAACCATCCCAAGCACGATGCACTTCTCTCTCGACACCTGCTAAGTAGTTTGGCTTGTCTTCCCTCAGTTTCCTCTGTCATTGCCTAAATCCCGGCATTTGTATGAGGAATTTGGTCCTTGCCTTATGGCATCGGCTGGTGCAAGGGCTCCCCAATATTAAGTCTGTACCCAAGAACCTGAAGCTAGCAAGGACAACTCCAGCTTCTGCAAAGATGAGCCCTCCATGGCCATGCACTCTCCCTTTCCACTCCGACAGACCTGGGTCCCCAGGGCAGCTGCAGGGACCTCCTCATGCTCCCACTCTTGTAAAGGAAGCAAGCCTGCATCCTCCAGAGGACAGTAGGCCATGGCCACTGAACCACTAATTAAAGGGACCCAAGTTGGATCCAGCTGCCTACAGTGCTGAGCCCCTAGGAGAATTCCACAGAGCACTCCGCAAGAGAAGCTAAAGGGAATACATCTAGTGAGGGAGAGAGAACAGCTTCCTTCCGTGTTGTAGAATATTTGTTTAACCATGTAAAGATGTGTTGTATTGGTGTTAGTTAAATAAAATTAACCTGGGCTCAGTGAGACGGGGTTAGCAACCAGTTGCCTGGAAGAACAAAAGGAAAGAATGAGGGAGAAAGAGAGGGAGCTGCCCAGGGCCAGCCAGGCACCCACCAGACAGACGGACAGGGACTAGGACATACAGAAGGAAAGAAAGGTAAAAAGCCCTGAGACAAAGCACAGATGGAGAGAAACAGCTTACGTTTGTAAGAGCTAGTGGGATGAGGCTAAGCTAAGGCTGAGCATCCATAATTAATAATAAGCCTCCACGGCATGATATGGGAGCACGCCCAAAAGAAAGCCTGCTACACTTCCCGTGTCCCCAGAGCAGCTCTGATACCTCACGAAGAGAACAAATGCTGGAGAGGGGAGAGCCGTGGACTGTCACAGCCTCAGTGACTCCTGAGGGCCACTGATCTTCAGAGAATGACCACAGCCCTTGATTGTCCTCTGGAGGTCTCACCCAACAGTCAGGTATATACTCTGCTGTGGGGACAGCCAAGCCCATGGTATGTGGCCACCGGGTCTGATTCCCCTACAGGGACAAATGTTGAACATATCATTATTAAAAATTAATGTGGGGGGCTAGAGAGTTGGCTCGGATAATGAGATGTGTGCTATGCAAGCATGAGAGCTTGGATCCCATCCCGAGGGCCCATTACAAGTCCCAGTACGGCAGTGAATGCCTGTGATCCCGGCTCAGCAAGAAGACAACAGGCTCCTGGGGGACTTGCTGTCCAGTCACTATAGTCCATCGGTGAGCTTCAGGGTCAGTGAGAGACCCTGTCACAAAAACTAACGTGGAGCGGGATAGAGGAGGACATTGACTGCTGACCTCTGACCTCCTCACACACATACGAATGAACACACATGTACACAACATCATTGCAAATCACACTGGTGACAAAGCTACCGTAGCATCAGGACACAGTGCCTTCAAGCCTTTTCACTAGCACCCCACAGCAGGAGGGCTCCCAGCACACAGCTAACGGCACTCAGAGGGATTTACACTCTGCAATTGCACACTTTGATGGCAATCCTATAAACTAACAAAACTGGCCAAGAAAACACTAATCACAGAAAGTGAAGTCTCTGTGTCAGTGGGCTTATGAACGGCACATAAATTTGAAGACGTGTGTCAGAAGGCAGAGACCAGGGTGAAACCGGGATGTTTTCTGACAAGAAGAACGCAGTGGGCCCAGTACAGTTAGTTCATGGGGTCCATGTAGTAAAGGATGGGATAAAACCCTGCGCCAAGAATTCTGAGGATCACCATGCTTAAGGTGGAGCAGATTCCTGCCCCTCAACCCTGTTGGGGAGCACCCAATTCATTGAACCAAAACTATGGTGCTCTGGCGCCACCTGGTGGCACACAGCAAAATGCAGCAGTACTCCTAAACCCTGGAGTACAGTCAGCAGGGGAGCGCGCTGCTTACCCCCATTTCTCTAGCCATCTGATGGTCACTGGGATTCTTCTTTGAAAGCAGGCGAGGGTGGGGCAGGGGAGAAAGCCCCTCCCCTTTCTGTGGCTTTGCTTTTCAAGTTACTTTCATGAAAAGTAAATTAAGCAGAGAGGGAAAGATATCGAGCTGGAATGTACTCTCAGGCGGCTTCCCAGCAACCCTGCCCACATTCCAGAACATTCCCTCCACCACTGTGGCCCCCACTGGGTTCTCAGAATTCCAGCCCATCTAGTCCTGGGGTGTGCTTCTCCTGACCTGGGACTCCCAAGATTTCTACAACGCAGAGATGTGTGAAAATCCATATGGAGTTGCCTTCTGTAGGATCTGGGACAATGACACCCTCTGACCCTGCTTCCCCCTCCAGCTGCTAGCAAACCATCAGGCGCTGAGTAACTTCGTGCAGCAACAGCCCTGTGAGCACTGGCCATGCCTTGCCCTGCCCCTGCACCAACTTGTGAGCCCAGTGTCTATCCGCCCCAATGCTGACCCCCCAGCTACCAACCCCAGAGATCTCACCCTGCACCCTGGAGAGTTGTTTTCCCTACTGCTGCCTGCTCCAATCTGTAAGCCAAACAGATAGTAGGTATATGCTCTTCCCGAAGACAACAAAACTAACCAATGGATAATTAAAGCAAAGAATAATGTGGAAACAGAATTCTCTGAACTATAATCCAACTGAAAATGTACCGAGAAAGCTGTCTATAAAACTTTTTTTAAAGCCTAATCGTTCATAATACTTCAATAGCCAGTGGTGAATCAAACGGTCTTTTAGTGTTAAGTGGAATGTTTGGGCTCTTTTTAGATTACTGCCGTCAGCCATCAAGAGTGGCTTCAGACTTAATTCTGTGCAGCTGGGCAGAACCCAAACAAAATCCCTGCCTGTCTACAATTTGTGTTCCAGAGGAAGAGATAAAAATAATTAGGCAAAATATGTACGTCTATCACATTATGATGCATGCTCAAGAGAAAAAAACTAAGAAGTGCAGAGGGCTGCAGTTTGGGAAGAGGGAGGCAGAAGAGGCGTGTGTGAAGGTGAGAGAGAGTCTAACACAGATCCAGAGCAGCATGCTTGCAATTGTGGGTTGTGCAAAGGCCCTGAGGCAGGAACAGGTCCTCGGCCTATTTAAGGAATAATGGGAAAGTCAGGGCAGAGTGGCCAGACCACAGGGGAGGAGGAAGAAGGGATAAGAGCAGGGGCTAGAAGACACTGTCCAAATACCTGGGCAAGTTGAAAATATGGAGGTGGGTGGGGACGATGACCACAGACTGCTCAATATCCAATTTCCCCAGCGGCTTATAGCAGGCTTCCTTTCAGATTTCTAAATACAAAGGGGTTTCAAAACCCCTCCCACCACAGATTAGAAGATACTTGGAAACATTTTTAATGTTTTTATTATTCTATCTTATATATATACATTTGTTGTAGAATAGTTGATTAACTGCGCAGTGTTACATTTGTTTATGTAAAGATGTGTTACATTTGTTTGTTGCAGAATATTTAACTATGTAAAGATGTGTTGCATTTGTTTAACTATGTAAAGATGTGTTGGTGTTTCACCTTGCCTGCCTAAGGCAACTAGGAAGGGGGGGGGAACAGCTATTAGTGAGGGAGGAGTCAGGTGGGGCTTCTGAATAGGGTGAGTAAATAGGAGTAAGAATTTAGGGAGAAGAAAGAAAAAGAGACACCAGGAAAATGTGTGGGGGGGGGGTGCACAGACAGACAGGGAAGAGGGAAGAAACAGGACAATAGGGCACACACAATGAAAGCTAAAAAGCCCTAAGGCAAAATGTAGAAGACTAGAAATAAGTTAAGAGAGCTGGTGGGACAAGGCTAAGCTAAAGCAGAGCATTCATAATTAATAGTAAGTCTCCATGCTTTATTTGGGAGCTGGTTGGTGACCCAAAGAAAATTCCAACTACATGCTTTTTTTTTTAATTGTGCTGGGCATCACTTCAAGTATGCTAGGCAAGCATTGTCACTAAGCTCACCGCAAGCTGTGAAGATACTTCTAAAGCAAAACACCTGCCCCTTACTAGATAACAGTCAATTTTGATGATTTCTTTGGTAATCTCGTGTGCAATTCATATCGTGGTTCTTAAATCCCAAACCTTTCCCAAGGTATCAGCAATAATATCAGAAGAAGAGTCCACATTGCCAATTGTTTACATTCAGAACCTCGCTGCAGGTGGCTTGCTTCCAGGCCTCTGGCTGGGCAGACAGGATGAGGCCCCAAGCCTTCATGCACTGGAGGCATCCCTAGCCTGGTTCTAACATAGGTCCATCCACAACCTCTGTGGTTCCTCAAGAATCCTGGGATTGCACCATCCTCAAAACATAGCTCTTCAGTCCCAGTGGCTCTACTACCAGCAGAAGTCATATTCAAACTCCAGGTTGTTCCCAGAATTCACTGCCCCCCACCTGGAATGGCATGGAGTGTCTTTTCCAGAGCCAAACATACTAAAGGGAGGCACTTGTCCCCTGCCTCTCTCCAGGCCATTCTGTGAGTGCTGTGTGGGTGACAAGGTATCTGTCGTCTTCACTTCTTTGCCCATCTCATCAGCAAGTTCCTGGTGCTCTACATAACATGAGTGTTTGGGGGAAGTCAACAATTTGGCCAGGAATGTAGAGAAGCAACAGAAACTTCCACTGCTGAGCCAGCAGCCTGTGGTGTAGACAGGTTTTGGGGTGCCTACCTGCATCTGACTCATTCTCCTTGCATTTTCTGTGAGGATGCCGCCTATCAGGGAGGACTGAGCGTCACTACTGTGCAACACCACCTATGCTTCCTGCTGGGTCCCATCACCCACAGCCTCTCTTGCCATTGCTGTTATTTGAACTTCTTTTCCATTCAGTGCCAGGTTCCTACTGACCAAAGGTAGACTGAAGGAGAGCAGGGACCTCTGCCCTCCACTCACTGCTCATTCCCTGTGCATTAACGTTTCCACGCCTTCAACAAAATACCACACAGAAGCAATTTAGGGAAGTAAAGTGTATTGGGGGGGGGGTTTCACCATTCAAGGAAATTCCAGCCCATCATGCAGGGAAGGCATGGATGCTTGGGAAAAGGGGTGTGGTGACAGGGGCATGCTTGTAGCACTTAGGCAACAGGAAGCAGAGGGCTGGACTCCCTGAAGGCCTCTAACCTTCAAAGACCCTCCTTGTGTGCTCCAGTTCTATTAGCCAAGCCCCACATCACGCAGGCGTCACAACTTCATAAGTTGAGCAGGCTGTTGGCCCTGCAGGGGACCATGAGCACATGAGGCTTCAGGGGACCTCTCACGCTCTTCCATGACACCCAGTAACTGCACTTGTGCCTGGCATCTATTTGCCAGTCGAGAAGCACAGCTGAGTGGGTAGATCTGTGATCACAGGAAGCTTCTTTCTTGAAACACAGAGCAAGGTGAGACTTAGACTGAAGGACAGCATCTTCCTGCTCAGACTCCATATGAGATAAACTCTAGCAAGGGAAAATTCTCACATCTCCAAGTGCACACCCTGTCACTGTGCTGTGCTTGAAAAGAAATCACAGATGAGGGGGTCAAAATCTGCCTTATCATAGGTTCATGAACAAAGACAAAAAAAAAAAAAAAAGACCGAGTTTACTTAATGCAAGTTTTAATTGACACAAGACTCTTCTAGCAATGAAGACACAAAGAAACATGTACCAAAAGGTGTGGAGGGAATATATGTTACACAATGACAGGCGTGTGTTGAAGAATTATCCCACACAAAAGAACCAGAATAAGAAATCTACCATCCTCCATCAAATCCATCATCAAAGATCAGATATCCCAATGCTCTAAAATATTTCAGAGGACAAAAAAGGAAGGGAAACATATGAATTAGCTTTATAGAGAAAATATAATACCTATGTAAATAAGATTGTCACTGTAAGAAAATATATAAATACCATTGTGAATTTTCAAAACAAAATATTAGCTGAGTCCCCACATTACATTTAGAAATAATGCATCACAAATTAGTGGGGTTTGTTTAATAATTCAAGAGTTTTGCCAATAGAAACCCATTAATATCATGGTATGAACTTATCTTAATATGATAAATGATATATACTTTGGAACCTACGGATATTTCTCAGTTGGTAGAGGTCTTGCCTAGCATGTATGAAGGGTTCAGTCCCCAGCACCACATAAACCAGACATGACGGCACATGCCTGTGTTACCAGCACATGACAGGTGGAGGTTGTGGAGGCAAGATATTCAGAAGCTCAAGACCAGACTGGAATATATGAGTCCCTGTTTCTAATTTTTTTAAAAAGTAAGATAACATCAGTGGTATTTCCACTAAGATCAGTAAAAAGTAAAAATATGTATCTATCAATGTTCTTCCACATTGTACTAGAAACACCAGCCAACGCAATAAACAAAAGATAGTTCTAGAAGCTCTCATAATAAATAAAGCCAGAACTTTTTTCAGGCAGGATCTTGTTAATATAGTCCAGACTGGCCTCAAGTGCACAATTCATCAGTCTCTTGAGTGATGGGATTAAATGTAACTCACACTTGGTGTCTTTTTGGCTCCTTCTAGAAAAGTGCTAATGATGAGATGGCTCAGCAGATAAAGGTGCTTGTTGCTAAGCCTGATGGCCTGAATTCAGTCTCTGGGACTGGAGTCACACAGTGGAAAGAGAGAACCACGTCCTGCAAGGTGTCTTCTGACCTCTACAAATACTCTGTAACGTGTACATACATGCACGTGTACGTGGTCACGCGTACACACACACACTAAAAAAAAAGAACATATATAAATGTAAAAAAACAATTAAGAGAAGTAATGTCATGGTGTTGGTGTCTCAACTCCTCCCTGTGTGTGTGTGTGTGTGTGTGTGTGTCTATCTCTTTATCCCCCATGTATCCGTGTCCTTGGAGAACTGAGCAATCTCTCATGGCAGAAGCAGAAAACAGATACCACAGTCCCACTACTTGTAGATTGTGTAATCTCAAGCCAGTGGATTTCTTTTGCAGAGTATTTGGCCCCTGATCTACGCCATAGAGCAGCAGCCCTCCCCGCCGAAGGCCTCTGGCTTGTGAAAACTTCTCACCTTCTGAAAGTGGGCATGGGGCACACAGGAAAAGCAGCTCACAAACAAACACTGAACATTTCCAGCAATTCTCCCTGCTTGGAATTCTCTGCGGCCTGATCCCTCTCCCTGAGTCCACTATGAATCACTCTTTCTGGATTAGAATCCACTCGCAGTATCTAAAGGGGACTGGCAAAGCCTCCTCAGACCTGGGACCTACAGCCACTTGGCAAGAGAGAAACGATGATTCATCCGGAATTTTGGCTCTTGCTTTTTTGTTAGGGAAAAACACAAGAGCTTGCCAAGCTACTGGAAGATGACTGCCTCCCTGCTCAAAAGCCACAGCTTGAGGCAAGGAGCAGGGTGGCAGAAATTCCCATTCTGAAAAGGACACAGCATGCAGATTCTCTCCTGGACCAAACCCAGAGTCTCCCTCCCCTCTCAAACCCCCTTCCAAGGCTTGGGTGCTGCCCCCTGACCCACTTGGTCCAAGTTTAGCAAAACAAAACAAACAAATAAACAAAAGACCCTACCCCCTTCAGATCTGACCAATTCCTCATTCTTCATCTTACATCTTCTGACTTTGACCTGCCTTCTGCAAGGATTTTATTGAATTGGCCAATTGAGAATTATCAAAAGGCTGGGAGTGTGGTTCCTTAGGAGCAGGCTTGCCTAGTGTGTACAAAGCCCTGGGTTCAATCCCAGCACCACCAACGCCACCAACACCAACACCACCACTTCCACCACCACACTCCCCTAAAAATCCCTGATGTCCAGTGCTCAGGTGGAATCTGACCTCCCCTGACCACTGCACTCTCCTGAATACAGGCTGCACATTCCCTGTAACCAGTGTTTTTCTTTTATTGAACTTATTACTTGTTCTCTTGTTATGGCTCATTAACTTGTTAGGGGGACTCTCACCTCTTTCTCTCTCTGTCTCTCTCTGTATCTGTGTCTCTGTCTCTCTCTCTCTCTCTCTCTCTCTCTCTCTCTCTCTCTCTCTCTCTCTCTCTCTCTCTCTCTCCTTGCTCAACCCTTTTCAACCCTTTTTTTCTCCTCAGCCCTGGCCCTCTGCCTAGGATTCTGTAGCACAGTAAGTATCTGTTGAGTGACCAGCAGAATGACATGGAAGAAAGGTGGGACCTTCTGGCTGCAGGCTTGACTTGCTTTTAGAGGCCCCAGGGAGGAACACTTTGTAAACAAAGATGGCTTTGTGGAAACCTTTTCCAGGGCCCCCTCCATGGTTCCCTGCTGCAGCAGCCTGGGGAAAGGTAGAGATGGGCCCCTTCGTTTTGCGTAAAGAATTCCTCTCCCACGGGTGGAGAGGTTGGCAGAAGCTCCCTTCCCCTCTGCCAGCTCTTCCTGATGCTGAGGGACTCACAGGGCCTCTCCAGGAAACCTCAGCTACAGAGGGGAGATAAAAACGAGGGTGCACGCCCACCTGTGCCTGCTGCCTTGCAGCCCTCCTCTTCAGTGTCCCCAGGTCCCACTAGAGAGACAGGTTCAGGGAAAACTGGGCGACTCAGACCAACTCCGAGCCAGTATAGGCCAGAGACAAGATTAAGTTCAGAAAACAGAGGAGTTTTGAAAGTTAATCTGAAAGATCGTTTTCGTGGCTGAGCCAGGGAATCTGCAGGTCCTGCTGAAGCAGCAACACTCAAGAAAGCCAACTAAAGCAGGAAGGCTAGGGCAAACCTGTTAAGACCAGAAAATGCCACTCTGACCGAAGTCTGTCAGTCTGTCCTTGTCCCAAGTACCTTCAACCTTCCACACACCCTTGCTACAATTCGTCAACATGGTCAGGTCTTTTGATTATTTCTCTCTCTCTCTCTCTCTCTCTCTCTCTCTCTCTCTCTCTCTCTCTCTCTCTCTCTCTCTCTCTCCCTCCCTCCCCTCCCTCCCTCCCTCCCTCTCTCTCTCTCTCTCTCTCTCTCTCTCCTTCCCTCCCTCCTCCCCATCTGTGTGTGCGTGTGTGGTATGGTGGTGGTAGATACCAACTTTGGGCAGGTATCCTCTGAGGCCAGAAGAGGGCATCAGACCCCCCTGGAGCTGGCCTAACAGGTAGTTGTGAGATACATACCAGCATGGATACTAGAAACAGAACTCTGGGAAAACAGTAGTCATTCTGAACCAACAAGACATCTCTCCAGCCCAGCACAGTAGACTTGAAATAAAATCTCTGTGGAGATCAGGGTAATTCTAACACAAAGGCAGACACATTTTGAGCCATGAGCATTGTGTCCCCCAAACCTGTTCCAACCCTACCCCATAAAAAGGAACACACAACTCTGTCCATGGCTGATCTGTACATAGGGTAGCCTCCTGTGACTCTGGAGTAGCCTAGGGTGCTCTCCTGTAGTAAACATTCACTGTAGACCTAGCCTATGCTGCTGTCAACTTATATGACACAAAGGCTCTGCATGGCTCATGCTACAGGCTCAGGGCTGCTGCACTACCAGGCATATAGAAGCCACTTTTGCTAGGAAGAAAAAAAAAAGCTCTGACTCCTCACCTGAGACCTGAGCTCATGGAGTAGCTGGAACAGAACAAAAGTCTGGCACCTCCACCTGTACTTTGTGCCTCCTTTACTTTGGGTCAAGCTAGTAAGCCGCCCTCCTCCTCGGCCTGTGTGCCTGACAACTGAGACACCTACCTTACTTCATCCTCCTTCAGCTAAAACACCAAGTCCTGGCCCTAACCCTGCAGCACCTTCCATTCCAAGGGCAATAGACCCTGGTAGGCAGGATAGACCACACACAAGATGAGGGTAAGGATATGCCTGAAGCAGATCACCCAGAAGAACCAGACTGGGCCCTCTGACAACAGCCATGATTGACAACTTTGAGCCACCTTGAAGGTCAAAAGCTGAGATGATGAGCAGACAAACCCTAACTGAGACTGCTTAAACGTGCAAACTTCTTGCCTCCTGCCGTTGTTCATCCTCTGTTTGAACCAAAACTTGCATCAATACCCCAAGATGAATTTGGGAAACCTCCTTATCTGCTGACCTCCCCAGTGGACCTCTCTCTCTCTCTCTCTCTCTCTCTCTCTCTCTCTCTCTCTCTCTCTCTCTCTCCCTCCCTCCCTCCCTCCCTCCCTCCCTCCCTCCCTCCCTCTCTCTCTCTCTCTCTCTCTCTCTCTCTCTCTCTCTCCCCCTCCCTTTCATCCCCCCCCTCTCATTTCTTGTTTCTATAACTGGTGTGTTGGGGTGGATGGCAGAGCTTGGCCTAAAGGGATGGACAGACTCAGGGGCCTTTGCTCTAAAACTTCAGTTAAACCACTGCCTGAGTTCTGGCTTCCTCCTTTGGGCATAACATGATCGTCTCACTGCCATCTTGAAGTAGAGATAGCCTTAGCTGGCAGCCTTTAACCACTGCAACTAAATAAGAAAAACAAGACAATGATAGTCAAGTCCATGGCAGACCTGAACTGCAGGGTCAACTGAAGGAGTTGCCATGGGGCAGCCTCCATGAGGTCATCATCTATAAGGGGGTGAGACTATGCATTGATTTTGGGGACATCCATGTGCTGTGTGATGTTGCTCTTTGGGGCTATTTGTTATTTAGGTTTTTTTTTGAGGGGCCCACCAACCAGTTCTCAAACACACACACACACACACACACACACACACACACAGAGAGAGAGAGAGAGAGAGAGAGAGAGAGAGAGAGAGAGAGAGAGAGAGAGAGAGAGAGACTTATTCTTAGCCTTAGCTTGGCTTATTGCTAGTCAGCTTTTCTTAACTTTAAATTAACCAGTCTACCTTTTCCCTCTGGGCTTTTATCTTTCCTATTTCTATATACCTTACCTTCTTTCCTGTTCCTTGGCTGGCTGGCTGGTTGGTTGGCTGACTGGGTCTGGCTGGGTGGCTGGGTGGCTGACTGGGTGGCTGGCTGGCTGACTGGGTGGCTGGCTGCGTAGCTGACTGGATAGCTGGGTGGCTGGGTGGCTGGCTAGCTGGGTGTCTGGGTGGCTGGCTGGCTGGGTGGCTGGGTGGCTGGTTGGCTGGGTGGGTAGCTGGGTGGCTGGCTAGCTGGGTGGCTGGCTGGCTGGGTGGCTGGGTGGCTGACTGGGTGGCTGGGTGGCTGGGTGTCTGGGTGGCTGGCTGGCTGGGTGGCTGGGTGGCTGACTGGGTAGCTGGGTGGCTGGGTGGCTGGCTGGCTGGGTGGCTGGGTGGCTGACTGGGTAGCTGGGTGGCTGGCCCCTGACATCCTCTGACACCCTTCTCTCCTTGTCCTCTTGTGGTTCCTTTCGTCCTCATTTTTCCTTCTACTCACACTCCCTGCCCGCCAGCCCCGCCTATCCTGGCTCTTCATTACACCATCAGGTGTTTTACACAGGCAAAGAATCACAGCTTCACAGAGTTAAACAAATGCAACATAAACAAGAGTTACACACCTTAAAACAATATCCTACCACACCCATGTTATCATAAATGAATGTACTGGCCCACCACCCTGGATTTGGGTAGAATCCCAACTTCGGTTTGTTGTTGGTACCTTATGGGAGGTGACCAGACTGGCTTGCTCATGTCGTCCCCAGTAAACATTAACATAAGAATTGCATGGTGTTCCAGAAAAGCCACAATTGTGGAAAGAGTAAAATTTTGTCTTTTGTGAGTTACGGGAGACAGGAATGAAAACTCAGAATAAAGAGGGTTTTTAGACAGATAAACCTCTAACTGTCCTACTATGGTGCTGGATATTTGGCACACAGTTGTCTACACCCATAAGGTATACACAGAAAGTAAACTCATGTGCACCTATGCCTTGACCTTTAGGGCTTATGGAATGAAGAAACAGCAGACACACACACACCTAGAAAGCCTGAGATTGGGTGCACTGGGCTTTCTAATGGAGACACAGCAGTAGCCCAGAAATTCAGTTCATTTACCGTATTTCACTGAGGAAGGGGTTCATTGTATACAGCTGAGCAAGGAGGAAATTTACCACACACATATACTGAGGAGGCAAGCTAGTTAATCTTGGTATGTGTTATGTCTAGGAGAGCATTTTCAGGTTTGTCCAGAAGGACACCGTGGTTGACAATGTCTGCATACACTGGTTTTAGCTAACAGTTACTATAACACGCATTCTTAGACCAGAGGACAGGTTCATCATCCCTCTGTTCCTGACCCAGGGAAGACTTTGCTATTGCCATGGGTCTGAATCATTGGGGTTCTTGACATGACAACAACGCACATTCACTCAGGACTTCATTCGGTCCCCACACACTTGGACTTAGGTGGTAATTGTGGGCCCATTATGACAAATGTGCCATTCAGGTGGGGGATATTGATAATAAAGGTATCTATGCCTATGAAGGACAGAGGACAGTGAAGAATCTATGTTGGTTCTACTCAATTTTCCAGCGAACCTAAAAATACTTGAAAAAAAAAATAAGCCTCTTTAATGAGAAAGCAGTCATGCTATTCCTTTATTTATTTTTATTTTCTGTCAAGCCAGTTTACCATCATTTATAAAAGCTTTTAGTCCATGAAAGATTTGGGGAAAGGAGCTGTTATTTTGTCCCAAATTGAGTCGCTCTGTCCTGAACCAAAAGCTCTGGTCCCAAAGCTCTGGACTCTCACCTCTGCTGCACAAGTCAGACTGTGCCTCGGTTTCCTTGCTTGCAAATGGAGCAGAGAGAGTAACCAGATTGCACCAGTTAGGCTGGCAGCGAGTGTCTGCCTCCTGTGGAAAAGGAGAGCAGGGGTGGGGGGTGGCTGGAATCCAGAGCCTCCACCCCAAAACCTCACCACCAGGCAGGAAAGCAAGCCTTCAGGCAACTGCCAGCCAGACATGCCTGAGCTAGTCTTCATGAGGTGCAGAAGCTTGGGAAAGTCCTCCTCTGGCCCCAGACACGAAGACACAGAGCTTGCTGGAACATTCTGAAGGAGCAACCCCTGCCCTGGTTTATCCTGTGCCAATCTCCCAAAGTGGGCACCGTGTTCTTACTCACTGGAGGAGAGCCAACCATGACTGTGCAGTGTTCCAGCCAGCCAGCTCTCCTGAATGGCATTTACTTCACTAGTGAAGCCTTTGATGTTTCCACACTCAGTAACCAAAGCTCTGGTCTCATTCTGATGTCACATTTGAAATCCTTTGTCCCCACCTCTGGACCCCTTTAAGGCAGAACAGTCTACCCTACACACATTCAGTCAATACACATTGTTAATACTTCAATATTTGAGAGTATTTCTATTTACACACTGCGCGCGCACGCACGCACACACACACACACACACACACACACACACACACACACACACACACACGCACACGCAGGGAAATGAATGGTATTACTTCGAAGTCCCCCGCCAAGATACTCATAAAATATTGTAGTATCGTTGATATTGTAATATTACAGAGAGGGTAGAGATCAAGAAAGAGGAGGAAGTCTCCCCCAACAGCTTCAGGTTCTAAAATCACACGAGACATTTGACTCTGCGGAGGCAATTCTGATAAACTGAGGCAGCTCTCTGCCTCCGGGTAGCCATTCGGGTGGTAAACTCAGCTTCATGACTTTCCCCCTGGCCTGTAGCTAGCAACTACCCTGTCCTCGGGAAGGCTGTTGTGGAATACTCAACTATATAAAGATTTGTTACATTTGTTTCTGCTGCCTTTGTTTAGTTATGTAAAGATGTGTTGCTTTTGTTTTACCTTGCCTGGTTGCTCTAGTAAAAAACTGCAATTCAGTAGCTAGTCAGGAGAGGGCTAGGCAGGGCTGCAGGCAGAGAGAATAAGGAGAGAAATTAGACTCAAGAGCGAAGGAGAAAAGAACAAGGCAGAAAGAGAAGGACATGCCCAGGAGCCAGGCAGTTGACAGCCAGAAGCAGTGAAAGTAAGACAGGAAGAAAGACAGAAAGAAAGAAAGAAAGAAAGGAAGGAAGGAAGGAAGGAAGGAAGGAAGGAAGGAAGAAAGAAAGGTAAAAAGCCCAGAGGCAAAATGAAGAAAAGCAGGTTAAAAGTTAATAAATAAGAGTCAGTGGGACAAGCGGCCAGGAACATCTTTGTACCATGCCTCAAGGGTTCACTCTAACCATCTACCCTGAGCCTTCCAGGCATTCTGTGAGCTCAGTGGTGGTAGTCAGAGGCAACCAGCAAGGGGCTGGGGAAAGAACTTAGAAAGAGGTGCAGCTAGGGAGGAAAATGGAGTGAGGGCTGGGCAGCGGGTGTGTGAGTAAGGTCTGGCCACCCACCGGGGCATGGCAGCACCTTCTCTCACCACCCTGGTAGGCTGAGAACTCCTGGGCCTCGCCTGGAGGAGACGGCTGCCATGAATGCACTGGACATTGGCCACATGCGCAGTCTACAGTGTGAGCAAGCAGCCAGCAGTGAGGCCAGAGGTCTGATACTGCAGAGACTCACAGGGAAGGCGGGTTTGACTGTAGCAGCGGACCAGCCTCTGGTGACAAGGGGCAGTGCGATGGCGAGGACTTCTAGAGAAGCCAGGAGATGTGTGCCCCCGTCAGGATGGGGCAGAGGTGCTAAGGACAGAAATTGCCCCTTGGGAAGTTGCTGTGAATCTCCCCGCATGGACTGAATAGGGCACGGTCAGCCAGACCCAGCCTGTTCCTGGCCTTCCTTTCTCCTTCATTTCCAGATGTTTCCAAAGCCTACTTTCCACCACAGTTCAGTGACCTCTGACCTCCAATTCCCACTCTGGCATGAGTAGTTGATGCGGAGCCAGGGAGTTCAGAGCCCCATGAACCAAGCAGGAAGCTCAACAATGTTCTTCCAGAAACAGGAAACACGACTATTTAGCTGGGGAGCTAAGACGTGGAGAGGTATCTGAATCCAGCTACTTCAGTGTGAGTGCCAGCTCTGCCCCTTGACTTCTGTGTGACCTTAGGCAAGTCATGCAGTATCATTGTCCTATAAAATGGAGACCAATAGCCGCCCCCACCAAGCAGGCTATGGTGAACATCAAATGAGACTTTAACACCCTCGCCACGGGGCTGAGTGGGGTCCAGTAAGAATCAGTACTCACTTCCCAGGCAACCTTCGGGCTCCCTGCCTCTTCTCCTATCTACATTAACTATTTTCTAAGTAGCATGGTGATCTTTTAAAACTATGATTAAGCTTATCTGTCTTGCGGTAGAAACTTCTGTGGTATCTCAGCGTAGAGCACGGCTCATCAGGTTCCCACCCACCTCCCCTTCAGCACAGGTCTGTGGTCGCTAACCTCCCTGGCCTCTTATCTCTGCCTGAAACAGAGGAATTCCTGATCCTCAAAGTCAAGACCCGGGCACAAATAGCATTTCCTCAAAGATGGCCTAATCCCCCTCCCTTACTTCTTAGCACTCATCCTATCAGTAATTGCTTTATTGATTCTGTCTATGGCCCCACTAGAATGCAGATCCATGGTGCCATTCAAGCTAGCATCTGTAAAATTCAGTCCAGGGCTTGCCTTGCCTAATGCATTGCTTTCTGTGGAGTTCAGGTACTGTGGAAATGAAACTAGTTTGGTAGCCAATAGGAGCACTCTAAACACCACAAGCCCAAGCTCCAAACTCTCTATGACAATGGTTCTCAACCTGTGGGTCGTGACCCCCTTCGACAAAACACTGGCTCCAAAAAAAAAAAAAAAAAAAAAAAAAAAAACATTTTACATTCAGATTCACAACTGCAGTTATGAAATAACACTAACAATAACTTTATGGTTGGGGTCACCACAACATGAGGAACTGGATTAAGGGGGGTCTCAACATTAGGAAGGTTGAGAACCTCTACTCTGAGTTAAGGCCTGGTCATCTGAGTGCACACAAATACTACACACAGAGCCCAGAGTTCCAAAGTCAACACTTTATTCTCTGTTCTCTCGTAGGTGTTTCTAGTTTGCAAGCATGAATAAATGGAATCAACCATAGTCCTCTCCCTTAATGCCCTTCATTTAAAAGAAGAAAAATCACTGATTAGCCCATCTCCTGCTTTTCCTAAAGAGGATGGGATTGGAGGGTAACCCACAGGAGGCTCCAGGACTGCAGCCACATGGGGTTAACCATCACATCTCCTGCCAACTCCTCTCACTGAGCAGCCAGAGGCCACAAGCAGCTATAAATAGCCCAGAGGCTCTCCTCTTACAGCAAGGGAATGAACTTGGCAACAAGAGCCATAAGGGGTGAGGCAGGTGAAGGCTCTTGTGTGCCCCTTAGGATGCTGCAAGATAAGGCAGACAATGGAGAGCTCCCTGCCTTCACCTCCAACTGGGAACGCACAGCCCAGAAGGGACCTACTTCACCCGAGTCCACCTTAGTGCCCTCGTCAGCAAAGAAAAAAAGGAGTCAAAGAGTAGGAAAGAGTAGGAATAAGTGTTCTCCCAAGGACCCCTGTTAAGAGCTTCCCAGAGGGACCCCAACTCCCAGGCAGTGAAGAGTTCTGAAGAAGAACATCCTTCCTTGGGACTGGCTTTCCATGTCACTCAGTTCACAGAACGGTCTCTCGAATGACACCGATGAGGCTGTGTGGCCGCTCAGCCTCTGCTCGCTGCTGGGGCCTCCTCTCCGCTCTAGGCCTCCCAGCCAGGGAAAAGGTGCTCAGGTCTCCACAGCTGCGCAGGTGCAGCAGGCCTGGCTGTCTCCTCGAGGTCAGCACCCGGGCCTGGGAAGTGCTGGGCTGTGGCGGGGCCATTATCTTTGGGGAAAGAGGAGAAGGGAAGACGTTAGCCTCACCAGGGATGGGCTTGTGTCTAGCTGTGGATTTTATTGTTTAATTGCTTCAGAATAGAAAGGGGTATTTTCCAGAGCAGAATCTACTTAGAATTAATTCCAAAGATGTTTCAAACATTGCCTCTTTTGTAAGGTTTTGAAGAAATTCTCCTATTTTCTATTGTTTTAGCAGCGGACAAGCCATATAAAATGGCTCGATTGTACCTTCTTCTTTTGTTTTTTACATTGCTCTCTTCTTAGTTCTCCAGTATCCCTGTGCTCCAAGTCAATGAGTGACTCCTAAAGGCGGAGAGAGATGTGGGCAGTACAGCTTGTTAGGAACATCAAGCCCCGCCTGCCACCTGCTCTGACAGTCTATATGGAAGCTTGATTTGGGGTGTGTGTGTGTGTGTGTGTGTGTGTGTGTGTGTGTGTGTGTGAGTGTGTGTGTGTGTGTGTGCACACGCGTGCATATTTATTTATTTATTTATTTATTTATTTATTTATTTATTTGAATGTGTGGCCTTGTTGCAGAAGCTGAGTCACTGGTGCGCATGTGTGTGCTGAGAGCATTCTGTGAATGTGTAGACCAGAGTTGACATCCAGTGTCTTGCCCTATCATTCTCCACCTCATTTTCTGGAGTCTCTCACTGATGCTGGCCATTTTGGTTAGACTGGGAGGCCAAGGATCTGCTAGAGTTGCAGGCCAGTGCCACCGTGCTTTGTTTTTACATGGATGCTGAGGATGCAGACATTGGCCCTCAGGCTTGCACAGCAACCATTTTACCCAGCTCCCCAGCTCCAAGCCTGAGATTTTTAAACAAGAAGCAGGTGGTACCAACACAGAGTCACTGGTCTCTGTCACTGGTTCAGGTAATGAATTTATAAAATGTCCCGTGAGATCAGTGATGCTTCCAATAGATCTGATAACCCTTGGATAAACACCATACAAAGCAGGACACTATCTGCGGAAGCTGCAGAACAGCTCTACCGCCAGGCCTACCCTTAATGTGTCATACAACTTTAAACACGTAACAGTGTAAGTGCAAAAGTACAGACTATTTCCCATCCAACTAGAGCTGATGAGGGAGGACTGGCCAGCTGACAGGTCTGTGGAAGGTTGGACTGTCTTGTCACTATGGCGTGTGACACCGTTAGTGCCTTGAGAAAGAATTGGAAGCCTCACTGCCAGCAGACCTCGTAGGACAATCATCCAGAAGCCACTCTGTTTCAGTCTGACTCCTCAAGGTCATTAAACATGTAATGCCCACAAAAGCTGTGACATTAAATTTTCTAACTTGTCTATAAGGCCTGTTTTTGTCTCCTAATTAAGACAATCGCACTGCTTATCAAACTTGGCTATTATAAGACAAGTGGGCTGTTTGTTGTTTTCCTGGGGATGACTTGACCACTCTTGAAGAGCAAGCTGCAGGGGAGTATGGAAGCCAAGCATCTCCTCCTCTAACTAATCAGATCACTCTTTTCCCATGAGCCCCTGGGAGACTGGGAAAGAATCTGACTTTGAACTTTGAATTTTGGTACAAATAAATAAATAAATAAATAAATAAATAAATAAATAAATAAATAAAAGGCCAGTAAGTGGAACAGGGGAACAGAAAGGAAAGTGAAGAGTTGAATTGTTCAAGTCTACCTGGGATGGTGAAATAGCGATTACACTGAGAACCAGTCCAACTCAGCATAAGACACATTGGTTGGACACTCCATGTACAAAGGCACAGAGCGGGTAACACCTGGCATTGTGATGTACTGTGTTCACAGCTTCTACCCCACTAACCCAGAGAATTAGTAAATAGCCAAATGGTAACAGCAGCTCCCAGACGGGTAAAGAGAAGGCTCTGGCTGGGAGGAAATTACACGGGGCTGGAAATACCTCACCCAACCCTTTAAAGACGAGAAACCTGAGGCCCACATGAATTCCATGCATGCCTAGTTTTGTCTTTTCCTGGGCCAGATTCAATTTAGGGAGCCTATTATTTTTTATCCTATGGAGAGAAAGTTATTTGTTCCTCTAAATTCTGTCAGCTACCTTGTCTGGCCCAGAAATTCCTAGACACATGAACATCTCCTAGAACCCTGCCAGTCTTGAAAGTCTGTCATTTTTAAGGGCTGAGAAAACACCACATCCTGGAAAGCCTCCCAACGAGGAAACCCTAAGTGGGGTGAACCCCATAGCGTCCAGAACTTTTGCTTTTCACCAGGCACGGTTCCACCTGCCACAAAATGGGGTTCTCTTCCCTTGGGCCAAGAGCACTGTGGAAAAGTAACAAAGGCCAGAAGAAGAGCTCTGTAGTTTCCTCTCTGATGATGTAACCCCCGCCCCCAGCACCCTGGAGACTGTACCCATGGCCTTCCTCCAGCCACTGTAGACACCGGTTATTAGATGCACATCCGATATGGATGATCGCAGTACCTGTTCTAGGAAACTGGCACTTGTGATGGCTTCCTCCATGTGCTCCTCATCAGACTTCAGAACGGATTTTATGTTCTCTACAAGTTCATGGATGTCCGGAGTCATGCTGCACGAGGACTGCTCCAGGAACCTGGCCACTAGCAGCTTGGTGTCTATGTAAGACCTGTAATCTATCAAAGAGCGGGGTCTGCTTCTCGATGCCCTTGGTCGCACACCTCTCCTCAGGGTCACCGCAGCCAGATCTAGCCTCCTTTCTGTCTGGGTGGCAGCTTCACAGCTGAGTACTGGGGTAGCTGTGGGCAGAGGTAAATAACATGTCACCATTGGCCAAGCCCCCTCTGGACACTGACTGTAAATTTCACGTAGACGACATCTAGCAGATGCCTGAGGCCATGCTTGTTCATCTCGCCTTCATCTTGAAGAAGGAAAGGAATGAAGACAAAGGAGCCTTGTGAGACAAGGACTACCAATAGGCTATATCCTGAGACACTGGACCACGGTGCATAAACACTTCCCAAGGCAAAGACAGATGACCCAGCACAGAATTCACAGTGCAAACCACGGTGGAGCGTGTTTCATGGGGTTCAGCAGGTAGATGGGAATGGATGGCCAAGCAGAAGAAACATGGTGGACCAATGAAAGAATGTTGGGGTTATGGAGTGCTCAGAGAGAAGAGGGTCTGATGAGAGACTTGTAGGGTTGACACAAAGTTTACTGTCACAGTACCTTTGTCCTAAACATCCTCAAGGGCACTGTACTGACTTCTTTTACGGAGGTTCACACCATGGCTATGAGGCAGGTCTTATTACATAAAACTTAGGTGCAGAAAGTTGTATCATTCCAGGAGTCAAAAGAGGCTCTAAAACTCTACCACAGGCTGTAACTTCCATAGCTGCCTCCATTGACAAAGGTATAAACACAGCAGGGAGCTGTTTCACCGCGAACTGGGTGAAGAAATGAATACTTGGATCTGATCTCCATGTGTCCCTAAGCCACCATCAGCCTTCAGTGCACACAACTGTCAACTTGAATCTGTAAAGGCCTCACAAGGGGGGTTTAGATACTGATGGAAGCAGGAAGCCCGGGGGGCGAGGGGGGGGGAGGGAGGACGGAGGAAGGGAAGGTTTCCGTTTCCTCTGGAGAAAAGTCGAGAGGAGTTCTGAACCAGGGGTAGAAGCTGTCCTTCCAGCTAGCCATGTGCATGTCATAGACAGTGTGTCTCCCAGACACCCAGATTCATAGGCTAAAACCATGTGGCGACAGAGTGGGGCTTACACTCACTCGATTAAGGCAACTTGGTGCCTTTCCCAGCAAAATAAGCCAAAGCGTAGATGCCCTTCCCTCCACAGGACTGCAGACTGCAAAAGGAGTTAAGGGAGGTCTCCATTTGCTGTGCCAACAGCTAAGTGCTCGAGGACAGCCAGCTTGAACACTCAACTTGCCAGGTACAATACAGGAGATCCACAAGGAAGGTGGGGTTAGGGACTAGAGGCCAGGCTGCCAAGCCTACTGGTTTGCAAAGGGACACAGCTAAGGTCAGGAGGTGGGACTTCCTTCCCTCCTGGAGACAGTAGCTCTGCAGCTCCCATATGGTGAGTCTAGAGCTCTGACAAAAGACACTCACTGTCAGAGGAACAGAACAGAGATCACATGGGCCAGACAGGACCCAAGAGAGAACGGTCAGAGAATGTCCAATAAATCTGCAAAGAGTTCCTGAAGAGCAGAGTGTAACTACTAGACTAATTCCCTAAAAGAGGCCCTTGCTGGCTGGATTACAAAGGCTATTCCTTTACTCCTTTGCTTCCTTTATTTTTATATACTTTTCTATAATGAGAGGTGTTTATAGCTATTAAGGTATTCATATATTCAAAAATGGCTCAATGTTATTGTTTTGAAATTTTCAAAGTATTCAATATCTATACTCAAGCAAACCCCAAAACAAAGAGGGAGAGACATGGCACAAGAGAGCAAGTTTCACTACACCCAAAGTTTTAAAAACATGGTCATATTTCAATAATTAAGCCTACTCAAACACAGTGGGAAAGATAGCAAATACAACATCAGGGAAGCAAAGAGTAAGAACACACGCCCCTTGACTGGCTCTCACAGGCCTGCCAGCAACTAGAAATCAGGATATGGTTCACACAGTCATCTTGCAGTGATGGCCAGCACAGCATCATGGGCAACCAAAAGCTACTGCCAATGACTTCAGGAACAAATTCTACCAGCCTCAAACAAAACGCAGGGCCAGTAAGATGGCTCATCCGCTAAAGGCACTTGCCTCCGATGTGGCGACCCAAGTAGAGTCCCCAGGACCCACATGGCAAAGGAGAACTGACAATACGCGTTGTCCTCCAACATCCATATATACACTATAGATCTCCACCCTCCCCTGAAACACACAAATTACTGTTTTAATCTTAAAGGCATATTGCATGTATTTTCCAAATGTGAATGTGGAATATCTTTTTGTCCATGGCCTTTTAACCTCCCTCAAGATACTTCGTAAAACTTGCACAGTCCTCAGCTAGCAAGAGCCACCTGACTGTACCTGGCCTCTTCAACCAATAGCAGCAATCAGATAAACACAGTTGTCTCCCAAAGGCCTGGGGGATGACATCACCTCTCTCCTCTGAATGGTGAAGCAAGGGGTCGCTCCTTGACCTTGTCCTCAGTGGTGGGAGGAGGGCCCTCTGGCTTCTTGGAGGTTGCACCAGGTTGGAAATAGGAGTTGATGCAGATGTGTTTTCTTCACCAGTTGTGTTAGGAGGAACCCCACCTGGTTTAAAAAGTGAACAAACAAAATTAAAAGAAACACTTTATTTCAACAGCTGCAGCCTTCAAAATGTTGGTCAGGAAACACCTGCAGGCCCAAACCTGCCATGGGTAGAGTGATATAATTAATAACATTTACTTAGGCTGGTGGCCCAGGCAGGCAGTTTTTCATTCCCAGCACCATGGCAATGCCTTCATCTCCAAATCACCCTGCCACACTTAAAACAAGCAAACTCGGAAAACAATAAGGCCAGAGAGTGAAATTAAGAAGCCATGCGAGCACATCATTTTGGTTTGTTTGCTAGGGGTGTTCATTATCTTTCTCACTAGGGCATCTTGAAGTAGCCTCCAGGAGCACCCGAGCTTTTCACAGCACCTGGCTCTTCAGGGAGGTGCCGCCTACATGGGCGAGGGTGCTATCCAAGACTAACAGATGCACATCTGCCCGGCCCAGGGCATCCCCAGGTTGGGACATTCCCAACTGCTCAGCAAAGGAGCCAGTGGCTGACAAAATGAATCAGCAAATCACTGGAACTGGATGATCCCTACTCAAGAAATGCAGCTGCATCAACTGGAAAGCTGAGGTTCTGGTGGGAAAGTTCCTTGTTATAAATAAATAAACAATTAAGAACTACAAACAGCCTTACGGGAAACTGTTTTATAGTTCTTCTTATGGTAGGGTTGTAGCTCGGCAGCAGGCGCAGTCTGCCCTCTCCCAGATGTAAGGTGACTAGTAGACTGTTCCACACGGCCCTGCTGAACAGCTACCTCCGTCGGAAATGGCGGAAAGTCAATCCATTATTTATTGCCCTCTGCAGTTTTGTCCCAGTGGACAGTTCTCTAGGCCATTTAAAACCTCCCCAAAGACAGAAAGCTGGGACAATGGTGTCCTTAAATTACAAGGATAAATGTAAAAGGACTCTAGCATAGGCCACAGGACTGAAAAAAAAAATCTTAATTGTCTCGGCATTAAAACCCTTGGTTGTAAATGGCAGGACAAATATATATTGCAATACACGAAAGGGGCCCAGATCATTTTAACAGAGCCAAAAAAATAGATTAAAACACATAGGAACCACAAATTAACCTCCACTCTCTCCCATGGGTTCCTAAGGATAGTTTGATTATTCATAAAAAAGGATCCTGGTCATTTACCTTTATTTCAGTATATATTTTTTTCTTCAAGTTCACATTTAGATCTTATTTCTAAGCCCTAAGAGTTGACAGTATTTGGCCCTGCCAAGAGGATGTGGGCTGGACCATTTGCTCCCAGAACACCTTACCTCCAGCCAAAACTCTGGTCAGAACATTCCCTAGATGTTCTTGTCTATTGAATTGCAGCTTGGGGAGTGAGGATGCATGTTACCTTGAGTTATTTGTGTGCAGACTGGCTCCAATGGGCTCGCAGCAGCCTCTGGTCCTTCTGGCATTTGGAATGAAGACTCCTGAGTCACAAAGGAAGTGAGAAAGAGGATTTGTTTTTAATGAGGTTCAAATCATTGCTCAGTAAATCCTTACTCAGGACCCCAGTACACCTCTCCAGATGATGTGAGAGTATAATCTTCGTGAGATGTGCCACCTGTTTCCTCTGACCATACCTGCTCCTGATCCATCTGGCTCACCACAGCTTCGTAAGGAGGTGGGGGGTCCAGAGGACAGAACACTTCCACACCCTTGATCCGTGCTCCATAGATATGTGGCAATGGGATGACATCAGGACCAACCATCCTAGAAAAAGCACCTGGGCATCAGGAAGCATGCTCTGCACACTGGCCCCTGCAACAGACCCTCTGCCTTTGTCTCTAGGCTGGGGAAAACACGCTCACAGTGGCTCCATCCAGAAGAGGGATAACCATCAAAGTTGTCTGTAGGAAAATGCCCAGGAGGGTCCTTAGGCAAAAGATGATGTATAAAATGTAACGCCTTCTTCCCCTTTAATTACATAAGTGAAAACACAAACAATAGTCCATAGAGACAGAAAGCATGGGTGACTGCCAGGCTCTGGGGAAAGGGGATTAGGGACTGACTATGTGCTGTGGACCTGGCATTTCCTTAGAATGAGAGAGAGCTAGTGGTTTCACAGTGTAGTGAATGTGCTGAATACCACTGAACCATATAGCTAACAGTCAAAACAACTAAGGATAAGAGAAATCTTGGTTCTCTCCTGTACACACAGAAAATTTTCTGCCTTGATTTCCCTAATGTCTGGTTCATGAGAAAAACTCGCTGTCATTTTTTAAAAACTTTTTATTCATTTTACATACCAACCACAATTCCCTCTCCTTCTCCTCCCTCTTCCCTGCCCCCCCTCCTTCCCCAAACCATTCCCCATCCACTCCTCAGAAAGGGTGAGGCCTCCAAGGAGTCAACAAAGCCTGGTGTGTTCAGTTGAGGCAGGACCAAGCCCCTCCCCCGTGCATCCAGGCTGGAGGAGAAGGAGGGCGGTGAATTGATTTCAAACAAAAGGAATTAGCAGAACAATCACAGAGTGACTCCTACATCTCCCTAGGGCAGGCACTCCACACTCCCTGGCTAATGATGCGCTGTGTAGGGGGCTGCATAAAATTTAAAAACAGAGTCATAGTACGGACAGTGGAGAGGTGGATTAAGGTTGGCATTCTATTTTTCTGTAAATTTGACATAGCAAAGATCTGTGTTCTTTTGGTATATGGACACCCCACTCCCAACAACAAAGCTATAGCTAACTAGCACTTTTAGCGGAGAAACTTCCAAAGAGTCTGGCAATTACTCTGACTTGAGGCAGTTACTCTATGTGATGCCTGAAGATCCAGATCTAGAACCATCAGGTACCTGTCTATCCAGGACCATGTCTGTCTGCTTCCCACCATGATGACAATGTAGACAGCTGCGAAATGCCTCGCCTTAAAGATGGCGCTGGCTTCCACCTTCCATCTCCCTGAGGGTGAGCGCTCTCTGGCGTAAACAAGCCCTTATTTGGTTAAGTCTGTTCAGCCTGTCTGCTTCGGCGTTAGAGTAGCCTATCTGCAGGGTCCACGTAGCTCACTGGGGTTGGTTAGCGCAAGGGGATGTAAGCCTGTGCAGGCATTTCCCTGGGGTCCCATGGGTCAGAAGAAGCATGTTCAAGGATCCTGATTAAAACTGCATGAAGAAGATCTTCCCGGAGTCGCATCTTCCTTGCTGGCGAGGGCAGGCGTGTACAGACTAAACCTCTGAAACTATAAGCCAGCCCCCAGTTAAATGCTTTCCTTTGTAAGAGTTGCCGTAGTCATGGTGTCTCTTCATGGCCACAGAATACCGACTAAGGCAGAGACGAGCAAGACTGTTATTTTCTGGAAAGTTATTTTCTCTGGGCTCCTTTATCACTCAGCCCTCGCAATGGAGAGGTATTGGCTTGGGAGGTTCAAAAACTAGAGATGGACCACAGGGAACACATGTTTTATTGTGGCCCCTCTTCAACATCTGTGAATCTCCTCTTACTTTCTGAAATAATCAGATCATCTCACCCTGGCCCCTGACACTCAGCATTGCCAGCAGGCTACTCCCCAAACAAAGAAAAGCCTTGCAGTCCCAGACCCAACATTGCCCTCCTGGGCTTTGTGACCATCTCTTTCTGCCTGGGCAGGTGTTCCGGAAGGGGAAAGGTAAGATTCAAATTAGTAATGCCTCGGTGGGACTTATTTCAAATGCATGAACTCTATATGTACTATGGATATTCAAAAACATACATGCCTGATCCCTAAAGAGCAAGCTAAAGGTGCTAATTTTCCAATAGACCCCAGATATTTCCCCCTTCCCCTTTTTGTGGCTTACCCTCTAAACTCAGCATAAGGCCACTTCTCTAGGGATGCCAGAGCTGACTGGGTAACCCAGTTGGCTATTCTGGGCTTGGGAGGCCTCTGGGCACTGGCTACTGTGATCCTAACACACATGTCAGTGATCTAGACTGAGCTCCCATCCTGAGCAAGCAGTGGAAGATTGATAGTACTTGATGGATGAATAAATGAGACTATTCTTCAAAGGCTCGATTTTAGGCATCACTAACAACCAGACAAATGCCCATTTCATTCTACAGAAAATTTTAAGAAAACAGTCAAAATTTGAGCTAGAATTTGAAAGGGAAAAAAAGCATGGTGCCCATTTAAAAAATAGTCCAGAAAGATACAATTAGTAATTAATATTTTTCTTAGTGGCTGCAAAGGATTTCATGACTGTTGGGACCTGCTGATGGTGTTTTAATGAAACATTGATTCTGCCTAACTGGGCACGTTTCCAGGGCAACAGAAATTCTCAATCATGTCAAATTACAACTGTTATCTCCCTGGGTGTCAGTTTTCTCTGGGAAGCTAATTGAAATTGAAACAGTGTATCTCTAGGTCAAGGTTGGACTTATCTTTGGAGTTATCGGGTTTATCAGAGAGAAACGAGACGACAGGGAAAGGAACAACCCACACAGGACAATCTGTCTGGATTTTAGAGAAAAGCAGGAAAGCTCAGGCTGAGAATTCTGGAGACCACACAAGTCTGAACAGGGAACCTAGCACGGCCCCCAGGTGGCTTAGGACTGATACCTGCGGTTCATCCTCGGTGTGCAGGAGTAAAAGGTGGCAAAGTAGGACGGGGGAGGCACCGGCGGCACAAAGTCGTCTGGGTCTGGGATTCGTCCATGGTCTTCCACTTCCTCTGCAGACATCTGGGATTCGTCCTGTTTAAACAGCAGGGCAGGAGAAAAGCAGTGGACCACACAGTAGGGATGCACAGCAAGGCCAGACACCACACACAGTAGGGTTGGACAGCTAGACCTACACACTTACAATACATGGCCTTCTGCTGGCGAAGATTTGGAGGTAGCGCAGGGCGGCAGCCACCAAACACACTGTGGTGGTCAGGGCGTTCAAGGCACACAGGGCAAACAGAACTTTCTGGAAATAACAAGACCACTGATCAGAGAGTATTGTAAAATCATGCCAATAGCAATGCTACCTAAACTGGCAAGCTTCCAAGCAGGTGAGGGCAGAGAGTTAGATAACATTTGGCTCATGGCAGTGCGGAAATAAATGCTGACTAATGTAACCCTCTTCCAGAATGGAGATTCCTTAATTTTAAAACCTTATAGTTCCAGCTATTTGAAGACAAGGCAAGAGGATTGTTAAGTTCATACCTGGACTGAACAATACAGTAAGACTATCTAAACAAACAAAACAACCTAGACGGGGTTTAGTGACAGCCTGAAGGCTTGAGGCAGGAGGGTCTCAGGGCCAGACTCCAATTCAAACATTAAGTAAACAAACAAACAAAATAAATAAATAAATAAATAAACCAATCCCTGAAGCGCCCTGTCTCACAAAGGCCTCGTATTACATACAAGGCAGTCAGACCTCCTAGTTCATGGGGTTCACCTTCACAGATTCAACAAACCCCAAATGGAAAACGTTCAAATAAAGAACAAGGCTGTGCTGAGTTGAACATGCACAGACCCTTTTCATGTCATTTTTTTTTTTCTTAAATGATATAGCAACTATTTGCAAAATACTCTGCACCAGGTACCGCCTCTAAAGATGACTCAAGCATGCAGAAAGCCTGTGTGCAGGTCATGTGCAAACCTATGCCATTGTACAGAAGGGGCTTGGGTGTGACAGAGTTCAGTGTCCTCAGGGGTGCTGGAACTGATCTCCCAGGGACACAGAGGGACTTTTTATAATGCTATCTAGAAATGTTCCTTCCAGATGAGCAGTGAAAACCTTCTGTAATTAGTGCCCTGTCCCACCCCACACAGCCCTTCCCAGCACGATGCAATCTGCTTAACTTGTGGCCACTGTGTCTACTTTGGGAGCAACAGGCAGTGATGCCCCAGGCCCCCAGCTACACACAGCAGGAGTAGCCAGGGAGGAAACAGGACATCTTTCTTCAAAATAGCAGAACAGGCAACCCTGAAAGTGGCTGTGGCTACAGTCCTGGCTCCTTCAGCGGCTTTCCCCAAACTAAGTCAGGCTTAGAAAGTTCCAGATGACTCAGCTACCACATATGTAGAAGGCAAAGCAAGTAGGTCATTTTTCAAGCCCTGTACTAAGCAGAGCTGGCAGCTCAAAAGAATTCTCTCTCTGAGATTTCTCCCCTTCCGTCTGCTCCTTCTCCTGCTCCTCCTCCTCCTTCTCCTCACCAAAACCAATGATCTACAGAGAAACGGTGGTGGTTGACTAACCAACAGCTAAGGGTCACCAGGTGATTTTCCCACCCACTGCAGCCAGGCCACAGCTGTCCAGCTCCAACATAAAGGCTGGTTTTGCATTTCTCTTTGACCTGAATCCTTTGCATACTTTCCTAAATTTCTTTTCCTCATTATAATTGCTGCCTATTAAGCAAGATACAAAGAACTCAAGTGTCTCCTGTATTTTCCATCTGATCTTAATCTGTGTGTCCTAGAATGGAACATTCAACAAGTCCGTGCAACTCACTACAAATGAACAACAATACCAAGAGAGTATACAATTGAGGCTCTCCTGAAAGCTAACCTCAGATGTGTTTACAAACATAGACTCCTTTCCTCCTTCCAACTTTTGGGTTTTGTTTTTAAGCAGTTTATCTTTTTTTTTTTTTTTTTTTTTTGGTTTTTTTTTTTTTTTTTTGGGTTTTTAGAGACAGGGTTTCTCTGTATTGCTTTGGAGCCTGTCCTGGAGCTCCCTCTGTAAATCAGGCTGGCCTTGAACTCACAGAAATCTGCTTGCCTCTACCTCCCTAGTGCTGGGATTAAAGGCATTTGCAATCAACACCTGGCTAGCAGATTATATTCTTAATGCAATATTCTTAGACACAATGAAATCTCTCCATACTTAAGATGCAATCTGTGGCCTTCACTCCTCTGACTGTGGGTCATTAGTAAGGGGCTGCTCATACTTACTCTTAGCAATTTGACTACTAGAAGACCATCACCAAAAGGGAATATCTCAAGGAGACTTCTTGGGCCCCCTTGGTGCTTTTCTCAGCGGAGCCTGTGAGCTGTCAATCATACCTTAAGCAGAAGGTGAACAGCACTGCAAGGCTGAACTGGAAAGAGTTTCAAGGCATTTTCTTTGTCTGTGCATTTGGCTGGCTGAAATTCTTCACAGCAGAAGCAGATCTTGCCTTCACCTAAGTCCACCTTAAGGAAACATGCAGAACAATGATTGCTACCTCATACAGCATATAACATGTGACATATTTTTCATGTGGGTGTGTGTGTGTGTGTGTGTGTGTGTGTGTGTGTGTGTGTGTGTGTGCATGTGTGTGTGCAATTCCAAAAAAGGCCAAAAGAGGGCATTGGATCCCTTGGAGCTGAAGTTACAGAAAGTTGTAAGCCACCCAATGTGGGTGGTAGGAAATGAACTCAGGTCTTACAGAAGAGGAAGACATGCTCTTAACTGCTGAGCCATCTCTTCCGCCCCAAAGTCCATTTCTTATACATGCTACGAGGCCATAGCAGGCCAACATGGGGCTCTGTTTGTCATATTCCTTTGGGGAATCAGATTTGTGAAACATCCACCATCTCAGAGATGTGGCATGAGTGACAGACATATCTAAGAGATAGGAAGTGCCTAGTAAATGACACTTAAGAAATGTCAGATAAAATATAGGACACCCAAGGTAAGTGTGAATTCAAACAAACAATTGTCTAAAAGAATGTGTCAACCATTGCTTGAGGCATGTTGATAGTAACAAAAATGTCATTAGCAATTCATCTGAAATTTAAACACAATTGAGCATCCTTTAACTTTATTAATCAGAGTTAGTGTTGACCATCACATTAGCTGATAACTTTGTGGTCAAAGTGAATCACATGATTGACTTTGATTTCAAGAAGGCAAGAGAATCCTAATCTACCTCAAGGGTAAGAAACACAAGGTGAATTCTGTGAACAGTAGTCCTGGACCATGAAGAAAGACCTCCCAGTGCTCATTCTCAACGCAGGCATAGATTCTTAGTGAAATGATAACTGATGAGTAACCTTGTGCATTCTTAATGACATGCTCTGCAAACTTTTTCAAGTTTTTCTTAAGCAAGCTGAGAAAATACATAACATCTGGTTTGGGTAAATAAAACCCCAACTGGAAGCCAGAAGCAATCTTTCTTTCTTGCTCTGCAGTCTGAACTGGTGAAGTTGGCTTTGCTTCCCTTTTTCCTAAAAGTCAAGGTTATAGCTCGTTCACTAATTGTTAATTAGGCAGCTCTCAACTCACTAACTGCAAACTCTTCAGGAATCTTCAACAACTAGACAGTCACACTTTTAACTGTTAAAGCGGGGGAGGCTAATTTTCTTATTGAATTAATGTTCTTAACCTCTAGTTGCAGTACTGAGTTTCAGGTTTGTGAAAATAAGAAAGAAATTGATTCTTCATATTGAAATTAAGTAGGAAACTAAAGAAAAAAATTCTACTACTGAATTATGTAACATTGGACGGAATCAGCTATTATAGTTTATTTTCTCTTTTGAGGTAAAATTTGCATATTACATATAAATTATACTGGGGTGCATGCATTTAATCTAAGCATTGGAGGGGGAGGGGGCAAAGTCTGGCAAAGTCAGATCTCTGAGTTCAAGGCCAGCCCGGTCTACAGAGCCAGTTGCAGGACAGCCAGGACTACAAAGACAAACCCTGTCTCGAAAAAACAAAACAAAACAAAAACATTACATATATACAAATAGTAAGATCATGTGAGGAGTTTCAGCAGTTTACTTGTGAAACCCAAGCCCTTCTCAATGCCAGCTGTTACCATCATATCTGAGAACATTCCTTCACTGCCCGTCTCCATTAGTCTCCGCCTGCTTCCTCTCGGGGACAACCACCATCCTTTCTTTTTGTTCCTTTAGATTAGAATGGCCCCTTCTAGACCTCCATGGATTCTAACATGTCATAAAATCATGTTTAAAGGATGCATTATTATATCTGGTTTTCATATAAATTCTGTCTCTGATACAAAGAACGGCACTCAGAGTCACCTTGATGGGTTCTGCAATTATCTACCATGCATTCCCATAACTTGGTCCGTCTAAATTCAGCGACATTCCAACCTAAGACCCCACACAGGATTGCTTATATTGGAATTTCCCCACCATTGTCTCAGTGTTGCAGATAAGTTCCTCTGTTAATATAGACATTAGTTTCTCGCCCTCTAAATGAAAGGACTATGGCCACTCCAGCAGCCTCTCTGTCTAAGCCAAGCTCCACGGGTGAGAAGGTTCCTCACCTCTTGGCATCCCGTGGCCCTACTCCTCCCACAGTGAGCGGACTGCCTCACATTAAGTTGAACAGTGCCTGAGTTAGCACCGATCACAGCACTGGGTAGTGACAAGTCAACCCTCCTGCAGATGACAACTTACTCTGCTTCCTCCTCATGAGAACCAAACTAATTTCCACATGACTCTGGGTGGTTTCTATTTCTGGCCCTCTCTGCAAGCCTCCAGACCTCACTCAAAGGCCCACATTTCACAGTTCCCTCTGGCCTGGCAGTGCTTGGTGTCACTTTACAAAGGGTCCCTTCCTCCCACCCCTGCTGTGAGGTGTTTAGTGAAGGAAGATGGGCTGGGGAGGGGGAGTGCAGCAAGGTTCTAGTCTCCCACCAGACAGTCAAGTACACGGGGACTTCTGCTGTCCTAAGTCTTTAGGATGAGCCCAGATACATGCAAGATTGTCCAGATGAGTGCAAGCTAATCCCTTGGAACAGGACTCCTTGACAGTTTAATCATTACACGGTCATGAATGACAAGCTCCTATTTGCCACCAGGAAGTCCCTGAGGCTCTGTGCAAATGACAGTAAGCCACAGAGGCTTCCTTCACCACCCTTGCCAACTCTACACCTAAACCTTTATTTTTAACCCCACCTCTGCTCCACACGTCTACAGTCTGTTCTTATGTCTCTTCAAATGCTTTAACTCACCTGAAAAATACCTGTAAAACTTTCCCCAGTTCCAAATGCTGAATTTCCACCCTGCAACACGGAAGCCATTACCTCGTGGTCATGGTGTTTTATCACAGCAATAGAAACCCTAACAAATACGAGTCCCTTTCATACGAATGAACCTCATACCTGAGGGGACTATGTGTCAGCTTCCTTTCCAGACTGACCCCCACTGTGCCTCTCACATTTCTTTCTATTTCACCTGAAGACATTCATGTCATACCAACCAGTCAGCTATGCTTGCCACTCTCATTTAAACACAAAACTTTAATGTTTGTAAAATTTTCAAAGAGTGTGAGAAAGAACAACAGGTCTGTGAGGCCCTGGGAGCTTCTGTGACTGGGGAGGTTGTGGGTTTCACTGCAAGAGCCTGACCACAGCTTTTCTCATAATAACTCAGCCTTTTGGTTCGCATCCTCTGCTTCTATAAGGTAGACTGCAATGGGACAAAATTCTAAATACAAAAGATACTATAACCCATTAAGAGTCCACCCCTGCTTTTGTATTAAGAGAGATACTGATTACTGGATGCTCCCCACCATGACTTTTTTAAGGTCTAGATACCCAGAAATTCCACTTCGGAGTAACACACCCAAAGAGAGAGACAGTGGGGCTTGGGAGAGACATTTGTGCACTGCTGGTCACATCGGCTTTATACACAATAGACAAAAGGTGGCAACGGCCCAAGGATCCATCCACCGATGACAAAGTGCATCATAGATATGAACAATGGAGTGTCATTCGACCTTTAAAAGGAAAGAATCCTCATGCAGACGTGACCCACAGAAAGACAAAAACTATGTGACTTTGCTTATACGAACATCTTTGGAGTATTTGAATTGATAAAATGGACAGTTGGTAGCTGGCGAGGGGCTGATGGAGACACATGAAGAGCTGGGGAGACTGCACAGCAGTGTGAAGGTATGTGACACTTTTGCACTGAGGCAGACAATGGTGAAAATGGGCTGTGTTATGAGCACTTCACCACAACTTATAAAATCTATTTGAGTTGTATTTTCTTTCTTTCTTTCTTTGTCTTTGTTCCAGACAAGATCGCTCTACACAGCCCTGGGTATCCTGGAACTCACTATGCAGACCAGGCTGGCCTTGAATTCATAGAAATCCACCTACCGCTGCCTCCTGAGTGCTGGAATTGAAGGCGAATGCCACAATGCTGACAATAAAACCATTTTTAGTCAGAAACTCTGTAAATTTACAGCCTCTTGTTCACAAGTATGAGATCCAAGAAAGCCCTGAAAGCCACAAGTCTTGTTCACAGCCTTCTGTCCCAGATGCCACTGACACACTACATAATAGATGGTCTGGGTATCGTATTTCTCTTCCAAAATCAGAAAATCTCCAAATGCTGACGCGCACCTGGCCTCCAAAGCTTTCAGATGAAGGACCTTTGACCTGGATTCTGGTAATATCCATTTTTGCTCTTTAGATGCTCTTTAGATCGATTGTGGAGACCTGATCCATGCATCGCCTACCTAGCTGCCACATCACACTGCGGTGAAGCTACAGGGCGCTTACCAGGTCACATCTGGGCACACTGGACACAAACTGTGCTCCTTGACAGCCTAGGATGAATCCTGCCAGATTCAAGAGGATGCAAACCACAGAGAGCAGCACAAAAAGATTTACCTGCAACGAGACAAAATGAGTGCTTAGAAATGAACATGGCTAAACATGCAGATGGCTTGCTTCAGGCACAGACATATATTAAATACACACATTTACGGCAGATGTTATCTTTCTGACGAAAACTTTAAGGAAAATTCAAAACCTTAAGAAACAAAGCAAAGCCATGTCCTAATTTTTTTTTTCCCTATTTCTAAGTTCTGTGTGCTCTCTAGTCTTCACAGAAATCTCAGGTTCCTATTTTCTTCCTCTTTGCAAGTATTTCTTCTTCCTTGATCTTTTATCTGGATCTTACAGTGGGCTTCAGCTATTTCCTCCTTGGGCCATTAGACTTTGCCTGAGTTTTACTGGTCATTAACTGGAGGAGGCAGATGCAGGGCCTGGACGTCTACGTTGACCATAGGAAGAACAAGAAGCTGAGTCATTAACACCCAGAAATCACAGTGTACAAACTAAAGTAAGGGGAGTGGCTCTTGTTTCAGACTATGAACTTTTTTCTGAAGCTAAAAATAGAATCACTTCAAATAATTAAGGACTGACTGAGTCACCCAAGAAGTCAGTATTAACTTGGTACCAATTAGAGATTAAACATGTCTTTCAACTTGAGAACTGATTACTACAAAAACAACAACAAACAAAACAAACAAACAAACAAAAGCGAGAACCTTACCAGAAACAAAGGCATCAGAGTTGATAATTATCAGTATTAAAGGCAGTCAGATGTCAAAGCTGGCTAGCAAATAAATTTTTTAAACTTCAATGTACCAAAAACATCTTCCTTAAGTTCTGCTATGATTTTAAATAAAGCCAGCAAGGTCTCCTCAGACCCACTCTGTGAGTTAACAGTTAAGGCCACTTAGTGCCACTCTTCCTGGGGAAGGGGAGGTTTCCTTCTTGCTTGGCAGTAGAGCTTGGCTTCTTCCCTTTCGCTGTTATTTAGCATAATTGCCATTGTCAAGTCTTTGGGAAATCCTGCGGGAACTGCTGTTATAACTGTCACAAAATGGCATGCCCACTGATGTGAGCCGCATACAACACATGCCCTTTGCACCGTATCCTTCATGGGGAAAGGAGGATGCGGAACTGACCACATGAACCCCACTTAGCCAGTTGCTATTTGAAGAGCTGTAATGTGTCTAAAGTCTTCAGACCCAGCAACACAACTAGTGTGATTACAGAGAAGACGTAAAGTTGGCTTTGGAAATGTTCTTTTATTTCAAGATAGGATACCTTAAGAAGAAAATATACAGGTTAGGGCCTGTATCCCCACCAGCATAATCACTAATATTTATTATTAATAATTAACACCATTGCATAGAAAATGCATGAAGTCCTATCACTCCCAACACTGGACCCCAAAACTCTTCAATAGCTCATCAAAAGACACAGTCTAAGAGAAAATACTCTCATGAACATAAAATATTTTACTTATACACACATTTGTTTGTGTGTGTGTGTGTGTGCAGATATATGTGTGTATACATCTGTATACACATGCATATGGAGGCCAGAAAACAACTTCAAGCACACTTGTTCAGGCACTACTGACCTTTTTTTTTAGACATGGTCTCTAGCTGGAGCTCACAGATTTGTCTAGCTTGACTGGCCAGTAGCCCTAAGGATCAGCCTGTCGCTAACTCCCCATTGCTGAAATTACAGTACAACACCATGCCTAGTTGTTTTAGTTTTTGTTTTTTAACATGGGTTCTGGGGCTTGAACTTGGTTCTCATATTTGCAATGTGAACCCTTTTCCAGTTGAACTATCTGTCTAGTCCCATAACAAATATTCTCACGATACATCTGCTTGTAGAATATACAAATAACTACCTACCTCAGAAATGAAGTGATAACCTGATTAGAGAATGAAGACCTGGGCAAACATTGTATAAACACACACACACACACACACACACACACACACACACACACACACACACACACACGGGGGGGGGACGGGACTGGGAAAGCAGAACAGCCAAGAAGCACATGACAAGATATTCACCATTATTAGTCATCATGAATGGAAGTTAAACCACAATGAGACACAACCACTCCACACCATTTTAAATGGTCACATATTCAAAGTCAAAAGTGCCAAGTGTTGCTGAGGATGAGGAGTATTTAGATATTGTTATGTGAACAGGAAATAGTGCCATTGCTGTAGAATATAGTCAGTTTTTCAACAACTAAATCGAAATCTCCCATGTAGAAGTATCATAATAATTCATGAAGATACTCCACCCTCCATTCTCTACTACATGAACTGCACAGGGTGACTTCCTTCCAAATAAAATATAGCTTCTAAGAGGACAAGTAACTCCTCATCAGAGAAACTAACAAACACGCCATCCATCAGGTGACATTGTGGCAAAAAGATGGACTGGAAATAGTAATTTGCAACTGTAATCCTCCTCCTCCTCCTCCTCCTCCTCCTCCTCCTCCTCCTCCTCTTTCTTCTCCTCCTTCTCTTCCTTCCTTTTCCTCCCTCTCCTCTTGGTCCAACCCATAATAGCCTCCATCTGAGTACCACATCAGACAATCTCAATCTTGCAAAGTACCTAATAAGCATCCTTCAAATATATCAATGTCATCCCAGGAGACAAGGGAACCCCAAGAAGTTGCCTCAGCCAAGAGGAGCTTTGGTGGACCTGGCAGCTATGTAATGTGGTCTCCTGGATGGGATCCCAGACAGAGGCAGACAGGAGATTAACTTGGGAATCTCAAGAGTATGGTCTTTAATTGACCATACAGTATCAGTACTGACTATAGCTTATGATAAAAAAAAATATATCATACTACAGTAAGATGCTAATAACAGGGACAAGTCAGTTTAGAGTCATCTGATGACCTCTTTCAGAAGCAGCATTGGGTACCAGGGAACTATTAGATTATAAGAGACACACAGGTCTCCCAGATACCTTCAATTTGGACTCCTCTAGTTTTATCCGGTGATGGTGAGACCTCCAAGACCTGAATTTTCACCCTGACTTTCAATGATGCTGCACCAACAACAAACACTAGGAAAACATTAGCTGTTAATGACAAATGTAAGTGTCACAAAAACCACCCAGCAACACCCAGGAAGGGGACATTTTTCTTATATTCCTTATATTTTAATCATTCTCTCCTTTAAAAATATTTAAAGGAGAGATTTGTTTTTTCTTTATAGAAATCTGATGGGAGATGTCTTTATAGAAGTCTGATTGGAGATGTCAGTCTATAAATTTGTTTCTCTTATCGGCTAATAAATAAAAGCACTGTTGGCAAATAGGAAAGCAAGATAGGTAGGACTAGGAGGGGTGGAGGATTATGGGAAATGTGGTAGAGTCACAATCTCAGGAAGAGATAAGACCATGTAGAAATAAACACATATATTAGTGATTATGGGTTAATATTTAAGACAGAGCTAGCCAATAAGAACATTTTCATAATTAATACAGTGTCTTTGCATGTTATTTGGGACTGATGAGGCTCTGGGACCAGGCTTGCAGAAAACTGCTCATAACAGAAATCTGAAATATTGGGCCAGGATCCAGTGCAAATTTGTAAGACTCACTTTTCCTATCTCTTAATAGGTCTTTGTTTTTACCAATATTGAGAAATCAATGTGTTATACAAATTTTCCTATCTTAAAGTGCTTTGAAAAATACTATACACACACTTTTATTATTAAGAATAAAGTAAATCTGGGCATAGTGGTGCCTGTCTTCAATCCCAGGACTTTGGAGGCAGAGGCAGGAAAAAAAAAAAACAAACCAATGACATCTTGAAATTTGCAGACAAATGGATGGAACTAGAAGAAACCCATTCTGAGTGAGGAGTGAGGTAACCCAGACACAGAAAGAAAAACATAATATGTACTCACTCATAAGTGGATTTTAGACATAGAGCAAATGATAACCAGCCTACAATCCACAACCCCAGAGAAGCTAGGGACCAAGGAGGACCCTAAGAGAGACATACATGAGCCATCTGAGGAGGGAAAAGGACAAGATCTCCTGAATAAATTGGGAACATGGGGGGAGGGGAGAGGAAGGTTGAAGAAAGAGGAGGGGAGAAGGGGAGCAGGGAGAAGAACATGAGGGGTCAGGAAGACCAAGTTGGGAGAAGAACAGAGAAGGAGAGCAAGGAAAGAGATGCTTTAATAGAAGGAGCCCATGTGGCTTAATGAGAAACCTGGCACTAGGGAAATTCTCAGGAATCCCCAAGGATGATCCCTACTAAGAATCTAAGCAATAGTGGAGAGGCTACCTTAAATGCCCTTCCCTGATAATGAGATTGATGACTACCTTATATGCCATCCTAAAACCTTCATCCAGTAGCTGATGGAAGCAGAAGCAGAGATTCACAGCTCAGCACTGAGCCAAACTCCTGGAATCCAGTTGTAGAGAGGAAGGAGTGATGAGCAAAGAGGTCAAGACCATGCTGGGCAAACTCACAGAAACAGCTGACCTAAGCAAGTAGAAGTTTATAGACCCCAGTCAGACAGCTGGAGAACCAGGATAAGACAAAAGCAGGCCCCCTGAACACGGGTATCAGTTGGGGGTCTTGGGTAGTTAGAGGGTCTCTGGCAATGGTACCAGTATTTATCCATACACAGCGCATGAATGGGCTTTGGGAGCCCATTCCCTATGGAAGGATACTCTCTCGGCCTAGGTACATGGGTGGAGGGCCTAGGTTCTGCCCCAAATGATGTGACAGACTTTGATGATCCCCCATGGGAGGCCTCATCCTCGCTGAGGCATGCATGGGGGAATGGGATAGGGTATTGGAGGGGAGAATGGGAGAGAGAGGGAACTGGGATTGGTATATAAAATAAGATTGTTTCTAATTTAAATAAACATTAATTTAAAAAACAAAGTAATTATGAAAATTACACATGAAGCAGAGACTAGTTGCTTGGCAAGCTCAATAAAGTAGCAATATATATATATATTTGTATGTATGTGTGTATGTATATATATGTATATGTATCTATATCCTAAGATATTTAAAGATGAAATGGAAATGTTGGGCTTTACTTTAAAGCTATCTGGAGGCCAAGGAGGGAAGTCATTAAGAGTTTCCATGACACCATTTTGGACAAGTGTTATATACTGTAGCTGGACTATACATGGAGACTTGCTAGGAATCTCTCTACTTGCCTTTTTCTTGAAAATGTCTATAACAAAAGAAGGCAATGAGGGACAAGAAAAGAAAGTTGCCTCAGCAGGTAAAAGGGAGGGGCGAGATTAACCTGAGACCTGAGTTTGATCCCCAGAACCATGTAAAAAGCCAGATGTGGCAGCATACATCTACATATGCATTCTCCATGTTCCTATGAGAGGCAGGAGAATCACCCAGGAAGTGCACGGGCAGCTAACCTGGGGCAAAGCAGCAGAGACAAGAGAGATCCTCCTTCAAGGAGGTAGAATGTGAGAACCGACTCTCGAAGGCTGTTCTCTGACTACCACATGTGTACCATGGAGCGGGCACAAATCAAGGAGTGGTGCAAATGCACACACACATGCACGCATGCATGCAAACTTTTTCAAAAGGATTGCTTTTTATAGTAAATGTATGTGATCTCTCTTTTTAATTATTTTTTTACGTATTTTACTTTATGTGTATGAGCATATTGCCTGCATGTATGTGTACCATGTGCCTTCCTGCTGCCCTTGGATGTCAGAAGCCCTGGAACTAATACCATGTGGTTCTGGGAATAGAATCTAGATCCTCTGCAAGAGAAACAAGTACTTCAGCTCTCCAGCCTCAAAATGCTTTCTTGATTTTCTTAGTTTGGGTTACTATGGCTGTGATGAGACACCATGCCCAAAGCAACTTGGGGAGGAAAGGGTGTATTTGGCTTATACTTCCATATCATTGTTCATAATCGAAAGAAGTCAGGACAGGAACTCAAACAGGGCAGGACCTGAAGACAGGAACTGATACACACACCATGGAGGACTACTTCTTACTCCCCATGGCTTACTCAGCCTGCTTCCTCATAGAACCCAGGATCACCAAACCCAGGGACGGCACCACCCACAATGGGCTGAGCCTTACCCTGTCACTCACTAATTAAGAAAATACTCTACAGTCCTGTCTACAGCCGATCTTAAGGAAGCATTTTTCTCAATTGAGGCACCCTCCTCACAGAAGACTCTTAAGTTGTGTCAAGTTGAGTCCAAACTAGCAAGTACAGTAATCCAACTTCAAATTTCCAGAAAACTTCTGTTTCAAAGTTAGTGATGGGGGATATCAATTTTTAAAGTGTCAGAGAGGCTCTGTTATATTTTTCAAAGTATATTTTATTTTATCGGTAGTACATGAAGTAACAGGTTTCCTATGGTATTCCATAATCCATACTGCTATCATTTCTTTCATCTGTTGACTCCCTTCCTGGGACAGAAGAAATATTTGTTTACACCTCTACAGGTAAAGTCAAACACCACCACTCACTACAATACAGAAAACATATTTCTCAGAGAATAAAAATATACTCATGTATCTAATATTTCTTCAAAGAGAAATGAAAATGTAGCATACATCAACTAAGAACAGCTGCTATGAAAAATGATTTGGTGATCAAAAATTGTTAGTAATCTTACAAAAAATGTAATTATGAAATAAATACTACTACAGAATGGTAAACTCAAAATTCAAGCAGATACCTGGGAGGTAAATTAAGAACTGAAGAAGGTCTGGAGCAGGCTCAGTGGTTAAAAGTGCTTGCTGCTCTTGCAGAGGATCTGAGTCCACTTCTCAGCATCCCCATCAGGCAACTCCTACTTAAAAATCCAACGCCCTCCTCTGGCCTCCGGGAGCATAGATTTGGCATACATATGTCTCTACTCTTCTCTCTCTCTCTCTCTCTCTCTCTCTCTCTCTCTCTCTCTCTCTCTCTCTCTCTCTCTCTCTCTCTCTCTCTCTCTCATACACACACACACACACACACACACACACACACACAATCTTCAAAAAAAGATAGAGAACATAAATAATTAAAACTGAAACTCTGAAAAATTAAAAAAGAAAGATGGAACCCAAGGAGCCCAAGTTTCCACTGGGCCATTTGATTATTTCATGTTCAAGAAAGAAACAGCAGCCAGGTGGTGGTGGTGCACCCCTTTAATCCCAGAACTTGAGAGGCAGAGGCGGGCAGATCTCTGATTTTGAGGCTAGCCTGGTCCACAGAATGAGTTCCAGGACAGCCAAGGCTACACAGAGAAACCCAATCTCGGGGGTAGGGGTGGGGGTGGGGGTGGATATATTGAGACGAGAAGGAAATGATTGTGAAATTGTGAAAAAATTCAGTGCATATGAAAGATAAATCTTCAAATTAAGAGTTCACTGCCACTCTGGGTTCTCTTTAGGTCACATGACCCTCAGTTTTTACTGAAAGAGGTCAATGACTATTCTAACAGTTGAAGGAGAGATACCTTTGCAACCTCAAAAGGTTGTCAGAATCTTCAAATCCAGAGAAAGAAGTTGTCGAGTAACATCCATGCTCGCTCAACTGGCTATTTTAGGCCTCTGACAGGAGTTTACATTGTAGGTTTTATTTCAGTAGAAACAAAACAAGCTCTGTCCAGGGCATGAGGAAACCTCAAAGACAACAGTTCATGGTTTTTCTATTCATTAGCCAATTGTTTAGTCAGCCTACCACCTTCCCTTAATGTGGATGTGAACACTTAGGTCTCCGATGACCTTTGAACTGCTAGGGTTTCCCCACTAATGATTCCTGCTCATTTTATTTTCTTGGAAGTCACAGGTTTTGTCTTTCTGAAACTTAAATACTGACATCAAGATAGAGGCTCTAAGAGCTTCTTTTCAAGGACAGACAGACAGACTGACTGACTCACTGACTACTGAGGATTAAGAAGTAGCTTAACATCAAGTTTCTCCTGTATGTAAAACATAAAGGGGGGATCAGCAATGACTCCAAAGTTTGGGCCAGAGGTTATTTTGAATGCAAGGTTCCATAGCCAGCCGAGCATCACTCAAGTAGAAGGGAAAAGCAAAGATACCAAATACTCAAGTCCTGTCTGGATTCTCTTCCCAACTCTACTTTTATTTGAGGATGTTCTCTGGCAAAATAAGAAAGGAATTCAGAAAAAAGTAATAATACCTACTATCTGAGAAACAATGCCTGCCATTTAAGAACATAAACACATACATGCCATCTACATGCCAGCTGCCTGGAAAACAGCTAAGTCCAAACTAGAACGAAAAAAGTTGATGTTCTCAGGAAGAAAGATACATAGCCCAAATGACATAGAAGAGCAGGAATCATTAGTGTGATGAAGAAACCAGATACATAAGGCTCACACTTAAGAGTCAGCATGTGTCTCCTATAACCCTGTTCCCCTAACTCACTATGTAGCCAAGGATGACCTTGAACTTCTGATCCTCCTGCCTCCACCTCTCCAGTGCTGGAATCACAGGCATGCACCACCATGCCCAGGTTATGATGATGCTGGAAATCAAACCCAGGGCTTAGTGTGTTCTAGGAAGTCAGTTACCAACTGTGATACATCTCCATCCAGAGCCTAAAGATCTGAACACAATTTCAAGGATAATTCAATAGATGTAATGGCTAATCTTTACTGTCAGCTAGACTGGAGTGAGGACAGCCTACAAGACACATCTGTAGGTGTGTAGGCTGGGGCATTTCTATAGGGTTTAACTTAGGTTCATCCCCAAAATAGACCTCACCAACCTACTGGCCGGAGTCCCATTCCAGATTAAGGGTGGTGGGGGGGGGAGTGACCGAGAAACACTCATCTCACACTGCTTCCTAACATAGGTCACAGTGTGACCACCCCTCCTCCCATTGCCATAGACACTTCCCCATTGTGGCAGAATGTATCTTAACTATGGCTAAAACAGACACATAAACAAATAGAGTTGGATTTCTTTCTGATGACATACACAGAACAAGTGTATCAGAAGGTACCACAGAGCTAAGAATGAAAACTACAACGATAAAACTCTAATTTTAAAAACATAGAAGGGGATGGGGAGATGGCGCAGAGATTACGAGTGCTCTTACAGAGGACTCGGGTTTGGTTTCCAGGACCCACTTTTGGCAGCTCACAGCCAACTGTAACTCCAGTTCCAGGAGATCCAACTCTCTGACCTCCACAGACACAGTCCCCACATGGCACACACAAACTCACAAAGACATATACACAAAAGTAAAAATGTTTTTGAACAGAAGTAAGTCTTCATGACCTTGGCCCACAGAAGAACTTCTTAGGACTGCCAATACAGGGAACAAAATTAAAAATGGATAAACTAAGCTTCATTAAAATTAAAAACCCTCTGTCCTTGGAAGGTCATCACCACAAAAATTAAATGACAACCTGTGGATGCAGAAAAATTGTTTGCAAATCTGGTGATGCCACAAAAAAGGAAAATAATCCACTTTTTAAGGAATGTGAACAGGTATTTACTCCCAAAACATACACGTGAAAAAAAAAATCCACATGAAATTTTGCTTAAAATGAAATGTCAGCACACACTGAAAAGGAAAGATGTCTAGGACCAAAAAGACAGACAGACAGTGCAGGGAGAATATGCTGCTATAAAAGAGAAGCATGTAAGCAGAGTCTCTAAAAAATTAATAAGGAAGTTACCAAACAACCCTAAAGTTCTGCTCCATGGCCTGTGGTTCAGAGGATTGGAAACATGCTTAAAAAAAAAAAAAGTTCAAGTTCAAGGTTGCCTTCAGCTGCACAGAGAATTCGAGCCACCCTTAGTTGCATGAGAATCTGTCAATAAAGGAAATAAAAACAGCATACACTACCCCGTCACAGTGGGGTTCTGTTGCTTTCACATTGCTATAACAAAATGCCTGGCACAACGGTGATGGATATCATAAAGGCTGAGTGTCAGAGGCTCTAGTCTACACTCCAAGGCTCTGCTGATTCTGAGTCAACAGAGAATAGTATGGCTGAAGAAGCATGTGACAGGGGCTACTCATGTCACAGCAGACAACAGCCAGGAGAGAAGGGATGGCACAAGACACACCCTCTAAAGACATACATCCCATGACTCACTTCTCCCAAAGTTTCCAGAACTTCTCCCAGCTGAGGAGCCAAACCCCCAAGCACAAGCCATTTTAAGATGTGCCTCATATCCAAACTGTATTACCCAGAATAGCCCAAAGTAGAAATATCTATCAACCAGTGAAGGTGTAAACAAAATACACTGTAACCATACAATGCAATATTATTCATCAATAAAAAGGAGAAAGTACTAACACATAGAGTGGATACACCTTCAAAGTGTTATGCTAAAAAGTTGCCAAATGAAAGCCCACAGTCAAAACAATCTTTCCCCATGTGATTATATTTACCTGAAATATCCATAGTAAACAAATCTAGAGACAGAAAGAGAATTAGTGGTTTCATAGGACTGAAGGTATGACAGGAAAAATGGGAAGAGACATCTAAAAGACACAGGGTTTCTTTACGGCGGTGACAACTGATGGCAGTGCAGTGACAACTGATGGCAGTGGCATGGGTACATGCCTACACGAACCACTTTAGACAAGTAAAATTTACATACGTCAATTATAACATAGTAACATAGTAAATCCACACTTGAGAAAGAAAAAGGGAGTAGGTTCACAGCATCTGTGGTGCTTTGCTTTGTTCGCATAAGAAAGCAACGGGTCATTAGAAACTTCAAGGAAACGGAAGGGTGGGGCATCAAAACTGTGCTGGCTTGAATGAGGAATGTCCCCCACAGGCATTTGGTCCCTGTTTGGCGGTGTCACTTGCAGAGACTGTAGACTCTTTGGGAGGTTCAGCCTTGCTGGAGGAAGTGCACCACTTGAGAGTGTATAGGCTGACCACGCCTCTAGTTCACCTGTCCCAGCTACTTGCTCCGGTGGTCCTTGCTGGCTGCTTGCTGCCATTGTTACCCTGACAGGATGGACTCTTATCTCTCAGGAACCATAAGCCAAAACAAACCCTCTTCCTTTCGTCGCCTTTGGTCACGGTGTTTTAACAGAGCAAATAGAAAAGTCATGGTCCAAAACAGAAGCCAATGAAAATACGGCATCTACTGAGTAAAGAATAGACAAGCGTATTGATGTGTTTTGGCTTGGCTGCTGAAAACACTGCTGGCCTGAGTGACATGGGATTGTATCTCCTGCCCTCTGTCTGTCATGCTCTTGGCCACAGGAAACAATGTGTACAAGTGTACTTGAGAGAAACAGGTTCCAGCATTGGTGGAGGCCTGCTCTGTGGGCTTTACCACTCCTTATCTATTTAGATGGAATTCAAGGCTAGGACCTTGACCTCTCTTCCAGTATAAGATGAAAACTGTGCTCTCATCACTTCAAGCCATAATTAAAATTCAGTCCTTAACATGCCCATATTTGTGTCCTAGTGAAAGCTCAGAATTTCATTTGAATTTTGGCTTTTCCCCCCAGCACAGAATTGAGCTCATTACTGTAGAAAATAAGCATGGCTGAACGGGAAGGACAAGGAGCAACTACAATATCCTACTTCCTAAGTTTTGTGTCTACTTCTCAGTCCGCTGTGACTGATTATGTCTCATTATTAATCATCCATTTAGCATGTCTGAGGATCTCCACCAACAAGGCCCCCATTGGCTCCTGCAATGCAAACCCCACCTCCTTCTCCTGTGATCTCCCCACTCTCCCTCACTCCAGATCAGCACTCTCCTACAGTCCGCCAGCCAACTAAAAGCATTTTGCTAGAGCCTGGGCTGTGAATACATAGCTGCTTCCCAACTGAGACCACAGGGCATTCCAACCAGCCTTTTTAGGCACCAGGCTGGCATAGTCAAACACCAAGGGACCCATATCAGGTCTCCAAGTGCTTATCTCTAAGTACCCCCTGGGGGATGGGGAACTCATAATGCCACCACAATCCAGTAACTTTCTCTGAAACATTTGCCTCTTTAAGCCCTCATCTTTTTATAGGCAGGGATTGGAGGGTTGGGGTGGAACTAGACGGAGGGGAGCAGAGATCAGCTAAGTGCTACAAACTGGGTCTTCAGTAACAGCTCTGCACGCCCTACTTAGATCATCTAAGACACTCTGGGATGTGCGAGCAACTGGAATCTCTCCTCCAGAGGCCTCAGGTGAATGGAAAACAATGCCATGGATGAATTCCTCTGTCGTAGCAATGGTGTGCAGGCAAGATCTGGACGACATAACAGACTCAAAAAGCAAAATGTCGGTTCTATGACAGTATAATGATAATAATGTTATTATCAAAAACTGGGGAGTGAAAGAAAGAAAGGAGGGGAAAATGGCCAGTTTCTTCTTATGAAAGACACAGCCAAAAGATACTATGCAATGGAAAGGAACTACATAAGACATAGACGCATATGATATAGTTTAATATTATAGAGTCACCAACAGAGGAAAAGTATTTTAGAAAGAGAGAGGAGGAAATGTGGATCAGCACACACGGCAACAGGAGTTTATAGTGGTTAACTGAGGGGCACGTCATCAGATCCGAGTACTATTTAAAAAAAAATAATAATAAGATAGATAACAAGTTATTCTTTTGATAAGCAAAAGTAGATTTTTTTTTCCATTGTATTTGTTACTTTTCTTACTGTAGCATGCCTTAGATTGATTCCTATTGCTATGATAAAGACATTTATGGAAAGCAGCTTAGGACAGAAAGGGTTTGTTTGGTTTCGGCATTCCTGACCACAATCCAAGGCTGAGGGAAGCTGAGGCAAAAACTCAAAGCAGCATGCGGGCCAGAGAAGCAGGTAGGCTAACTGCAGATCTTTACCTCTCCCTCTATTCCAATTCCCAGTCTCACCTCAGCTCTGTAGCAGACCCCCTGCTGCAGCCTCCCTCCCTCTCTGACCTCACTCCCAGGGGACTAAGATCCTGCTGGAACGTCTCACCTTCCTCCCTCCTGTGGACCCACTCAGGCCCCTCCTCTCCTAGCCCATTCCCTTTCCTCAGTGTCAGCTCCCAATATATAGAAACACATTTTACCTGGAACCTTCAGTAGCCACACCTACCAGGACCCCAGAAGAATTTCCCACCAGTTACCACACAAACAACACTGGCTTCTAAGAACCAGAGAGGGCAAGAGAAACCAAGGAACCAAACACTCACCCAACAAAGACAAGACCAGATATCAGCATCTAGAATTACAACTTTCCCAGGCACAGATGCCTAAATGTCAGTGTAAAAACACAATCAATAACAGCCAAGACAATACGACTCCAGAAGAGCCCAGCAACCCTTACCACAGCAGACCCTGAGTATTTTAACATAGCTGAATCACAAATGAACAAACAAACAAAAACAAAACAAACAAAAACCTTAAAATGGCCTTCATGGATATGATACAGTGCCTTAAAGAGGAAATAAATCCCTTAAAGAAGCCTATGAAAAATATAAACAAACAGTGAAAGGAAATGAAAGTCCAAGACCAGAAAGTAGAAATAGAATCCATAAAGAAAACTTAAGCTGAGGGGAATCTGGAAATGAAAACTTTGGGAACTCGAACAAGAACCTCAGAGGCAAACCTCACCAACAGAACACGAGAGATGGAAGAAGGAATTGAATACAAGAGAGAAGAAAGGAGTACCTCAGTCAAAGAAAATGCTAAATCTTAAAAAAAAAAAAAATCCAGGCACAAAATATCCAGGAAATCTGGGACACTATGAAGGACCAAAATAAGAATAACAGGATAAGAGGAGAGAGAAGAAAAGGCACAGAAAAATGTCTCCAACAAATTCATAGAAGAAAATTTCCCAAACCTACAGAAGGAAGGGCCACCAAGGTACAAGAAGCATACAGAACACCAAATAGACTGGACCAGAAATGAAATTCTCCTTAATGCATAATAATCAAAACTTTAAGCATAAAGAATAAAAAAAAAATAGCAAATGCTGAAAGGAAAAAAGATCATTCAAAAGAATATGCCTGCTTCTCGGCACTTTCTCCAGAGTTGCCCACACATACTCAGACACAAGGCAAGTCTCAACAGATACTAGAACACAGAAATAACATTTTGCATCCTATCAGTCCAGCATGGAATAAAGTTGGACATCAACAACAACATAAACAAGAGAAAGCTTACAAACTCGTGAAAACTTAGTAACTCACTACGAAATGAAAAACTGATAAAGAAAATGAAAAGACTTCCTCGAATTGAATTACAATGAATACACAACATACTCAAACATACAGGACGCAATGAAAGCAGCACTAACAGGCAATTTCTCCATTCCTGATTTCAAGTTGCACTACAGAGCTATAGTAATAAAAACAGCATGGTATTGCCACAACAACAGAGACATTGATTACTGGAATTGAATTGAAGATCCAGACATAAGTCCACACACTTATGGACACCCCAATTTTGATTTTTTAAAAAAGCCAGAAATACACACTGGGGGTGGGGGGAAGCATCTTTAACAAATGGTGCTGGTCAAACTGGACAGCTGCATATAGAAGAATCCAAATAGATCCGAACTTACCACCCTACACAAAACTCAACTCCAAATGGATCAAAGTCCTCAATATAAAAACCAAATACACTGAATCTGATAGGAAAATATTTAAAAGATGAACAATTTCCTCAATACATACCATATACCAAAGTTAAATCAAGACCAGATAAACAATTTAAAGTTCCCCATGGGGGAACGCCTACGACTGAAAAACACTTTCAGCAAATTAGCTGTATACAAAATTAACTCAAAAAAATCAGTAGCCCTCATATATACAAATGGCAAAGGTCTGAGAAAGAAACTTTCACAACAGCCTCAAATAATATAAAGTATCTTGAGGTAACTCTAACCAAACAAGTGAAAGATCTCATAAAACTGAAAGCAAGCAGTGCTTTTAGTCTTTAATCCCAACATTCAGGATTCAGGGGCAGGCAGATTTCTATGAGTTCAAAACTAGTTTGGTCTACAAAGCAAGTACCAGGAAGGACAGCCAAGGCTACAGGGAGAGACCCTGTCTTGAAAAACTTTAAAAATACATGGGGATAGACACCATCATTTGGACAAAGTGTCAGACTACAGAATGGGAAAAGTTTTTACTAGATACATATCCAACAGAGAGCTAAGATCCAAAAAATATAAAGAACTCAAACTAGTTATCAAGAAAATAAACAACACAATTTAAAAATGGGGTAAAATCAGGGACGATGATACCGCTGGAAGTCCTTTTATTATACAGGTTGTACAGTACTGTTTTAGCTGTCCTGAGCTTTTTGTTTTTCTGTATTAAGGTGAGTATGGCTTTTTTAAGTTCTGTAAAGAATTATGTTGGGATTTTGATGGGATTGCATCAAATCTGTAGATTGCTTTTGGTAAGCTGTGGGCTTGCTGTATTGCTTTTATTTATGTGTAGGTATGTTCCTTGTATCCCTGATATCGCGAAGACTTTTAACATGAAAGGGTTTTGGATTTTGTCAAAGACTTTTTCAGCATCTAACAAGATGATCCATCATGTGGGTTTTTTTCTTTCAGTTTGTTTATATGGTGGATTACATTGACAGATTTTCATAAGATGAACTATTCCTGCATCTCTGGAATGAAGCCTACTCAATCATAGTGGATGGTTTGATGTGTTCTTAGATTCCTTGAATTCAGTTTTGAATATTTTATTGAGTATTTTTGCATCAATGTTCATGAGGCAAAATGGTCTACAATTCTCTTTGTTGAATTTTTGTGTGGTTTTGGTATCAAGATGACTGTGGCCTCATAAAAAGAATTTTGAAAACATTCCTTCTGTTTCTATTTTGTGGAACAATTTGAGAAATATTAGTATTAGTTCTTCTTTGAAAAGATGTTCACTCATACCACAAGGACACTTATTCAACCATGTTCATAGCAGCTTTATTTGTAATAATCAGAACCTGAAAACAAGCTAGATGCCCCTCAACTGAAGAATGGATAAAGGAAATATGGTAAATTTATGTAATGGAGAATTACTCAGCTGTTAAAAGCGGTGACATCAGGAAATTTGAAGTCAAATATATGAAACTAGAAAAAAAAAAAGTCCTGAGTGGGATAACCCAGATCCAGAAAAATAAACATGAAATGTACTTACTTACAAGTGGATATCAGATAGCCATGTTACAATCCACAGACCCAGAGAGGCTAGATAACAAGGAGAACCCAAGAAGGGACAAACAGATCTCTAGTGGATGGGAAAGTAGAAGAGATCTCATGGGTGAACTGGAGGTGGATGGAGATGGGACCATGGTGAGGGATATGGTTTGGGGTGAACAGAGCGGGAGAGTACTAACAGCGATAACTGGAAGCTTGGAAGGGGCATTTTGGAATCGGGGAGAAACCTGGTGCTAGGGAAACTCCCAGGAATCCACAAGGATGACCCCAGCTAAGACTCCTAGCAATGGTGGATGCATAGCCTGAACTTGTCATCTCGTATGACCAGGCCAGACTTCCAGTGGAGGGATTTGGCCTAGCCACAAAAGGGGAGCAGGGAGGATAAGTAAGGGATGCACAGAGATTATGGAAATAGCCAACCAATAACTGGTCCAGCCACAGACCCATACCACAAGAGCAAGCCCATCCCCTGGCACTGCCTGGGATGCTGGACACAGAAGTTGGATGGCCCAGAGACCTAGAATAGAACTGAAAAAAAAAAATGTCAGTGTAATGATGCCTAGAGATATTCTGCTATACTCGTAAATTGGTGGCTATCCCAACTGTCATCACAGAGAGGCTTTATCCAGCAACTGATAGAAAAAGAGGCAGACCCACAGCCAAGCATTGGGCCAAACTCAGGGGATCCTTCTAAAAAGAGGGAGGAAGGAGCCAGTGGAATCAAGGTCATCACAAGAGAACCCAAAGAAACAACTAACCTGGGCACATAGGAGCTCACACAGTCTGGTCCAACAGCTGGGGAGCCTGCATGCGACCAGCCTAGGCCCTCTACATTTGAAGAACAGTTGGATAACTTGGTCTACTTGTGGGACTCCTAGCGATGGGAGCAGGGTCTGTCCCTAACACTTTGGCGTTTGGAGGAGTGGGTTGGGGGAAGGGAATGAGAGGAGAGGAGGGAGGGGAAACTGAGGTCGAGGTATAAAAGAAATGAGTAAATTTAATTAATAAAAAACATGGTAAAGGTCTACACAGAATTCTCAAAAAAGGAAATTCCAATGGCTGAGAAACACCTAAGGAAATGCTCAACATCCTCAGCCACCTCTGAAATGGAAGTCAAAACTACCTTGAAATTTCATCCTTCACCTGTCACAATGGCTAAGATCAATTTTAAAACGTGACAGCTCATGCTGGCAAGGATGTGGAGTAATGGGAACACATACCCTTTGCTGGTGGGAGTACAAACTTGTACAGCCACTATGGAAATCAGTATGATAGTTCTTCAGAAAGATGGAAATCAATCTACCTTGGGCATATTCTTGAACGTTGCTTCATCCTACCACAGAGACACTTGCTCAACCATGTTAATTGCTACTCTATTCATAAAAGCCAGAAATTGGAAACAACTTAGATGTCCCTCGGCAGAAAAAAATGGACAAAGGAAATGTGGTACATTTACACAATGAAGTATTTATAAATCAGTCATTAAAAAAATTAAAATCATGAAACTTGCAGGTAAATGGATGGAACGGGGGAGGGGGTGTATCATCCTGGGTGTCTGAGACCCAGAAAGACAAATATGTGTTCACTTATATGTAGATAGTAACTCCTAAGTCAATGATAACCAAGCTACAGTCTGTATAACCACATAGGTTAGGTTAAAGTAAGGGATTAGTGGGGAAAGATAGATCTTGTTGCACTAGAATAGGTAGTTACGGACGGATTGGGTGGGGTGGCTGGAATGGGAGCATCAAATGGGGAAGAGAAGAGGAAATGGGGCAGGGAGGGAATACAGAAAGAGACAAGTAAAATTAAGGGACATTTGGGTGGTAGTATAGAAGCCTAATACAGTAGAAGATTCTCTTCTCTCTATATATATATATATATATATATATATATATATATATATATATATATACTCAATATATATATACACAATATATATATATATATATATATATCAGCTAATGATATATATATCAGATGATGGAGACAGACCCCCAACTGGCCATCTCTTATCACCAAATTAAGCTTTCAGTACAAGAATTGGGTTATAATCTAATTGAGTTGTTGGCCATGGGAATCTCCCAGGCTGTTGCCAAGACTATAGGTTGTTCCCCACAACCTGACAACAATCCCCGACGCTAAAGACAACGCCTACACAACTTACGTTGGGAAAGTCAAGCTGGTGACTACATAGGCCTTTCTCCCATGTTCTAGTGTTTTCTGTACAACAAAGTACTCTGCACAGCACCAAAAGAAAAATGAAAACCACAAACATTTTGATCTAAAATGGTGTTCCCATCTCCAAGATTTGCTAGTACAACGGTGACACAAAGCTTATGTAAGCAACCAATATCTAATTTGACTTAGGGTTCCTTGAGATGGGACCCACACCCCACAATGCTTGTGCGAACAACCTAAGACTAGATACCCCAGGGATCCAGGATAAAACCAAATACTACTGTTTTTAAAAATGGGGGAATAAACAGCAATAAAATGACTCCAGTGACATTCTGCTACCTTCAAAGCCTTGCTCAGCCATCATCAGAGAAGTTTCCTCCTATAACTGGTGGGAATGAAAGAGGCCCACAGCCAGACATAATACAAAGAATGACAGACCTTGGAACACTCAGCCCTAAAAGGATGTTACTTACCATCAAATCCCTCCTCTCAAGGCTCAGGAAAGTCCTCAGAAGTGGAGGCAGAAAGAATGTAAGAGCCAGGGGGACAGTGGACACGAACGAAACAAATCATGCTAAACCAGCACGATCCAAGCTCGTAGGACCACGCAGAAACTGAGGCAGTGTGCACGGGTCTGCCCAGGTCCGCTGTGTGTATATATATGGCTTTCAGTTTGCTGTTGTTACAGGGCTCTTGAGTGTGTGAATGAGTGGACTTCAGATTCTTGTGCCTTTTCTTGGGCTCTTTTCCTTACGTTTGTTTTGTTCAATTTTGATGTGTTACTTTTTGTTTTATGTTATTATTATTATCCCTTAGAAGAAGCCTGTTTGTTTTCCACTGAGAGACAGGAAGGGAGTGAATCTGGGAAGAGAGACAGGGAAGAAGAGGCGAGAGGAGTAGATGGAGGGGAAACCATAATCAGGATATAATATGGAAGAAAAAAAATCTATTTTCAATAAAAGAAAGAAAAACAAAAAGCAAAAAAAAAAAAAAATAATAAAGCTCAAAGCAGGGACCTAGAGGCAGAACTAAACAGAGACCACGAGGACCATTGCTCACCGGTGCTCTCTGGCTCACTCTCAGTTCCCTTTCCCACAGCATCCAGGAGCAACTGCCCAGAGGTGCACTGCCCACAGTTGGCTGGACCCTCCTACATCAATCACTAATCAAGAAAATGCCTCTCCCAACTCACCTACAGGCCAATCGGGTCATTTTTCTCAGTTGAAATTTCCTCTGCCTAGATGACTCTAGCTTGTGACTTAGTCTCAGAGAGGTAGTCTATCACACCAAGAATTTCACAACTAATTGGGGGACCCAGTACAGATCTGGGCCCTCCAATATCACGGGGAATTACCCACTAATACACACAATCCTTTCTCTTCACTGAAGGGGTCTAACAGGCCTCCTGGGGTATCTCCATGGTAAAACCTCTTGCCACGACCACCCAAGCACTTATACTGCTTTATCGAGCCTACCCCACCTAAGCCAGGCACCCACATGAGACTGTCCAGTATCAGCACCCCTGGACCCCAGGCTCCTCAGAGTTACCATAAATGCCTAGCACTTTAAAACAGATTTGCATTTGAACTTTAATATACATAATAAAGTTAATATTAAATTCACGAGGAGAAAAAAAAAATCACTGCCATATACAGCCAGTGTTCTTAACTATATTCCTAAAAGGAGAAGCTAATTCAGCTTCTTAATGAGTGAAGGCATTTTTTGCAAGGCTATCAGGTAGCTCAAAAAATCCACAGGAACCTAAGAGGCAGCCAAGGATACCGAGTATATACCAGATATACCTAAGGACAGTCAGGAACTCACATTCCAGACTATTAGGCATCACTTATCAGAAAAGCCAAACTCTAGAAGCCTACCTATGTTTTATCTTCCAATAACATAACAACATTGGGTATCTTTGCTCTATCAAGGTCCCACAGGAAAACCAGGCCCCTTGGCACTCCGGAAGCCCTCCCCTCATGGATGCTAGAGTGCTCTGGATGCTCCTTGTGGATACCCCAGCATGCACTCCAAAGGGCAGCAGGGGTGCAGCCTCACCACAGGTACCAATGCTCAGAAGGGAAAGTGTGTGGCCTCCTGGGAGCCTCTGCTGCTGGAGGAGATGGTTCTGCTTCTCATGGGATTCACTAAGGTGGAGACACCAAGTCTGGGATGCTGAAGACACTGAGCAGCCAAAGACTATACAAAGTGTACAGAGGCCTCCTCTCACACAGTGTCTCCAATGTAATTCAGAAAGTAAGTCCTTCTTATTTCACTCCCATCCAGTTTTCTGAAAACCTTTTCTGAAAATGTCAGTGCAAATGCAAGCATTCAACCAGATTCCCCAAGTGGTTAATACTGTCAGCTCAGTAAGACCTAGAATCCCCAGGGAGAAAGGCTTCTAGGCATGCCTGTAACGCATCCTCTACACTAAGTGTACTGAGATAGGAAGACCTCATCTAAATGTAGGGGGCCCTTCCCTATGGCTGCTTCCCTATGACAGTGGGCAAAAGGGGGCCAGCTGCCTCAAGCTCCTGCTGCCATCAATGTCCTCAACATAACAAACCATACCCTGGAAGTGGAACCAAAACAAGCCCCTCCCTCCTTATGCTGCATTCGTCAGAGCAACACAGTGGGGTGGGCAATTGTTTTAGAAGGGGAAAGGCCACACAGTGGTACCCTCCCTACTGTGTGTCACTCTTCACAGACCAATGACCTAGGTTAAGATGTCCTCCACTGATGGGAGATGTTATTCTGTATATATGTTTCTCATACTGGTTAATAAAGCACTGTGGCCAATAGAAAACTAGATAGGCGGGGCTAGGAGACTAGGAGGAGGAAAGAGGAAGTGGGAAGAGGAGTCAAGATGTAGCCCGGGAAGGAGCAGGACGCCTGCCGTGCGGCTCCCCGATAAGACGACCACGTGGAAATACTTAGATAAGTAGAAATGGGTTAATAATTAAGACAGAGCTAGCCCATAAACAGTAATGGTAATTTGCCAACAGGATTGTATCAAATACAGAGTCTCTGAGTGTTATTTGGGGCTGGCGCGGCTGTGGGCCCAGACTGGCGGGCTGGCGGGCTAGCGGAAACATACACGCTACACTCCACCCAGGTTTCTCTTCATGACCCGAAGTCACTCAGAAACTGCAGTTTCCTCAAAGTCCTTTCAGGAATAATGACAGTCCATGGGACCCTAGAAAGCCAGGACAACGGACTGGAAGGAGGCCTTCCATTGGCACTGCCCAAAGGACTGTCACACTCCAACACTGATGGTGAGATTTTATGTTTATACTGGTTGATCCAGATACACCTAAGGACAGTCAGGAACTCACACTCCAGACCATTAGGCATCACTTACCCGAAAAGCCAAACTCTAGAAGCCTACCTATGCTTTGTCTTCCAACAACATAACAACATTGGGTATCTTTGCTAAAACAGAGTGGCAAATGTGAAAGTGAGGTGGCTAGTGAAATCATCAGCTCGTTAGCTCGTTTAATAATAATAAAAAAAAAAATCTTACAACCGGTTCTCAGTGAAACCTGTACAGAGAACTAAAGCCCACATAAGTTCCCGTCCCTGAGTCAGCCAACTCTTATTTCAGACATTCCGCCATTGAGCTGCATCTCAGTTCCAGCCCCTAAGCTGATCCATTTCTGATGATGCTTTGAGCATTACTGAAAACAACGAAAATAATTTAGCTGCTGTCTCTGGGTACTACTCCTTCTTCCCAAACAAGACTATAAACCAATTATCCATGTATGTACCGTGACTTAGAGCTGACATGCCAAGTTCTACATCTGGACCCTTCTCGGTCTGACCAGCCCACAGCTCTTGACACATCCAGATTCCAGACAATCCCAAACCTTGGCCTGTAAACTTCATCTTCAAATAGCCCTAGCTAGAACCCTAAAAATATCCCCCTGTTCCCTTGTTCTTTCTGACATCTGCTGGCAAGGAAGCATTTCTCCTGCTGAAGTAGAGCGAAGAGAAAAGGTTTAACGTGTTTGCTCAATGGGCGCTCAGAGTTTCAACCACGGTGTTCTAGACAAGCGGCTGCAGCAATACTGTTTGTGCTCCCCGTTCCACGAGGCTGGCATAAAATCCTGGCTCTGTGTCTTCGGGTGTGTGACTAATTTGTGGTCTGCTGGTTAATGCACATTAGTATTTATAGTAGAATTAGATGGAATACTCCCTTTCGTTGGCTTAGCCAAGAGGTTAATCTAAGCTCCAGTAATGACCTGGTGCTGTCAGACCCTGCCTGATGGTTAGAACGTAGCCACACAGGCTTAGGTCACTTTGTAAAGCAGGACACTGCCTGGATCTAGATTCCACCCAGAGAGTGACTGCAGGGCTCTTCCTTTCTGAGGACCCAGATCTTCCCCAGGCATGGTTCCCAGGGGTGATCAGAGAAAAAAGTCAAAGCTCTGCTGCCAATGCGACTGAAGCCAGGTGCCTGGCCCAGGCCTAAGTGTGTCTGCAGTAACACTCACAGCAAAGCAAGAGGCCAAATCATCTTGGACGTATTCTCGGTGATGATATTTTTTAAATATATAATGTGCTTGCCCTGCATTCCATTTGTCATTTCAGTTTCAGTGTGCATTTATACCTTTCCTTCACTAGAATCCTGAGGAACAGTTGTATTCCCATTGGACAAATGAGGGGGCCGAGTCCCCCATTTCCTGGGCCACAAACTCATTGAAAAGAATGGGTCTGAGAGGCAAAAGTGAACCTTAGTCTGTCTTTATTAGCGTTATCTGGCTCTTCAAAGCGAAGGATAAAGTCCCCTAAGGTTTTGTCAATCCCAGACTGAGAGGGTTGTATACAGGCAAGAGTAAGGAAACAACTCACCTAATTTAGATGTCATGCCTAAAATAAGCCACTGCCAGCCCCAGGGAAGTGTCTGCCATTTTGCTAACCAAGGAGCCTGTGAAACAGGAGAATGGGAAGGACATGGAATAGGACCAGAACGTGGAGGTTCTTTCTAATAATGTGCCATCTGTCTGGGAAGTGGACAAGCCAGTCAGTCCTTAAGCGAGCCACTCCTTCTATTTTACAGACCAGAGTGACATAAATATCACAAGCTTCTGCATCCTAGAGAACCTGGTATTTTATTATTATTCGTATTTTATTATTATTCCCCTTCCCTCCTCTTCTCCCTCACGCCCCTCCCCCACATCCCCTCTCTCCCAGATTCATTCCTCCTGTTTACCCTCAGAAAAGAGCAGGCCTCCCAGGGATATCAACCAAACATGGCACAGCAAGTTACAATAAGACTAGGTACACACCCTCATATCAAGGCTGGACAAGGCAACCCCAAAGGGTCCCAAGAACAGGCAAAAGAATCAGAGACATTATATGTTAGCATTATAGACATAAAAAAGAATAAGAACATTCTCCTCGGGTGTGTGTGTGTGTGTGTGTGTGTGTGTGTGTGTGTGTGTGTGTGTGTGTGTGTTAGTTATAGGGTACTAGACCAAGAGCATAGAGTCTAGTAGGTAAATACTCCTCTAAGTTACCCAAGTGTGCCTTCCTGCATCAATCCTCCAAGGCACTGAGATTACAGCTGAGCAGCACCATGCCCAGCTATCCAGATACTTTTATGCCTTAGAAAAACAGAGTGAGGTGTTAGCAATGTCACTCACTTGATAGACTGCTTCCCTAGTATGTGTGAAACCCAGGATTCAATGTCTAGCACCAAATAAAACCATGCATGGTGGCATATGCCTATAGTCCCAGTGTGGTAAGATATTGTTTATGATCTAATAAAGCCACTGAGGATCAAAATGCAAAGCTAGCCACAGCCATAGAGGCAGGCAGTGGTGATACACACCTTGAACCCCAACAGCCATACTAGCTAGCCTTAGAGGCCAGACAGATCTCTGTTAGTTCAAGGCCACAATGAGCTACACAAAATTGATCCAGTCTAAAAGAGAAACAGCTCACACAAAGGTGATCTCAGCACTTGGGATCACACCCCTTTAACACTAGCACTAGGGAGGTGGAGACAGGAGTGATCTGGCTGGGTGGGGAGAGGAATATAAGGCAGGAGGAGACAGAAACTCAAGGGATTGCAGTCTGAGGTTTGGTGGAGAGGATTGTACTCTGAGGATTCATGGAGACAAAGTCAACCATTTCAGTCTGAGGGAGAGGTAAGAGCTAGTGTGGCCTGTCTGCTTTGCTTCTCTGATCTTTCAGCTTAAACCCTAATATCTGTTATTAGGTTTATATTATTTGTGTTACATCCCAGTACCTAGCAAGTGGAGGCAGGAAGATCAGAAGTTTAGTCATCAAGTCATCTCTGAATACATGACATGAGAGAGAGATGAGAGAGAGAGAGAGAGAGAGAGAGAGAGAGAGAGAGAGAGACAGAGAGAGAGAGAGAATGATCACTGAATAACAACTTATACAAATGGAGCTTAAGAAATGCCTATCTGAAATTAAAATATCAAAATAACTAGGGGGGTTCTGGAAATCTCTAATAACATAGTATGAAGGACTCAAAATATTGTTCTGAATTAAGGCACCTCTTTCACAGACACATAAATTAAGAGATTTCCCCACAGGTACCGAATAATTAGTGGTAATGTGTCAGCATTAATTCCAGGTTTCTCGCACTGTGAAATAATAAGAGCTCATTCCAAATTATGGACAGCCACAGAATGTATTTGAATGAAGCAGCCTATACCAGGTCAGAAGAGCCTCAGAGCTCATGTCAGTCTCACGGAGGGGATGGCTTGGACTCCAGTTCTTCATGGCATCAGGAAAGATGTCACAACTCTTTCTTGCTAACCAGTCTTGGGTGTCAGTCATCAACCACTCTGAACAAGTATGCGAGTTTCCCATGGCTCTCACAACAGATAAAGGGTCCTGGATCTCAAATGGCATCGTGGAGTAGAGCCCTTTCCTCATCCTACCTTATTGAATAAATGAGGGAAGAATGCATGCTTTAAGCCATTCTGTCCTAACTACTATAATAATGAAGTTAGAGCAATTGAAGGGCTATTTTTAAACAGCCACTGTAGTTACCATTTCTTATCATTGGTGTGAGGTATAATCTAGGGGACCTACAAGTGAAAACCAACTACATGGAACCTGTTGGGTATGGTGATGCACACCTTTAATCCCACTCAGGAGGTAGAAGCAGGTAGATTTGTGTGAGTTCAAGGCAACCTAGTTCTGCATGGTGAGTACCAGGCCACCAGGGTTACATAATGAGGCCTTTTCAAATATAATAAAATAACCATATGGAAACCAAGACATACATTTGTTTGTTTGTTGTTTGTTAATGGGGATCATGCCATAACATGTATGTGGAGGTCCAGAAGACTACGTTCTCTCTTTCTACCGTGTGAATCCTGGGAATCTTGCTCAGGTTGTCAGGCTTGAGTCATTCAATGGCCAAGAGCCTTCATTTGTAACATTAAAGAACAGAATCTTTCTTATATCAGCTTCAAGGTCAGATGCATCTCGTCCATTCCAAGCTGACAAGAAAGTAGCAACAGTTCCAATTACCACCTCACAAGCAACCAAAACTACAGCAGTCAGCTGGACTTCCATAGTGCCGATTCTTCCTACTGAGCCACCAAAAAAAAAAACATGTAATTAAGACAATGACTTTTACTAATCAAGGGACCTGCACAGGACAATTTTTGAGGCAACTTCTAGAACAGAGTCTGATTCTCAAGCGATTACAAAACATTTTTTGGCAAAATCAAAAAGGAAGAAACAGTATAAAAATAAGAATATTCTTTAGACATGGAAAAAATGGTAGTCTTTTGTGGAAAATATTCAGCCTAGACTACTATACAAAGGCACATGTTTGGTCCTAGTAACAACAAGTACTTAAAACCTATTTCCTAGTATTATTATTGTACAGGACATGTGAGCACTCTTCCAGTATAATGAGGATTCAGTGAATGAAGTTCTGGGTTTTCATGGAGACCTTAGTTTGAAGGAACCAGAGCAAAGTGACCCTCCTTTGTTCAAGCTGATAAACAGCCTGAAGTTATCACAAAGACCATCACGCGGGAGGGCACACAAAAGAACTGCTTCTTACAAAGAAACACTCATGTTACAAAGGGACACTCACGTGTTCCAGGCTGTTGTGGACACAACTGAAAATGAGGACAGCTGGCGTCACAAGGGGCTGGACATGGGACAGCCGTGCCCCAACCTCCAATAGCCACAAAAGCATATGACTGAACTGGCCCTAGAGATGGAGGGGGCAAGTGGGAAGTTTCCTGTCCTCACCTAGCCATCTCTTGGAGAGACAAATGAGGAACACTAAGCAGCCAAGCCACAGGCTAAGCAGACTGCCTCTGATAGTCTTGGGCTAGGTCACCACACTCGGCTCTGGAGAGCAGGAACCAGTCATTGGGGAAGCCAGTACCTCTTTAGGGTATGACTGGTGACTGGAGAGTCAAATGAGAAGGCAGCACTGGGCTGGGGAAGAAAGATCCAAGGCACACAGTGCCCAGTACACATAGGAGAGCTAACGCCAAGAGCTGAGAAACCTGGGCAGCTGAGCCCAGCTCTGCAAAACACTGTCCTAGCACATGCACTGGAATATTCTTTAAACCCCAGCACTGTGGCTCAGAGGCAGAGCAAGGCCAGTCTCAGTTAGATGTGAAGTTCAAGGCTAGCCTGCGTTGCATGAGACCCTGTCTTGAAAAATCAAACACAAAAGGCACTGCTGGCTTCCCTAATGGAACAAGGTTTCTTCTCAATATTAGCCCTTGGCACATTCCAACACTCAGGAAGCAGGGGAGGAGGCTCGGCAACCGAGGAAGGGAGGAAAGAAAGGGAGAGGGCTGAAATATACACCAAGGGAGGGAGGGGTGGTAAAGCCATTGCTAATATCCCAAATTATCCTCCTTAGTCCAGAAGAAACTATGCTCCAAAAGGCCCAGAGTTGCATGGCTCAGAGGAGGAGCCAGGAGTCCTTCCAGGCACATTTGATGGCTACTTCCGGTTTCTCTCTACACACATTTTTATTTCTTAGCATAATGTATTTAATGCAGGTTATTATAGTAGGGGTGTGTGTATGGCCTGTTGCTTGTTTGATAGAAGTTTTGTTAAGATTTTATTTTATTAATCAAGTATGTGTGTGTATCTCCATGTGTGTGTACATGCATGTGTGTGATGTGTGATATGTGTGTGGTGGGAGGGGATGCCTGCAGAGGCCAGAAGAAGATATTAGATTCAATAAAGCTGGTGTTACAGGCAACTATGAGCCATCTGATGTGGGTGCTGGGGATGGAAGTCGAGTGCTCGGTAAGAAACACTAAGGCATCTCTCAGCCACTGATCATCTCTGTGAGAGGAGGTCTTGCTATGCAGTGTAGACAGGCCTTGAACTCTGCACAGTTCTGCCTCGGCCTCCTAAGCGCTGGTATCACAGGCATGCCTCACCACACCTACATAACGTTACATTACTAAGATTTGTGTAAAGCCCAGGTTTTTCATGTAGAGTGGTTACTAAGACTTAATGTATAAGCTGATAGACTGAACCTTGTCTAGTTACAAGTCCTAAAAAGAATATCTATTACAAATTAATATTGATTGACATTTTACATATGGCCTAGTTTACCTGTTTCTGTGACAAAATGCTGACTAAAAGCAACTTAAGGCAGAAGGATTTATTTCAGCCTATGCCTCTCAGGTCATACCCTGTCACCAAGAGAGGTCAAGGCAAGAACCTGGAGGCAGGAATTGGGGCAGGGACCATGAAGGAACACTACTTACTGGTTTGCTCCTCATGTCTAGCTAAGCCTGCTTCCTATAGTACCCAAGACCACCTACCTAGGGGTGGTACCACCCACGGTGAGCTCCCTCACCGATCATCAACCAAGAAAATGCCCCACAGACACGCCCACAAGACAATCTGATGGGCATCTTGTCAATTAAAGTTCCCTCTTTCCAGATGCCACTTGTTTGCATCAAGTTGACAAAAAACTAACAGGCCCAGTGACAAACTCTATATGATCTTCTACCACTACAATATAAAAGTCCAAATGCCCAACTACGATATGATAAAAATTAATGATGCAATTAAAATACAATAGGCTGCTTAGCAATAACAGGTAATACCTGGAAAAACAATATTAACAATATGCTAATAGTAAACTGAAAAGGCAGGACATAAGACAGTACATACACGTTGGTTACAACCATTTTTGCTATACATGTTGTATGTTCTCTATTTGGTGTATGTGTGGTACATATATGTGAATGTCAAAGCATGTGTTCATGTATATGCGTATGGACGCCAGAGCACAACAGTGGGGTCTTCCTCTATTACTCTATGCCATAATGCCTTTACCAGGGACTCTCAACAGGAAAATCATCATTTTGGCAAGGTTGCCTAGTCAATGAGTTAATAGGATCTGCCTACGTCTGCCCCCAGTGTTGGGTTATGGGTGTGCACAGCCAGGCCCAGCTTTTGTATGTGGGTACTAGATATTCAAAGGCAGATATTCATGTCATCTCCCAGACCCCTAAACTGGGTACAACTTTACAACAAACTAACTATAGGGTTTGGTTTGGCTTTTTTTTTTTTTTTTGAACAATGATGAAAACATACAGTAAAAATCAGTTAAGGAAAATTATTTTTATTAAGGTCATTTTTACCTATTCTTGTTAGTGCCCAATAACGAGTATTTAAGGCACCTTTCCAAATGATAGCAATTCAAAACTAAATGCCTTCAAATATGAGTTTTCTTGAATTCTATTTAGGATGCATGCTCATATTGTATTCATCATTTGGAATTTTTAGAATACAAATATCAGGGGAGATTTTATTAGAATCTTCATTCACTTTAAAGACTTGAATACTTTAATGTTGACCAACAGCAAACGATACCAGAAAGGTCACCCCTCTACCAAATGCAAACACAGAGCACCACCAATCCAAACATTTCCTGCACAGACTAATGTGCATTCAGGAACAAAATTATGAAGCTGTTCAACCAAACTATTCTAACAGTTAAAAGTAAAATGTTATATATTTGTGGTTAATATATGTGGTTTTCTTGAGACAAAGAAGAACAAAGAACTGGGGGGGGGAGGGAGGGTGAAAGCTGGGCAAGAGGCACGGTGAATTCATTATACCATTCCCTCCACCTTTGTATCCATAGTGAACAGACATGGGGAGGGGCTCATGTGTGTTGGGGGGGGGGGGGGAGTACCTGTGCACACACATGTCAGGTGTCCTCTTCCATCATTCTCCACCTTATATTTTAAACTAAACCTGACATTCACCATTCCAACTAATCCAACCAGCCAGCTAGTGCCCAGGGTCCACCCCTCAGTGATGGAGTTTTAGGTATGCATGGCCATAACCAGCTCTTATGTGGGTGTTGAGAATCTGAACTCAGGTCTTCTTGCTTATACAGTGCACACTCTTTCCCACTAAGCCATCTCCTTAGCCCTAAACAGATTTTTTTCAATAGTATCTTCATGTTGGAACAATAAACATATGTGTTAAGTCTAGATGAAGTCAGAACTTAAAGCAAACCATAAGCCATAAAGATTATCATCCTCCATCATTATGATAGAAACATTTGCTTCTAAAGTATCTACTGTCATCTTATTTTTTAATGAACAAGGACATTTAAGGTTTCAACAGTTTACTTAATGGCCTTCATGCTTTATGGAGAGTTATGCCATATCATCTGTACATACCAGGAGTATCATAGGCCTTTTCCAAGTTGTCAATCCAATGATTCCAGAGAGTATCACCTGTGAGGATAAATACATCATCAGTCCAGAAAACACGAGTTAAACATTTTTCATTCTTGCTGATTATATAAACCATGGCAAACCACTCTGGAATGTCTTTGTTTTTTTGTTTTTATTGTTATTTTTGTTTTGTTTTTTATTGAATATTTGGTTATTTCTTTTTTAATTTTTATTTAAAATAAAAATAATCTTATTTTACATACGATTTTTTAAAATCCATTTTCCATTATTTTAAATCCCAGTTTCCTCTCCCTCCCATCCTTTCATGCTCCTCACCAAACCCCATCCCACCCCCCACCACACTCATCAAAGTCTGTCATATCATTTGGGGCAAGACCTAGGCCCTCCCCTGTGTATCTAGTCTGAGAGAGTATCCCTCCATAGGGAATGGGCTCCCAAAGCCCAGTAGCGCACTATAGATAAATACTGGTTCCACTGCCAGAGGTCCCATAGACTGCCCAGGCCTCCCAACTGACACCCATGTTCAGGGGCCTGGTTCAGTCCTATGCTGGTTCTCCAGCTGAAAGACTGAGCCATGAGTTCCCACTTGCTCAGGTCAGCTATTTATGTGGTTTGCCCAGCATGGCCTTGACCCCTTTGATCATCACTCCTCCCTCTCTACAACTGGATTCCAGGAGTTCAATTAAATGCTTAGCTGTCAATCTCTGCTTCTGTTTCCATCAGCTCCTGAGTGAAGGCTCTATGATGGCATTTAAGGTACAGAAGACAAATGTGATAATGTACTCATTCATAAGTAGACATTAGACAAAGCAAAGTTCTCTCTGGATTGTCTTACACACCTACATAGTATGTTTACTGGCAGTGGTGGTTTGAAAAATATAGCCCCCAAAAGTTAATGGCACTATTAGGAGGTGTGGCTTTGTTGGAATAGGGATGGCCTTATTGGAAGAAGTATCACTGTGGAGGTGGGCTTTGAGGTCTTATATGTTCAAGCCATGCCCATTGTCTCAGACTACTTCCTGTTGCCTGTAAGTCAAAATGTAAAACTTACTCAGCTCCTTCTCTAGCACCATGTCTGCCTTCATGGTGCCTTGCTTCCCACCATGATGAGAATGGACTAAACCTCTGAACCATAAGCCAGACATCACAATGAAATGTTTTCCTTTATAAGAGCTGCTGTGGTCATGGTGTCTCTTCACAGCAGTAGAAACCCTAGCTAGCTAAGGCACTGGATGTGTGTGCTTTCCATTTGTATCATTAAAAAGATCAGTATCTCTGACCAAGTGTTCTATATACCTAGTCTGCTGTCAGTCAGTTTGCGACATACACAAGTATCTGCATGGGACAGGTCAACTCCAAAACGGCAAACAAAACCCTTGAGTATCTCCTAGCTCAATTTTAAAGCCTGGGTTCCACATTCCACCAAGCCCCCTTCCAGGTACCCCTGTCCCTCCTTGGCCATCCAGGATGGACCCTGGACTTTGTGCTGGGCCCTCTTTACTGCATTACCCATTCCTCTTGATGACCCTCCTTGCTGCCTGGAATCTCACTTGTCACCTCCTCTAAGAAGCCTTCAGTAATCTCATTACCCCACATCTTCCTAGTACATCTAGTACATACCAACTTCTTTTTTCCCCTTTAAAAAAAAAATTCCTGGTTATGGCAATTAAGAGAGCATTTGCTGCTCTTGCAGAGGACTGGATTTCAGTTCCCTGAATCCAAGTCAGGTAATGTGGCTTCCACATGTGCATACACAGACAGACAGACAATGAAAGGAAGGAGGGAAGGAAGGAACAAAGAAAGGAAGGAAAGAAGGAAGAAGGAAGGAAGAGAAGGAAAGAAAGAATGAAAGGAAGAAAGAAAGGAAGAAAGAAAGAAAGAAAGAAAGAAAGAAAGAGGGGAAAGAAAGAAAAAAGAAAGAAAGAAAAAAGAAAGAAAAAAGAAAGAGAGAGAGAAATAAGAAAGAAAGAAAAAAGAAAGAAAGGAAGAAAGGAAAGCCTGGTCATCATTTGAGAGATACATCTCTCTGTTGCTGCCCTATCTTTGACTCCCTTGCTCCTAAGGTTGTTCTTATCACATGACTATCAACAATTGACTGTCCCTGAGCATTGACTCCACAAAGAGGAACTTCAGAGAGAAAGCTCTCGCATTGCACAACAATGCTTCAATTAAAAAAAAAAAAAATACATACCCACACTCAAATTCTCAGAAAAGAAGAACCAGAGTGTTGCCAAAACACAGACTGGAAACCACCACAGCCTTGTGGATGGCACAGTTCACTAAAGCGCTGGCAGGAAGAATCAAAGCAGCCCTTCACTCGGGATACCCTCAGGCCTCTTGAGTAGTACACTTCCCTGTATAACAGGGTGTGTCCACCAAGCGCAGGTAAGAGCGGTTTTCTCCATGGAGCATCTCCCTTGCCCCAATCCCTCCCATGCACACATCCATGCTTGCTGTTTATTAACTACACACCAGGCAAGGGTGTTCAGATCAAGCACACAGGTTCATCTGCAATCTCCCATCTCAAGACTGAAGCAGCCCATAGCACTCAGGATGCTGAGGCAGGAGGATCACAAGTTCAAAGTCAGCCTGCTCTCAAACAACCAAAATGAATAAGTAAATACATAAATAACCACAAAAGACAGATCCCATCAAATGACAGATTCCTCAGAAAAGCTGATATCCAGTGAGTATATGAACACACACAGTGCCCATGAAACATGCATCTGCTGTATGGCACACTTGTTCATGCATGTACACATACAAACATCTGCATGTATGTCCTTGTATGTGTGCCTCTGCTTCCTCATCCTGCCTGGACTGGGCTGTGCTGAGGAAATGCAAACTGGTTTTGTGTGAAACCATGACTGAAGACTTCCCTGCCCCTGAGGAAATCGCAAACTGTCCACTTCAGTAAAAAAATAACTATGATTTGAATTATTCATTCATGTTTGTTATCTGTGTCACCATCTCATAATACCCTGTGGCCCAGCTTTCAGGAACATTCTTTTTTTTTTTTTTTCACTAAAACTGTATTATTAAGATGAAGTGTCCAGCTCAAGAGATAAAAGTCTATAAAACAACGATGTGTCCGAGCTACACTTTCCATTTCTGTAACAACTTCAGCACCTCACTTCTCCACACTCACAAGTTAGTACATTAAATGTATTTTATATAAGCACACAGCTCTCTAAATTCTTATTGCTATATGCCAATGACGTGTGTGTGTGTGTGTGTGTGTGTGTGTGTGTGTGTGTGTGTATACACATATGCACAAGAGTGTGATTTCCACAAGATCATCATGAAAGATTTGCTTTGCTTGTTTGTTTGTTTGCTTGCTTTTCAAGACAGGGTTTCTCTGTGTAGCTCTGGCTATCCTGGAACTCACTCTGTAGACTAGGTTGACCACATAGATCCACCTGCCTTTGCCTCCTAAGTGCTAGGATTAAAGGTATATATATACACCACCACCACCTGGCTTAGGTTTTCTTTTTCTGATCTCAGTAAGTACTTCATTGGAATCATGTCAAGTCCACTGAAATAGCTGTAATTCATTTCAGACTGATGGTTGTATAGTCTTCCTTGTGTGGCAGTGTCTAATGTAGTCAATCATTTCCAAATTTGTGGTCACTCACTCTAGTCCCTGCTTTTTATTCTTGTAAATAATACAGCCATAAACATTCATATGTTTTGTGAGTATATCTCTAAAGACAGGTGCTTTTATTTCTGTTGGACGAAGTCTCAAGAAAGGGGTGGCTAAGTGGAATATTATTTATATTTTTTAACTCTAATAGGGCCTCATAAATAGATGGATGTCTTTCCAATGAAGGCCTTCTGAGATAAAAAAAAAAAAAAAGAAAGAAAGAAAAAGAACCATGCTGCCTTTCTGCCTTTGGGGGTGGTATTTTATCAACATAGCAGAAACTACAGAAAATGCAATTGAAAAATATTAATAAAACACATGATATGTAAGGAATATCAATAACCTCACAATATATTTGGCAAAGATATTAAGACTTGTTGGAGAGAAAATCAAGGCATGCAAGGTCATGGGATAGAAGACACCATTTGAAGGCATCATTGCCACTTGAATTCTGAAATAAATTCAGAACACAGCCAGCAAACTTGTGTGAACCACATTCCTTACCAGGTGCTGGAAAGTAAGTTCAGTCAGGCCTGGCAGAGTTGATTTACATTCCCCGTACTTCAGAAGGCTGGGGCCTTGTATATCACAAGTTCAAGGTCCACCTAGGCTATGGAGTGGCTTCAAGGCCAACTGGACAAGGCAGTGAAGTTCTATTTCAAAATAAATAAGAAAAAAGAAGGCTGGGGATACACTGATTGGCTCAATCCCCAGGTCTAGGGAGCAGAAATAAAACTGTACCCTAGTCCTGGGTGGTAGCTGCATCTGCAAGCCCTAGTCCTGAACCCACAACAAACCCACACCCTGTTGACTTTCACCCAGTAGCCTCGTTCTTCTCAACCCCAGGTGAATCCCAAGGCATCTGGAGGGGAGGAAGGAGGAACAGAGAGGGAGAAACTTTCTGCCATGGTTCTGTCCAGAGGTTGAATCCTTCAAGAGCTCAAGACTCAAGGAATGGCTGCTCGCACTTCATGTCATCCAAGCACGGTGTTGTGGAAGGCCAGGAAAGAAAGGAAGGGCACTCTAGGCTCTGCCTCCCTCTGTGGCAGCAGTAGCTGTCAGGCGGGAGTCCAGGAAGTCCCTTAGGAATGACCTTTGATGGCTTCGACCATACCACCATGCTACTTACTACTGACTAAACTGTCTATGCCATGATGGCCTGTGCCTGGGAAACCTCACTCAAATGCCATGAGCACCTTCTAGAAGGCAAAAGTCAACGAATGAATGAATGCCCGAGTGAACAAATGAATGGAGGCCAGAAATAGGTGAGCTTGCTAACAGGTGACTACATAAGTCTGAACACATATCCACCCCCGTGCTCCCTGAAAGGACACGCCATCAGTATTCTTCCATTCAGCACAAGATGCAACGTGCCCTGAACGTGCAGGTAAGAACCTCCAGCTAATGCCAACCCATCTCCAGATAATTGTAATCAGAGGCATTACCGTGTCTGTTTTGCTCCTTGGGGCTCATGGGAACAAAACATCTTTCCTCTTCCTGATAATGCAAAGGAAGCATCTGAGGTGCAACAGTGTGACCCGCCATGTGCAGCTAATGCCTTTAATTTCCCAGCTTAAAAGCCAATCATTAAATTCAAAGACATATACTTCTGCCCTATTTTCCTTGGCTAATCCACAAACATGCCTTAGGGCAAAAAAAAATGTTCTGGCTCATTAGTCAAAAACCTGCTGGATCTAAACACAGGTGTTTAAAAGCCATGTTGCCAATGCCCTATGGTTGTCTTCTAAATGGGCAGAAAATAATTTATCTAACTTCTCAACAACTTATGTGTGTGGTGTGGTGGGGGAGGGGTCTCCCCTTTTTATAGCATTTGAAAATCTGAGTAAGTGAACAGTTAGCAGAACTCCCACTGGAGGTATGACACATTACTTTGGTTATATACTTATTGCTTTGGTGTTTGAAAAATACGCACACTTTCTAGTATATGCCAGGCGCAGGAGCCAAGCCTTTTCCCACGTGGCTCTTATACGCAGAACTCAATCCTGAAGCAAGAGTACCCTGCCCATGTTATAGATGAGAACTTTACTCGACCTGTGAGATTCTGCTATCCTGTAAAACAAAGGACTGAAGAAAGTCAATAAATTTCACTTCAAATACTATCTTCAAAATGTCCCTTAAATATTTGGTTTATGACAGAAAACAAATAGATACATACATATATATTTGAACTGGTAAAAACTAATGAACATGACAGAAAATACATATTTACTACTGTTTAACTGGTAATAGCTTCAGGGCTTTATGTCTTTTATATATCAGTTTCTTCCCTGGCCATTCTTTTTTTTTTTTTTTAAGTTTGCTCAGCCATAATGATTTTTTAAATAGGTTCTCCTCAATGATTCTTTATATGAAACTGGAATCTTGCCATGGCGTCATGGATTCAAGAGAGGGATGAGGACAATCCAAGTTACTGACATAAAGCAGAGGGAAACAAATGTATGCAGACAACAGAGGCTCCCTGGGGAGAGCTGCACAAGGCCAGCTCTGCGCCTCTGAAATTGCTCCCAGGGATTATAGGTGCCATCCAAGCTGGGGCTTTTGTTTTTCAAAAATCAGAAGGACAAACCAGTGCCACTCTCTCGAGTCTTTAATTAAATGTATCTCAATGTGGTGGGTGCCATCTCCCACAATCCCAATGGAATCAAAATAAGATCAACTAAACTGAGAGCCAGGGCAATACAACCTGAACACAGACATCAAGATCCTTTCTCAGCCACTCACCAACTATAGGCTGTGTTTCAAGAAGGCGCGCCAGTCTCTTGGCACTGCAAGCTTGGGCATAATAGTCACTAACCAAGGTTGGCAAGGGGGAGACCATCACGGAATGTTCAAATAAAAAGCTCTACATGCATTTTTTTCTGAGGCAGGGTCCAATGTGGCATAGGTGAGCCTCGAGCTAGCTGAGCCATGGAAGAACCGGAAGTCCCGATCTGCCAGCTTCCATCTCACCCATGGCTTAAATTGCATTACAAACTGGTGTGTCTCCACCACCCCTGTTTAGGCAGTGCTGGGGATTGAACTCTGGGTCTCTGGTGCTCTAGGTGGTGCTCTACCCACTGAGTCACATGTATAGCAGTCAAATACAAAAGATGACATTAGGGGCCACTGAGATGGCTCAGCAGGTAAAGGCACTTCCCACTAAGGCTTATAAACTCATTCCTACAAGTTTTTTGTTGACATATACACCCTCTCTCCCTCCCTGTCTCCTCTCTAAATAAAGAATGTAATTTTTTTTTAAAAAAGATAAAGATTATATTAAAATAGTCCCTTCGCACTGCTGAAATATTAATTCAGGATTGTGGCTTACAGGACTTAATTAGTAAATGTATTTTCAAACAGCTCCTTGGGGTTCAGACAAGTGGGGGAAGTCTCAGTTCTGCGCAACATCCCTCCTAGAGACAAACATGGAGGAACATCCTTGGAATGGGAATATGTTTGAACCACTGTTGCATCAAACAAAAAAACAGATATTAAAAAAATAATAACAAGCGAACTAAGATTTGCCAGTGTCAGTGATGAGGCTAACAGTAAGTGCTCGTGGTCGCTCTGTTTGAGGGCTCACATGTGGGTTTCAAGAAGCATTAGACTTGTTGGCCATTCCTTTTAAGACCAGGTCATATACAAACCAAAACTGCTGAGTGAGCCAGGGCTGTAGCTCAGGGGTAGAGCTCTTGCCTCTGGCCCAGAGTTCAATCCCCAGATCCAAAAAAGAAGGGAGGAGGGGATGGCAGGTGGGAGGGAGCAAGGGAGAAGCTGAGTGAACATAATCACAGTATGTCCCGCACAATGTCATCATATCACAATTAACAGCACTGAGTGATGGCTAAACTGGATGAACCTTAAAAATGTTCTAAAAGAAGTTATTTATCCATAAAAGACCATATATTGTACAATCCCATATTCATGAGTATATAAGAGTATGTATATATGTGCATATAGTTAGATAGATGATAGATAGATAAATAGATAGATAGAAAGATAAGATAAGATATGTCTAGGATAGAAGTAATCTATAAGGCCAGAAAATATGAAAATGGGTGGCACCTAGACAGAGGGATGTGGAGAAAGAGAAAGAAGATCCCGAGAACTTCCTAAAACTCGTTTTGGTGATGGCTATGCAGCTATGAGCTCACTGGAAACTACCAGGAGGTTCTCTTTACATTCGGGACTGCCACTCAGTAATGCTAGCTTTTTGTTTTGTTTTCATTTTTCCGGTCCTCAAGTCACAATTTTTCATCATTGGCCATAAAAACCCTCATTCAGCCATCTGAGTTCATGGTAATGTGTCAGAGAATATACACTCGAGTATTTAATGGCTGAAGTTACACATCTGTAATTTATCTAAGAATAACCATTGTGTTAAGAGGAGGAAGTGTCAAATATTTGGATATTGCTAGCTCCTGTGGCTGGTGATGGGACAACCCACATGGGCATTATATTCTTTCTACATTTATTAAAACTTTAATTTTTCCCATAATAAAATGTTAAAAGTGGAAAGGGGATCTTAAGACTTCCTGGTCATGACTATGAATTCTCTCTCTCCCTCTGTGTGTGTATATGTGTGCACGCATAACTGCTCTGCCTAACAATAAACACATTGAAATATTTACACATGGAATTACAATGATGTAATACTGAGATTTTTCAAATAAAATGGAATTTTAATCTGCTAATTCCTTGCTGTGGCATCTTTCAGGACACACAGGACCAGTGGCAAAGCCTAGGAGTGGAACAGATGAGACCATTGTTCTAGTAGTTGAGGAATAGGTATGGTCTTGTTACACATTGTCTTCCTAAGCCTAACTTTTCTCCTAATACAGAATTTTTTTTTTAGAGTTCTCTCACCTACATGAGTTTAACACATGATACAGTGTGCTATTTTTCTTCCTAAAACACCAAAAGAATCATGGAGTCTAATGGCATAATGACATCTGCTTAAATCCTGTTTACTTGTTCTGAAAATATAGTTAATATTCATTGGTTCTGTTGCTACTTTTCAAATTCTGAAGTCAATGTTAGGAACAGGTGACACCCACACAAAGAAAGAATAAGTGACAGTTACAGGTCTACATACTGGCCCAGGGGCACATGGTAGACTATGACATACAAAAAAGAACTTCTCAGGTCCAAGTCACTGATTGCTTCTTGGGTCTGATTCACTTGTGCCTAAGGACAAGTCCAGCCAGTGAACCCAAGGCACCACCCTGCAAATTCTATTTTGTGAGCTTGTTTGATTGTCATCAATCCCATTGAGGCTCCACCGACATCTAAGTGCATCTCCTTACCTGTGAAATAACTCAAATTGCAAAATGATTTCAGATTTTAATTTTAGAAAAGAAAAAAAAACATGGTGGTGTGTGTGTGTGTGTGTGTGTGTGTGTGTGTGTGTACAGGTTATGAATGTGGTATACATACACTTCTATAAACTCTTGAATGTCTATGAACTTGTCACTATGCCTGCATGTGTATGGTGGCAGAGGATGACACTAGGTACACTCTCCATCATATTTCATTTGTTGAGACTGGGTGACCTTGAGGTATCCACTTGTGACCACTTTCTCCTGGGGTTACAACCCCCCCCACACACACACACACACCACACCCAGCTTTTAGATGGGTTCTAAGGATCCAGACTCAGGTCCCCATGCTTTACTGACTGAACCTTCTCCCTAGTGCCCCACACAAATCTTCTTAATAAATTTTTAAATTAGCTATCTTGAGGGAATGCTGAATTATGATTTTACAAAGAGTAAATCCAAAAAAATACATACAAGATTCTGGCCCAGGGTACTTAGTGGAAAAAAATGCAACCGCCATTTGGATGACTACCCTGACAAGGGAGAGGGTATTATTCTCATTCCTAGTCTATTTAGAGTACACATATTCCAGTTTTCCAGAACACTCACAAGACTGTAGCAGAGTCGAGGGACAGGACTACAGGGTGGAATTTGTTCAACCTAATACATGGGTTGTGAACTCCATTCACTATAGCACAAAAAGACTGGGGTCCCAACAGAACTATTTAGTAAAGGTGTTTAAAAGAGAGATGGCTCAGTGGTTAAGAGCACTGGTTGCTCTTCCAGAAGACCAGGGTTCAATTCCCAGCACCCACATGGCAGCTCACAACTGTCTCGAACTCTAGTTCCAGGGGATCTGACACCTTCATACCAATGCACATAAAGTTAAATAAATTATTTTTAAATTAGAAGTTTACTTATTAAAAAAAAAAAAAGCAAAGGAAAGAAAGAAAAAAGAAGAATAGGTGGCCAGGCAATGTTGGCATGCACCTTTAATCCCAGTGTTTCGGAGGCAGAAGGCAGATCTCTGTGAGTTCAAGGTCAGCCTGGTCTACAGAGTGAGATCCAGGACAGCCAGGATACACAGATAAACCCTGTCTCAAAAGCAAAACAAAACAAACAAACAAAAAGAATGGATTGACATTGGGTGGTACAAAATTCTGAGTTCGGCCAAAAAATCAGAGAAACCTTACATTCTTAATGTTCTTATTCAAACCATTACTCTAGGTTCAGTAAGTTTTCCCACAGAAATTTAAATTTGGTCTTGACTTTGGACATGCTTTGACCAGTAGAACACAAAATGTGCACTCACTACAGATGGTAGAAAAAGCTATAGACATTGCCAGGCTCTCAGAGTGCATTAGTTCATAGAGAGGTCACTTGCTTTACTCATCCTCCACAAGCATTGCACAAAGACTCTTGGCCCCTGGCAAACCTCAAGGGGCTGGATGCCTTGAAAGTTGTGACACAGTTAGGAGGCAGGAATGAGTAGCCATCCGGTCTACAGACACTGGCTCACTGGCAGCCACTTTTCTCAGAGGCAGGCTTCCCTGTGCCCTTTGGTCAAGGAGGCATGACCCGGCCGTGCCAGGGCAGAGCAGATATCCCCAGCTAGCTGCCCCATACTTCTGGAGTCCTAGTGAGTGCATCCATAATGACAGGTTCTGTTTCTTGAGCACCCACTTCTGCAGAGCAGCCTTGGTGGCTCCAGGAAGCCACCCAGGGTTTGAGCCCTCCTCTAATGACCAGGTACAAGCCACTATTCACACACAACCTCTTATTACCTCGGAGCTCCTCAGGGTGCAGTCACCCAACACCAGATACACTCTCATTTATCCGTGTTTGAATGAAGAACAAAAACAAATCAATCACCTCCCCCTCTTCAATCAATGTGTCACTTTGTCCATTCCAGAAATTCCCCACCCTGCACGGTATTGTTGGTGTATAGGTGAGGAAAACACATCAAAACTCCCCGCCCTGCAGGACTTTATTTTGTCAATGTAGTACAAATATTCAGAGGCCAAAAAAAAAGTTTGAAATTACTTTTCTACCATCCTCATACCACTCTCTCAAAGAGCTTAATACTATGCTTAATGTTAACTTGACCGGAAACAAAATCCTCAACGCGCTAGAACAGACGCTGCCCAGGTGCAATCCAATTCTCCCTTGAACTTGACTAACTCCCAACATTTTGTCGCCGACTCGCTGTCGCCAAACACTTCAGGTGGCTTGAGGGTCTGCGCTCCCCAACTGAGGCCAAACAAAAACAGCGGTAGGGACGCTCCCCAACACACTGCCCCGAGGTGGACCCCGGCAGAGAGGCGCACAGTACTCACCGAGGAGCCAGCCCAGAACGGGCACGAGTTCTTCACCTGCGGCGAACTGCTCAGCGACAGCGCCCCGAAGCTGAGCGCCACCATGCAGCAGCCCAGGATCAGCTGCAACAGCCCGAGCGACAGCAGTGGGCGCGCGGGCAGCAGCGCGGAGCCGGGCGCGGCGGGGCGGCGGGACGCGAGCGCGGGTGGCGGAGCCAGCACAGCGGCGGGGGCGCAGCGGGGCCGGGCTGAAGGCTGCAGAGCGCCCCGTGGCCAGCGCGGCCGCAGCGGGGGCAGCGGCGGCTCCTGGGCGGCGGCGGTCGAGACGCCAGGACCCCCGGCCTGAGGTCCGCCCGACAGCCCGGCCACCGGGCAGCAGGAACCCGGGAGCACCACGGGCAGAGACATGGGCGAGCGGCGGGCGGGTGGCGCAGCCGAGCGGAGGGTGCCGCGCACCGGGCACCCGCGCCGGCGCCGAGCAGGACGGACTGCGCACGGCCCAACCACTTGCTGCCGCGGCCCGCGCCGGCCGCGCCCACCTGCCCCGCGGGGCCCGCCCCCCGCCGATGCCTCTCGGTCACCCACGGTGGCAAGTGCGCTGCCGCCGCTTCAGGGTCACCGGGGAAAGGCGACAGGAAACGGCGGGGAGGGGGGGGGCGCAGCTAGCGGCCCACCGTTCAGAGTCTGTCCCCAACAGCGGAGCCAAGGGAAGCCGTCCTAGACCCGGGTACCTCCGAAGGCTGTCCTGAAAGTGGGAACCTGGCGACCTTTAAATGGGAAGGAAGTCCCGTGTGATTCTCCCCCCACCTCCCCCTGCCAGGAGGAGGGGCTGCTGGCAACCCGACGGGGAAAGGTCCCAGCCCGGGAAGACAAGCTTCCCTGGACGTTACTGCCTGGGAGCACGACCTGTTTCTACGACCTCCACGGGAGGATTCCCGGTGCTGATGCTGCAGCCCTGCGGGGAGAGGTGCTTTCCCGGCACCAGGGAGGGAACAAGAGTGGCAAGACAAAGTTACCTTGGGAGTCACTACCCAGCATTCACAATGGAAGAGCCCAGAGCGACCCTACGCAGTTGGCAGAATCACTAGCTTTGACCAGGAGCTAATTGACATCACACTATAGGACACAGAATCCCAAACTTCCCAGGAAATAGTCTAATGAAATCGTAATCTACTTCGGTAATTTGTGATACATCTATTGAGCTTTAAAGAAAAAGCAATTATTCGCCTTTGCACAATAGTTTCCCCTAATAGAATGTCTAGACGGCTAATGTATCATAGGTGAGCTGATAATGGGCTTCTTTTCCAGGTACGAGCCAGAGCAGTGTCAGTTTGCAGCCAGTTCTAGAATTTGAAAGCTTGTCTTATTGGAAAGGTGAGGGAATTATATTCCCTCCTGTTCAGTAAAACAAGAGAAATGCAGGTTTCTCTGAATGCTCTGATTATAAAGGCTGTATTTATGTTGTTATTACTTCATGCTCTGTGAAGGCTTACCAATGTGCATATATTTACAAACACACTCTTTAAATCATTAAACTGCCTGTGCCTGGGATTTCCTTTCAGACTGCTCCCGGGAATAAACTTCAAGGTTTGGAGGAGAAAGTAGAGGTCTTTGTAAATAAACTCTGGAAGTCTGATGTCTTGTGTACTTTAAAAACAAAAACAGAAAAAACTACAAGAGATGCTCTCAAATTGCAGGTGAAGATGAGTTAAGTTACTTTGGCGCTGTGGTTATAATTTCTATTTTAAACACAAATTTAAAAGTATTTAATTGTTAAGGCTGGATGACACCCTGCAATATAGTATGTCTGCTGAGTGTTCAGACATTCCGCTAAACAAATCTATTCCGTTGGCCAGCGCCTGACACCTGAACCACACTATTAAAAATGCATCCCTTGTGTCTAAGAATGTTGGTGGTAGATGTCACAATACCTTCCTTTCCTTGGGGATACTTATGACTAAGACAGGATGGGGGAAATGCTGGTGGCAATCCATTTCTTAGTGCCAATGCTAATTACACAGCAAGGGTCACTATGAAAACCCATACAGTTATATTTAGGGTCTAGCTGAGGATCTACGTAAGGACTTCAAATGCCCCCAAGTTTCTAGGTATTTTCTCTATGTAGAAGTACACTGTAGCAGAGATAAGAGAAATTCATAGATAGTTTTTACCTACCAGCTCTACTACTTAGAAAGTCACAGGCCCTTCCTCAAAGCTCCTACCTAAGGGAGTTCTGTTGTTCTGTTTCTCTCCCCCACCCACTCCCTCTGTTGTTGTCAATGTTTATGGCTGTGAGTTCCTTTTTCTTGTTTCCATAAACACAAATCTAGATAAAATTATCCCAACCTTTATAGTGACACCAATTAAGCTCCTCCAGTATTTATGCTTGAGATTCCTGTAACCAGAGCTTGAAACACCTGCTTCCGGTAAGCATTCAGTCATACTTGACTGAGCTGTATGAAACAGATCTCTTACAACCATGACCCGAAGCCACTGAGTCCAGCTTGGTGTAGAAGATAATAGGAAAATGGAACTTGAGTTCCGGGTAGGGGGTGGAGGGTGGGAACTGACCCTTCCTCACCGGTAGAGAGCTCCTCAAAAATGACACATAGGGTTAATATTGATCTACATTAAATGCGTACAAAAATCATTTCATAAATCTCCATAGCCAGAATAAGCAACCCGCTAGTAAGTCAACTGGATGAACACAAAACTAAAACGCAGGATGTCCCCCCCAGAGGAAGGAAGGATTCATGGACGCCACAATGTGGACAGACCCTGGAAACATGCAAGTGAAAGTCTAGTCACAGAAGGCACACTCCAGACAACTCCATTTCGATAAAACACCTACAGCAATCAAGTCCACAGAGACAGTAGGGCACTTTGTGGTTGTTGAGTGCTGAGGAAATGGAGATATTGTGGGGGTGGGTAATAGCTAATGAATATGGGGGTTGGTGTTTGTGTCATAAAAGTATTCCACAATTGACTGTGTTGACTATTGCACAAATCCTTGAATATGTGAAGAACACTGAATTATATCTGTCATTTACAATGGATGAATTGTACACATGATATGGGAATTAAATCTTAGTAAAGTTGTTACAAAAATAATAAAATTAGGAAGAAGCTGTGGAAAACTTGATCCAGATGCCTTGTTAATATAGGTAAAAGTTCAAGTTAACAACAGTTACTCTGTATTGTTTCATGGAATCCAGCAGCCAATTGTTCTAGAGATCAAAGTCAATTCCAAGAAATGACGGTTAGTTCCCACTCACTTTCCCCCTGCCCATCACTCAAGTTCCATTCCCAGTCTTAAAGCCTTCTCCACTGAGGAACCCTGCTCTGTGGACACTGTTCAACTCACTCTGGTTCCTTCCACAGCAGACCCACCCAGCAAAGCTAATTAAAGGACATAATTCCTGTCACAGTGGGAGCCGTGGAAGCTGCTGAAGAAACTCTCCTCAGAGTATGTTCCCTGGCAGCCTGCCTCCACCTGTCACAGTTTATGAAAAGACAAGGCCTTCTCTGAGTTAAGAGACCCGTGTGCTCTGGAGCAACTTCTCGAAGTATGTTCCACAGATTCCTAAACCATGATAAGGTGTGGTGTGTTGAAATTCGAGGATCACAGCTTTCCTCAGCCCAGCGGATCCCGAGTCTCTACTGGATGGCTTGGGTCCTCCTGTATATGAAACTGAGAGAACTATCCGAAAGTATTTAGACTTCAGAGTTTTTACGTGTATATTATCATACAGTAGAGGTCTAGGAACAGCCATTTTGTTAGAAGGCAAAAGTAGAGCATTTGGTTTAAAAGCAAGCTTACATGTACACGAGTTGAGGTGGGACTGTTTTGTTTCCCAGCCAAATACTGCTACACAGGGGACTCTTAGGCACTGGGGTGCAAAAGGCACCTGCCACCCGTCAGTGATCTCACACCAGTCTAGGGTTTCTCTGGCTTTAGTTACTGGGGCAGTGTAATCACTTGGACATCCTGCAGCCTGCAAATCAGCCATTCACCACCACTGTTTCTTGACTGCCAGTAAGGGAAGAGGGACTAAGAAAGGCAGGCACACTGAGCTGTGTAGATCCAAAACATCCAGGACAAAACCTCAAACTCCCCCTCCTAAACTCTGAGTCCTTGAACCTCACGGTTGTAGTTTCTCTAGAGGACACTGATGTATGAGAGGATGCAGGGAAATGGATGAGTGGAGAGTGCCACTTAATGGAGAGACCAAATTAATGGTGGAAGATGGTTCCAACACAGATTCAGATGTTAAACAAAAAAGTACCAGTCATATTTTTCTCATTGTTGACATTAAATTTTTCTGGCATCAACTCAAGCCAACTGCCTTAAAATTTGTGCTTCATACATTTCTAGGGTAAATGAGCTTGTGTGTGTGTGTGTGTGTGTGTGTGTGTGTGTGTGTGTGTGTGTGACCTATGGTATCAGAGTTTCCTGTAGTTTCAAGTTTCTGTAGAAGTCACAGCTGTAATTCACCTTTGTCTAAAGAGCTGATCGAGTTTACCAGGGAAACTGAAAACTTCATACATTTTCTAAGGTCACACACCTTCAGAGGTGCTGACGTAGGAGGTCTGTGATGAAGTAAGGATATGCAGATGTATTTAGCAAAAACTTCCTTGAAGATCTAGGTGTCGATCTATCAATATATCAAGTACACACCTTGGAGTCATTCCAGGCCCAGAATCTAGCCCCGTGCGCGCGCTGGCGCGCGCGCGTGCGTGCGCGTGTGTGTGTTTTAAATGAAGCCTAAAGAGAACTCAGAGTCCAAGGCCCTGGTGTCAGGCTACCTGAGGCTGGAATATGGAATATCTGGTGTCCCACTCACCGCAGTGTGTGTGATCTGCGAGGCTCAGGCTCTAGTCCTGAAGGACAGGATCTGTGTCCCCTCCTTCACGGAGAGGCTTTACAGACAGATAAGTCTGACTGTGCCCGGCCTCTAACAACACAGATGGAACTGTAGCCACACCATCCTGGCTGGGTTTGGGTGGTGAGTGAAGACCTAGACTGGAGATCGCGGTGTGAGCTTCCTGTGTTTGGGGAAGAGGCAGGTGGGTACAGTCTTGGCAAAACTACCAAAGTGCCTTGAGTTTGGAGTTTAAAAAATAAAGCCACTAACAATGGACTCTGTAAGCACAGACCTTAATGGCGGCACAAAACAGAAGGATGAGCATGCTAAGTGCTTCTGAGAGCAAATTCTGAAACCATTCCAGAAAGCACAGGCCTATGCATCAACCATGTAGGGCATCACGGAGACCAGAAAAGATAAGGAAATCGCCACTGGATGCTTAGAGCCTCTAAGGTTTGCAGAAGAACGAAGGCATATTTATTTTTAAAAACATTTTTATTTTTATTTTTTTATTTTATGGGTATGGTTGTTCTTGCATGTATGTCTATGCACCTTGTGTGGTACCTGCAGAGGCAAGAAGAGGGTATCTAATCCCTCTGGAACTGGATACACCACTGTTAGCGGCCATGTGGGTGTTGAGAACTGAACCGGGTCCTCTGCAAGAACAGTAAATGCTCTTAACCACTGAGCCATCTATCTCCCGGCTACAACCTCAGGCATATTACCTCATTTAAAACCAACAGCAGCCACACCAAGAAGTTAAGTTTTAGCCATCTACTAATTAAGAATTCTAGCAATAAGGAGAATGAGGCCTAAGGGTCATGAGTCTGTGACTCGCCCGGGCCACACAGTTAGACTCTGTCACAAGAACAGAAAAAGAGACTAAGGAAGGAGGGAGGGAGGATGGAACTAGAGGTTTAAAGGTAACTAAGTTCTTGTCCCAGCTACTCAGGAAGCTGAGATGGGAGGACTGTTTGAGCATAGGAGTTCAAGACCAGCCTGAAATAAAGACCCCTCCTAAGAACAAACAAACAAAAGTCAGAGATTTAGAATTTTTTCCTTAAATTCAAACTAAAAAGACAGGAACAACCTAAACCTTCTCTTTTCTGGTTCAGTTTCCCAGCGCAGCACAAAGATATTTTGTGTCCAGCTTCATCCATAATGCAAGAATTCATAGGCTAGGGATAAAGGATTTCTAATATCTTAGTTAAGGAGAACATTTAATTATGTCTGTCCCATTCTCAGTGACCTGTCCTGAAGGCCATGGTTGGTTGATTCATGTTAATTGGAAGAACTTCTACAATTTGACAAGTCTGACTACTCCATGTGAGATGTTCAAATAAAAAAATTAAAGAATCAGAATATTCCCTCTTAATATTTTCTGAAAATGTTTTCATCAAATTCAATGTCCGGTCTTCTAGTTGAAATTAGATGTAAATTAGCCAATTACAAAATGTAAGTTAGCCAATTACAAAAACCTCACATACTATAGTAAACCAGTGATTGCTCAAGGCTAGGTGTGGCACTAAAGATATCGGGGGGTGGGGAGTGACAAAAACTGTGACAATGGCTGCACATACATAGGACTACACAAAAGGCCATTGAATTGTAGGTTTTAAGTGGGGTGATTGGTAACATGTGACACAGATTTCAATAAACCTGTTCAAAATGTTCCTTATCTCTTAAATCACATAATTTCTTCTTTTCTCCCCCCTTTTATTTCTCTTTGATACAGTTTAGATGGAAGTTCCTGTCTCGTGTGGTCACACAGATGCTAATATTGATTATAAACTGTTTGGCCAGTGGCTCAGGCTTCTTACTGGCTACCTCTCTATTAATCTATGTATTTCTACATGGCCTTATCTTACTGGAGAAAGCACAGTGTCCTATCTTCCCTGTAGCTACATGGTATCTCTCCAGAGACTCGCTTGTTCTTTCTTCTTCCAGCATTCTCCTAGTCTGGTAGCCCTGCCTATATTTCCTTCCTGGCTACTAGCCAATCAGCATTTTATTAAACCAATAAGAGAAACATATATTCACAGCATACAGAAGGACATTCCCCCCATCATCTTCTCTTTTCTGTTTAAATAAAAAGAAAAGTCTTAACTTTAACATGATAAAATGGTATATGACAAAACAGTTATCAAGTAAGAACTATCGCTAATAATATTTAGTTCATTAACATTGGGCAAATTTTAAAGAAAATATTCTATTATGTATCCTCTCTTTGTGAGTCTAAAGTTTAATATGTAACTTATCTTTTGTCAAAATTAAGGAAAACCATAACCATTAATATCTGTCTTCAACTCTTCAAAGACATCAGAAGGATAATATATAAACTCTAGAATTGACAGAGACATCTCTCTGCATGGACAGTCACTCAAAGTTCTTTGTAACATTGGGGCATCCATATTCAGTCCATAGGCCATGGTGTCTGGCAGACTTTTTAATGAAGCAGGAAATTCAAAGGATCCTCCTGTACTTTGGCAAGCTCAGCAGTCACTTTTCTTTGTAACCTGCTTACTCACTTTGGGCAGCATGCTGTCAAATAGTCCAAGCAAAAGCAGTTTCTTGTCCAAATGGGTAGGTATTCCTGCCATGTTGAAGGCAAGCTCCATAAAAAGTTTCTTTGATGCCCACCTTCCTCTTTAACATAATTGGTGTTGCCAGGAGCAGTTGTGTCTCACTATCATGAAAACCCCTAATAAACCATTTTAAATGTCACAGTCTGTAGGTCTTTGAAAGGTTTTGAAAAATGACTATCCATTTGAAATATATCTCTGAAGATCTAGAAAACTTAACTAACATAAGTTTTGACTTTTATTAGTTACTATCTATAATCTGGATTTTATTATATGTTACATTTTGAAAACAGCTGTATAAACGCAATAACTAAACAAAAGTGGAAACATACATGTAACAAAATTGACCTTAAATTTGTATCAATAAACCAAAATCTATGCCAATGCAAAGTATTCATTTCTATATCATATTCCCTCTTTTTTTTTCCTTTAGAAAGAGATTGGCTATGATCATTAACCATTTATAACCAACCCCATTTAAATTAAAAAAAAATCTATAAACAATATTTGGGAATTTGGGCATAGTTATCTCCAAACTGCTTCTTGCTGCTTGGGGACACTGTCAATCCCATGGGGATCGTGAGAAACCCCAGAAACCTGGCCAAATCCTGGCTGTATTAGTTTGTTTCATCTTCTGTGGAAACAAAAGCAGAATGTCTTTTCCAAAGTAACATGTTCTTAGACTTAAATTTTAAAGTCAAGGCATTTTTCAAAATATATGAGTTGGATTACTCCAGCAGCATTTATAACCAAATGTCTTTCAGCAGCTGTTGCTCCTTCCTTAGTAACCAAACAATTCAAAAACAACAGAACAGCATACAGTATCTAAACTTCCCATCTTTATGTGACTTTTCTTATTACTCTATTTCTTTTACTTTTTGTTTGTTTGTTTGTTTGGTTGGTTGGTTGGTTGGTTGGTTGGTTGATTGGTTGGTTTTTTTGACACAGGGTTTCTGTGTGTTTTTGGCTGTCCTGGAATTCACTCTGTAACCAGGCTGGCCTTGAAATCATGGAGATCCATCTGCCTCTGCTTCCCAAGTGCTGGGATTTAAGGCAGTGCCATCATGCCCAGCTATTCTACTTCTTTTTAAAGGACTTTCTCTATCCTTTTTCTTTTCTCTCCCAAGCCTACATATATTTTTAAACACACTGTAAACCATTTAGAGGTTTTTCTTCATCTGAATCAGTTTTTATTGTATATCTCTACCTTTTTCAGACCACATGAGTCGTATCTGCTAAACAGCATGGCTAAATTAAAGTGGCAGCTGGCCCTATTCCTTGACTTTTTGAGAGTCTATCTAGCTTTATTTTGGAGGTACTGTGGGAGCCATACTTATTGCCACAACACTATGGAGTTTCTAGGTTCATGTCAACACCGAGAAGCATTTGCTTTAATGATGATAAATACCATTTTATTGTTTGGTAGCAGGGCTTCTTAAAAAAGCAATGTCTCTGCTTGCCTCTAGCAAATAGAGCCCATCCAAGAAAATGCTGCTACCAAGGAGCTGTGCTTGCCTCTGTTCTTTTGAGTTTAGAATCCCTTTATAAGCTTTTATCAAGTTTTATGTAGAAATTCTTGCCCCAAGTTAAGGGCACCATTTGTAGACTGAGTTTCTGTTCCACCTGGTCCCACAGCCATTTAGCCCCAAATAAACACACAGAGGCTTACATTAATTATAAACTGTTTGACAAATGGCTTCCTACTTACTAGCTCTCTTTTAATTATTAACCCATACCTATCTATCTATATATTTCTATATGGCCTCATCTTACCGGAGAATACCTAGCACACTATCCTCCCGGTAGCTACATGCATCTCTCCAGAGACTCACTGCTTCTTTCAGCATTCTCCTAGTCTGGTAGCCCTGCCTGGCTACTGGACAATCAGTATTTTATTGAACCAATAAAGGAAACAAATATTCACAGCATACAGGAGGACATTCCCCTATCAATACAGTGTCTTACTATGTAGCCCAGGTTGGCCTTGGATATACTATCCTTTTGCCTTCACTAGCTGAGTATTGGGATCATAATTCCTCAAAATTATAGTGACCTCAAATTCTCAAGAAAATTCAAGATAATACTTATTAAATTTATAATAAGTTTAGTATGTCATATACTTCACTTTCAGTGCTGTCCTGAGCACTTCATTACAGTAATAAGAAATATTTAGGAAGAATAATTATCATAATTAAAATATATAACTTATAAACTGGGCACAAAGTAGGATAATACCAACAAGAGCAAGGAAGCAAGAGGGATCCATCAAATGGGAACATCTTTACAGTAAAAATAGATTTAAATTTCATAGATTCATATCAATCTATAAATAGCAGAAAAAAAGTGTGTACACTGAAAAATTATACAAGTGAAAATCTTGTCAAGTGAGCCAGTGATGGAGGGCTGGTAGATTTCATGAGCTGGCAAAGGCTAAAAATTGGTACCATGACATAGAAACAAACAAACAACAAAAACATCATCAGATCAATAATGAGGAAATGCCCAGTGTGTACAGCGCTAGGTTGACACTTAGCCTGAACTTGGGGAGGTAAGGCAAGTGTGTGTGTGTGTGTGTGTGTGTGTGTGTGTGTGTACCTATGTGTATGAGAAAGAGAGACCCCAATTAACTAAGGTGATACCATACCTCAGCTAAGTTAAAGCATCATTACTTTTGCCTCATTAAGAAGGATAACTACTGTCAATTAACTCAGTTGTCACTGAGCAAGGCAAGACACATCCCACTTTCAGATATGTCATAATGTGGAGGAAAATCACAGCTTAGAACAGGTCCCATTTCACTAGAGAATGAACACCTTGAAAAGTCTCAAAATAACCTGACTGATTTCTCCCAGATTCTTAATGAATACAAGCTTTACAATGGAGAAGATTTAAGTAACTACGAACAAGTTTAGAGGCATTAAAAGCATGCTATTGATAGCATGGTGTTCTGAAGAGCTGGCCTGTCTTTGGTGTTTTCTGCACTTACAGGATGAAAGAAACTTTAACCTTGAGAGTGACACACTTGTGATCTGGCTTTAAGACGGGCAACTGAATAGCCAAGTTAGATGTTGGAAGCCTGCCAAGTTCATGCATGTATCAGAATGCCTACAAGAATACAGGGTTCTCCTTGAGAGATAATTTACTGCATTCCTGGGCATCATTTACATGCTCGGAAGATGGACCGGTCAAACAATTAAAATATTTAAGAAGAAAACCAAATACATTAAAACGATTATGCTTGAAATGCTGAAGCCGTTTAAACCATTTAATCGACCGAGTTCTTAAGCAGACCGAATAGTTAAAGGTTCGCTAAAAAGTGATTCACAGTTGCCAGGTTTATAAATAAGAGTTCTGCAATGACTACAGCAATTGTAACCTGGAAACAAAATGCTTGACCCAAAAGAAGGTTTCTGAAGAGGCTTTTCTGCAAATAAAACCTTTCTCAAAGTACTCAGCAGGCTCTTATTAGCAGGCCTGAGTATCACATGATCGCAACCATCCAATCAGAGTATTTGCCTGGCATTTTTCAAATTTCTTTAAGGGGGAAAGTGGGCTTTCTATGGATGGGAGGACTTGGAATCAAAAGATTCGTGATCTACCGCTGGCCTTGTCTTGGAAGGGTACAGCTTACACGGGAATGAAACCGATGGGCTGAAACATAGGCAAAGAGATTGTGGGCCTTCAGCCCTGGTCCAGCTACTCTGGTGTGAGGCTATACTCACCTTCTGGCATAAATTCTACATTTAAGGAAAACAGAAACAATTTCCAAGCAGGAATAGCAAACCTAATAAACTCTATTCAGGATCGAGAAAGATCTATTTGGGAACAGAAAGCGGTAGAAGAGATAATGCATTTAAAGCTGAAGCAACCTCACCTTAGTCTGTGAACTCCACTCATGTCAGCCTGGTGAAAGACAAAATGGAAATCTGGAAAGTTGCCAAAATCATGTAAGCCCCCAAATCCCTTCTCATTAAAACTGAAAGAACAATTCCTGTCCCACCACACTGTAAAAAGTAAATGATGGACAGGACACTTCACCACTAGCAAGCACAGCTAAAGCGAGGGCATCCATTCCATATGGCCAAGGAGGCTGTGACCCAAAACTTTCCACAGAACTACAGTAGTCTGCCCAAGATAACCCTTGCCTACAGACAGATGTCTAGATCCATGGGACAGAACTGGGAGACTAGAAGCGAACACATTTAAAGTCAGTTACATTCCAACAGCAATGCCAGATGGGGGACGCCTTCTTCAGCAAACAGTACAGCGGCCTGCTGGCACACCACATGCAGAAGAACTGTAGCTGCCCTCCCCTGTGCACTGGAACTCACCCAAAGGCATCCGAGTTACACTCAGGGTACACAGTTACTTTGTAAAATGTGCATGGTGGCACACGCCTGTAATCTCAGCACTCAAGAGACTGTGAGACTGAGAGTTCAACACCTGGGCTACATATTAAGACTAATTCATAAACCCAAATGGAGTTCTAGAGAGATAGCTCAGCGATTAAGAGCGCTTGCTGGGCTTGCAGTGGATCAGAACTCAGTTCCCAGCATCCATATCAAGTGGCTTGCAACCTGTAACTCCAGTTACAGGGTATGAGATGCCCTCTTTTGCCCTCCACGCACACAGGTACCACATACAGGAGTACACATATAAGCGTATAGGCACTCACACACACACACACACACACACACACACACACACACACACAAAATTACAATTAATTAAATCTTTTAAAAAACAAATGTAATAGCTAACTTATTAAAAATCCCTACAAGAACGTATAGATGCAATCTTCAAAATCTTCAGCAGGGCAGTAATTTCTTAGCTATGACATCAAAGTGTAAGATATGAACAACAACAGAAAGAGTGGAGGGAGGTCATGGAAATCACCCCTACATGCTGGTGTCTTTGGTACAGAAAGGTATTCTACATGCTACTACAGGAGTCGTGTAAACACCAACCTGGCCACAAAGTCTTTGATCTGAAATGGTGTCCTACCTACAAGCAATGCTAGTACGACGGTGGCACAAAGCTTGTGGGAGTAACCAACCTTATCTCCTTTGACTAAGGCCCACTTCACAAGATAGAACCCATACCCGGTACTGCTTGGGTGACCAAGAACCCGAGACTAGACAGCCCAGGAACCTAGAGTAAAACGCAATGCTACTATTCTTTATAAAATGACTCCTAATGATGTTCTGCTATACCCATAGATCAGTGCCTTGCTCGGCCATCATCAGAAATGTGTCCTCGTGCGGCAGATGGGGATAAATACAGAGACCCACAGCTGGACATTATACAGAGATCAGCCCTAAAAGGAATGTCTCTATCAAATTCTTCCCCTCAGGGTTCAAGTAACTCTGCAGAAGAGGAGGCGGGAAGAGCTTAGGAGTTGGAGGAGATGGAGGACACTGAGCGAACAGGTCCTCTACATCAACAGGATCCACACACGTGGACTGAGGCAGCATGCACAGGGCCTGCGCAGGTCTGCAGGAGATAGGGTCCTAGAGGTGAAAGGAGACGTGGAAGCTGTCTCCAGCTGGTAATCACTTGCAAATGAAAATGTGGCTTCCTCCCAGGAGGGCTCACTGGGAAAACAAACTACTTCAAGGGGAAGCTGCAAGCCCAGTGCTGACAGCCAACAGCAAGTGAGCTCAATGGCATCTTTGGAGGGTTCTTTTATATTGTATCAGTGCTTTTCTCCTTCCCCCCCCCCAATTTTTATCTTTTTTTCTTTATATGATTTATACTTTTTCTCTCTTTTTACCCTACAGGTCCTTTGTGTGTACATTATGGCTTCCAGTGTAGTGTTTTTATGGGGACTCCTGGGTATACAAACGAGTGAATCTGTGTTCCTTGTGCTTTTTTCTTGGGTTCTTTTCCTTCTGTTTGTTTGTTTTGTCCTATTCCAGCGTGTTAGTTTTTGGGTTTTTAATTATTATTATTTTATTATCCCTTGGGAAAGTGTTTGTTTTCTAATGAGAGACGGAAACAGGAAGCATCCAAATGGGATGGGAAGTGGGGGGGGGGCTGGGAGGAGTAAAGGGAGGGAAACTCATCAGGAGATGATGAGCATGTGAGAGAAAAAAAATATAGTTTCAATGAAAGGGGGAAAAAAAAGAACACTATCAATACTGTAAAAAGACAATTCTCAAAATGAGAGGAATTTTCATAAACCATGTATATGATAAAAGACTTTATTCTAAAGAAATTTATGAATTAACTATTAAAAGGCAAGTAACCCAATTTAAAAAATGAGCAAACAACCTAAATAGTTCTCAAAGTAGATTGCATGGGCAATGAGCACATGAAAAGATAATGTCATTAGCCAATAGGAAAAAAAACAAGTTATTGCTTCACACTCAACAGGATGATGAAACAAATATGGTAGAAATAACAAGTGTTAGACAGGATGAAACACAGTTGAAACTCTAATATGCTGGGGGGGTAGAAAGTGGAGTGGCCACTTTAGAAAATAATTTGGCAGTTACTTAATATACTTAACATTTGATCCAGGGTTACTATACAATCCAGAAAACCCACAGCTAGTTCTATACCCAATATAAATGAAAAATTTGCCTACACAGAAGCTTATGTGCAAATATGCATAGCAGCACTATTCATAATAGCCAACAAGTAAAAGCCACTCAGAAGATGTTCTTCCATCCACAGATGAAAGGGTAGATTCTGCTGGTTGTATCCATATAATGGGGTATTACTCAACCATAAAAGGAATGAGGCATTGGTACATGGATTCCACATGGATGCAGCTCCACAAAGAATGCATACAATATTTCTCTGTTTAATAAAATTTTCAGAATAGGCAAATCTATAGAGGCAAAAGATTGATGGCTGGTTGCGACAAGAGAGGTAGGAATGGAGGGAGGGATGGGCATGGGGTATTACTAGAAATGTGTGTTGTGTTTCTTTGTAGGGATGGGGATGATGTCCCTACAAAAATTACACTATTGTAATAGTTCCCCAACCCTGTGAAAACACAGCAAACCACGGAATACACACTTTAAGTGTGTGAATGATATGATTTGGTTATTATATTCCAGTTAGCTGTTCTAAAACACAGAGTCATATTTCCCCTTGAATTTTATATTCCACACTCAGGAACACCACAGATCCCAGAGCAAGCCCTCTCCAGCCAAGCTTTGGGATTGAGGGAAACTCAATCACAAACAAATGTCACTCTTCTCCCTTAAATACTGCAAAAGCTTAGACGGAGGATACGCCTGAGAAAAAGCTCACAAAATCGCCAAGCAAGACAATGACCCAAAAATTATTTCAGAGTATCAACTAACAAACAGCCTGCCTCCTTCACAACCAAACTACTCTTGCAACTGCATCCATTTCTCCCTGACAGCCCAGAAGCCTGACAGCTTAGAGTGTGTTGACAGCAGCTTAAAAAGCCACCTAGGAAAACCTCCAGTCTTCTGATGGCCACAGGTCAGCCTCTGTGTCTTCACTCAACTGAGGAGACAAAGCTATGAGGCCCAGACATTGGCAAGGTGGGGGAGTGGGTCAGCAAGGTCAATACAGCGGGAAAGAAGACTGACCGAACTGTCAATCATGGCCCAGCTGCCAGGAAGTTTCCCCTAGACCTGCAGTTCTTTGGATAGTATCGCCTGCTGACACACGATTTCAACTGGTCATTAACATTCTTCTGCTGTTTATTTTGGGCAGACAGCAGCCTCTCATTGGAAAGCTCCAAAGTCACAGTCCCTCAGAGATTAAAATAGAATTACTGTGAGGCTGGGCAATCCCCCTGCACGTATATCCCAGGGACATGGAGGCACAGGTCTCCAGTGGGTTCTCTCCCACCATGTTGACAGAAACCTTTCACGGTAGCCCAGAGAGAGAAGCCACCCGGTGCCTGTGAGTGAACAGAAACTGGGGAACACGTGAAGTATCTTGAAGCCAAAGACCAGAAATCCAAAATTTCCCAAAATGCAAAAACTGAGCAGCTGACATGCTAAAAGAAATACTTCTGCAAAGTACATACATATTTATTTTACCCATAAGGTTATTTAAAGTGTTATGTAAGAATTACCATTAGGCTATATACATGAATTCATCAACTTCCCTTCATTCTGGCTGGCAGTTATGAATCCTGATACTGTAGAGTCCCTCTGTCTGGGTTACTACACTCATCTGGGTGCTCACCAGACATCCCACAATTAACAGATGACACTAGTGACACACCTTTGCTGTTGAGACTAAGCACATGTGGCTGTTGTGACTGCAGCTTTTCTGCACCTGTCTGGTATATCTTGAAGCCCAGATACTTTGACTCCTGCCTTCTTTTGTCAAAATATCATGTGAGTTAATGTAGGATATCTGTGGAAGCATACCCCCCATGAAACTCACACAGACTTAATAAAGGTTCCTCTCTTGTTTCACACAATGGCTAGTAGCTGGGCTTCATCCTTGCAGCCATTCACTTGGCGGATGCCCCGTAAGGGAGAAGTAGATGGCCCAAACTTGAAGTGAAACACATCTGTACACCTAATTTTCTGTCCTGTCAGCCAACTCCCAAATAACTACACAGAGACCTATTATTCATTAAAAAATGTTCAGCCAGTAGCTTGGGCGTGTTACTTACTAGCTCTTACAACTTTTTTCAACCCAGCATGTTCATCTTGCTTATCCCTGCTTCTCCTGGTGACTCTGCCCTTCCTCATCCCAGAAAGCTCTCTCTCCCTCTATCCTTAAGTCCTAAACTTTTCCCTGACTAGCTATTGGCCATTTATCTCTTTATTAAACCAATGAGAGCAACAGATCTTCACAGCGTACAAGAACATTGTTTCACAACACACACCCATGGCTTTCAGCCATTGGCTAGAGTGTTGTCACCTGACCATGTCTCTCTGTGAGGGAGGCTAGAGAGGTTGTCTACCTGAGTGCCTGGGAAGAGGAGAAGCAAAAGACAGCTGATGGGAGATGTCATTCTGTAAATATGTTTCTCTTATTGGTTAATGAATAAAGCACTGTTGGCCAATAGGAAAGCAAGATAGGTGGGACTAGGAGACTAGGAGGAGAGAGGAAGTAGTAGGGAGGAGATTCAAGATGGACAACAGAGAGAGAAGAACCCCAGCCCCTCTCTCCAGTAAGATGAGACCACGTGGAAGTATTTAGATTAATAGAAATTGGTTAATATTTAAGACAGAGCTAGCCCATAAGAAACAAGTAACTGGCCAATAGCGTTTATATCAAATACAGAGTCTCTGTTTATTATTTGGGGCTGGCTTGGCAGTGGGACCAGACTGGCGGGGAAAAACATACTCATAACAGATAGCCTTTACCATCTACCCCTTCTTCAACCCCAAGTTGTACACATAACTTACACATCAGAATGCTTCCTTGGGTCTTCTCTGTGGATCAGACAGGAATTTATTTCTTGGCTTTGAAGTCAGGATGGGTCATCAGCCTTCATCCTTGAAATCTGATAAACTCCTGCTGTCCTGGTAACAGGATGTGCATATAGAATCTTTTCTGTGGCAGCGCTCTTATTGAGTGTGGAGTGTCTACCAAAGGGAAGCAGCCAAGTGCCTATTTTCTGAAAGCAGATTGGAGAGCAACCACCTTGTCTTTTCAAGAAGCCATTCTGTGTTTGTTTTTTCCATTCCAAAAATACCACAGCAGTTTTGGGAGACAGTCATATGGCAAGGAACCAGGAGGTAGAATGCAAAGCCCTTGTGTCTTTTGTGGAAGGCTCTTGAGCACTTAAGTAGTTACATTCCAGTGCCAGGGGCAGCTGAAGAGGTACAAGCCAGCCAAGTGACGAGAGTTACAGGCGATCTAAGATGGCCAGACCCTGGAAAGCTAGTGTGTCCTGCAGGAGGGGTGGCCCCCTCTGAAGTCTAGGGGAAATCTGAGCCTGCTACAAGTTCCAATTGTCAGCTGAGTACCATTTTGCTTCTTGCCCTCCATGGCCAGAGAGTGAAATGCAACCAAAACATTGCTACTAAACCCAGTGGACAGTATTTGGATGTTTATCTTCCATTCTCTTTCCCACTGTAGGCTTTCTCCCTGATGAGAATGGATAATGCATGAATCATGTCTGTCTCTGACTCTTAACCTTGAGTGATGCCAGGCTCAAAAAGGGGGGAGGGAGCCATTCATGGAACTCCAGGCAGAGATAGCTGCTCTATAGGTGTCTGAAGTCAACTTGATCTACATCCAGCCAGAGCTCCACAGTAAGATCCTGTCTTTAAAAGAAAGAGAGATGGGGAGAGGGAGTGCAGCAAAGAGAACATAGGAAAATAACCACAATATGAATCACAAAATAGACCCCCAGGAGGTGAGGAGTACTGAAACTGTGAAGTATTAATTAGATAGCAAATACCAAAATGCCTTAAGAAACTGAAGTCAGATAACAGAATATCACTAAGTAAGCCTTGGCTGGCCTGAACTCCCTATGTAGACAAGGCAAACCTTAAGTTCACAGAGCTCTGCCTGCCTCTGCCTCTTGAGCAATGGTATTAAAGGCAAGTACTACCACACCTGGCAAAAAGTCATTTTTTATTCAAGCAAGTTAATCAGCTTGTAAAAATTTAAATACTTTGAAGGTTATGACTATGAATAGGTGTTTTTTTGTTTTGTTTTGTTTTGTTTTGTTTTTGGGGGGTTTTTTGTTTTTGTTTTTGTTTTTTGTTTTTTTTTAATATAGAGTTTCTCTATGTAGCCTTGGCTGTTCTGGAACTTGCTCTGTAAACCAGGCTGGACTTGAACTCATAGAGCTCCACCTGCCCCTTCCTCCTGAGTGCTAGGGTTAAAGGTAAGCAATACCATCACCTGGCTAGATTTTTTTTTTAATGTCCCAAACTTTTCATTTGCTTAAGCAAATGTTTGTTGTTGTTTTAATTTGTGATTTGTGTGAGAGGTCACCACAATTAAATGTCTATATGATGATTCCATGAATAGGGTTGGATAAAATCGCTGTAGAATCATTTACACAAAACTCTCCAGACTGGCCAGACAAAGGACACAGGGTGGATTCCTAAATACAGGTCCAGCCTGACACAGCAGGAGAAGAAAAACAGTTTGGTTGTGACTGGCCTGGGAGGGGCTGGTTGGGAACCCGGTGTCTACTGCAGGAAAGCTGAAACTGTGTCTCACAGCCACAAACCAGTCTGCCCCGGTTCCTGATTGCAATGTTTTCCTTTACCATTTCCACTGCAGAGAAGACAAGGGAATTTGGAACCTAGAAGAGGATGTAGGTTTGGGCTTGGCACGAATCTTTTTTGCCAAGAACTACAGAGGTGGAACATTCTCTGGGCCCTGCCTTTGGATATCTCATCCGCAGGAAGACAGCTGCTAGGGTAACCCGTGTTCAAGAACAGAGATTCTGGGGCCTAGTCACTAAGGGTGCAGGAAAGTGAGCCGAGGCACAAACGCTGCTTGAGGATCTGTAACCTAGAGAAAAGGAACAATCAAAACAAGGCATAGCTTCACAGACACGCCTCTGAGATAAACTCAGGTGGATCCCTGATGTCCGATTTTGTCAAAGCTGTTTCACTTTCGAACAACAGTCAATTAAGACCACAGTCCTGTGCTCTGACCAGGGAAATAGATCACCACGCAGCCATCCGTCAGAGAAGCTTCCGCCTGCAGCAGATGGGCGCAAATACGGAGACCCACAGCTAAACATGATACAGAGAGTAAGAGACCTTGGAAAACACAGGTCTAAATGGGACGTCTTCATCAAACCCCACCTCTCAGAGCTCAGGGAAACCAGAGAAAGAGGAGGCAGAAACGGTGTAAGAGACAGAGGGTGCTGTGCCCAAATTCTGAACCCCCAAATCACCAAGAGACCGATTCTGATGCAAAAGCCAAGAGTCTTTTATTATTAATGAGTTAACTGTATTAATTCAGGCCCTCCACATGGCAGGTTGGGGTGAGAAGGACCCAGGGGAACCTTGAGGCAGGGAATTTATTGGGGTGTGTAAGGGGAGTGTCTAGGGGCATGCAGCAGTCTCAGGATTGGTGCGCTTCTGGGCTTGGGTGACCTGTCCTGCGTTGATTGGTCAACTAGTTGTTATGGCCTATAGGCCCTCCCAGAGCAGTTGCCATGCTCTTCAGTCACTGTTTGGCCACTTTCACCAAAAAGCACATCAGCTAACTTCTGATTGGTTCCTGGCCATGTGGAGGGTATCTGAGCTAGGGCAGCTCCTGCAAGGTCAGAAGGCCAGAAGCTAAGAACAAGCGCTGCGTCAGAGGCCTTTGTCTTGCTAGTTCTTTCCTGCAGCCTGTCATGGCTGCTAAAGCAGAAGGCTGGGGAAGGGTCTGTCCCTCCAAGGGGATGGAGGACAACAGGAAAACAAGGCCCTCCAAATCAACTTGATCTACACACATAACTTGACTCAGAGAGACTGAAGCAGCAGGCACAGGGCCTGCATGGGTCTGCATCAGATCCTCTGCGCATGTGTTATAGCTTCCAGTTTGGTTGGTTTTGTTGTTGCTGCGGTTGTGGTGGGTTTTTCAGAACAGGGTTTTTCTGTGTAGCTTTGGAGCCTGTCCTGGAACTCACTCTGCAGATCAGGCTGACCTCAAACTCACAGAGATCTGCCTACCTTTGCCTCCCAAGTGCTGGAATTAAAGGCACCTCACCAACACCCAGCTCAGTTTAATGCGTTTATGGGACTCCTGAGTGTGTAAATGAGTGTGTAAATGTATGGGGCTCTGATTCGTGTGCCTGCTGTTGGTCTGTCTTCTTTCTGTTTGTCCTGTCCACCTCCAATGTGTTAGTCTTTATTTTATTATATTTTATTATTAGCCCTTAAAAACCTGTCTTTTTGTTTTTTTGTTTTTTTCTAATGAGAGACAAAAAGGGAATGGATCCAGTTGGGAGAAGAGGTGGGGCGGAACCGGGAGGGGTAGAGGGAGAGGAAACTGTAATCAGGATGTATTTATTATGTGAGGGAAAAAGTCTGTGTTCAATAAAAGGAAGAACACACACACTGCTTTCAGCTTGCTGGATGGTCTGATACACTGTCCTGGAATTGGACCTGATCCTCTAAAAGCTACCACTCTGGACTACTTTCTTCCGGCCACTTGCACTGAGTCCCCGGTAACCCTGCTTCTTCTGGGTTGCTGCTTGTCCACACTGAGCGCTCCAAGTAGGAGAACCCTGGAAACTGCCCACTGTTTTATTGAAGGAATGATGTTGAGGGTTTTGCCTTTTCTGTCACTCAAGGCCTCCTGGAGTAACAGGAAATTCCAGGACTCCCACTTCCCTGGATGTACTCAGACTTTAATGATTGCTATCAATGCTGTCACCCATTCTTTTCATGGTGCAGCTCAGAATGAGCTACACCACCAGCAAAGAATGCAGGGTCCCTTGGCTTTTGGTGTGTGCATCCAAGTCACCTCTCATCATATTTTCCTACATCGAACTTCCTTTCCTCTGGTGGCATCATATTCTTTTTAACTGTCCCCACATCTGCCCCCTTTGAACATACTCAAAGGATTAAAAGCTTGACAAACATCTCCGATGGGGAAACGGCAGAATCAGCTTGTTTTAGAATACTTCTATCCCACGTCTTTTGCTTCTACCCGTGCCTTTCCTTGCCTTTAAATGGCTGTGTTTACAAACTAACATCTGCTATGTTGAGTGAAGAATGTGTTTCTAAATGGCGGGTGATATTTTTAACCTCTGATGGATTTATTCCCACTCGTGGACGTCTTCCAAATGATGTGTCACAAAGAGCTTCTCCCAAGCCCTGCGCGAGCACACTCAAGAGAGTTTCCCAGAGAAAGACGGACTTTGGGGTGGTTCTGGGTGTCCTGGGAAATGGTCCAGTGGAAGATGCCAGAGGTCTGAGGGAAGCTTTGTGAGGGATCATTTCTCCCTTCTTCCTTTGTCTTTTACCTGGGCATATGGAGTGGGCTAGTTCTTCTGGACCTCAGGTTTCTCCTCAGAGAAAACACGAGGGCCTGGTGCTCAGAATGGTGAGGTGGAGGATGTTGGAAAGTGGGTGGGGGGCACTCCCTGAGGAATCGCATGCCCACTACAGAGAGATGGGGAAGGGCCACTCTGTGTGATGGTTTGAATAACGAAGTGTTACTCTCTGTCCTAGACTGCTCTCTGTTCCTGTGATTAACACCATGATCAAAAGCTACTTGGGGAGGAAAGGGTTCATCTCAGCTTACATACTACAGTCTATCATTAAGAGAAACCAGGGCAAGAGTTTAAGCAGGAGCCTGGACACAGGAACTGAAGCCGAGGCCACAAAGGAACACTGCTTCCTCACTCCTGGGCTCACATTCAGCTACCTTTCTTAGATCCCAGGCTCACCTGCCTGGGAACAGTGCTGACCACCACAGTGGGCTGGGCCCCTCCTACATCAATCATCAGTCAAGACAACTGGTTCCCACAGACATCCCCACAGGCCAATCTGATCTGGTTCCCTCCTCCCAAGTGACAATAAAACTAACAAGGATATGCTAAAAAAAAAAAAAAAGATCCTTGTAAGGAAGATTTCCTGTCTCTTTGCTTCCGGGCTGCCTGGAGGAAGCAGCTCTGTTCACCTTCCTCACACGCTCACCACTAGGCCAGAATGGAGCCACTGGGCTATGGGCTGAGACCTACAAAACCAGGAGGTGCAGAAATCACTCCTCTTTCTAAATTCTTCCTCTCAGCATTTGTCTCAGAGGCAAAATTCCGACTGCTACACTGTTTCTTGGCTCCGCCTTCAATGCTACATGATCTCGGTTACTATATGGGAAACCCAGGGCCTTTGGGTAAGGAAAGCGGGTGGGAGAGTGAACCTGAGACCCAGTTTAGGGAAATGACAGTCCCATGTGAAGATCTGTACACAGACCGTGGTTTTTCATGACTATTGCTTTCACACACATGCTCAGTTTTCTCTCTTCTTCTCCCCGCCCACATCATATATTTTTAAAGTTAGACCTATAAAACATTTCTAATGCATTAAACTAGTGATATCATAAAGTTTGTGTCTTTGATCTGATGGTGAACATTTGGGTTGTTCTGATCTTTACGGTGTTGGAATTATGGATTTAAGAAGATATATGTAAGGCAGGGAGAGATGGCTCAGAAGTTAAAAGTTCATGTTGCTCTTACATAAATCTAGGGGATCCAGCACTGTCTTCTGGCCTCTACAGGCACCAGGCACACATGGTACACACACATTTAGGTAGGAAAACACTCATACACATACAAATATATAAATCTTAAAAATTTGTACACTTTAAGTGTACAAATACCTGAAGTCCTGGTTTCCATTCCCAAAGATATAGATCTAAACACTTGCTAGACCTTAGACAAATCTTTCATCTGTTGTTTGTTTTGTTTGATACAAGGTCTCAGCGTGTAACCCTACTGTCCTGGCAGTCATTACTTAGACCAGGCTGACCTCAAGATCACAGAGATCTACCTGCTTCTGTCTCCCGGTGCTGGGAGTAAAAGTGTGCACCATCACACCCAACTCCCTTAGACAAACTTTAAAAAAAAAAAAAAAATCAAAATCACTTTTCTGAGGCTGCAGAAACAGCTCTTGCAGAAGACCCAGGTTTGGTTCCCAGCACTCACATGGAGCTCACAACTGTCTGTAACTGCAGTTCCAGGGGGATCCAGCGCCCTCTTCTGGCTTCCACAAGTACTGCATGCACGTGCTGCACAGACAAGCCGGCAAAACACCCATACTTATAAAAATAACTCAAAAGACTTTAAATGTTTAAAATTCTTTTCCATAAAAATTTTCACATCCACAAAAGCGGAGAAAATAGTCACATAAGGACCTACATCTGTGTATCACTGGCCATGGCAAGCTTGTTACATCTAGACCCTGCTTCCTCCACTACTGGACTGCAAACAGCATCTCCTCATTCTGTGTAGCTCAGAGTCTGCTAGAAATGACTGAAGCATCTTTTAGGGATTAACATACATCGTGAATGCCTAACCACCAAATAGTATGGGTTATTACTCACAGAATAACCGATAGTTAACATGGCAGCCTTTCAAAAAAAAAAAAATTCTACATTACAAAAAAATTTTTGAAGCACACTACAGATTAGAACAAATTAAGCAAAGAATCATCGTGTGCCTACATCTAACTTCACTAACTGTGAGTAACCAAAATCATATGTTCTTATAAAACTATGAACCCTGGGGGTAGGAAGATGGATCCCTTAGCGAAGTACTTGCTATGCAAATGTGAAGGCCTGGGCTTCATCCCCAGACCCCGTGTAAAAAGTCAAGCATGGCAGCACACACTTGTAATCCCAACAGAGGGAGGCAAAACCTGGAGGATCTCACTGGCCAGCCAGCCAAGACAAATTGGTAACTTCATTGAGAAACCCTCTCTCAAAAAATATAGTGGAGAGCAATTGAGAAAGGCACCCAAGGTCTACACGTACATCCACACACATGCACACACAAAAATAATAAACAAATAAAATTTTAAAAGTGTGGACAGCAGATGAGTCCAGTGACATCCTGATACTCCCAGTGCCCTAGAGAAGACAGACAGTGAAGTAGAACAAGGAGGAGGAAGCCAGTCCGTTCTGGGAAGATTCTGACCATCACTGAAAGCACATCTTTTCAGGGGGCTGAATCCTTGCTATAAGTGTTCATAATCCCCAGCCTAAAACCTCAGCCCCAAATGGCACTGTGGTTTTTCTGAGCTCCTTTGCCTTCCGTGTCTGGCCACAGTCTGGGTGACTTTGAGCTTCCCCAGCCGAGGTGGCTATTTGCAGAAGGGATAGGCCAACGTGATATTAAAGGCAAGTGGTTCAGACAGTTTCTCCTTCTGCCATAATATGCAGTCATGCAGTGATCTCATACAGGGGCCCAACAGCTGCTTAATAAGGAATTGGTAGAAGTTAGAGACGGGGCATTTCCCAGTTGATTTTTATAAATGAGTTTATCACTTCGCCTTATTCGTATCACAAATCATCCCCAAACTATAGTAGCTTCAATGTTCCAAAAAAGAGCCTAGCACTTTTTTTTACCTGTGAAATCGGGTATCTAAAAAGCTCTGATGCTGTGCACTTTGGTCTTCAACAGTGGTCATGACATAGCTGTTACTGCCTTTACAAACCGAACTTGGCAACGTGTGTTTATATTACCATTTCGGTTGAGTTGTGTGGATGGGTGTGTATGTTGAGGGATCCTCAAGAAGATCACTCCCTACTTAGCCATAGAAAGGAGTTATTGGGGTACCTCAAAAGGTGTTAAAAACAGATTGGTTGAGTAGAAAACGTTAGTAAAAGCAATTTTAACTGTTGGGAAAATGGCTTTATTTAGATACAAATGTCCTTGTAGAACTGTCCAAGAAAGGATCAAATGGCACTAGCTTGTAACTTAGATGCCTGCAGAAGTATTGCCCACCATATGCCAAGAAATTTCTCAACGTGAATGTCAGAAGTATGACTAAACAACATGTAAGCAATCCCTGAGTATCCCTTGAGGAAACCCAAAATAGCATTGCCCTAAAAAGCTCTCAGTTTGGTTCCCTGACATGCAAAATACATCTGGATGCTCCATAGCTTCAAAAGCTGTCAGGGATGTCTCCTCTTTTTTCTTGCTGCTCCATGCATGACTCCCACCTCACAACCTAATAGAGGCAGGCAGGCAGGCAGGCAGGCAGGCAGGCAGGCAGGCAGGCAGACAGACAGACAGAGATACCCACTCCAAATGCAGACATCATACCCATATTCCATCTATCTGATTGAAGAAAGGGAAGGAGAAGCAAAGAGTAGGTGCCAGCCAACTGATTACAGCATAGTCATGGAGGCATTGTCATGCGCAAGATATGCTGATGTCTTCTTAAACCTTTTTTCTTTTTAGTTTATGTAAGTGTGTGGGTGTTTTGCCTGCATGTCTACATACCATGTGTGTGCAATGCCTGCAGAGGACAGAAGAGGGTGTCAGCTCCCTGGGACTGGAGCTATAGACTTGTTATATAGACTACCATGTGAGAGCTGAGAATTGAACTCAGGTCTTCTGGCAGAGCAGCCAGTTCTCTTAACCACCAAGCCCCTGATAGTGCCTTCTTTACTCAAGCAGTCACGCCAACTAAACATCAGAGGTTCCACCACTGGGAAAAAATGAAAAGAATGAATTTGGGGGAACATAGCAGTCTTGACTACACCAAAGTTGTCAAATATACTGCTATGAAACTATCTACAAGATTCCCTAATTTTAAGCTTTAAAATGACCTATTAAGTGTCTTTGTGTGTATGAATGCATGCCACATGTGTACACACACACAGAGGCCATAGAGGGTGTTGGATCCCCTAGAGCTGGGGTTACAGTTGAATTTGATTCCTCAGAAAGAGGAAAGTTATATTCCTAACTGCTAAATCATCTCTCCAATCCCAGGTTCTCTTATTTTAAAAACTCAGTTGCAGGGCTAGAAATACTGTTCAATAGTAGAGCTTGCCCTGTATTTATAAGATGCTAGTTTTAATTCCCAGGATGATAATAATAAAACTTTCTCAATTGTATACAAAATTTTTTACTGCATTGATCCTAACATTTCAATATTTTTTTGTTTTTGTTTGTTTTTTTACTGTCCTTTTTTTCTTGATCAGTCAGGCAAGAATTTTGTTTCTTTTCTTTTTTTCAAAGTAACATACTAAAGCCATGTAGTCATAGTGCATGCCTTTAATCCCAGTCTCAGGAGGAAGAGGCAGGCAAATATATGTGAATTTGGGACCAACCTGGTCTAAAAGGCAAATTCCAAAAAAGCCAAGGCTGCACAGAGAAACCTGTCTCAAAAAAACAAACAAAAAAGAAGAAATAAATAAATATTAATCTCTGTTCATTTTTTTTCCTGATTTTTTAAAGTGTGTTTTCTTTCTTATTTCATGTCATTTACTTACTTTAGGCTACCCTTGTTCCTTTTCTAGCTTTGTAGATTCTAAACACAAGTCATGTCTTTTTAACTCGGTTTGGTATCAAGAGAAAAAATAATGAATTTTACTGAGCCCCTAACCTACTAGTGACATCTCGGGGAACAGGAGCATCATTTGTCTTGATGCAGTGGGTATTGATGAACTCCCAGATACATGCTGTACACCAGAAAGTGTGCAGAGGAGCTTGGACTTCTTGGTCCTACTCTTCATCCTCTAGGAAGAGGGGCAGATGGAGGACAAAGCTGGCCTGCAATTGTGCCAACATCCTGGAGCCAACAAAAGCATCCCAGCATGAGTGGTGTCCAGAACACATGAAGTCCCAGGAGGGGCATTCTTCACCTCTCTGTATATACTTTGCCTCATGCAAATCTTCAACCTACCTGTTCATCATTAGCCTTTGTCATGGGCTTTACAGTAGGTGTGTAATGTAAGGGATGTGTTTCTCTAATCAAATTAATGGAACCCAAGTTGGGGTCATGGGAAACCCCATGTTGCCACCACCCAGTTAGATGTGCAGTTAACTCTTGGTTGACACTGAGTGTTGGCAGTGAGGACTGAGCCCTAAATCTGCCCATTGAACCTTGTGCTGCATATTTGGTACTTACCAGAAATATCAAATATATAGATGTCTGTGATGTGCAGGAGATGGCTTTGCTGGTGTGAGAGTCTGAGCAGCTCATGGAAAGAATGAAAATCTTTGACAACAGCTATTCAACACACACACACACACACACACACACACACACACACACACACACACACACTTGTGTCCTGGTTGATTTTTGCCAACTTGACACCAACTAGAGTCATCTGAGAAGAGGGAATCTCAGTATTTAAGTTCAGAACTGCCCCCATCAGACTGGCCTATCGGCGTATCTGCAAGGGCATCTTCCTGATAAAGGATTGATGTAGGAAAGCCTGCCCACTGTGAGCATTGCCATCCCTGGGCAAATAATCCTGAGTTGTCTAAGAAAGCAAGCTGAGCAAGCCAGGATAGCAAGGCAGTGTTCCTCCATGGTCTCTGCTTCCATCCTGCATCAGAGCCTCCTGCCTTGAGTCCTTGCCTTGGCTTCCTTCAGGCATGGACTGCAACCTGGGAGTTGTAAGATAAAATAAACCCCTTCCCCTCCAAGTTAGTTTTGGTCAGTGATTAATTATGGCAACAGAAAGCAAACTAGCATAATTACATTCTAAACATTAAAGACCCAAAGAATAAACATCTCCATCAATTAATGGGAAAATAAACAATATATGGTTGACAAAATAACAAGTGCAAATTTACAACAAATATTGGAAAGTGTTCAGTATCTTTAGCTATATCACTGTTGGATCTCCTATTCTAGCTTCTCCCCAGAGTGAGTGGTTGCATTATTAAAGGGCTTGATCACCTGGAAAAAATGCATATTTACATGCATGCACACACACACATATTGAAATGCATATCAATACTACATTATGATTCTATCTCACCTCAGGGAGATGGCTACCCTTAGGAAAACAAACAACAAAAAATGCCAGAAGAAGGTGAAGAAAGAGACTCTTATACACCATTGGTGGGATTTAAATGAGAACATCAAGTTGAGAGTCAGTATGAAATCTTATCAAAAACTGAGTTCAGCTATAATGCCACTGAGTGTGTATATTAAGGATCTGAAGTCAGTATGTCACAGAGGATCAGTGCAGCCCTGGTTGTCATGGCACCCTTCATAGTAACCAGGTGATGGAATAGATTAGATATCAGTTGGTAAGATAAATGGGTAAGGGAAATATCAATATATATATATATATATATACACATACATACATACATATATATATATACACATACATACATACATACATATATATATATATCACATATTCCACCATAAAAAGGAATGAAATTATGTGATTCTTCAGGAAAAAAAAATGAAAAGAACTAGCTATCACCAGGTTAATTAAAACAAACTAGACTCAGGATGACAAATAACACATAGTTCATCTCATATCTGGAATCCAGAGTTAAAAAAAAAAAAAGACATGAGAGGCACTATTTGGAAAGAAGAAGGAGACCAACAAGGGAGGAAAGATAAGAAAAGGCAATTGAGAATAAAAAATATTTATTATAAGTCAATTATGACTAGAAATTCTGTTTTAAAACAAGAAAGAATAGACAATTCTCCAAAGATACACAAATGGCTGACAAGCCTGAGGAAAGATTCATCATTATTGTCATTATGAATATATAAGTCAAAACCTCACTGGGTACCACTTTATACCCACTAGGCTGGGTATAATTTAAAAAAAAATAGCACCTCCTAGGGTGGGTTATACCCAACCCAAGAGTTCCAGCACTCATTCTGTGATTAAGTACACAGAGCACACAGATAAAATAAAGTCTTCCCTAAGTGCAAACCCAAGAAAAGTGAAATCCCACATCCACACAGAAATGCTCAGAGAATTGATGGGAGGTGTCATTCTGTAAATATGTTTCTCATATTGGTTAATGAATAAAGCACTGTTGACCAATAGGAAAGCAAGATAGGTGGGAGTAGGAGACAAGGAGATAGGAAGTAGTAGGGAGGAGATCCAAGATGGAGGATGGGGAGAAGAACATCCGCCCCTCTCTCTGGTAAGATAAGACCATCTTAGATTAATAGAAATGGGTTAATATTTAAGACAGAGCTAGCCGATAGAAACTGGCCAACAAAATTATATCTAATACAGTGTCTCTGTGTGTTATTTGGGGCTGGTGCAGTGGGCCCAGGCTGCAGAGAAAAACAACTCTTAACAGAGAATCCTTATTGATAGCAGTTAAAATGTGGGAACAGCCCAAATGTCCACCAAACCATGAATGGATTTTTTTAAACAACTGGGCATACAATGGAATATAATTCAGCCACACAATGAATAAAATATACTTTAAATGGGTGAGCCTTGTGCAATTATATTTATTTCCCAATAAAGCTGTTCAAATTCAGCACAGGAATTTAAATCCTACACTGAAAATCACTGTTTAATGCAACATCACACAGGCACCTTAAAAATATTATGGCCAGTGAGTGAAGCCTAACAGGAATGACTGCCTATTATCCAACTCCATTTGCATAAAATTTCTAGAAAAGGAAAATGTTACGGGCAGGTTTTTCCCACCGGCGCCATCCCGCCTGCCACGGGTCTGGGCCCACAGCCGAACCAGCCCCAAATAACATTCAGAGACTCTGTATTTGATACAATCCTGTTGGCCAGTTACCATTATTGTTTATGGGCTAGCTCTGTCTTAATAATTAACCCATTTCTATTTATCTAAGTATTTTCACGTGGTCATCATATTTGAAAGCCACTCCAGCGTCTTCCTTCCTCATGCTCTACATCTTGACTCCTCCCTACCATTTCCTCTTTCCTCCTCCTGGTCTCCTAGCTCCACCTATATTGTTTCCTATTGGCCACAGGCTTTATTAATTAACCAGTATGAGAAACATATTTACAGAATAACATCTCCCATCATCTCCTCTTTTCTGTCTAAAATAAAAGGGTTTTAACCTTGACATAGCAAAATATATCATACAACAGTTATCAAATAAGAATCACAGTTAACAATATTTAGTCCATTAACATTTTGTAAGACTTAAAGAAAATATCATCTATCCTATCTTTGTGAGTTTAAAGTCCTATATGTAACTTATCTTTAATCCTAACTAAGGAAAACTATAACCAAAACTATCTGTCTTCAACTCCTTCAAAGACAACAGAAGGATAATATATAAACTCTAGAAATGACAGAGACAACTCATTGCCTGGTCAGTCATCTGAAGTTCTTCTGTAATGTTCCATCTTCAGCCCATAGGCCATAATGTGTCTGGCAGACTTTCAGCAAAGCAGGAAACTTTAAACTGTCCACCTGTATTGGCAGTTTGTCAGTCATTTTTCTCTGTGTTCTGCAGAATGTCTGCTTCTTCCATGAAGCAGGAATCTTGTAGCAATGTCCATCTTGAATCAGCAGTCACCTTTTTGTGGGTCCTGCATGTCCAGTTTCTACAACATAAAGTCAAACAGTCCAGAAGAGCAGTACCTTGCCCAAATGGCTAGTCTTGAGATATTAGAAGCAAACTCCATAACATGTTTCTTCAATATCCATCTTCCCTTCTGACGCAGGTGGTGTTACCAGGAGCAGTTGTGCCTCATTGTCAAGAAAAACCCTAAACCATTTTAAATGCCATATTCTGTAGGTCTTTGAAAGGTTTGAAGAATGCCTATTCATCTCAAATACATCTCTGCATATCTAGAAATCCTAACTCACTTAACTCTAAGTTTTACTATCATAGGTAACTCTCTATAATCTGTACTAAATTATACATTACATTTTCCAATGAGCTATATAAACACAATACCTAAACAAGAGAAATATACATATTACAAAATTGACCTTAAATTATATCAATAAAAGAAAATCCATTCCAAAGCAAAGTATTCATATCTATACCATAATTCCCTTTTTACCTTTAAAAAGATTGCTTGTGGTTATAGCCATTTATAACTAAGCCCATTTAAATGAAAACAAACATTTATAAACAATATTTGGGAATTTGGGCGTCATTCTTTCCAAAGTACTTCCTGCTGGTAGAGGGCGCTGTCATGGGGGATCCTAAGAAGATGCACAAATCTTGGCTGTAGACATTGTTTCAGGGGGTCTTGCTTGATCAAACCACATTAATCTGGAAGAAATCCATAGTTTTTCATTTTCTGTGGAAACAAAAATAGAAATCCTTTTCCCCAGTAACTTGTCCTTAGGCTTAAATTTTTGAGTCAAAGCATTTTTAAAAATATATAAATTAAATTAATCCAGCAGCATTTCTTTTATCAGTAGTTGTTATTTTCTCAGCAATCAAATAATTAAAGACAACAGAATTGCGTATAGTATCCAATATTTCTCTGTGCTTTCCATCTTTACGTGGCTTTTTTATTACTCTATTTTTTTACTTCTGTTTTTACATATTTTGAGACAGGGTTTCTCTGTGTAACTTTTATCTGTCCTGGAATTCCCTCTGTATATCAGGTTTACTTTGAAATCACAGAGATCTGTTTGCCTCTGCCTCCCGAGTATTGGAATTAATGGCGTGGGCCACCATACCCATCCATTTTACTTTCTTTTTTCTTTTTAAACCATTGTATCCTCTTTCGTTTCTTTCCAGCATATTTTTTTTTTTTTTTAAACACAGTGTAAACCTTCCTTGCAGCTCTCCTACACACCAATGAATTGTTAGCAGAGCTCTTTAAAAGCAAGGCGGCTTTTTGCCGCTTATGCTAATTTTGGAAACCTCCCTTAAAGGAGCCCGCAAATTTCTGTCTAAAGCAAAACAAATCCAACCAAGAAAATGCTGCTACCAAGAAGTCTTGCTAGTCTCTGTTCCCTTGTTTCTAAAAACTATTTTTTAAGCTTTTGTTAAGTTTTAAGTGAAAGTTCTCAGTTCCACTTCTGACACCATTATATTATGGGCAGGTTTTTCCCGCCGGCCTGCCAGCCCACCAGCCCGCCAGCCCACCTACCCGCCACTGGTCTGGTGCGCCGGCCCCAAATAACACTCAGAGACTCTGTATTTGATGCAATCCTGTTGGCCAATTACCATTATTATTTATGGGCTAGCTCTGTCTTAATTATTAACCCATTTCTACTTAACTAAATATTTCCACGTGGTCATCTTATGGGGAGCCGCGGCCTGCGTCTTCCTTCCTCCCTGTCTCCATCTTGACTCCTCCTTACTGCTTCCTCTTTCCTCCTAGTTTCTTAGTCCCGCCTATCTTGCTTTTCCGTTGGCCCAACAGTGCTTTATTGTTTAACCAGTATGAGAAACATATTTACAGAATAACATCTCCCATTAGGAAAGTGATGGAAACAGCAAGTGGACTGATGCTTATCTGTGGTCCAGAATGGGAGCCCGCATCACTGCAGACGGTGAGGAGACATGTGGGTGATGGGAACACTTTAAACCTAGCAGGGCTCTGAATCTCTTCCAATTTCCTGAAATTCCCCGACTTGGGCTGAGCTTTATGGTATGTACATTATACCTCAATAAAGGTGCCGTAGAGAAGAGATAAAATGCCCCAATTTTTATAGCAGATGGGTAGTGTATTTGATGACACGTCTTTATATCTGTGTTCATAGTTTTATTTTGTTTGTCATTTTTAGGTTAATTGTACTTTCAACAAGACACATCTTTTGGTAAAAGTCTGGGAGTATTAAACTTAGGGTACTTTTTTGTCTAATTTGGGAGGAGCAGAAGTGGACATCAAAAGTCTTTCTCAATCGCTGTCTTTCTTATCCACTGAGGCAGCGTCAATCCATTGAACCCAGAGCTCAACAATAAAGCTGGTCTAGGCAGTCAACTTGCTGTAGGGATCTCCCTGCCTCTGACTGCTGGAGTCACAGATAGACCATCATGTCTATCTGACGTTTATGTTGGTGCTGATAATTTGAACTCTGGCCCTCACACTTGCTGGTTGTACAGAAATGATTCATGTGCTGAGCCATTGGCCCAGCCCTGTTGGGTTTTTGAGACAGGACCTTACTATATATAACTCAGAGTAGCTGAAACTTGAAATCCTCCTGCCTTAGTCCCCCAAGTTTACAAGTTAGGAGCATGTGCCAGCACACCTGGATAAACTTGGAGTGTGTCTACCTGAATAATATCCACATTGCTCTCACTCTTTCATTGTTGAGCTGGATATAAAATTTTAACATCATATATATATGTATATATATATATATTATATTTTCTTGCTCCAACTGTGCTGAGCTGGGCTCACAGCTGACTATGTCTATGTCCAGGAAAGAGTCCAGGAGACTAATGATGCTAGTCCTCCCTTTGTTTTACCCCATGATGCCCCATGTTGTTTTGGTTCACATTGCTGTCCTCCGTGTCTTTGCTATTAGATATGGCTTCTTCCACTTCCTCCATTGGGACTCACTCTCAAAAACAAGTACATCACTGTTGACTATCATACATACATTTGAGAAAGGCATCAAACAAACAAAACCAAGAACTTGGAAACAAAAGGCAACAAGAAGCTCAGACAGTAAAAGACAGACAGTGAAGGAAGCAGACAGTGATTAAAATAATCAAACAAAAAAACCACCATGAACATTGCCAGTGAGATGTCAGACTTGAGATTATTTTTGGTGGCACTGAACATTTAACACCAACAACTACTCTGTCAATAGCAAAGAGATGCAATCAGCTATAACTCAAATAAATAAATGACCCAGAGACTGATACTGGGGTTCAAGCTTCAAACTCAATGTCAGAAAACAAAGCAGCTGGTCACTAGATTCTTACTCTACCTCAGGCTGAAAGGGCTGATCCTGTCTCCATGAGCTCTCACAAAGATTGTGTTATTTCCTCAGCATGGCTGGAGAATGGATGCCTCTCTGAGACCTTGCTCTGTCTTATACATTTCTCTAATGTTGGGGTTACAGGTGTGGGCTATAATTCTCTTTTAGACTGATTCACTCTTGTGTAGATCTGGGTGGCCTTGGACTCACAGAGATCCATCTACCTCTTAATCCTGAGTCCTAGGACTAAAGGTGTGTGCCACCACCTCCTAGCTTCTGGCTGCTGGGATTAAAGCTGTGTGCCTGGCTTCTATAGCTTGTGGCTGACTTTGCTTTCTGAATCCTCAGGCAGCTTTAATAAACCATAAATATCATTACAATCAGCCTAGGTCCCCATTTACAAACAAATAGGTTTAAAAGCAACATGGCATGCATAGAGGGGGTGTCTGAGAGCATGTGTGATGGAATTGCATTCAGTTACAAAGAAAGAAATCATGTCTCTTATGGGGAAGTAGACAGAACTGGGAAGCATCATGTTAAGCCGGACAGAAAAATATCACGTTTCTTCTCACGCGTGGAATCTGGATTTAAACATTTGTAAAGAAAAACAGAAGGGGGCTGTTTAAGGGAGAAGAGGATCATGAGAGGAGGAAGAAGGACAGAAGACAATAGGGAGATGAGGATAAGTGAAGTTCACTGACACATGTTTAAAAATGTGTATGCTACCCCAAAAGATAATAATTGAAAATATTTAGGTTTGGTTTTTTTTTTTTTTTTTTTTTGCTTCTTTATCTGTCTGTCATAGTGGTATACACTGTCCTCAAGAGAAATGACTCCATCACCCTGAGCTGCAGGAAGATGAGGAAAACACAGCAATGGCCTGTTGAGCGGTGTAAGAAATGGAAGCAATTCCTGTTGTTAGCTAGAAACCTGGGGGCCGGTCAATACTGTAGAGTGGAGTTCTCAGCCTGTAAGTCATGACCCTCTTGACAAACCTCTAGCTCCAAAACATAGTTACATTATGATGTATAATAGCAGCAAAATTACAGTTATGAAGTAACAACAAAAATAATTTCATGGTTGGGGTCACCACAACATGAGGACCTGTATTAAAGGGTCACAGCGTTAGGAAGCTTGCAAGCCACTGCTGGAGCACATTCTAGTGTATTCTAATTCAGCCACTTCCTTCTTACTCCTTCAAGTTGGAAGCTGAGGGGCTGAAGAGCAGTCTTAGTGGTTAAGAACTCTGGCTTCTCTTTTAGAAGTCCTGGGGTTGATTCCCAGAACCCACATGAAGGCTGACAGTCATCTGTAACTCCAGTTCCAGGGAGCCCACACCCTCTCCTGGCCTCTGGGTTCCAGGCACACACACAGTATGAGACAAATATGCACACAGATATCCATGTGCATAAAAGAAGAAAATAAAAATTTTTAATGGAAGCTGGTAGGCAGGGAGGTACATACCTTTAATCCCAGCACCTGGAAAGCAGAAGCAGGTGGAACTCTGTGAGTTTCAGTACAGCCTAGTCTACAGAGTGAGCTCCAGGATTATCAAAGCTACATAGTGAGACCTCAAAACAAACAAACAAATAAATAAGCAAAAATAAAAGATAGAAGCCAAAGCTATAAAGAGCCCACTCTTTATATAAGAGATTATCCATGTATATGGATCCAAGATGTATATGGATCCACCATATCAAACAACTCCCAACTGTTTTATGCAAGAAGAAAATTCTATTTAAATTGCTGCTACTTTGGATGTGAAATGGGCAACATAATTATCTTAGTTAGGGTCTATTGCTGTGAAGAGACACCATGATCACAGCAACTCTTATAAAGGAAAACATTTCACTGGGGCTCACTTAACAGTTTCAGAGGCTTAGTCCCTCATCATCATGGTGGGACATGTCGACATGCAGGCAGACATGGTGCTGGAGAAGGAGCTGAGAGTGCCATATACTGATCCTCAGGCAACAGGAAGTGAGCTGCCACACTTGGTGTGGCTTGAGCATATGAGACCTCATCCTTTCACCTCCACAGTGACACACTTTCTCCAACAAGGCCACATCTACTCTAACAAGGCCACACCTCCTAATAGTGCCACTCCCTATGGGCCAACCATTCAAACACATGCATCTATTGGAGCCACTCCTATTCAAACACCACAATAATCTTATCTTTACTGATAAAATGACTGCTGAGATGACGGAAGGAGGTTTATATAGGGGTGACCTTTAAAAAGGCAACATCATCAGGTTACCAGATATGTCAAAGCTAACACCAACTGGGCAGGGCAGCAAAGGCCAGGAACAAAAGCTAAATGGGGCTGAGAGCTTGGCTCAGAGAACAGACCAAGCAAAGGTAAAAGGTAAGGTGGATTCTGCTTTGCTTTGGTATAGGCATTTTAAGAGAATGGTTTTTAACAGAAAGGATAGAATGCTGGGATAGTAATAGAAATTAAATTCTCTAAGGCGAGGCCAAACAGTCACAAAGTATTTTCTTTTAAAGGGCACACATAGGAACCTCAGCCTTGACCATGGAAACCAAACAGCGTCTCAGCTGATTCCTGATGTGTCCTGCTGTGTAGCTGACAGGGGGATAGCAGAGTGACTGGCTGCCATTTACAGATGTTCACAGAACCAGCATAAACATGGAAGTCTGCCTCTGTTTAACTCCATTTCCAACAACATAATAGCCCCAGTTGTAGTGAAAGTATGAGAAACAAAATATTTCCAGGGGCCTTTCCGTACAGATCCCCCACCTGCCTTCCTCATCATTCTCCCATGGTGCAGAAAGCCAAAGGGGGTCAGAAGAGAACTATTTCCTCTCTTTCTGTTATGACTCCAACACATAGGCCCAGTGCTGAAGTTAAAAAAGTCGCTGTGTCACAGGGCCTGGAGTCTAGAGTGGCACACAGGGGTAACATTTTAGAAAATTCAGTGGTTTTTGCTAGGGATAGGAACTGTTACAGACCTCGGAAGACTTCCTGGAGGTGGTGTCCACTGCCTGCTACAAGCTCACATTGCAAGCTTGGTCCAGCTGGGTTTACAAATTGGGGAACTCATAGAAACTGTAGGAAGTGGGGCCTCACCAGCAAAAGGGGGTAACTAAGAGTGTGCCTTTGAAGATTCTTCTTTGTCTCTGGTCCCTCCCTCCTGTCTCCCACTTTCTGGATGCCATGGGGGTAAGGGACTCTGCCATCTCTCATCAGATCCCAGCCATGATAATTCCTCACTCTAGGCCCAGATATAATAGAGCCAACTGACCATTTTCCGAAACCATGAGTTGGAATAAATCTTCCATCCTTTCAAGTCATTGCTCTGGTATATGGCACGGACGGCAGCCAAAGGCTAACTAACCTAGTGACAGACGACACTGAAGCAAGACAGACAAGATCTGATTGCTTGACCAAAGTTTTCTATGTGTAATTCCATGGGCACCGCACTGGTGGACAGAGTCCTGGTCCTTGGGATGTCTGAGCCTGAGGCTTTCCCACGCTTTCTCCCTCTTTCCGTGTCAAGTCCTGGAGTCTGAGATGCTACACTATGCCTGGAAATCTGCACCTGCAGGGTGGGAGGACCATTCGGTTAAGGTTTGGGCAGGAAAGAGTTGATACGGACAAGCAGATCTGAGCCAAGGATGACACCTGCCTAAGGGGATTCTTGGAAGACCTGGGAAAGGGCCCCAAACAGTGCCAAGAGTCTTGAGCAACCAGGGACTCCTCCCCAGCTGAGCCATTTTATGGGCTTGTGGCAGCAGGAGGAAGGCATGCACGCTGAAGAAAGGGTAATAGGATCTGTAGCTTCTCTGTGCTTTGGGGCTGTGTGTGTGTGTGTGTGTGAAAGTTCTTTGTGAAAATGAAGACCAGCATTTCAGGATAACGCAGGAGCCAAAACATCTACTGCACCCTTGGCTACTTTATCTGTGTGTTGCCTGCTCCCAACCCTTCTTGTTTCCAGGCAGTTTCTTTTTCTTAGCATTTTCTCATATGATTTTCATGAACTGCCTGAGCTGTGGGGTGAGCACAGTACTCTCTTAAGCCTTTATGACACCAGATGCTCACTAATCACTCAATAAATATGTACAGGTCCACACTTGAGTCAACAGTTGAGCCAGTGAGTGTATGCAAGTCTCTAAGGTGTGCAGTTTTTGTGCTGTTTCTGGGATGTCTGTCTGTCCGTCTGTTGACAGCACAGGCTCTCACTTGGGACATTAGGAATGCACACCTACTAGGCAAGCAAGGGATACAATCTTCATTCTCAGATCTCTGTCAACACCCAGCCCTGTCTGCAAGGCTCTTGTCCGCACATGTTGCTAGGGATGGATATGTGAGGCTTGTGAAACATAGCTTTGATGGAGGTAGAATGGATCGGATCACTCACAGGACCGTATCCTTCAAGTTTGTCAAATGATTCACAAATTAAAAGTAAGGGCTCGAAGGTAGAATGGCATTTTGTGCCTATAGTTCCAGCTGCTTGGGAGACTGAGGCAGGAAGATTACTTGAGTCTAAGAGTTCAAGGCCAACCTAGGCAACACAGTTAGGTTCAATATCAAACTGACATAATAAAGGACTGGCATGAGCAGCATGTGCCATGAGTGACCTTTTATTTGTTTGATCTAAGGTTTTTCCAATGACTTTTATTCTCTCTTTCTCTCTCTCTCTCTCTCTCTCTCTCTCTCTCTCTCTCTCTCTCTCTCTCTCTCTCTCTCTGTCCCCCCCACCAATGTTTGTCTGTGTTTATTGCAGTTGTTTTTCCTCCCCAATACCATCACCACTGTCTTATTTCAAAAAATAATGGAGGTGGCAATATCCCCTTGGGGACCTGTATGTAAATGTGGCAGACAGGATTTCTCACAAATGATTATGACGCTATTTCTGACCTAGAGTCTTCCCAGCAAGAGTCAGATTTGATTATTTCTCTTCTTGAACCTCGTTGAGGATTTGTGGATACTTCTGTGGAGATAATGATGCATAGCCTGTGTGAGAGCAGGTGTTCTAGTTTGATTTGTGTCATAATAAATACATGAATGAATAGTTTTGGGGAGCATAGAGCTTATGGCTTAAAATCCCAGGTCAAGGGAAGTAATGCAGGAACTCACACAGAAACTTGCTACTATTCCACATAGCATTACTTCTAACCAAATACAAGAGGAACCACAGAGGAGGGTGCTTGCTAACTGGCTTGCAGACTGGCGTATACTCAGCTAGCTTTCTTACACTGTTCAGGTACACCTGCCTAGAAACGGTGCCACCTGTGAGCGGGGCCTTCCTACAGCCATTAGCAATCAAAACACAGATGTACCTTCCTGGCCAACCTGATGCAGACAATTTCTCAACTGAGGCTCCCTTCTCAGGTGATTGTAGGTTGTGAAAGGTGAACAGTAAAAGCTAACCAGCACATCAGATCACAAAAGGAGAGAGCGTTCTCCTGGTTCCTCTCTTGGAAGCTCAAGAACTCAGTCTCCCAATCCAACCTTGACAGAGAACCTGGTGGGGAGCGCTACTAGGATGTTACCCAGTAACCATCTTCTGCCAGGTACCATTTCACGTGTATGGCTATCAATATGTCATTGCTCCTCAAAAAGATGATCAGGGATCAGTGATAATAATACCCTTATAGGAAATTAGCAAATTTTTTGTCTTGTTTTTCGAGACAGGGTTTCTTTGTATAACCCTGGCTGTCCCAGAACTAACTCTATACACCAGGCTGGCCTTGAACTCACAGAGATCCATTTGATGCTGCCTTCCAAGTGCTGGGATTAAAGGTGTGCACCACTACCACCCAGCAGAAACTAACAATTTCTAAAGGAGGCAAATTTTTAACATTATCATGAAAACAAATCTCCAAATTGCTTAAAAGTCATTTTCACACGCTGGTCTTCTGTGCTACATTAAAAACCTAGCACCCATTTTTCAGCAAATGATACAGATCGACAGCTGCTTGTGACAAATTAAAAAGTTAAGAATGAACCAATGACAGGGACTTTAGAGTGGTAAACTGACAGCAGTGAAAAGTATTGTTTTCTCCTCCCTGGACCATAGCTAAGACAACCAGAAGGTAAACTGATAACAGCAGACACAGTCAATGTTTCTCTTTATCTTCCATGTATCCCATATTCTAGGCCATCCAGGCCAACCCTTAGCTTACTTCAAGGTTAGACTGAATAATATCAAGGTTAAAGACTTTCTCCTTGTTTAACCTCAATGGGTAGAGCCCTGTGTCTGCACCCAATGCTTGGATCACCCCAAGAGAATGGCAATTTTGCACCCACTTAATAAAGACCATATGGGACAAAGGTCCTGGGCACTGATTCTCTTCTCCTTTCCCCCAAATGGCCACCTGTCCTCCAGAATTTAAGTAAACACACTGGGTAAATTATATTGGTGCCACTGTACATGCAATGCTTTCCAGTTTTCCATGTCTTTCTTCCTCATGGATGGCTCTGCTGCTATAGTCATCCTAAGGACAGAAAGACAGGAAATGGCCAGGTGTGCAAAAGATAAGTGTTGAGTGTAGAAATATAATTTGTCCACCACTTGTCATCTCTAGCCCTAATGTATTTGCTAGAACCTTTAAAAATATTTGTTCATTATTATTTTATTTGCATAAGTGTTTTATCTGCATGTGTGTATGTGCACTACATATTTGCCCAGTTTCTGCAGAGGCCATAAAAGACATCAGATGCCCTGGGTTTCAGGCAATTGCAAGCTGCCATGAGGGTGTTAGGAACTGCACTCGGGTCTTCTCCAAGAACAGCATGTGTTCTTCATTATTGAGGCATCTTTCCAGCTCACTGTTAACACTGGTATTTTATAGCTCCCTCCCTATTTCTTAAAAAGGAAGACACACAGGAATCAGTCCATACATACCACTCTACCTCATCACCTCCACTTTTCTGGCTCTCTTTGTGCTATCTCTCCAGTTTGTAGGCATCCAGTCTTTACTGATTAGTTTGCTAAAAACAAAATCTGTAACAACCAGCAAACAGAATACCCATAGTAGCAGCGCCATCACCAACCCCCAAGCCTTACGAACATTGAGTGGTCACAATCTCACAGAGACTTCATCCAGTATCATGAAAGCAAGATTATAGTCAGCTTGAGGCCACACTCCTGGTGTTATTCATTTGTAGCCATCTTATCCTGGGTTCCCCAAGGCAGAGGCCAACACAATGACCTATATGCAAGGTGATGTCTGTGGGAGGTGACTCTGGAAGGAGGTCCAGAAGAAGGGAAACTCCAGTGTCAACGTATACTTTCTGTCACTATTCAGGGTCTTGGAACTTGACTCGTGGGACTTTCTGAGAGAAACAAGGGCTGACGTCTATCAAGTACTGGCTGTATGCTTTGCAAATTCAGTTTATCGTTACATTGAGAGCTGAGCTTTAATACACCTCTGTTTTTTTCTGAGTACTGGATGCAGAACGCAGGCTCTTATACATGGTAGGCTCTACCACTAAGCTTTGTTCTCAGCTCCCTCTGTGCTAGATACATGAGACATCAGAGGCCTGAAAATTTTAAATGGACCAGGCCACAAAGCATAGCCACTGGGGTGTGTCCACCCTCTACCTTCAAATCTTTTGCCATTTTATGCTTGAAAGGGGATAGAGTTTCACTGATTTCTCTTACAAGCTCTTATAAAATGCAAAACGTTATCCATTTGGCTTCAAAGAATGCCTCTGCCTAGGCAAGAGCCCCAAGTGTATCACTGAGTAACGTCTGGCAACACTTAGCCAAGGGGACCCAGCTAAAGCTATTGGGGAGACTCCTTAGGACCCCTGAGAAGCTTCCAGCCTGGGACGGTATCTTAATGATTACACAGCTAACAAGAACGCTCAGCCCCCCTCTCTCTCTCTCTCTCTCTCTCTCTCTCTCTCTCTGTCCACACACACACACACACACACACACACACACACACACACACACACACACACATGAAAAAGCACACAGCAGCCAGCTCATCAGCAGAGAAGAAATTGGAGTCTCAGTTCTTTTACAGAAGCCCTGGCAGACAGCAGAGTCTCCCCAGCCTGTGCTTGTCACCTTCCTCCATCAGTCAGACTCCTATTCTTAGTTTGAGGTATCTCAGTTGTCACTGAAGAGCATGCTCACTGGCTGAATAATTACCACAGCCCAGAATAGCACTTCTGAAACAGGGAAGGGCAAGCCAGACAAGCCTGGTGGAGCCAGGGTGGGCAGCAGGGAGTGCCCCCCTCCACAGCCTGCCTGCAACAAGGCCTTTTTTACTTCAAGAAGATGCCAGAATAGCTCTATTGAAGATGCTTTAGGGGAGCAGGAAGCTCAGTCAAAAAAACAATTCTTGATCTATGTACTGTGTGTCCTATTTACTGAATTTAAAAAGTGGAGGCGGCTACGTAGTCTTATCATTGTAAAGTGAATATATTTCTCGGTGCTAAACATTCAAGATCTAGCAACACACAGAAAAGAAAGTGGAAATCTCCACTAAGTCCCTGATTCAAAGCTCAGACAGCAACATCAGCACCTTTTGGTATTTTTCTAACTCAGCGCTGGTATTTATTATCCGCTACTTTCCTCTTCCTCTGAGAGATGATCTCCCAAACTTCCTGAGCAGCATGTTCCCTCCACCCTTCCAGTTCTCAGCCAGAGGGTTAGGGAAGCCACTCAGAGGGACACGCTAACCACCACTGCCCACTGCCTGGCCAAAGATACTGATCCTGGCAGTCATGTGATCCCAGCTAATTGAATCAGAGTGAAGTTTATCTCGTTCTTCTGGGACAGTGACACAGAAATAGCCCCAGGAACAGTTTCCAACATGATGAAAACTGAGATCATGAGTGAGAAAGCAGCTCATAGGATGCAGATAAGAGAGACAGGAGGGAACTACGGTCTCTAGGGCACTGAGAGAGTCAGGTTAGTCTAAGTGCTGAGTTCCAGACAAAAAGAAAAGAAAAAGGGAAAAGAAAGGAAGGAAGGAATGGCACCCAAGGAATGACAGTCAAGATTGTCCTCTGGCCTCCCCAGGTTTACGTATACTGATGCACACCTCCCCACAGGCACATATGTCCCTTCTCACAAACATTCGAGCACACACATACAAGAATAGACTGTGGGTCTCAGCCACACCTTTATAACAATATCCAGACAACTGTAGTGCCTGTGCTACAATCTGTTCCACTAATTGCGTGAAGGCCTAGAGAGTGAAATAAAAGACAAGACAGCAGGTCATTCGTGCAGCTGGAATGCTGAATGCCCAATGCCGTTTATTGAGGGGAAGGAGGGGACTTACATACTGACTCACAGCACAGTGGAAAACAATCAAGGGTCAAGCGTGCAAGTTCTCAGACTTAGTTCCTCCCCAGCAGATGCGTGTTAGCAAACCAAGAGAACCAAGAACTACTCTGGTGCAAGATGTTCCAGCCAACAGCTTCAGGTTTGCTCAAGGTCCATGAAGGGCCCTACAGACAATCAAATCTGATTCTTGTTGTGAGATATTTGCACACTGTATGAAGGTGTATTGCTGTGATCGGTGTAATTAAACTGCTAAATTAAATGGATAGCTAGGCAGGAGGTATAGGTGTGACTTCCAGAGAGAGAAAGGAGGAGGAAGAGTATAGGCGAGTTGGATGCCATGGAGACACGGAACAGGTCAGACACACAGAATGGGAGAGAAAGGTAAAAGCCACGTGGTAGAATGCAGCCTAATAAAAATATGGGTTAATTAAAGTTATAAGAGCTAATGGAACAAGCTTAAGCCAAGATCGAACTTTCATAATTAATAATATGTCTCCATGTCGTCATTTGTGACCTGGCAGCCCAGGAATAATCCAACTACAGACTCTTAAAAGTCCAGCTGTGATTTTGGGTCCTCTTCTTGCAGGTTGGCTCCACAGATAGGAAGACAGTGGGGTTCTAGGGTAGCAGAGGCTGAGTGATTACAGTTAATGGCTGGGAACATGGTAGACATCTTCTTCTAGCCTTTTCAGACACTGTATGCCTGTGGAACACAGGCATGTGTAGGCAAAACACCCATATGCTTAAAATCAAAATAAATCTTTAAAATTTTTTTTTTGTATTTATTTTCTGTATGTATGTAAGCATGCATGTGAACCAGAGTGCATCTGTGGAGGTCAGAGGACAATTTGTGAGAGCTGGAATAGAAGGTAGGTGTCAGATTCGGTAGCAGGTATCACTACTCACTGAGACATCTCACCAGCTCATCATTACAAACTTTGCTGCTCCATGTAGGCCAAGAAATACATGTACACGAACTAGATTCATTCCATGGCTATTAAAAATTATGTTTTACCATTTTATAAACCAGGCTCTTGAAAGCACATTGTAATAAAGGAAATTATACAATAGTTTCAACTATATAATAGGTTCAACAAACCATCACAAGAAACCCTCCAGAAAAGACCTCTAGATGGGGACACAGGAAATTGGACTCAGAAGCCGGAAATTGCTTTGACTCCTACTATGCATAGCTGCATTAAGACCAAAGCAATTTTTCAGCTCAGGAAATCTCAAACTCTAAGAATCAGGCACAAGAGCATCTACAATGTGAACTTCTGAAAAGCAGAGAATAAGTCATAGTCAGTTCACAATGTCTGGGTCCATCTACAAAGACATGCAGCAAATAGTTTTAATTAGCATTACTTCCTGCTATAATCCAAATGCAAAGAATTGATTTCTTTTAATGAGCCACAGATTGTGAGATTATTCAGTATAATGACCCACATAATAATCGACTGATGCTATAACTATTGATCCAAGTTCCTAGCCCTGAATGCTGATGTGCAGACTTTGTCTAAAAGACACAAATAATTTCTATCTGGTGGAAAAGATACTTAAAGCCTTTTATTCACAGCTCTGCAGGACATTAAGCAATGTTGTATGTACCTCAGAATTCATATGCCAATATTTTTCTCTTTTTAAAAGATTTATCTTGTGTATCAGTGTTTTGCACTAACTCAAGCATGCCCAATGCTGACTGAGGTCAGAAGGGGTCAGATACTTTCCCTGGAACTGGAGTTATGGGTGTTTGTGAGCTGCCACCTGGGTGCTGAGGATGCAAGTGTTCCTATCTGCTGAGCTATCTCTTCCACACCCAAATGCCAATATTCCTAACTAAATGACTTATATTACTTAGTTCCTCTGATGTTCTTTCTAATATCTCACAGTTCTCCTCATAGTACACTGAGTGAAATCTTTGCTATACCTAGTTTTTTGATGAGAGAGTTCTATTCCTGGGTCCCACATGGTGGAAGAATGGAGAACCATATATGGTCAAGAAGTATGAGCCAAAATTATTAAACTAACTAGAAAAAATATAAGTAAAAATAATTAGCATGTTTGTGTCTAAAATAATTACTATTTTGTCAGGAATGAACATTTCAATTTGCCCAGACCCTCATCTAACTTTTACATAAATTGTGGTCTTTGTGATTTTTTTTTTGCCTTTTACAACTGTATCTCTGAGCTTGTGTACCAAGAAACTTCATAGGGCCAAGTCCACTCATGGCCTGGCTATCAATAAAAAGGACTTGAAACTTTTAATTGGCTTAATCAGCGTGGTTGTCAATAACTATCTTGCTTGGATCACTAGTTTCATTATTGAGGTTGACATGAATACACTGTTACAAGTTTGATGCGGTGTTTATTCTCCTCTGGATTGTTCTCGTTAGTTCTTTTCATAGTTCTGACCAAAGGCAGGGCAGAAACAACATAATGGAAGAATTATGTCTTTTGACTCACCATTTCAGAGGGGTCAGCTATCGCCCTTGGCTCCTTGCCCACTGTGAGTGTGTGTTGGAGGGACCTTACCAGGGCAGACCAGAGAAGGAGAAAAGGCAGGCTCACAAGAGGTCAGGGCAGATACAACTCCCAAGAATATACCCACAGTGACCTGCTTACTCCAGCTAGATCTTACTTCCTGAAATTTCCACCACCTCCCAAGACAATGCTACCAGCTAGGGAACAAGTGTTCAAAACACACAAGAGACACTTCCTATCAAGCTGTAACAGTGATAAAAGATAAACATTGCTCATTGCATTCCAAAACATTGATAAAAGATAAACATTGCTCATTCCAAAACAGGTCAATCATGAAAGCAAATACAGGTGACTCTCCCTTAGTGGGAATAGAAACAGGTAGGGATCCGATCTGTGATAGATGATTAGAGAATTTTATTTTTATTAATCTTTATTATATTTGTGTGTGTGTGTGTGTGTGTGTGTGTGTGTGTGTGTGTGTGTGTGTAAGCAAATACTAAATGTGTATGAGCATCCATAGCCACTGGAGATGAAGCTGCAGGCAGTTGTGAGCCTCCCAGTGTAGGTACTAGGAACTGAACATGCCCTTAACTGCTAAACCATCTCTCTAACCCTTCCCCATTCTCAAAATTTTGATTTATATTTTTATTTATTGTGTATATGGCATGTCTGTTTGAGTGAATGCCACATAATCGCAGTATTCTAGTACTTTATGTATTCCCGAGAGCATTCTAGTATACTAGTACACTAATGCTAATACACTAGAATTCTAGTGTATTCTAGAACACTAGAATACTCTCGGGAATCATAGACGGGCATAGACGAAGGGCCGTGGAGACTGCCGAAGGAGCCGATGCTAAGTTTGATTGGGAAAATCAGAGAAGCTGTGCTAGAGCTTGCACTAGCTGGACCTGGAAGGGTAAACAGTGAGCAAAAGCAATGTGGAGAGGAAAGGGTTTATTTCCGCTTACCTGCAGGCCAGGGCAGGAGCCTGTCATAGTCCGTCGCTGCAGGAAGTCAGGGCAGGAGCTCAAGGCAGGAACTGAGGCAGAGACCATGAAAGAACTTCTGCCTCCCTTGTGTCTGCTCAGCCCGCTTTCTTATAAAACCTGGACAACCTGCCCAGGAGTGGCACTGCCCACAGAAGGCTGGACCCATCCCCGTGACTCACCCATCAAGACCATGCCCACAGGCAAATCTCGTAGAGGTAATTCTTTAATTGAGGTTCCCTCTTCCCAAGTGTGTCAAGCTGATGATGGAGATTAGCCACCACAGGAGCTTTTAGAAATGGTAAAGAAGAAAGATTCCCCTCCCCCCCCAGAAGGTAGAAAAACAGAAATCCAGGAGTGTGCTAGGCTCAAGCATTCTCATGCATCTGGAACAAAACACGTTTTGTAGGAAAAAGGATTTGGGAATCTTGTGGGCTATTGTAGCCTAACGCCCCGAAGCTCGGTGGCTTAAAAACAGCTCGTTATTTTCCGTACACACAGGTGGGCTGATCTGGATGGAGTCAGCTGGAGTATTTTTGCTTCTCCTCGCCTCTCTCTTCCCCAGATGCAACACCTGAGACAGTTCCCTTCACGGGCTGACAGAGGACCAAGAGAGGAAGTCACAGGGTGCCACAGTGTGGACTTCGAAGTTCCCTTAAAGGCTCAAACATTAAAGGGTTTGATCTCCAGGATGGTGCTGTTGGGATTCAGTGGATCCTTTAAGAGGCAGGTCCTAACCGGATGTCTTTACATTAGCAGAATCATGACCTCAAAGGAGACACACTATGCGACTCAGGCCCCCACCTCACTCTTACCCCTGGACTTGGAGAGCAGCACTGTTTTGCCTGAATGATGTGGGACTTTACCACTGGCCCGTGAGCAACGGGGCCCCCTGATTATAGAGTGGAACCTTCTAAACTATGGGCTCACACACCTTTTCTTTCTTCCTTTCTCTTTTTCCCCAGGTGTTTGTGATAGTAAAAGAAGTTAGCGCCTAACTCCCCGAGCTAAGGACTGGGGGACTTATTCTGACCCTTAACTGAAACTAAAGTAGTGTGACAAAGGACACAGATATAATTAGGGGCAATGGTGCACTCTATATGGGGCAACAGAAACCCGACTGCCATGGTGCCAGGTGCCAGTATCTTCCCAGCAAAAGATGATCTCTGTCCATGTCAGTTGACTCTACCTCCTACCTGGGTGAAGAGTCAGAGAACTCACATCAACTGAAATAGAACAGTGGCTTTGGGAAAAGGGACAGAAAGACAAATTAATCTACTTATTAAATTCAATAAAGCAGACCACCACTTGGAATCAGAATATTAAAAAAAAAAAAAAAAAAAACGGTTTCTAAATTGATATGGTTTGGGGATTTTTATAAAGTTAACTTACAAACCATTATAAAGTCCCATAAAGTCTCAGGCCACGGTGCAATATAGTTTTCTACCCCAATTTTATAAGTGAAAAAAGGAAGGCTTCCAATATTTGGGTAACTCATCAAACCATAACTGACACACCAGGGGTCTGGCTATAAGTCCCTATGGCTTGAGAATCAGATTCATAGCTTCTTGGGCAGACTCTGCAGGCCAGGAATCACAAGAAGAAACTTGGAGTCTGTCTTAGTTTTCTCTTGCTGTGCTGAGACACCATGACCACAGCAACTCTTGTAAATGAGAGCATTTGGCTGTGGCTGGCTTACAGTTTCAGAGGTTTAGCCCATTTTCATTATGGTGGGGAGCATGGACATATGCAGGAAGGAAAAGTCATTGAGAGGTCTATGTTTGGATCCCCAGGAAACAGGAAGGGAGACACTGGGCCTGGCTTGGGCTTTTGAAACCTCAGAGCCCACCCCAGTGACACACTTCCTCTAACAGGACCACACTCCCTATTAGTACCACTCCCTGGTGACTAAACACCCAAATATATGAGCCTATGGGGTCCACTCTTATTCAAACCACCACAGGGCCTGAACTTATTTGGGATTAAACTGGATTTGTGACTTTCACATTCTGAATCAGCATCCTATTTGTATTTTAGTTTGGTTTGTTTTAAAACTTCTTTACTCTTGCCAGCTTCATATATGTAACATACTTTGATTATAGTCATCCTCCCCACTCTCCTTCCATGACCTCTGGACCTCTTAACAACTACCCCTCCTACTTCTGTGTGCGTCTAATGGCCCACTGAGTTTAATTAGGGTTGGTTGTTTGAACATGATCAATTTACCTACACCACTGAAGAAAATGACAATGTTACTATTCAGGCATCTGTACTGGTCTGCTCTTGGGGTTCTGACAGGATACGTCCTCAGCTGCAGCCACTAAGAGCACCACCTGTGCACATTCACTATGTTCCCTTTTAAAAGGGCCCTGCACACCTTACATCTTTCTGTCCTCTTTGCCTGTCTCTCTGTCACTCTCTGTGTCTCTTTCTCTATCTCGCTCTCCTCTCCTGCCACTCCTGTCCCCAGGTCAGTCTCCCCCTCCCCCTTTTCCCAATTAAAAAAATCTTCCACCCAAACTATCTCATGGCATCTATCTCTCACGTGCTGCTTTTTTAAATTACAAAAGACACATACACACAGTAGCCATTAACTGCCAAGTGTTCCTCTATATCACTGTCATGTCTCAATACAGCGTTTCCCAGCACTCTCCTCCGTCCTCCAGCTCTAACATTCACCCCACCCCTTCCTCTATAATAGTCCCCGAACCCTGGTATGTCCCATTAAGGATGGAGCATTCAATAGTCAGTCTTTGACCAGCTGTGCATCTCTCCAGGTTCCAGCAGTCCCCACCCTTGCTGTAGGTAGGATGGGGTGTGGGTTAGGGTTAGGGTTAGGGTTAGGGTTAGGCATGCGGAGGCAGGAAGGTTAAATGTCCTTTCCTGGTAGTTCCCTCTCACTAAGCCCCTCTCCCCCCCTTTCTGGTCCTGCAGGTGTGGGAGTGAGCAACACTTCCCTGGCTTCATCACTTCATCTACAGACTCATCTCTTGGAGGAAAAGGAGCGCATCCTGTGACCACTTTGTTTCTCTCACGGGGTTTCAGTGCAGAGGCTTCAAATCTGCCGCTGTACACCCATGTATCTATCAGTGTAAAATACACTTCTCTTCCTTCCGTTTCAAGACAGGGTCTCATCTCCCTGTGTAATGCTAGGAATGCTGGGCTTCCACGTAACCCACACTGGCCCCAAACTGAGGTGGTCTTCCCACCTATCTCCAAGTGCTCAGGGTTACAAAGCCTATACCACCATCTTGGTTTTCTTTTCCTGCTGCTGCTGAAAGAGTCGGACAAAAGCAGCTTAAGGGTGAAAACGGCTTGTTCTGGCTCACAGGTCCAACGTGGAGGGGCGTCAAGGCAACCGATCGTGAAGCAGCTGGTCACATGACACTCAACCAGGAAACACATAGGAAACCAGCTGGCCTTCTCCACAGTCCAGGATTCCAGCCAGGAAATGGTACCACCCATAGTGGGCAGACAGCTCTACCTTGATTAACACAATCAAAATACAGCCCCCCACACCCAGCAGCCCATCTCCCAGACAACCCCCACAGGAACACCCAGAAGCCCATCTCCCCATCTTCCTGATGGCCCCCACAGGAACACCCAGCAGATTCTGTCAAGCTGACAACGCTAAGCTCCACAACCACTATACCCAACTCACTGCTATTTTTAAACACCCTCAAGCTAGCTTTGCTCAGAGAATCATACACTTCACTTGGACTCAAAGACACTGGCTGCCCGCTGGAAAGCATTCTGAACCAGCATCTCCCATCTAAAACCCACCAAACCGACTTGCAGTAATTCCTGTTTCTAAGGCTGCTAATGGGGATGAGCAATGTGTAAGTGTTTCCCACAGGGTGAGCAATGTGTAAATGTTTCCCACAGATCCTTCAGTAAAGCCCTCCCTTCTACCCTTCTTGCGGTCCCTAATGGAACTGTTCAGAATGGCAGGGACGCAGACAGCAGGCAATTAAAGCAGGAAAGATCAGCTTGATGTGAATTAAGAAAGGGTTATAGGAATTGCCTGCCCAGAGCCAGCCCTCAACAATTTCTTCCAGAGGAATCACGCTCTTCTCAGAGACATCTGTTCTCAGAGCTCAACCCCTATCTCCTAGAATTATTTATTCCAGTAGAGATCTTCCTTCCCAGCCATGCATCCCAGACAGAGGCAAACTCAGGACAGAGATCTCAGCATAGATCCAGACTACAAGAGTGCTGCTTCACACATTGCCAATCTGTGAAATTCTGAGTGATCTTTTACAATTGTGCTACTGCCCTCCATAAAAGAAAATAGTGAGAAACTGACCTCCCAAGCCAGCCTTAGCAATAGGTACACACCTAGAATCCATAAACTCAGGAGGCTGAGGCAGGAGGGTTGACATTTTAAAACAGCCTGGACTGCATGGTGAGATCGGTCTCAAAGGACAAAATGAACAAAAAAGAAAGAGCCCCTCCCCCAGCCTTGTATATAGTGGCTATTTGGGAACTCACAGAATAAAATCAATGGAGAAAATTCCTCACCTGCCCCTTCTGCCCGAGACCTATAGATCTACAGCAGAGCGAATGCCACCCTCACTCAAAGTTCACATCCCCAGTCTGTGTCACCTACTTTGTCTCCCTTGTCTGTAGGGAGCTTTGCATCCTCCCCAGGATAAAGCAGGATATGAACAGGGAGTGGTGGTCACTGGGCACCGATGGCACCGATGGCCACTCCAGGGACCAGATACACTGCCTGTCTTCATCACTTAATGTACCTTGTGCTAGCCTGTGCCAACAACACCTACAGGGAAGCCTCCTACCTCCTCTAAATGGGTTCCCCAGATGGCTTCTTGTTCCCTTGTTTAAAGGAGGAAGGGACAGTATGCCATCCCAGATTTAAGCAGTGTGGCTTCCATTGGTAGAAAGAGTGGCTTTTAGACAGTGCCTGCTGAGGACTTGAGGACTGCTCAGAAATTCAAGCTGCAACACTGCCAGGCACAAATAAGGACATGTTCAGAGCACACTTCACTAAAGCCCCAGTTGTAACACCAACAAAACGTAAGCTTACCAGTGACACGTCTATCACAATGTAAAGGACACTTAACTGAGCCCGTCCTCTTCAGTCTTCTTCTCCCAAATCCTGTACAACTTTGATTCATATGGGCTCAGGTTCCTGCTCTGCTGCATTTCTATTTTACACCTACTTTATTCTGTCAAGAGTGAATGTGAAAACAGATAGGCTTTTCTAGGAAGCAATCTAGTAGTAAACATAAGCCCTAGAAATACCCCACGGCTTCCTCTTACCGATTCCGCTTCTGAGCACCTACCCTCAGGAGAGGGCTGGCTCACAAAGTGCAGCTTAGCTAACATCTAATGTAATAGAGGGAGAAAATGTACACACATAATGGAAACAGCCAGCGGGGGAGTGCTCACTTAGGGAGCATGGGCAAGATTACTCTGCAGTTAGTTAGTAAGGATGCGGGGCATGTGTGCGGGGGCCATTCCTGTAAAATGTGAAGAGGAAAGAATAGGGGACAGAAGAACAAAGCCAGCACTACCCCAGGGATCTCTCACAGACACGTGACAGCCATGTATAACTGATCAGGGCTGTGATGGGAAAACTCATTTTAATATTCACCTGTCTCTATTCCCCAACTTTCAAGACTGAACAGGTTCTCACTGGTGCGATCAACTGCAATAAAGGTCTTAAACTCGGGATGGAGGGACTGGACGGTCGGCTCAGTGGTTTAGAGCACTTGCTCTGGCAAAGAACCCTGGTTTGATTCCCAGCATCCACGTGGTGACTCACAAGTATCCCTGACTCAGTTCTAGGGGGATCTGTTGCCCTCTTTGACCTCTGTAGGTACCAGGTACACAAGCAGTGTACATAGATGCATACAGGAAAAATATTTACACACAATCTTTTTGAAGAAAAAAAAAAAAAGATTGAAGTTTTAGTTAAAATAAATCAAGAAGGCCAGAGTATTGGGCCACGGTGGAGCGGCCACCTATACTACACACAAAGACATGGGGTTTCATCCCAACACTGCCCCAAGAGGAAGGCATGTAGAAATTCACCACAAAGCTCATTACAATGTACTCCTTTTTATTAAATTATAAAACGGCTTGATGTCAGTACATACACTGATATAAAGGAAATAAAATACCCTTTTCTCAAGTATCTTCTTATGGAGCACACGGTTTTAAACAGACAACAACAACAAAAACTCTAGACTGACTTGTTAGCCTCTGAGCTCTGTAGCACTAACAACCGAACTACCAGGTGTAACTGTCCTATGCACAGTCAGAAGTTATGGAAAATACTATAAAAACAATACCCTGGAAAGATGGCATGATGCAGGGGGCAGTTAAGCTGCAAAACTGGTATAAAAAAAAACTTAGTCAAAATAAAGTTTGAGTCCATTATAGCTTTGCATAATAAGGTTCAGCAAAGAAAACTTAAAACACACCTTCTCAAAGGCACTTAGAGAGTGTAATAAAATACTTCTGGATTTAGTTTGAGATATACATATATATTTTCTTTTTTTTTTTGCTTACTCACTTTTCACATTTGCCTCACATTGAAGCAGTGTTGGAAGGCAGCTATGAATGAGGAAAAATAGTTATTGCTCCTTAATATACATATTAAAAATATGGAGACATTAATACAGATTTTGGTCCACACCCAAGCAAGTAACAGTGTCAGACTGTAGTGTTTCTCTTCATTCTGAGCAAAAAAAAAAAAAAAAAAAAACCTTGTCATAATCAGCTTTACCCCAGTCCCACACACAGAGCCTTCAGTCGGTAATTTGTGGTGTCTGTCGCCTGGGTCCCCACCATATCTCTGCAGTGCACTTTAACTGGAGAAGCTCTCCAGGTTGGCCTCCCAGGAGTCCATACACAGCCATCTACAATTCCGTGTCTCTGTACCGGGAAGGCTGGCTGTAGTAACCACGCTTTGAGTGTGCCGCCAACTGTTGGCGGTATTCCTCCTCCTCGGGATCACTGCCATAGCTGGTGTCCTGGTAGAGTCTGGACGGAGCTTTCTGTGGCTCTGGAGGTCTAGAACTAAGAAAAGGGGGTGTTACACACAGTCTGCACTGCTTGCCTGGCTGCCAGAGGGGCCACTGAAGCTATGAGCCCAACAGGCTGGTCACTTCTTGAGCCAGGGTGCTGTGGGTCCCTCTTCAGGTTCACAGGCTGAGAGGGGAGGAGACAGCCCAGCTTGGTAGAGAGCTCTCTGCCAGTGTCAAATCAGGGCTAAGTTTCCTCTGTCAGGGTCAACTTGGTCAACTGGGTTGGCCTTCAATTAGTAATCATCCTGCCTTCAGCTTTTCAGTGCCTTAAAAACAAGACTACAGTTTCCAGAAGCAGGAAGCAACTCAATGTGAGATCTCCACAGGATGACAATAATGCCCGGCACAGTCCTTCAGACCTAGTCCAGCACAAGCAGCTCGGCTGTGCATGGAGATACAAAGGAATTAAGGGCTTGGCTAAAAGCAGGTAAACATTAGTGACAAGCCTACGCCCTAAAGCCTGTGGTCGTGTGCGCGCCTAACACAATATTATGCTCCAGTGTGCTAACAGGCATTGGGCACACAAGGCAAGTGACCAGAAACTTGTGATTCTGTAATCTTTTTGAGACAGGGTCTCTCTACACAGCCCTGGCTGGCCTGGCATCCACAGAGATCCACCTGCCTCTGCCTCTGCCCGCCTTTTGGTTCTGTAACCTTAAGAGTTAAGTTTGACTGATAGGATGAGGTACAGTCAGCCTGGGAAGGGAATCCATTGCTCTGTCCTCTGGGTAGAACAAACCCTTTAAATCCAAATGCTGGCAAAGCCTCTTCCTCTGGCCTAGTGGTACTGAGCAGCCCTTACCTCATGTGTGGGGGCAGGCCGGCATCTGGCTTGGGGGCTTTGATAGGAACCGCATAAATGTCGGGGTGCTTCTGAGCAATTTCAATCTGTGGCAGGTAGGAAACAGAAGTTGAGAGCAGGCGACCGTGTAGTTCTCTCGCTGGTCACCTTCAGGCCCTACCCTGTCCCCACATCCCACCACCTTTTCTCCCAGCTCATTTCCAGACAAAAAAATTAGATGGGAGCCTGTTTCCATGGTTAGGTGGGGTCTCATGGATGTGCCAATGCTGAGGACCAACACATGGAAAGGAGCTATGAGACAGTATACTAAGTAATTTGACGAAAGCTACCAATCCTGTATGTCTCCATGTACGTGAGGGCCCCTAAACCATCAAATTCAGAGAGGCAGGCTGTAGAGCAGTGTGGCAGTGGCTGCAGGAGGGAATGGGGATCGCCGTCAACTGAATGCAGTTTCACCTGGGAACTGACCACACTCCTGAGCTGAGCGTACACAGTGCTGATGGCTGCACAGTGATGCCAATTTATTTTACAACACTGAGCTGTCAGCTTAAAAATGGCCAAAATGATAATTTTTATGTTACGTAGGACTTACAGTCCAACTACTCAGAGACTGAAGCTGGAGCAGGCCCTTTACCTGGGTCACCCTGGGTGATATCAGCAAGGTCTCAAGAAGTGGAGGGGGATGGGAGGTGGGGAAAAACCTGCTTTGCCTCTGTCCCCTCCTTTTGAGGAAAGGTCTCCCTGTGCCATCTACCAGGGCTCCAGAGATACTCCTGCCCCAGCCTCCAGGCTGCTGGGGCTATAGTGGGGTTCCCACATCTGGCATCACTCAAGTTCTTTGATACTGAAACATTTCATGTGCATCTCAAAAATTCAAACATCTAAAAAAAAAAATAAATAACTACAGTCTATAGACCCAATGGCTGCTAATATCCTATGGCAAATCTGGGACCATACACGAAACTTCCCGACCCCACATAACCACCAGCCATCTTCCAGCTAAAATAACTTCTGAGGGTGCTTACTCTCGATCCCAAACCAGGACACACAGTTCTGAAGAACAAAGAACTGAAGCTTGCCTTTTTTTGTTTGTTTGTTTGTTTTGTTTACTAAGCCAGGGTTTCTCTGTAAAGCCCCGACTGTTCCAGAACTCACGTTGTAGATTACACTCACTCGGGCCTCAAACTCATAGAGATCAGCCTGCCTCTGCCTCCCAAGCAGAGGAGGCTTGGGATGTGCTGACGGCAGGCATTTTGGAAGAGGCACACAGAACTGTGCACACAGACTGCCCGGCATGATCCTGTGATCCTGGTAGTGGGAAAAGGGGTCCGCGCCGCTACACCGAGAGCACACGTCTCAAAAACTCTCACTGGGGAAAGCTAAGAGGCTCTGGAAGTTTAAAACAATTACCCTCGCATTCTGTGCTTCTTGGAGCTCCTGCATCCTCTGTAATTTTGCCTTGTGGTCCATCTTCTCAAATATTTTCACTCTGCCCAGGACTGATTTGGGTGCATCTTCCTGCCCATCGGTGCTCTCCCCCACCTCTTCGCTCTCAGGGGCAGGGACAGGAGTGGAAGGCTTCAGGATGGATCGCCCGAAAGGCGGTTTCACTGCAATAGGGGGAGGACACCCTTTGGTAGATCCCCCCAGGCCTACGCTGCCAGCCATGGCAGAGGGGTTTGACCTGGAGTAGTCGTAGGATTCTTCTCTGTTCTGGTTTCTGGCCTGCAAAGAGCAATGGCATGCCTTATGACTTTGGGCTTTTAGTTCATTTTCAGAACTATATTAGTGTTTTAATGCATTGTGTTTCCTGATCAGTTTCCAAAGGTGGGCAACGTTACCGTCTTTACAAAGAACCAAAATACAACAGGGCCAACAGCCACCGGCCAGGCATCTTGAGCCCTCCCTGAGGAAGGCGGGAGTGCTGGCAGAGGTGGGGTAGCCAGCAATAGCTAGAGGTAGAACAGATCCGCACCATCTCATAGTAGAGAAGATTGGAGCCTCTCAGAAGAAACCAATTTTGGAAATGAAAAGGTAGGTTTTTCTGAGATCAAGCTGCTTGGTATACTTGGTGTTAGGAAGCTATTATATGCACAGAAATGTACCTTGTTACTTCCTCCATTTTATTACAGGGTATTTGAGGACTCTGCACACATTACAGTATAACCATACAGCATTTAAATTATTATAAGTAGTAAGTGCACTGGCCCAGTAACCACCAGCCATCTTCCAGCTAAAATAACTTCTGAGGGTGCTTACTCTCGATCCCAAACCAGGACACACAGTTCTGAAGAACAAAGAACTGAAGCTTGCACTTTTTTTGTTTGTTTGTTTGTTTTGTTTTGTTTACTAAGCCAGGGTTTCTCTGTAAAGCCCCAACTGTTCCAGAACTCACATTGTAGGTTACACTCACTCGGGCCTCAAACTCATAGAGATCCGCCTGCCTCTGCCTCCCAGAGGTAGGAGCCTGAGCCAAAGAGTGAGACCTGTGCTTGGCTGTGGGGCGATGAAGCGGAGCTGGAGGGGGTGGGGGAGGGGTTGAGGTAGGCAGAACACCATGCCATTGCTCCTTCACGTTCAATTCTAGCCCCGCTGCAGGCTTTCGGTGTCATATTCTGTGAAGTTATTAATTACTGCTGACAGTTTACACAATCACCGTTTTCTTCTCACCTGAATTATTGAGCCACAAAAAATTTTACTGAGCTGTAAGGAAAAGCCTGTCATCGTAGGCTGACTGTGATCTAGGACAGCAGAGCACATGACACATACCCTGGAGCCCTTATGTTGATTTTGTTCTAGATAATGCTTTATCAAGTCAATAAACTAAGATGCTCTTATAGTGAGAGGCATTCTAAACAACAGCCATGCCCGTTTCCCTTAGCAGATCACCAGTGAGCACCCTCTGGCGTGCCCAAATTAGATTGTGGGCAGAATCCTTCAACCAGGTAGAAAAAGAAAAACACTGGGACTGGTGACTGCAGCATGCAGCCTTTGACCACGTTTCACCGTTTCTACTAAGGAAAAAATATACCAAAAAATGAATAAATGATAGTTAAATAAATGAAATAACTCTTTTCTCTGTAAATCCTAAAATCATACACTTTCCTAATGGTGGCTTACGTGCCTGTCTCCCACAGGTTCCTGTTTTCAGGCTCACTCGATGGCCTGAAGAAAAGGATCTGACTGAGCACAGGGTAAGTCCAACATTGTCTCACTGTGTATGTCCCCATGGCTACCCAGGGGCTCCAAGGCACTTGTGTCCTCCTCCTTCCCATCCTGGGCTTCCCAGCCACATACCTTGGGCGGCTCTGGCTTGAATGCTGGGGGTGGGCTACCATCCCTAAGTTGATCTCTGCTAGCAGCCCTCCTCATCTGAGCTCGTGGCTCTGGGCTGGGTTTCCTTATGCTCTACAAAACACAAAGGTTCATTCACACCAAGAGCGGCCAAGCAGAGAGAAGACAGCTCTCTGCTCTGCTGCATTTCTGAAAACTTAAGGGAACGGGGAAGCTGACTAGCCAGGGCAACGCTCTCCCACTGCAAAGAGAGAGACCAACCTTATCCTTTGCTAGAGAAAGCACAGGAGTGCTTTCTGAGTACCAGGCTGAGTACCAGGCACCAGGCTCTACCCTGACAGGAAGAAAGAAACAAAACAAAATACTCCTAAATTCTAAAGGTCTGTGTCAATAGCGGCAGTATTTTTAAACATTAGCTCTTTCTATATCTGTAGACATTGATTTACTCTCTACTACTTGTCTACTGTATATTAATCAGCGCGCGCGTGCGCGCGTGCGTGCGTGCGTGCGTGCGTGCGTGTGTGTGTGTGTGTGTGTGTGTGTGTGTGTGTGTGTGTGTGTTGGGCTATTTATTTTTGGAGTACTTCTATCTCATTTATCATTTACTGGAATGAGTTAATCTAAAGGGTAGTCTGTAACAATTATGATCCAAATGTGCTTAGATAATTTTGTCCACAAAGAGCATCATTCCAATGTTCTCAGAGGTGCAATTAAAATAATCGCTTCATCCTAAGTTAGCGCCCACTGATACAGTTTGGAGGACCGTGTAAACTAGTGGGTGCACAATGCGTCTGAGCAGATGGATGAAGTCCACTCAAAAAGTGACAGAAGGAAACTGATGGGGAAACACTCAGGAACTCTAATAACATTAGGAGGTTAAAGGTCAAGGGGAGAAGAAAAGCAGGGCTCCTAAGAGTACAGAGAGAGGCCTAATCACAGGTTACAAGCAAATACAGCAACAACATTTGTAATTTGGACAGCTGGCATGTAAAGCCGATATTTATACACCACTCACGAAAACAAGAGCGTGGTGGTGAATAGTACCACTCAACCTTTTCCAATGCCACATTCTGGCTCCGCTTTCCAGGGACCACAGCCACAACCATGGAGGCACTGACTCCCAGGGGGCCTTCCTAGCTACCCTCTGCTCCAATCCTTGAGGATGCTTTCTAAGGCATCCTCAGTGAACACTGCTCCTGCTTGTGTCCTCACTGCCTGCAGCAAGCTGCCCAGAGTTTGCTGTGCCTCGCCTCACCTCCTCGTGCTGCACCGGCTCCGAGGAGCGGGTGATGGAAGACACCAGCGGCTCCTCAGCTGGCTCATCCAGCTCATTGTCAGTGTAGGCGCCTCCCTCGCCGTCGGTATCTTCAAAGTCACTGATGAGACGGCTGTCACAACTCAGATAGTCTGCGCCCATGGCAGTTAAGTAGGACATGCGGTCTTCGGGGTCATCTTCCATCCCTTCCATCTAGACGAATTTGTTTCGAAGGGTGAGTGGGATCTGGCATGGCTCCTGGGAGTTTGGGGGGGGGGGGGGGGACTCAAGAAAACTCCCAAGGGACGAGCCATGTGTTGGAAACCTTTGACGTGTGCTAACAGGGGAAGGGACCTTTAGTTTCTTGTTCTCACTTGGCTTTGAGATATTGATGCTAGGTTGATTCTGTACAGGGCCACAAACTGAAGACCCTCCAGTCTATCCTTGCTACAGTCCATCCTCTAGGCCAGCTGAGCCAAGCTTCCTTGTTTTGCTGGTCTTCCAGGGTCAGCTTCTCCGCAGCTTTTCTGCTGGTCCCTCTCTACCTCATGCTATGCACATTTCTACTCATCTCTAAGGCTCTCAGAGCCAGGCTCAGATGTCTCTCAGAGGGAGCTGGGTTCAATCCCCAGGACTAGAAAACAATATTCTCAGAACCCTGAGGACAAAAGCTACATTCTGCTCATCTTGCCCTCTCCAAGGAGCTGTGGAGACCACACGCATTCGTCAACTAAAAATCTAGGTCCCAGGGAGCAAGACAGTTCATTCCATCAAAAAGTCACTCTAGGGATCACCAGCTACCTCAATTTAGCTGGAGTAAAGGTTCCTAGAATGAAGGGAACCCCAGGTCCTCAACTCTCTGCTCCCACAGCATACCTGTGTATTCAGTATCTCTACAGATTTAGATGCTATTCAACTTGTGATGGCTAGAAGAGATCACTAGTGCTTTCAAATTCAGAGTCAGGATGTATTCTCCACTGACCTCTTCACTAAGCACAGAATTCCAGCTGTTAGAGCTTCTCTTGGCATCGTTTTAAACTGTATTCCCCATGGTTCTCAACCTTGCCTCTCATCTCCACTCCAAGTTTCCCATGTCCTCAGTACAGTGCAGCATTAGGAATGAGAACTTGTAAGCTCTGATTAGAGTACTTGGAATGCAATTCTAGTTGCTACATTAAAAGTAGAGGGGAAGTGAATGTAGGTCAGCATTCATCATGTTCTGCCTTGCAAAGTCCCTTCAATTAATTACTTTTTTTTGAGAATTAAAAACATTCCGACTTGAGGACCACACTGACTCTTATTTGTTCATGGTTTACTACATTCACTGCCCTCTAGAGGAAGCATAGAGAACACAGACTCTCACCTCACAGCAGCAGATCTAGACCACATACCTTTCCTTCAGAGACCCAGACTGCTTCACCTTGCTGCTGTTGGATACTGTCCTTCAAGCTGCCAAACCAACCATCATTGGCTGAATTCACATTAATTGTAGCTACAGGAATGTAAACAAAAAGGTCAACATCAATTTCCAGAGTAACTGTAGCAGCCCCACACTGGCCACCATCTATAGCAGCCCCACATTGGGCACCATTTGTCGTATCCAGCATCCAGGAGACCACAACAGGCAGTCAGGTCCTGCCAGGCTTACTCATCTAGTCAGTGTTTGGAGGGAAGCATGTGGATAAGAAATTCTTCCCTGGAGCTGCTTTTGTCAAGGTACTATTTTGTTGTTGTTATTTTTATTTTACATATTGATCCCAGTTCCCTCTTTCCCTCTCTCCCACCCTCCCATGACCCCCGACCACCCTCCCTTCCCACACACCCCAACTCCACATGTAGGGTGATGCCTTCCAGGAGGGGTCATCTAAATCTGTCAAGTCATTTGGAGGAGGGACTAGGCCTTCTCTCCTGCCTCTAGGTTAAGGGAGTATCCCTCCATGGGAAATGTGCTCCCAAAGTCCTTTTGTGCACCAGGGATACATCCTGGTTCCACTGTCGGAAGTCCCTTAGACTGCCCAGGCCTTCTAGCTGAGACCCATGTTCAGGGAGTCTGAGTCAGTCCAATGCTGGATTCCCAGCTATCAGTCTGGAGGCTCATTAGCTCCTCCTTGTTCAGGTCAGCTGTCTCTATGTGTTTCTGTAGCCTGGTCTTGTCCTCCCTCTCTGCATCTGGATTCCAATTCTGCTCAGTGTTTAGTTGTGGGTGTTTGCTTCTGTTTCCAAAAGCTACTAGATGAGGGCTCTATGATGGTGGATAAGTTAGTTGTTGATCTCATTATCAGGGAAGGGCATTGATGCTAGCCTTTCTACTGTTGCTCAAATTGTTAGTTGGGGTCAGTCTTGTAGGTCTCTGGACATTTCTCTAGAGTCAGTTTTCTCTTCAAACCTATAATGGCTCCCTCTTTTATGGTCTCTCTCTCTCTCTTTTTTCTCGTCTATTCCTCCCCTGACTTAATCTTCCTAGTCCCATGTGCTGTCCTGTTACCACAGGTTGTTCCTTCCCGCCGGCTCCATCCCGCCTGCCGCCAGTCTGGGCCCATAGCCGCGCCAGCCCCAAATAACACTCAGAGACTCTGTATTTGATATAATCCTGTTGGCCAGTTACCATTATTGTTTATGGGCTAGCTCTGTCTTAATGATTAACCCATTTCTACTTATCTAAGTATTTCCACGTGGTCATCTTATCGGGGAGCCGCGGCAGGCTACATCTCGACTCCCCTTCCCACTTCCTCTTTCCTCCTTGTCTCCTAGCCCCACCTATCTTGTTTCCTATTGGCCACGGAGCTTTATTAACCAGTATGAGAAATATATATACAGAATAACATCTCCCATCATCTCCTCTGCTCTCCTCTCCTCCCCTTCTCTTTCTCCTAGTTCCCTCTCCACTCACTGCCTCCCCCAACTCCCCATATTCTCAGGAGATCTTGTCCCTTTCCCTTTCTGTGAGGGACCTTATATGAATCTCTTAGAATTTATCAGAGAAAAAGGGGAAAAAATAAAACCAAAACAAAGTAAGTGATGAGATGAACAAGCCTTCCATTTCACACCAAGCAAATAGAAACCTGAGTGCAAACTTGGAAACTTATTTTCTGAGTCTGCAGCCTGGGCCATTGCCCTATACAGCCCATGTAAAGACACCAACTTGCAGGGCAGACATAGATGCTAACAGAAACATAAAATGCATGTGTTCTTCGCAATCTGTATTTACAGAAGTAGTGAAGATAAACTAGGCAAGCAAAACTGCTCCAAACAGTAAATTGGATCTAAACAGTCTAAACAGGGCTGGAGATATAGCTCATCGGGTTAGAGCACTTGCTGTGAAAGCTGGAGGGCATGGATTTAAATCTCCTGTGGAAAAAGCTTGCTGTGGCTGGGTGTGCCTATAACCCAACACTGCAAGTGTAGACATGTGGATCCCAGGCACTCAATGCCAACTAGCCCGGTGGACATAATATACACACAAAACATGATGCTATTATAAAAATGATCTAAAATGCAAATGATCAGATTGCATATAAACTACAATTGATTTGGGGGGTGGGCAGTTTTAAGACAGGGTCTCTGTGTAGTCTCGGCTGTTCTGGAATTCACTCTATAGACCAAGCTGGCCTTGAACTTAGAGAGATCTGCCTCTGCTTCCTGAGTGCTGGGATTAAAGGTGTATGCCACCACCACCCCACCACAATTGCTTTTTTAATTATGCTTTCATGGTTCTTTATTAAAGGGCAAGTGGTATATATAATTTCTAAAGTCAAATGAACCGTTAATGGTTACACAAAATTTCTGAGTAGCTATGCTTCAAGTTTTCTTTTAATTAAATTTGACCGTCTTTCATTTAAGAAATTCTAATCTTGAAACCAGGTATGGTTATGTACATCTCTAATCAGATGTGCATCTGTACCTACTTTGGAGACAAGGGAATCAGAAGTTCAAGATCATCAGTGGCTACAAAGTAAGTTTGAGGCCAGCCTGGGGATACACGAGATCCTGGCTGGAAAACTTGAAAGAGTTCTACCTCTGACCTTGGGAAGCCATGAATGAGCTTACCAGTTCCTTAGATATTAATTACTTACAGCATCAGACTAAACTGATGCATTGGACTGCCCAAAGAAACTAACCTTGACGCCATGGATATTTTTGCACCCTTATCATGGTACTTCACAATGACTATTGTAATCATAGCTAAAATATGATCCAAGATGTAAATATAGACGTGAGATTGTACACCCTAGACTTCTAATAGATGCATAAAGAATGTTAAGTGGCCCTTCTATTAGGAGCTGTCTGATGCAGTATGAATTCATCACAAAGAAAACCTCAAGTTAAGGGTGCTCTCTAAGAAATGTAGAAGACATATTTGTGTCCCCTGCCATTATGAATGTCATAAAACCCAAGTTTCAAAGAGAATCAAGCGCTGGAACACTGATGTAAAAGTTCCATCAAAGCCAATATCCTAGGCCTGACTCAGAGGTAGTATCCCATTCACACAATGGAATTCTGAGAGGACCCTCCGCTGCCAATGTCCCTGCTAGCACTCTCCTCTCCTCACTCAGCCGTGCCCAGCCCTGGCTTGTGTGGGCAGTACCTTCCCAACTCTAGCAACAGAGGCACCGTGTAAGCTGGAAGGGTTGGGGGGGAATTGAAAGTCAGTGTTAATGGATGAGGTTTCTGTCTAAAAGTTACTGTAATGATGTTCATTGCTGTGGAATAATCCTTCTGTACACATTCATAGAATATGTATTACTCTCACTGGTTAATAAAAAAACAGACTGGCCAATAGCCGAGCAAGATAAGGTTAGGTGGGAAAGCCAAACTGAGAATGATGGCAGTAAGAAGGGCAGAGTCAGAGGAGTACCAGGTACCCAGCAGATGTAGACAGAAGCAAGATGGGCGTGCTGTTCTGAGAAAAGGTACCAAGCCATGTGGAAAAGCATAGATAAGAAAATCGGGTTAATTTACATGAGCTATTGACTGGTCATTTACAATTAATATTAAGTTTCTGAGTGATTATTTGAGAGCAGCCACCAGCACAGGAAAACTCCATCCACAGGTCACACAACTCTGAAGGAACTAAAATCCACTGGAACAGGACCTTCAAATGGGTCAGTGGTATAGTATGCAAATTACATCTCAGGAAGGCTATCCTGAGACCTAAACTCTCAGGTGCCAGACACCAGCTAAATAGGCAAACCAGCCTTCAGCCCATTTCCTTCCTATGTTCAACATTCCCTACACTCCCCTAATCCAAGTATTTACCTACTGTACTTTGGGCTTTTCTCAGCTGGTACAGGATTCATTTACCCCTTGTACTTTTTCAAAGACTAAATAATGACCAAACAAGCAAACAAACAAAAATCACCACACAAAGTCAAACAGTTTTCTGTAATGTGATGTTGAAAGATAATAATTACAGTAATAACACTTGTAAGTACCTCCCAAATTCCAGAGTTGAACACCAAAAACTTCATTTTAATGAAGCCTGGAAAGCAGATGAAATAGCCAGACTATGCCATGGTACTTTAGCGTGCCACAATTTATCACAAAGGTGGCCTAGTTTGGGTCTCTAAGTCCATAAAGCCACTGCAACAGACATTAAACCAGGAACCAGGCACTTTGAAGGTCCTAAGGACACTTACAATTCAAGTTTCATTTTTATGATATATATATGTATGAATGTATTTTATACCAAATATTTTCACTGAGTAAAGGATATACAGGCTCATTAAAATATTTTGACAAGCCAACTTGCTTTTTAAGCAAGTCTCTAAATAAAGTATCTTAATTAAGGAGTATATCAAGCTCCAAATGAAAAAGATTTTAATATTGTCATAATTAAAATATTCTCTGTGGGAAAGTTTTCTTATTACTATACCAAAAAAAAAAAAAAAAAAAAAGGAAGGAAGGAAGGAAGGAAGGAAGAAAGAAAGAAAGAAAGAAAGAAAGAAAGAAAGAAAAGAAAGAAAGAAAGAAAGGAAGGAAAGAAAAAAGAAACAGGGACTAGGATACTGACCATATGAGACATAAAATATAACATTACATTGTCCTAATATTCCCACTTACTAATTCATAAAGATTTTGTGCATTAAAATCATAGAAAATAAAATGTTAATTTTGCTCATGGTTCTGCTAATCATGCTCAAAAACCAGTGTTTCTGGGCTGGAGAGATGGCCAGCAGTCAAGAGCATTGGCTGCTCTTCCAGAGGTTCTGAGTTCAATTCCCAGCAACCACATGGTAGCATACAACCATTTGTAGCGGAATCTGATGGCCTCTTCTGGCATAAAGGGCATACATGCAGAGAGAGCGCTCACATACATAAAGTAAATAAATAAATTTTTAAACACACACACACACACACACACACAGACACACACACACACACACACACACACACACACACACACACACACACCAAAACCTTCTCTTCAAAAGGAAAATAGAACAGTGTTTCCGGCACAAAGCACATCACCAGTCTCAGTCTGTGGCTAGAATGGGGGAGGGGGAGATGGGCAATAACAAGGGTTGGTGTAGCCTTTACACAACTTTCAGTAGTCAAGCTTAGAAGCCTGGAATAAATGTATACAAGATAGTTGCATGAGACAGGGGCTTCTAGGTCCAAACCATCTCTAACCCTGCACCCTCTGTTCTGAAGACTACAGGGCTCACTGAAATAGACGGACAGCACACTGAGAGATCTGGACTCTACCTGTGGGTCATGAACCATTAGGGGTCATGACCCTTTCACAGGGGTCATATATCAGATATCCCACATATCAGATATTTATCTTATAATTCATAACAGTAGCAAAATTACAGTTATGAAGTAGCAACAAAATAATATTATGACTGGTGGGGGAGTCACCATGACATCAGACTATATTAAAGGGTTCCATCGTTAGGAAGATGGTTGAGAACCATTTTTCTATATGAACTTCAGCACTCAGCATACATCTACTTGTACCTCTAGCTTGAGTTCTGAATTTCCTGCTCCTCAGCCATCTTATATCAGAAAGGATGTGCTTGAGTTAAAGACATGGCTCAGTAGTTCAGAATGCTGGCTCCTTTTCCAGAGGACCCAGGTTTGATTCCCAGCAACCACATGGTAGAAAACTATAACCCCAGTTCTAGAGGATCCAATACCTTCTTCTGACCTCCTCAGGTACTGATCAAATGTGGTACATAAATACACATGCAGGCAAAACACCATACACAGGAAATGAGTAAATATCTAAAGGAGGGAGGGAGGGAGGGAGGGAGGGAGGGAGGGAGGGAGGGAGGGAGGGAGGGAGGGAGGGAGAGAAGGAGTGAGGGAGAGAGAGGGAGTGAGGACGGAGTGAGGGAGGGAGGGAGGGAATGCTGTGCTGTGCCAGAGGCCTTCTGAGACCTGATGCTGCCCTCTGCCATGTTTCTCCCTTGAAGCATTTTATAATCATGACAAATCCTACATACACCATCTCTCCAGTGACTATGACCTGTGCTCCAGAACCAACAGCGCTGACTCCCAGTTAGGACATGGAGCACCCAGATACCAGCCACCTTCTGCCAGTTCTCCTCCTTGTCCAATCCCCAGAAGCTTGGTTTTCTTCCCGATTTCGCACACCCTGACATGAAACTCAAAACCTTACTCTCTAAAGGAAGCTCCCAGTCACTCAGTGAACTTGAACAAAAGTATGGGGGTTGTGGGGAGTAAAAGCATCTCTTGGTTTCACATTCATAATCATGTGGGGTTCCATTTCTCTTCATTAAAATGAGGAATTATTCATTTGAATGGCTAACTCAAATCCTCAACTAAAAAAAATGCTTCAATCTGAAACTGTCAGAGAATGCACACAGTGCCCAAGAGAAAAAATCCGCACTGGGAAATTCTCATACACAGAACTCTTATTAAAATGATCACAGCAATACACCTGCAGGCTCTGTGGCTGCGACACATGTGAAAAAGAAATGAATCCGATGTCCAGACTTGAGTCTCCTCTCTAAAATGTTCAATTATGTTTATACAATCACTCCAAAATCTACAATGTGAAACATTTCTGGCCATAAGCACTTTAGACAATGGATAAGCAAACAACACGTCACACTTCTGGCATCTGAATCATCTAGCTGGGTTGTAAGGTACATGAGATGTAGTGAAGAAAACGAGTTTTAGACTGGGCTCAGCCACACTGGGACCTGTGACTCTGTACAAGTTCCTGCCGGACTGATTAGGCAGCACCCAAGTCAGACTAGCATTGCTGTTCATGGCCACTGCAAAGTCAATTAGTGCTGCTAGTGGTACAAATGAAGGAAGATACAAGAGTAAGTAGGCAAAAGACACAAGCAGTAAAGATAGATCTATTGCATTCAGGTTAGAGGCTAAGAACAGGAGTGGCCCAATGGATAATGCTTTAGCCAACGATAGAACAATTTCTCTAGTGCATTTGGTTACACTATATCTCTAACAGGAAAAGCTAAACTACAGTAAACACCGGTTGAATGTGGATACATATCCAGTCGCCTTGATCTTCTTCCCAAAATGTCGATGGTTAATGACAACTGTCACCGGCCTCTAAAGTCACTGGACTAAAATAGTAGCATCTATGTAGTACACTTACAGTGTTCCCACAAAATAAAGCATTGCACAAACAAAAACTGTGACTCAAACTCTTCATTGCAGCATACTCACACAACTTATATATGAAGGTAATACATTAAATATGTCCTATTTTAGACCATCTTACCATCATGAGTAATAGTTGCAATTGTCTATTTGTGGCATTTTAAAAATACCTAATTATGGAAGATTTTATATGTAGATAAAGTAGAGGCCAGTCTGTTAACTCGCTTGTACACAGAACCCACATCTGTGTCAGTGCCTGGCCAGTCTATAAATTCTCACATATGCAGCACCCACATCTGGGTCACCACGCTATACTCTATCTTCTCCTCTCAATGCAGATTATCCATACAGATTCCAGTGTGCCTAGTACATAATTTATAAAGATTTTATTTAGTATGTATATCTAAAGCATTAGGGTAAATCTTTAAGAAAAGAAAACACAGCCGGGCAGTGGTGGCACATGCCTTTAATCCCAGCACTCCAGGAGGCAGAAGTAGGAGGATCTCTGTGAGTTCAAGGCCAGCTTGATCTACAGAGCAAGTTCCAGGACAGGCTTCAAAGCAATACAGAGAAACCCTGACTGTGGGTATTGTTACACCAAAAAAGTAGAAGTAACAAATGTTTAAATCTTCCATAGTCAGAGTGCTCAGGTTTCTATTTGGGAGACGCTGTCAATCACTATGATAAGTTGCTATCACAGTCAGTTAATTCATCGCTAACAGAAGTAACATGCAGTTACCACAGACATGGGAACTTGGCGCTAAGCTAGGTTCAATCATTAATTAGCCTTGAGTCTACCACAAAAATCGAATGTCATTAAGATGATCCAGTTATTACCATGCCTTGGATCTTTACAATCATTTCTGGCTATCAAAATCACAAAGTTTAACATACGAATGCCATTAAGTCTAGATATCTAACTCTTCTTGAATGAGCATGACTCCATATCCCCACACCCAGGTTATCTCTCATTTTGAGCACGAACCACCTTTGAAACTTCACTCACCTGTAAAAAGATGAGAACAGGTTTTTTTGAGCTTGTTGGCTTGATCAAATAACTTGCGTGAACTTTTATTGGATGTTGGATTCAGCCTCTGTCTTATGGCTTTAACACCTTGTCGGGAATCCAGGTTGAAAAAGATCACGATTGGGAACCACTGAGTGTAGTTCAGCAGGTCCACAGCTTTGGGCGTCACATCAAGCAGGGCATGCTTGTCCTGCCACAAGTGGAGAAAGGATGGCACATGTGGCATGAAACACTATCAACGGGCTTGTCTTCCCAGGCAGAGACTATACCAGATAAAATGTGTATATTTAAATGTGTAGCTTTGGCTGGGAGCCACTATGATACCAGGTTGGCCTTGATCTCAGACATCCGCTTCCTTCTGCTGCCTAGTGCTAGGATTAAATATACATGCCCAGCCCTGTATGTTTAGTTAAAAAGCCAAAAATTTTCTTTCCCTAGTACATCCACTTCCATATTATCAGATACCCCGCCTCCCCTGCCCCCTGGTTTTTTGAGACAAGATTTCTCTGTGTGCCCTTGACTGTTCTAGAACTCTCTGTAGACCATGCTGGCCTCAAACTCACAGAGATCTGCCTATGTCTGCCTCCCAAGTGTTGGGGTTAAAGGCATGCACCACCACTTCCTGGCTGAGATAAAATTTCTTAGAGAATGAGTGTAGAACTCTTTTAGTCCATGGCTTTGTCCTCCAGTTTCTCCCGAGTTCAACAGCGAGTAAAAAAGGCTGAGGACAGTACAAGGTTCTAAGTGAGAATGAGGGGACAGGCCACACTTGTACAAGTTTTATTGTTCTTCTTATTCTGGTTATTGCTCTTTACTTCCCACTATGTCAACTTATAAATTAAATTATCACATATATACATGTGAAGAAAAAAGCACTTATGTGTGTATACATACATACGTACACATGTACACACACACACACACACACACACACACACACACACACACACACACACTGTGTTGGTACTCTCCACGGTTTCAGACATCCAACAGGGACCTGAGATATACCCCTCTAATTAAAGTGCTACTTGGTTTAATGATAGGAACTCTGCCACAGAGCGGCATCTGGCTTACACGGTGAAAAGGCTTCAATTTACATAAGCTTTTATCACTAGTATTTTCTAAATATTTTTATGATTCCCTTTTATTTTTATGTGCATTGGTATTTTGATGGCACGTATGTCTGTGTGAGGGTGTTGAAGACCCCGGAACTGGAGTTACAGACTGCTGTGAGCTGCCATGTGGGTGCTGGAAACTGAACCCAGGTCCTCTGGGAGAGCAGTCAGTGCTCTTAATCTTTGAGCCACCTCTCCAGCCCCTCGTTAGTATTTTACTAAAATACACATTCTATTCCAAAGCGCAATCCAGTTCTCTGGCAATGTGAACTTCTGTTGAGTTTCCTCACCTGCTCAATAATTTGCCTCACAGTGTTCAAGCGAACCACTCCACTGGACTCCTCAGACCCTGCATCTTTCGGTTCAGTTTCTGCGTAAGAAAAAGAGAGCCGCTGAGTACTGCTGATGGAAAAGAGTGACGACAGCCAAATGCCCCAACTTAACATCAACCTGACACGAGCCAGCATGGCCTGCATGATGAGATCATACCACTCGCTGGGTTGAAACCATGTGTGTGGCTACACGTCTGTAAGTGCTTGTGTGCATGTCTTTCACATATCAAACACCAGGGTTTCACTCATACGAGGTAAGTGCCATACCACTGAGCTTCAACCCCGGTATATGGAAATCTAACCATGAGGACATTGCTAGGTACTTATGCCCCGATTTGCACGTATTCTCCAAGCATCAATATAAAATACAAAAGAAAAGTCCTAAATATCAATAGATGAGCCTTAATTTTAAAAATAAAAATATTTGGGACTAGAAGTGCTACTACTTTAATATTTACATATGCATAGTTAAAATATCTGAAAAAAGGAGACCCACATATAACTATTAGATTCATTCATAGTTTAGCCAAGCACGATGGCATATTCCTGTTATACCAGCACTTGTGAGAGGGAGGCAGAAATATCAGAAATGGCAGCTCCTCAGTACACTGTAATTTTAGGGCCAGTCTGGGCTATCTAAGGGACCCTGCTCAAAAAAAAAACAAAGTTTCATTTCTGTCATGCCTGTCTCACACACAGACTGGAGGTAATTATATGGAGTATTTTTAGTGCATATGCATTTAGAGGCTGATCATTCACATGAGAGCAAGGGTGGAATTATCCATTTGTACTATCATGTTGACAAGTAAAAAGTTCGATTCTTGGAATACTTTAGATTCGCAATGTTCAAACTGTAACATTAATATTAAATCTCTTTGTTATGTAAAAGAATACTCCTGTTATAAAGAGAGCCTCACATATGCTCAAGGATAGAGCGTCTCATCATTGGCGACTGAAACACTGAACAGGCTCAGCACGCAATGTCAAAGGCGGGGAGGAGTGTCTGTGTCTGGGCAGCTGGCGGAGAGAGAGCGTATGTGACAACACGGTTCAGTGACTCCAGGCAGAGTGTGTGCATATTTATTATTCTTCCAACTTTCGTGTGCTAGAAAACTTTCAAAATAAACACTTCCGGGGCAAAACTCCACTAGCTAGCTCACTTACTTGCAGTTTGGAACCAGTCAGGTAACTCGTTGGCAAGCCTCTCCATGGCTATGTCTGCTATGGGGCCAAATAAGACCACAGGTCTCTTGAAGCCAGCTGACAGGAAGAGAGAAAGGCTATCAGACATGTCCAGACGAGAGAGAGGCCAAGGTACTCAGCAAAAGAAACTGCATCCTCCCACCTCCAGCTCGACTCCAGTGCTTTCGTGAAATAGAAGCCTTCCCTACCCTCCCCGCAAAGTGGAGTTTAGTAGAAACTTCACTTGTCGTTTTCTGGTGCACTCTGCTACTTCACATCCCTACTCAGTGTTAAAATCATTTTCCACATTTCGAGAATTTGTCTCCACCACTCAGGGGCCTTGATGGACATGATTCCCTCACCACACCCTTGGTGTCAGTGCAGTGACGTAGGTGAAGTTGGAACTCGATGGTTACAGCCACAGGGGAGGAAGCTGCTCAGAGCTCAACAGATCTCTTCTGGGCCCAGAGAGCTGCCTCACCTTCCCGCAGCAGGACCTTCTCGTAGGCAGGGAACTTGGTGCTAACTGACACGGCAGCCGTCAGGTCCTCCCGGCTCTTGCGGATGTTCTTCTTGACCCCAGACCTCTGGCCGCGCATCCTCCAGAAGTCTGCTCTGTTCTCTCTCTGGGCATTCTGGACACTGGCCATTTGCTCAGCTCTGAGAGAGGAAGCCAGGAGGAGTCATTCTCCACAGCATGAGAGCAGGTTATGACTGACACCTAGCCAGTGCCATGTAAGAACCCAGGCTGACTCAGACTAACCATGGAGAAAAACAAGAGAACCACGGAGGCAGAAAAGGCAGTGTGCAAGCTCCACTGTCAACCGGGCTGGGTTAAAATCACCATGGAAAGACACCTGTGGGCCAGTCTATGAGGGTCTTTCTAGAAAGGGAAAACCACCCTGAACAGATGGTACCCCCTCCCCCAGATCGAATACAAAGGAGAAAGCAAGCTGAGTGCCAGCACGCATCTCTCTTCTCCTCTCCCCTTCCTCGCCCTCCCCTCCCTTCTATTTTGTCATAGCGAGGAAGACGCCCAAACAGGTCTCTGAACTCCACAGGCCCGTAGCTCAGTGCGGAACACGCCATGTGTCTCATACAGTATGTAATAAGAATGCATGCATGTGTGTAGTAAACCGGCCACCTTTCACCTTTCTTTAAGTTGGTGGTGGTGCCACACACCAACAAGTGTTTCCTAGGGTGTACTAGCCTCTTCTAAGGCTGGAGACCAGGCGTGTTGGGGATGCTATGCCTGCACAGTGTTTCGCACAAGCAGGGCAGCAGGCAACCCTAAAAAAAATAAGCCAAGTGCAACAACCAAGTCTCAGATGCACACGACTCTAAAGGTTCCAGCTCTGTATCCATAACCACGAGGGCGACAGATGATGGCGTCACATGGGATTTCCTTAAGGGCCTTTCGATGGGAAAGGGATTTAAAGGCATGTTTAGGAAAGTCCAGTCTCGGTCACCTGCTTTTGTTAGGGATTAAGCCTTTCTCCAGCTCATTTCCGATCCTCACAGCCAGCCAGTGGCCCAGCTTGCCATCATACAGCGTGTCTACCACTCGGAAGACCTCGCCCCTGGTGAAGGCCAGGCTCTGTGGGGTTTCCTTCTCACATTCAAAGTGGCTTCTTATGAAAAATGAATCTCCTCTGCCACAAGCCAGGATGTCTCTGTACACTGGAAAACAAAAGCACTGTTGACCGTACTGAAGATCTTAAGTCAACACTTCCCCATCCCTCCATTCCAAGCACACGGCCTTATGGCAATCAGACTCTAACAAGAGGAAGCAAGAATCATTAACCTCATTAACAGATGCCAGATCTGTGTCAACCTGACAATGTATGGGGTGCCTAGACAACTGATTGAAAATACAGCAGGCCTTTGTGAGAAGATATGGTAGGCGAGTAAAATTAACATTCAAATGCAGTGGTTCTCAATATGTGGGTCGTGGCCCCTTTGGGGGGTCACATATCAGATATCCTGCATCCCAGATATTTACACTAGAATTCATAACAGTAGCAAAGTTATAGCTATGAAGTAGTAATGAAGTAATGTTATGGTTGGGGTCACCACAGCATGAGGAGCTGTATTAAAGGGTCGCAGAATTAGGAAAGCTGGTAACTACTGTTCAAATAGTAGACTGAGTACAGCAAACTGCTCTTCTTAACAAGGGTGGGGCCTCACCCAGCTGAAAGCCTGGTTAGAATATTCTGTCACACAGAGAGTTACTTCCGGCTGGGACACCTGCGTCTCTCTTACCTTTCTACTGTACCTGTTCCATCAGTCCTCCTAGAAGTTAGTGTGGGCTTCAGGCTAAACCCAAATCTAAAGCTCAACCTTTCATTCTGCTAGGTCTGCAACTTGCTGGCTCACCCTACCCAACATGGGACTTGTCAACCTGCGTATTCACAATGTATCTTTATCTCTTATTGGTTCTGTTTCTCTGCGCATCCTTGACTAACACAGTTGCCCATCAATCTTTGGACACGAACAGGAAGGGACTGTTCTTGTCCACCACTTTACAAGCGAGGACCTGGGAAGACGAAACAACGTGTGAGACTGGCGAGAGCTAAGAGGAGCCAATGCCACCCGTCAGTCACACGGAGACCTGAAACAATTCCGTCATAACTGAGGATGCACCACTGTTCAGAAAAGCAGTTTACCTCCAAACGACACTCAACTGGCTAGATCATTTCAGCAGATGGATTAAAACGTTCTTCACATAAAATTAACAGCACCCAGATTCCCTCCACACACCCGTGACCCAGTGTTGCTTATTCTTGTCCGGAGACACCTCCTTCTTCCTCCCCACTCCCCTCCCCACATCGTCAAACTTGCTCACCGTCTGCTCGGCTCTGAGCCAAAATGGTCACAGTTTCCCCTTTGGGGATTTCTAGCAGGTAGAGAACCGCATCTTCCCGAACTAGCCCTCTGAAGTCCTGGGTATTCACCTGGAAGGAAGAAATAACAGCTGAGAGATGTGTGAGGGGCATTGCCCTAAGGTTTTGATCAGGCTGTGGAAATACCTCAATGGCCAAGTTCTCGCTTAGCACGTACAAAGCTCTAGGATTAATCCCTAAGTCCCAAAGATTTAAAATGGAAACTCCTAAGTTTCTGTTTGATTCCACTAGGGCCTGTGAAGAGCAAAAGCGGGATGTGTACGAGCCCATAGCACTGCCACTCAGTGCATCAGCCCAGCACCTGTCTACTGGCCTGGACTGCATGAGTGCCGTGACGTCTTCCTTCCTCAGTGCTCTGCCACTGAGCTGGCCAGCGGTGTCGCACACCTTTAATCACAGCACTTGGGAGACAGGCAGGTGGATCTCTGTGAGTTCAAGGCCAGCCTGGTCTACAGAGTGTGTTCCAGGACAGCCAGGGCCATACAGAGAAACCCTGACTAATTAGAATTTCTTGTCATTCTCTCTGTTCCCCCTTTCTTCAAGTCTCTCAAACGGGTGACCAGAAAGGTAAATATAAAGTAACAAGCAGATAACCATAATCATTACCGGATGGAGGGGGTCTGTGATAAACAGATCTGGCACCACACTTTTTAAAACTTAAGTAGTCTTGAGTACATGTTCACAGGTCATTTCAACCTTTCTCCTATAGCTCTAATCACTTGAAAACTATCTAACACAAGATCCAGTATGCACAGCTGTAATCCCGGCGCTTTTGGCTGAGGCGGGATGGTGATGAGTTCAAGGTCAGTGGAACTCTACCTCAAAAACAAAGCAAAATAAACATGTTTCACACGTGTTCATGAAACAGGGTGCATTAGTCTTACGTGGAGGACCACTGCCCCTGTATCATGAAGTGCTGGCCTATACGTCCTTGAGGGGACACTAAAGAAAGATGCTGTAAGATGACAGAGAAAACCAGGAAGTACTTTTAACTTGTATTTCCCTGATGGCTATGGATGTTGAACACTTGAAAGCAAAATTTTCTTGTCCATTTGTATTCCTTTATTTGACAAGTCTATTTAGTTCCATGCCCTAATGAATAAAAATTAATTTGTTTTATATTGTAACAGGGCTTTACCTGTATCTATCTCTCTGCGTTATATGTGTGCCCAGTGACCACGCAAGGAGAGGCATGATTCCCAAAAGGTGCCCTCTGACCTCCACATGCATGATAGGCACAAGTGTGTCATGTGTCCCCCACCCCCACACACTTTTTAAAAATCCATGTGATTTAACAACCACTACCACCATCACTCTCCCTCCGGCATATGTGTTTGGTTTTCCTTTTTGTCTTTTCCATTCCATAACAGTTTTTGAGGGAGAAATAGCAGCCACGCCATATAAATAACAAAGAGGCAGTTAAACCAAGCCTTGCTTATAAGACCTGTGTTCAGCTGCAGTCCATCACCCTGCACATGCCAAGCCTTCCTACCAAAGGCAGAGCCATCCTTAAAAACCTACCTACCTACCAAACAAACAAACAAACAAACAAACAAACAAAAATAAAATAAAATAAAATAAAAAAGCCAGGCTATGCATGCAGTTCCCTTTGTATCAGGTAGATCACATAAAGGGTTAGGCCAGCGCGTCTGTACTTCAAGGTCGGACTGTGTGGCCCTTTCTAACACACAAGAAGACAAATATCGTCTTTCATTATCGGAGGGCAGTATGCAGGGCCCACTGGGTGTGCTGAGCCTGGGGAGGATTGGGTATCAGTTCCAGCTCACTGTGCTGTGTGGCTGTCTCTCTGCTCAGTCTATCTCAGCCTTTTACAGAAAAGAAAGAGATCCTGTAGTCAGCTCGAGTGATGGTCAAGGCCACTTGCCGCCTGACTTCTACTGAGAACTACTGCAAGAGAAGTTGGGTACCCACTAGTATCTCTCTGGTCACTATGGTGATGCCAGGAAACAAAATAATTTATAGAAAAGTTCTGAGCATGGAAGCAATTCTCCTTGTCTTTAACAAAGTTTTAGACAGAAATTGGGAGCCTGAAGCCCTAGGTGAATTCTCTACTTCATAAAAACTCACACAGATTGTCCACAAGACAAATCTATTTTACTCTTCAACTTTAAAAGCTAAGTTCTAAACCTCTAGCTTCCCGGTAGCAGGAAACATGCTTGCTTTTCATTAGCATATTTACCAAGTACAAATTAGCATGTGCTGGCATCTGATAAGATTTTCATCAGAAGCCTGGGAGGCTGGGGGTGAAGGGATACCCTGGGATCATGTGTTGCCCTGAGGTTCACTCAGGTAGTCTTCTAGAACCCTTCCTGGAGCCAAAGAGAGTTCTAGAGTTTCGCTGGAAAGCTTGTTCATTAGCAAGGTTTGGCAACCCCCACGCTAGAGGCACAATCTGATAGCCGCAGAGGGAGGGTGTGCCCTTGTGTCCTGAAGCCTGACACTCCCAGTGATTCTGCAACTTCTCCCCTCGCCTTTGGGCCTAGAAGTGCTCACCAGACCCCCAGTTAATAGCGTGTGGATTTTCCACCAGTTAGTATATGAGTGTACCCAGAAAAAGAAAGAAATCTGAGTTTGATGCCAGCTTAGTCTACTGAGCTATTTACACAGAGAAACCCTTCTCAAATAGAACAACAACAACAACAACAACAAAGAAAGAAAGAAATTCCAGGGCCCAATGGCCGCTCGCTTCCCAGCATGCCAAACCATTAGAGCAACCAGGGACCACTGTTCTCATAACTACTTAACACATCCAGAAAGGCACCTGCCCAAGTGATGCTAGAAGGCAGGCTTCCTTACCTTCAGAATCTGGTCTCCTTCTTGTAGGCCCTCCTGCTCTGCAGAGGTGCCTTCCTGAATGCCAGCCACAAATATCCCAACGTCATTCCCACCAGCCAACCGGAGGCCCACGCTGTCTCCCTTCTTGAACTTCACCATTTTGGTGTTTGGGCTGTCATAGGTTTGATTTCAGAAAGGGAAGATGAAAGACACTGCTTAAATGGAGGGTTCACATTGAGGTATTAAGGGTTTAAGTATTTTCTAGCTCAGAAGGGACATCATGGTTTACAAAAGTTCCCTAGAAATTTTCTCATCTGTCCTCTAATTTTATCTCCCTGGGACAGTGAAAGGAATGTCTATCAGTCCACAAAGGAGCAAAAACACAGGGCTTACCACATTAGCTCACGTAAGATAAGAGGATGGAATTAGGGATTAACTCTGGCTCTCTGATAGGAAGAAAGATGCCCTCCCGAGTCTACCCCAACACAAGTTTAGTCAAATACAGTTCAGATCCAAGGAAGCTGGTCCTAACCCAACACCCGCTGTCTAGACACCACTCAACATCACCCCTTCTCCCTCCCGAGCTCGCACAGCCACCACACCCCCTGCAGTCGCTACTGAAGCACTGTAGTCTGGAGTTGCTTCCCCTGGTTGGGAGTCAGGCATCTGGCCCAAAGCAAATATTCAGGAAAACATGCAGGAGAGAAGTAGACGGCTAGGTGAACAGATACCAAAGCCACAGAGTTCACCCAATCCCAGATTTTGTTTCTCTCATAATCGTCTCCTCGTACTTATGAATATTAGGAATAAGAGTTGATGAAAGGTGGCTGAGTAATAGGTAAACTCGCCATCTGGGGCAGGAAGAAGTACACCATTGCTGTGGATTTCAGCTAAGCAGATCTGCTGAGTGGAAAAGGAATGGGTTGGGAAGAGGAAGGAAGGGAAGTACATACCCATATATTGCCTCATCTTCAGGACTAGGACGAAGAAAAGTTCTTGGGGCTGTTCTGGGTTGAGGAACTGTGGATTTAAAGGATTTTATGCACATGAGATTTTTTTCTTCATACATACATGTGTATGGACCATGTGCGTGCCTAGTGCTTGTCAAGGCCAGCAGAGGGCATCAGATCCCCAGAAACTGGAGTTACAGAGGGTTGTGAGCTACCATAAGGAGGACAGGAAACGCCTAAGCCTTGAGCCACCTTCCCAGTCCCCAGGCACTGGATTTTAAAAGTTTAGTGTGGACTGAAGGTGTATAGCTCAAGTGTGTAGCTTTGCCTCGAATGCAGAACACTGTGAATTCGAGCTGCGTACTGTGAAAATAAATCACATCAAAACAAGACTAAAGCCTTCTTCCTTAGCATCCAGACCCACAGGAGCTTGTTCCTTAATAGAAAGACAGCAAACTCCACAGGCTTCAGGTGTGTCTTATGACATACTTTCACCATCAACACACGCCTCTTCCTGCTCACAAGCCCACTCCCATTTCCAAGTGCTTCCCTTTCTTAAGCGATCTTCGTTTTTTACTTCTTTAAAAAAGAGAGAAGGGCAGTGGTGGCACACGCCTTTAAACCCAAGCACTTGGGAAGGAGAGGCAGATGGATCTCAGTGAGCTTCAGGCCAGAGTAAGTTCCAGGACAGCCAGGAGTATTACACAGAGAAACCCTGTCCCCTAAACAAACTAATTAATTAATAAAAAATAAGAACTAGAGGAAGACTTAAAGACAAAGTTTAACTTGAAGACATCAGCAGTTATCAGTTTCTCAAAGTCAGAGAAAAGACACACCCAAAACATACGCACAAGGCAATGAGTGTTCCTTGCAGCCTGGGAACAATACCGTGTTTGCCAAATATAAATGTTTATGTACCTAGAGTTATGATGAAATTTCAGAGTGGTAGGAAAGATTAGGGTGATGATGTTGGGTTTGTGGACAGAAGGCTAGAGGACTGGAACTCAAATATGTCAAAATGTGACCATTCTGGTGATATATTAAAAAGGTTACCTCCCACATTAAAAGAGAAAAACAAAGAGGGCCTCTTCTACTTTACACGTTTTAAAAATAATTTGGCATTTTAAAATCCACATTCTGGAAATATCAAGCACATATTTCTGAACTCAATTCTTCTGGGCTGGGGAAGGTATACTTAGCATGAACTAGCTTACACGCACGCACGCACGCACGCACAGCCTTAAAACCTTACCTGGGATTTCTTCCTGGTACCTGGGCTCCTTATTGGCTTCTGCAACACTTGCAGCACTGATGTCCCCCGTGGACTTGAACGGGGTGGGCGTGGCACCCATCCTGGACAGTCTGCCTGAGGTTTCCTCCCTTGAACTGAAGCACACACCATGGTCATGCCTCAGCAGAAGACACAGCCACCATACACACTCAGCTGCATTGGCCAGTGACTAAGGGAAACGAAAGCCCACACCGCACTGCCTTACCTCGGCCTCTCCTTCAGTTTCTCGTTGGAGGAATGATAGTCCTGGTCAGAGAACTGCTGGCGCTTCTCCTCTGGAGAAAAAGATCGGTTGGACTCTATTTCCGAGATATCTGGTTTCAAAAATAGAGAGTCCTTTTCAGTGAAATGCACACATACCCACAATTGCACTGTTCTCTCGGGGAGCATAGTGGAAGGCTATCAGTTTAGCAGGCCCTTTATTTTCACTAAGGGAGGGGGGAAACCTGCTAAATTTCAGAGAGACATTATTTAAGGAAGAGGGTGTCTAATTCGGATGGCTCGCCTCTCATCCCACTTGCAAAGCTGCTTTAAGGGGGCCACGGTTGAGCTGTAGAGACTGGTTTCAAAACCATTTCCCTAACGAATCTGGGCAGATGATTACGTTCCTTGTGCAAAATGCTAAACAATAGCATGCAGCCTATCCATAATCTTCTGCATAGTTTATCTACAATACATAACATCCTGCAAATGCCATATCAATGGTGGTTACGCTGTGTTGTTGGTAGAATAACAACAAAAAGAAATCCTTAATTTTGCAGATTCTTTTCGTACATATTTTCAACCCATGACTGCCTGAACCCAAGGCTAGAGAAACCACTCACTGCTACACAGACAAGTGCCCCTTAAATTTTAATGCACACTCAAACCATCTAGGGATCTTGTTGAAATCAAGCTCCCCGACACTAATGCTGTGCAGGGAATAAAATGAACAATAAGGAAATAAACTGTAACTATTATAATTGGTTGCCTTGATCGCTTTGCTTTCCTGTACTATACTCATATAGTCCAGATGAAGTGATCAGACTTCTGATATACTGGAAATGAAATTAACTTTCCAAACCAGGCATGCTGGTTCACACTAGCCATCTCAGGGAAGTGCCTTTACCTGCTGAATCATCCTGCCAGCCCACAATGCTATTTTCAGTCTAAACAAGGGGCCAGTGGAAAAGTCAGCTGTGGTCTGGGAAGGAACCATAACTCAGGGAGCATGCACATACAATAGGAGCCCTCTCCTGAGCTATATCCCCAATCTGCAAGTATTACAAGACAAGAGCCCAACTCCAAGCAGCTGGCACTGCTTTTAGGATATTCATGTGAAGAATATTCGCAACTTTTTACTACACTCCTTATCTAACCACTTTTCTAAAACATCCTTGGAAGGCAGGGCAGCAATCTTCACTCTGCAATTCAAAGACACCACACCTACCCTGACAAGGAACAAACACTTGGAACTGGTCCCTGTACTTCAACCTAAGTGTTTATTAGCATTAAAAGGCAGTTAGTGTACTGCGAAACTGGAATGATTGCAGTTACCCAAGTTTAAAACAAACAGTGACAACAAGAAGGAACAGGGCCATATATTAGTAAGATACAGATACAGAACAGGGACTACACACACACACAACACACACACACACACACACACACACACACGTATGTATATATACACACATATACATATGCATACATACATACACATATATCATGTACCATGATATTGAGCCGTTTTGACTGCTTCTTTAGTGTGGCTTCACTAAAGGTAGAAATACAGCCTTTTTTTTCTTAAGCAAAGCTAGAATTTATGAAGAGATTTTAGCACAGATTTTAAGCACAGAAATGCTCCCGGGAAGAAAGGAAAACACACCCAGGAGCATAAGTTTTTGTCACTGTTTGATTTCTTTTTCTTTCTTTCTTTGAGGCTGGTCTGGAACTTACTAGATAGACCAGTCTGGCCTTGACTCTGCCTCCTGAGAAAGGCTTTCGAGGCATGTTTAAAACACTAAAGTCTGTACCTCATTGGTGTGTGCATTAGCACTTAGCAAATTGTGATTTATTACTAGTAAGTTCTGCTCTTGGTGGTCCAGCTAGGAGTCTTTCCCAAGTGAGCCAGTATCTCCTACTAGAAATCTACTTTAATAAACAAACAAAAAAAAAAAAAAAAATCAGGAATACTTGTCTGTTTTAAAAAAGTTTAAAAGAAGGCTTCTTTGGCCCTCCAGCCTTCAGGACACCCCAGAAATCATGCAGCCCCCCTTCTTACCTTCTACTTCAGAGTCACTGTCATTGAGGGACGGGACATTGATGAGGGTCTGCCTGCTGTCTCTCAGCACCACAAGCTGCAGTTTCCCTCTAGACTTTTCGATTAACTTCCGAGCATCAGTTAAAGACATGTTCTCAGTAACAGTCCCATTGATCTGCGAATGAGGAATGGCGATGTTATTCATAGGCATGACAACTATTCACAGCTTTGTAAAAACGCACCTATTCTCCTTTATAGAATTGGAAAGAATTTGCTGAAATACTTGGACCAGACTTCAGGATGACTGAATGAAAACAAACTATCCTTTAAATGAAACATAACCACACACGCCCACAGCATGCACAACTGAGACAGGGTATATAGTCTGATTACTCTGCTCATCTATTTAACTTCCAAATTCAAGACTGCAAACTGGTTCACTGCTGGACCATACTTCCTGATTGGAGAGGTTTATAAAAGCTACCAAGCATCCAGCAATTACAGATCAAGGGCTCTCTGGCTCACCTTTCCCTGGTACAGGAACAGGAACCTAAACTTTAAACCTGCAGGGAGAAGGGCAAAGTATTCCTTGAGGTTTTTTCCCCCCTTTGTTATTAAATTAGTACATCCTCTAAGGCTTGTTTTTCCTTATTTTTTTGGGGATGATGGGCGAGAGAGGGAGCAGGGTTCACACGTGCTGGGGGAGAGCCCTGCTCCTGAAATACCTGAAATACAGCCCTAGGGTCCCAGTGCATGTTTGTTCTTTGGACAAAGACCACCTCACCGCGCAGCGCACCTCACGGCGCTGCTCTTCTGTCTCTGCCTCCCTCCTGGCCACCGGGACTCAGGTCAGATTCTGTCCTGGTGCGAGGTGTGGAAGTACAGACTAGGACTGCACGCAGGCGCACACCACTCCCTGTCCTTGTCTTCTCACCTTGAGAATTATGTCCCCCTCGTGAAGGTTGCCATCTTTGGTTGCCAGTCCTGTTCTGGTCATTTCCTTGATGAAGATCTGACTCCCCAGCCGGAGACCATACTCTAGAAGACAAACAAGGGAACACACACATCCTCAACTTGTTCAGAAAACTTAAGGCTGGCTTTGAAGACTACTTCAGTTACGAGAATTTAATTTTTACATGGATACTCTGTTAAACTGGCCTAGAATCTTTAAGAGGGAGGGAGGGCGGAGAATGAGAAGGGATTGGGGGCAGAGGATAAGTGGGGAAAGAGAAGCAGGAAACAGGAGAAAGGAAGACAATGTTGCAAAATGTTAACAATCGGTCAAACTAGGGAAGGCTATGTGGGTGTCTGACTTAAAAAGGAACACTTTCTAAGTTAAAGGTTGGTGACAACAACCTGCTCCATCCATCTTACTAGGAAACTGTACTGACCCTGAGGTTGCCCACAGGAAGCTGGGGACACAGTGAAATTCATCTATAACAATTCCCACTACCCATGGCTTGCAAGCTGGGGCGGAGCCAGCCCAGCGCTGTGCTAACAGTAGGCAGCACTTTGAACTGTTCTCAGAAGAAAAACTGCACGGAGGAGGGATGCACATTTTTCAATATTTTAAGTGTTCTATAGACTATTCTGATGCTATGTGCTAAGCCTATAAAAAGTCACATTTTACAGGAGCACTGTAGTGACCCTGAAAGCCAGCACAAGCAAACACTTTCAATGTGTAAGTTATTACTAGTGTTCTAACTGGAAACGGTATGCTCACAAGACAGCAGCTTTCTTCAAAATAATTTTTACTAATTAGGGAAAGTACCTTATGATGATCAGAAAAGAAGTCGTGTTAAAATCAGTTTTAGTAAACTACAGTAAACTTACTAGCCTTTGATCTTATTACAAAGATACAAAGTGCTTAGTTTCTACAGTCCTCAGTGGTATAGTAACATCTGCTATTGCTTAGACACTAGCTTGGTTCATCTTTAGCACCACACGCAACAACAATTAAAAAGAAGTGCTGAGGTACACTCCACACTCTCCTAGGGACACTACATTTCTCCTTCTACGGGTGGCAAAGCCCATGGGTGAGACTGCACACAGCCCAAGGTAGAGGACTGAGAAAATCCAACTTTCCTTACCTATCACCACTTTCCCTAGTCTCCTAACAGCTTAATAATGTTCCTAGGTAACACAAGCGTGCCTGCAAATAGTTTCACGGGCATCTGTAAGAACATTTCTTAAATTACAAAAACAAAACAACAGCAAAAACAGTTAACCAGCTCCTGATACAGAGCAAGGTGTATGGGGATAGGAGCTGGTGTCACTCCGTCTTAATCAACAGCAGCTCCTGTCTACTGGGTTTCTTAGAAGATTTGTTTTCGTGTAACCTTAAGCCAGGCGTAGATAAGTTATAGGGTAATCTTAGCAATTTTTTCTTCTTTTAAAATGGAATCATGAGCTGGAGAGAAGGCTCAGCAGCTAAGAGCACTTGCTATACTTGCAGAGGACCCAGATTCAGTTTCTAGCACCCACACGGTGGCTCACAGCCATGTGTAACTCCAGTTCCAGAGGATCTGATGCTCTCTTCTGACCTCCTCAGGCACCAAACATGCATGTGATACACACACCTACATGCAGGCAAATCATTCATATACAAACTAAATGCATCTTTTTTAAAAATGTAGAACTGGTACCAGTGAGCTCCACACAAGCATTGTGGTACACCTGGTCCTCCCCATCAACAAAATTATTAAATATACAATTTTTTTTTTCTTTAAAAGGAGAATCTGGAGAGATGGCTCAGAGGATAAGAATACTGATTGCTCTTCCTGAGGTCCCAGGTTCGATTCCCAGCACCTACATGGGCTCACAGCTATCCATCACTCCAGTTCTACTTTTACACATACAAACACTCATGCACATAAAATACAAATAAATAAAATCATCTTTAAAAGTGGGGTTTTTTATCCAGGCAGTGGTGGCACTCATCTTTAATACCACCACTCGGGAGGAAGAGACAGGTGGCTCTCTGTGAGTTCAAGGCCAGCTCAGTCTACAGATTGAGTTCAAGGAGAAAAACATAACCCTTTTATTTCTGCACTAAGACCAGCTATGATCTGGTCAATCTCATAGGACAATGCCTTCATTTTATTTAAAGATTTGCTTTTAAAGATTCTCTCTCTCTCTCTCTCTCTCTCTCTCTCTCTCTCTCTCTCTCTCTCTCTCTGTGTGTGTGTGTGTGTGTGTGTGTGTGTGTGTCTGTGTGTGTGTGTGTGTCTGTGTGTGTCTGTGTGTGACACGTGTGAGTACCTCAGGAGGTCAGAATAAGGAAGGCATCAGAGTCCTTGAAGCTGGAGTTACAGGCAGTTGTAAGCTCCCAGACATGGGTGCTGGGAACCAAACTCTGACCCTCTGGAAGAACATCAAGCACTCTGAAGCATGGAGTCATCTCTTTAGTCCAACAGTATATACTTAAATTATGGGTCATAATTCATTAATGGGTCCTGAATTGAGTTCATAAATTTCTAACAGTGTTTTAAACTTTCGATGTAATGGAAACGCTCAGAGTAAGTAATATGCCATGAGATTTCTGTTTAAGTTTTTTATATGGAGGTATATGGTAGCTAATTGTTTTTCTTTCTTTCTTTTATTATTATTATTTTTTTATTTTACATGTCAATCCCAGTTCCCTCTCCTTCCCTCCCTCTTATCCTCTCTCCCCCCTCACATGCACCCTGGCCACCCTCCCCACCCCCATTCCACATGTAGGGCTATGCCATCCAGGTGGGGTCATGTAAATCTGTCAAGTCATTTGAAATAGGGACTAGGACTTCTCTCCTGTCTCTAGGTTAAGGGAGTGTCCCTCCATGGGGGATGTGTCTGCAAGGTCCTTTTGTGCACCAGGAATACATCCTGGTTTTCCTGTCTGAGGTCCCTTAGACTACTCAATCCTTCTAGCTGAAACCCATATTCAGGGGGATCTGAATCCATCCAATGCTGGCTTCCCAGCTATCAGTCTGGGGGGCCCATTAGCTCCTCCTTATTCGGGTCAGCTGTCTCTATGTGTTTCTGTAACCTGGTCTTGTCCTCTCTCTCTCTCTCTCTCTGCATCTGGATTCTAGTTCGACTCAGTGTTTAGTTATGGGTGTTTGCTTCTGTTTCTTGTATGAGCTTCATCTTCTAGTGACAGCCCACATGAGAGGACATGGAAAAAGAAAGTCTCTGCTTTGAACCTGCTGGCCCTCATCCTCCCTGGCAAGCTCATTTCTCCTGTTGCAGATTCCACAGTAGACAATACCTCCCAGGCTGCAGCACCAGATTGCGATTGCTGAGACACACATCTGGTCTCATGAACTGAACAACTACCAGATTCTTGGTCTTTCTGTCATGAGACAGCATTGCTAGACCACCAGGACCACAGTCTGTAACAAGTCTAAGAAATCCCCTTTACACACACGTGTGTGTATACACATAGACACATAGATACATGGACACACACACACTCACCCCATCAGTTCTGTCCCTTTACAGAACCCCTGACTAATACAAGGTACCCTGTGATTGTATGATGGCATACATGGTTGTTCCTGCAACAGGAGGATATAAAAGAGGCAAGGGTGGATGGACACAGGGAAAGGGGAGGAAAGGGCTGAAAAGCAATGTCCCTCAGAATGGGCCAGACCTCTTGGAAGGAGGTCCCTGCCTGGTGCTCACTCTCAGAACATCTCTGGTCTCCACCTTTCAATCTGGATCGGGCTTGGGGACCAGTGAAGGGTCATCCCCTGACACACAGCTGTAAAGATTCCGTGAAATCTCCATGCTTCCAAAGTTACCTACAAGGGTGCCCCTCTCCTCAGCAATATGGTACAGCCTCAGCTTACACAGCCCCTATGCTCTGGTACCCCACTCCTGACCTCACATCACTCCAGTTATTTAAGTAAGAAAAACATAGGAAACATACTCCTTTGTCTAAAACCCCCTCAAGAAAATGCAAGTCCCCAAGCTACAGAACAACCTTGCATTTGTGGTTCTCTTCTTAGAACAGTAAGAGAACCGACAAGACAAAAGCTATGTCCTGAGGAAATTTAAAAGTAGGACAGACAAGAGCCAAGACTGGGAAAGCTCAACTCCTGTTCAACCTCCTGGCTTCAGATCAGCTAAGTGTGAGTTCCAGCTTCCCATTCCCTGGGCCTCAGAGCCGTGCTCTATGAACAGAACTAACAGCTTCACTGCTGAGTGAATGAATCCTGGATGGGATTAAGTGTGCCCACACCTCTAGGAATGCAGTGTTGGGTGAGCAGACTAAGCCAGAGTCTGCCTTCACATACATACCAAAGCCCCTGACCTGTAACACGGGAGAGGTCTCCTACCACCAAGGTCTTTGCGAGGATTATCTAAGGCTATTTACTCAACACCACCCCTGGCTTAGAACAGAACTCCATCAAGAGGAAATGCGGTACTGCCTTCTGCTTTGTTTTCCCACAGAGACTGCCAGGCCCACAAGAAGAGCCTGAGAATCTTCAGTGTGTGCCGGTGAGGTACTTCTCTGAAGCAAAGCCATTAAGACACCCAAGTCCAGACCAATGGGCTCTGCTGCGTCTCTGTCTCCTTACCACAGAACAAGGACCCAAGAGTAATGCCCCCATAATGTGGCTCTGAGGAATAAATGAGCCCCCCCCCCCCCCGGGTGTCGGCCAGTTCAGCGATCAATGCCGAACACCGGCAGGCGCAGGGTGAGTGCCAGGTGATACTAACAACATTGCTCGTATTCCCACATCATGCGTGCCTACCTTCATTTGCTTTGTTTTTGGTCAAAAGGACCCCGATGGGCCTATCAGGATCATGCCTGTGCTCCTGCCGGGACCTAGGCTCAGGGCTAGGGCTCTGGGAGCGTAGGTGTTCGCGGCTGTGGCTGCGCTCATAGCGAGCCTCAGGCTGAGCTCTGCGGTCATAGGATGAGCTGTAGCCTCCCTCATAGTCAGGCTCATAGGATTGGTGATAGGAGCGCTCATAGTCTCGGTCGTAATCCCTGTCAATGCTGCGACCACGGCTGTGGTCCCGGGACACAAAATCGTGATCCAGGCCGCGTTCCAGGCTCCGGCCACGGCTGCGCTCCCGGCTGCGCCCGTAGTCTTCGTGGTCCAGGCCGCGTTCCAGGCTCCGGCCACGACTGCGTTCCCGCTCCCGGCTCTGTGTGCGCTGCTGGGGACGCCCCCTGTCCCTGCTGTCCTCCCAGCTGTGGCTGACCACATCGTGGCTGCTATGCCGGCTCCTCTCGCTGTAGCCACTGCGGAAACTTCTGCCATCAAATTCATCTATCACCTCAAAACCCCGGTCATCATGACTGAGAGGAGGGCTGCCCTGCAACGGGGCCACCTGAACCTTCCGGGGCCTCTTGACCACCTGTCCAGACAAACAGAGTAGATGTAGGCCAGTGCAAACAGAGAGAACGGGAGGGCATGGCCCTGGTTCCAGCTTCAATGAAACTGTCCCTCTCTAGACGATAGATAGATAGATAGATAGATAGATAGATAGATAGATAGATAGATAGATAGAAAAAACCCTTAAACATCTGTATCCCTGCCAACCCTCCCAGCCGCAAGGTTCCTATCTATAATTGAGGACAATTAAAAAAAAAAAAAAAAAACCTCACAAAGGTAGAATAAGATAGAAAAGTGACTGCAGCTGTGAGTATAGTGTTTTTTGAATCCTTTTGACCAAGTATGAGAAGCCCCAAAGGCTTCAGTTGGTTTTTCAAAGTCAAATGAAAACCCAGAAAGTGAGAAATTTTGTATACAATTGCTGACACTCCTGAACATCTGAACATGTTATAGGAAGATGATGGGAAGTGGTACCCCTTCCAGACCCCCCCCTCCAAAAAAAAGGACTAAAGAGATAATTACAATGAGTGCACTTGGATCTGAAATGACTTTTCTGAAGCCATCTTGAGACATGGACTGAGTATCAGATGGCCCTGCAGTTACTGCTTTTCTTAGATTTGTCAACAGGATGGCCCTATTCTTAGATATGTGCAGCAGTCATTAAGGAGAATGCTTGCGACCTTCCTTGAGAGGGTAACTCAGACACAGCTTCACCACACCTGCAATAGCAACCTAGAAACTATCAAGGTTCCAAAAAGTAATCAGGCCCTAGGAAATGCAAATGGTTGTTTTCTTTAGGCATAGAAAACAAATGTTCGATGGGCGGTGGTGGCACTTGGGAGGCAGAGGCAGAGCGGATCTCTGTGAGTTTGAGACCAGCCTGGTCTACAGAACGAGTACCAAGACAGGCTCCAAAGCTACTCAGAGAAACTCTGTCTCAAAAACAAAAAACAACAAACAAACAAAACAAAACAAAACAAAAACAACAACAAAACCCAAATGTTCTTGAATTAAAATCAGCTTCTCTTTAACATGGGCTCTTAACCACAGATCCTGCCATATGTTTCAATAAACAAAAATAATTCTTAGTTTTTAAAAGAAGAAGTTTTAAAATTTATTTACAGTTTATGTGTAAGGACATTTGGCTTGTGAGTGCGTGTGTACGTGTGTGTATGTGTGTGTGTGTGTGTGTGTGTGTGTATGCGCGTGTGTATGTGTGTGTGTGTGTGTGTGTGTGTGTGTACCACATGCTGACACAGGACTTACGATGGCTGCAATCTTCCCACTTTTCCTAAGCTGCTGAACTGCAAACGAATGGAGCACGTCCTCCATGGGGGTGCCATTGACCATGACCACCCTGTCATTTTCTCTGGAAGCAAGAAATAAACAACAGTCATAAAGACACACAGTGAGTCACGCTGAACCCTTGAGAGAGAACAGAAGCCAGAAATGAGCCCAAAAGCTGATTCAGGGGTCCAGTGTGGCGGCTCCAAGTCAGGCCAGACATTCGGCTTCTGGGTGTTTACTAAGAACCACTGTGATTGTGTAGAAGACCTGTCCAGACCACAGGGTCACAAGAAGGCACCCAGCAAAGAGGCGGTGAGGAAGTGACACCACTGTGGAAGTGACACCACTGCCCATCTTGTCTCGGATTCTTGAAGAAACTTTAAGAACACAGAATGCTATCACTCAGGCTCATCCAAAGTTATCCTAAAACTTTATATTACTATAAATAAAAGACTAACTTTGATAAGACTACCAACTAATAGGATAGGGGATTTTTAAATCTCACACAAATCCAGCTTTGGAATGATCCAGCCAATGTAGCCATATAGTTATCCTCAGATTCATTCCTGAGAGGATTCAGGGTCCATCTTCTAAAGTGGAGTTCCCTCTTTAGAACAGAGGCTGGAAGCTGGAGAACTTGAGTCTACCTATCATGATTTTTCTGCTATTAAATTCTGTTGGGAGGGTGTTATTTGGGTTTTTACTGGTTTAACCCAAGTCCTTATCTATGCTAAGTGCTCTACTATTGAGGCACATTCCTAACCATCTTCACTAAATACACACACACACACACACACACACACACACTTTTCCACATTGAGAAATGTAGAAACTGTAGCAGTCAATTCTGTCAACTGATGGGGGTTGTCCTTCTGTATATGTTTATCTTATTGGTTGATGAATAAAACATGGTTCTGCCAATGAGGCAGGAAGATAGGTGGGACTAGGAGATAAGGAGGATTCTGGGAAACGTAGGCAGAAACAGCCACCATGTAGTAGAAGAAGGAGTAAAATCCAGTAAAATAAGGTCACGTGGAAATACAGAGATTAATAAGAATGGGTTAGTAATTCAGACAGAGCTAGTCAGTAAGTAGTAGTCTTCGGCCAACAGATTATAATTAATATAAGTCTTGTATGTTATTTTGGGATGCTGTGGGTCCAGGCTGGCAGGAAGAACCATCTGCTACAGTCAACTTGGTTGGATTGACAAGCACTAAGAAGATTAGTAAAGCTCACTCCTAAGTGTGTCTGTGAGGATGTTTTCAAGAGAAGCATGGGGGTTGGGGGTTAAACCCTCCCTGAATGTGGGTGACCCCATCCCACGTGCTTGAGGAAATAAAGGAGAAAGCCAGGAAGGGCAGGTATTGTCTCCATCTTCCCCTCTCTGGGCTTCCTAGTCGCCACGTTGCTAGCTGCCCTGATCTACTACATTCTCCCCACTATGACAGATAAAAACCTCTGAAAATGTGAGCCAAAATAAATAAGGGCTTCCTCTAAGTTATTTTCTCAACTATTTTGTTACAGTAACATAAGCTGCACTTTCAGAAACAGTTCCCAAGGACTGAGGATGCAGCGCAGTTGGTATGATTCTGTGGCATGGAAGACACCCTGGATCTAATAACCTCCTGCACTGCATAAACTGGATGCATGAACCCAGCACGCAGAAAGTCAAGAATTAGAATTCAAAGCCGTCCTTGTCTGTGTGGGGATTTGGAGGCCACCTAGGCTACAGACATTGTCACTACAGGAGGGAGAGAGGGAAAGATGGGAGGGAGGGGGCACAGAAAAGCTAAAAGGTTCCTAAACCTACACCTTCCTATGGGGGTGGGAGGGTGCACAAACAGGATTTTCCTCTTCCCTCTGTGTCTGGATGGCCCCCGAAGTTTGGTGACTATTAAAACATAATGTATTAGCTGTGATCCTAACTCTCTTAAAGACTTCAGGTACAATGTAGAAAGTATATTAGAAGACACACAACCATCATAATACCCTGTCCCGTGCCAACCCACAGGGCTGGCAGGGGCTGGGGAGGGGGAGTGAGGACACTTACTGAAGCAAGCCATCAGCGGGTCCACCCGGAAGCACATCAGAAATGACGATGGACGTTTCCCCATTTTCAAAGTGTGGGTTGTCTCTACCTCCCGACACGGCAATTCCAAATCCTCTTTTAGAATCCTGTTCATTAGAATTAGAAGAGAAGGAAAAAATAGGAAAAAAAAAATCCTCCCATAAGTGGCTTTTGGGATTTATTACAAGCACTCAATAAAACAAAGATCAAATCAATAACCAGAGACAGCCTGGGAACAGATGGGCTTACAGAAACAAATGAAAAACAGAGTAAAGCCAAACTGTGGTCATCTGACCAGTTCCTAAAGGGAAACGCTTATCTACAGGGAGCAGCCTCGTGGGAGGCGGAAAGGACTGACAGCCCAGACTGAGTCTATCACAAGAGGCAGGAGAAGGAAGGCTGTCTTCTATCTAAATAGGAATCTGCTGTCCCAACGCCAGGTAGAGCGTTCACAGGATCATTTGACCCAAGCTGTGTCAACAATGTCAATAAAACTGATTCTGTGTGGGGAAAAAAAAATGTATTTTTAAAGTGTATCTTTAGCCGAATATGGCACATGCCTGCGATTCCAGCACTTAGGAGGTAGAGGCAACAGAGTCAGGAATCCAAGACTAGCCATGACTACATGGCAAACTGAAGGCTAGCCTAGAATACATGAGACCCTTATTCAAAATCAAACAACAGGACTATGGCATATCTTTAAATTCAAGTTGTCAGAGATGGTAATTTAGGGTAGGAAGTACACATGGCCCTTAAAAGTAAACAGAAAGCTGGCATTATGGGGCTGGGGAGATGGCACAGTAGATAAAGGGGCTTGCAGCCACAGTGAAAATAAGTCACTCCTCCACATCCTCTGACCTCACACAATGCTGTGGCATGCCGGTATTCAAGTGTGCACATGGGCACGTGGATGAATACATATGAATGAAAAGTTTAATAAGATAAATAAATACATAAATAAATAAATGACTAGTATTGTGGTTTTGAAAGGGCAAAGCATTGAACCCTTTCCAAAGTGTATGTAAGAGAGGAAATATGGGTTTACTATCCATCCCTGACTTAGCAATGCATACTAGTGAACCTAGTTAACACATGACCTTACTTCAGTGTTTAAAAGGCTAAACCACATAATAGGGACACACTGACATTATAATCCCAAATCAGGGTTGATGATACAAAACTACACTCAGAATTAAGAGGAAGATCTTTATCCAAAGACAAGTTCATCGGAGCCCGATGTTCAGACTGCTTACAAACACAAACAGCATGGCTTTGGATCAGCCAGCATCATCACAGCATCTGGTTTTAGACAGAGGTGGCTCCATCTTCCAAACCAAGCCTCAGGCCCCTTACCTTGCAATCTGAGGGACACAACCCAAGGAATATATGACACGCTGGTAAAAGGGGCACAGACAAGAATCAGAAAGATGTCTGGTGTCAAATGGGCAAGCCTCCACTGAAGAATTTGTGATCCAGAAGTCAGGAAACCTGGACCCTGACCCAGTGACAGTCAACAGAAAATTTTCCCTTGGAGGAACTGACAATCTTTCTAGAAAGTAACAGAACCTAGAGAGATTCGGAGCAAGGTGACCAGAAAAGCACATTAATGCTGACAGGAGGGTAGATTTTTGCTGGGATGAGGACTGCCGACCATGAGCTGACTGCAGACAGTCGAGAGGGTAGGGGGTTTGCCTGGAGCTGGGAGGTGTGTGTGTGTGTGTGTGTGTGTGTGTGTGTGTGTGTGTGTGTGTGTAGAGAGAGAGAGAGAGAGAGAGAGAGAGAGAGAGAGAGAGAGAGAGAAAGCGCTGACTCTCTTGATTTCTAAGCCAGTCTTTTCAAATTTACTTTGGACTTAACTGCTGTAAAGCAGATAATTATACAAGTGGAGAAAGGGTACAGCTCAGCGGACTGAACCACGGGCCACCTCCTGCATACTTAGCATGCAAGGAGGTAGAAATTTTATTACCAGCTCAAAAATCTGAAGGAAAAGTGAGACAGAGAGGGCAAGGAGGGTACTTGGGATGTGCATGTTGGGAAATATTACTTCAGCATCCTCAAACAAATACAGCCTACTTTCATTCCCTCGTCCCTTTTACAGTCTGCTCTGTCTAGAGAGATCGGATTAAGCATCCCCTAAAATGCTGCACGGTAAACAGAATTCAATCAAGAGCACAGAGCATACAACCTCTGCCAACAACTTAGTTATTGCCAGCGAGTTCTAGCAATGTACTATGAAACAGTGTAGCAAAAGTGAGTAAGATCCATGAATTGAAAAACCGCAAGGGGGGGGATACATGGGAGCGCAGAACTCACCTTCTGCAGGGTCACGGTGTACTGCTCCCATATCAGCTCCTCCATGCCTGGGCCCTGTGTGGCAACAAAGTCAATTTGAGTAGAGGCCAAATACCCCAATGCCAGAAATAAAACTGTAATTTGACAGGAATCCAGCTCACACTTCCCATACATAAAAAAAAAAAAAAAAAAAAAAAAAAAGCAGGTCTTTGCTCAAAATGTTATGCTGCTTCTGTGTGTATAAAACCTTCTAGGAAATGACAGTCTTGGTGCTAGGGCATTAAATGAAAGACACAGTGAGAGGCCCTAAAAACAGAATAAATGTGTGCATTGTTAGGAAGCTTCTTTAATAATGTCTTATTTGGGGGATGGCTCGGCAGTACAGGAGCTTGCTGCCCAGCATGACAACCTGGGTTCAATCCCTAGGACCAGATAGTGAAAAAAGAGAAGCAAGCCCTAAAAGTTGTCCTCTGGTCTCCATACATGTACACAGGGAGCATGGACTCATGATCTCTCTCTCTCTCTCTCTCTCTCTCTCTCTCTCTCTCTCTCTCTCTCTCTCTCTCTCTCTCTCTCTCTCTCTCTCTCCCCCTCTCCACTTCCCCATCAAGAAAGCATAATAAAATTTTAATTTTAAAAATATTCTCCCTTTTTTTTTCTCTCTCTCTCATGTCAAAAATGACCTTTTGACAATTTTCCACATCTTAAACCTAAAGAAACCCTTGGCCTTGTAATCAACAGGATGTGTCAAACTGAGTAAACTCCATGATATTCTAACTTCTCAGTATCACTTGGTGTAAAACAGCCCACTGGAACTTGCTCTGCTAACACAATTCTAAGAGATATCCAGAGAGACCTTTAACAAAGTGGTGTTACTTTAAGACTAATGATCCATTAAATGCAGGCTGCCTCTAAAAAGGCTGGAAATGTCAAGAAATCACACAGCTACAGACAGACAGGAGGCCTAAGCGAGCAATGAAACAGGAAGATACAGAGAGAAGGAAAGATCTGCAAGGTTGGGAGATGTAGATACAGTAGAGGGAAAACATACTTCCCCAGAAGGACCTCACAAACTCTTGCCCGCTCATGAACATTGTGGAATAACTAGAAATTACCACTCTGGAGAATTCCTACCACCGGGCCTACATTCAGGTTTGGAAATGAGTCCCAATATGGAACGAGACTGTGCATCCTCCCCAAACTGGTAATGCCACCACATAGGAAATACAAGGTTCCTCTCTCCAAGGGACATGTTTAAACGAAGGCTTCACAGAATTCCAAATATGTAAAAAACCTGAGTTCACAGCTCACATGCACTCGTGCATGTATGTACACGCACACACAAGTGTGCACAAACACATACACAAACAATAAGTGAAAGTTACAAGAAACAAACTGAGGGATCGATGGCTGTATTAGAAACATCAACAACAAACCAAAAAAGTATACAAAACATAGCTGACGTTTTAAGAATTTAGAACACCTCATTTAAAGTATAGTTATCAATGAACAATAATAGACCATCAAAAGAACCAAGCAAACATATCTGAAATATGGTATTTTTTTTAGAAATGAAAAGAACTGAAGTGACATAAATGATGGTCTAGAATCTCATACTTGCTGAAGAAGACAATTATAGATAAAGAAGACACAAAGAGACAACTTGTAACATAGCACAAGGCCTAAAAGGTGGGAGGTGTTTGTCACACAGAGGACCAAGAGTGACAAAGTTCACTGATAATACTGCACTGATAATTAGAGAGATGAAGAGGTACTAAAAAATATTCAGGTAATGTGGCATTTTCTCCCAGTTCACAAACTCCTAAGGTTGGGATTGAGATGCCCAGAGCAAAGACAATTATGGCCACTGATACGCTAGGCCAGATAACCCATTCACTCCCTCTGGAAGCAGAAGGCTAGGAAATGACAATTCTGTGTGCACAGAAGAAACATGAAGTAGCCTACTGTTGAGACTTAACTGATTACACACACTGAAAGGCACTGGTGGCTCTTGCTGTCCCTCCCAGTGTGCTCAATTCTGGGACATTTCCCACAGCAAATACCATCTGGCTCCAAGAGATCAAAATTCTCAAAGATTAAAAAAACTACAATTCATATTATTTCTAGGATCAAAAAGATACAAAGGTGTAGGAGGGGTAAGCAAAGTCTTGGCTATGGATGTGTGGGTGTCTGGGCAGGGTGGTGGTGGGGGGTGGCAGGATGATGAAGTTAAGAAGATGCCTGCATCAGTACAAAGCAATACACAATCATCCTGAAAGGATTGAGATAAAATTATGGGACCCCCCCCCAAATTGTTTACCATGACCACTGTTTTGATTTTGTTTTTGTTTGGGGTTTCTTTGCTTGGGGGGGGGGTCTTCTTTTCTTTTGTCATGCTAGGATCAAACCCAGAGCCTTGCATGTATGAGGCACGTGTTTTATCACTGAGTTATATCCCCAGCCCAGTTTTTTCTATTTTAATAAATGACTGCTGGGCAGTGACGATGGTGCATGCATGCCTCTAATCACAGCACTCATGAGGCAGAGGTGGGCAGATCTCTGTGAGTTTCTGACCAGCCAGAGCTATGAAGTGAGACCCTGTCACAAAAAGAAAACAAAGGAAAGAAAGAGGGGGGTATGGAGGGGAAGGGAGGGAGGGAGGCAGGCAGGCAGGCAGGCAGGCAGGCAGTGTCCCTACAAATATATTAATTGATACATATCTTTTAAAATGTTTAAATTTTAGAAATCCATGCATGTATATCAGCCTGTTGTAGTGAGCAGGTCCAGGTGCACAGTGAGATTGTGTCTCATAATAATAATAATGATGATGAGGTGGTGGTGATGATGGGAAGATTTCTAAGTGAGATTTTGATGTCTGGCTCATCTTTGTCCCATGACTTCCTAGAGAACAATATCATGCATACAAAATAGGTGGTTGCTTTTTTTTCCCCAAGAAACCAAGAGATAGACGTACTCTCTATTCTCTATGAATATGACTAAGACAACACTTTCTATTACTTGTAAATGTTCTTATAGGAAATTTCTATTAAACGCAAGAGTTCTTTGGTTGTTTGTTGTCCTGGTGGTTTGATGAGAACTGTCTCCCATAGACTCTGGTATCTGGACACCTGGTCCCAGTTGCTAGCACTGTTTGGGGAAGTCTAGGAGGTGTATGTCACTGAAGGCAGGCTTTGAAAGTCTGAAGACTCATCATTTCAAACTAGTGCCACTTCTGGTTACTTTCTGCTTTGTGCTTGAGTTAAGATGTGAGCTCTCAGCCTGCTCCTCCAGCTGCCATGCCTGCCACTGGCTGACATGATGTCTCTTATCCCTCTAGAACCATAGGCCTAAGTAAATTCTTTCATCTACAAACTGCCCTCCTCACGGTGTTTTATCACAACAACAGAAAAGGAACAACTACAGTTACTGTTTGTAAGTTCTAGGGAATACAACTGGTAATGTTCAATCTCACTGAGCCACACTCCCATCTCTACCTCTTCACCTGCGTTGAGTAGGCAGGCTGGAATCTGAGATGTCTATGGTCCAGCTTTCTAAACATGTTTTACTGTCTTTCCTCTCTGGAAGTTTACTATGTCTAAGATCATCTTTCAGCTGCTGCCTGTGTATTTTCCCATTTTAATAAATCTCACGTTAGAAAGTTTCCTTAAGAGAAATGAAAAAAGAACTCAACTTTTAAGACTGAGAATGGGTGTCCCTCTCCATAGACACAGAAGTCTTGGCCATCTTCGTTTTTATCTGAGGCCTTAGTAAAACTAACCCACGGCCACCTGCAAATGGCCTCAAGCATAAAATGTACAAACACAACATACACAATGGAAATGAGCAGCCCCCAAACAATGCACAACACAGACACTTCAAAACACAATTCAACGGGAGGGACTCCACAAGGATTTGAAGAGAGTGCCATCTTTTTCATGTAGGTTGAAAAAGAAACAATGTTTCACTATAATGTGAACATATACAACACTACTGAATTTAGAAATGGTTAAAATGAGGAATGTTAGGAGTTTAACACAACATGAAAGGTGTTTAAAATTTATTTTGAATTTCATACATGCATATAATACATACATTTTGATCAAATCCTCCTCCTTGTTGCCCCCTATATCCTGCCCGACTTTTCCCTTCCAACTTCATGTGCTCTTTTTTTTGTTTTCTTTTAAACTTAACCCACTGAGCCCATTTAGTGACCAGTATGTGTATGGATACAGGACCAGTACACGCACAGTCTCTCAGGGACCACATCTCTGAAGAACACCAACTCTCCCTCTCTCAAGAAGCCACAAGGGCAAGTGACACAGCTCAATCTGGTGACCTAAATTTAATCCCTGGACCCACATAAAGGTTGGAGGAGAAAACAGACTCCACCAAGTCATGCACTGACCTTCCTGCCCACACACATACACATACAAATAATAACTTATTTAAAAAGCTAACAACACTCATCTTCTGTTTAGTGATAATATGTGCACATGTATGTATGTCTTATATGGTAAAAGTGCAAAGAAAAAGCAAAGGAATGAATATAAAACTGTAGCTGAAGTAGCTTGGAAAGGCGGCAGGGGTGGGATACAAGAGGAACTGAGTTCTACACCTTGGTGGGATGGGAGAATGTGATGAACTCATGGTATTTGTTATGCACCATGCTTTCAATGTTTAAGCCGTCTATAGGTAGCAATCATTTCATAAGTTTAAAGTAGGGAGGCAAGGGAGTCATCAAGCAGCTCCTGACTTGCAGCTGACAACCTAACATCCAAGGCTGCATCTAGTTCCAGAAGTCTTAGTACAATTTCAGTTTTGCAAGGAGAAAAGTAGAGCATAGTAACTTCTGCTGGGGGAGGGGGGGAGGTAGGTGGGGGCAGTGTCAGCAGTGTGAGGGTACAAGGACAAAAAGAGCAACATGTGCAATGGATACAGATGGAGCGGGCACTGTGTGGGAGAGCCCAGGGCGCTCCAGACTCCTCGGTGCCTTTCTTCCTTTTTAAAGGTTAAAGAGCAGCTTTATTAGGACAACGAAGGTGGCACAGACTCTTGAACATGTAAAGCCAAGGAGGATCTGCAACTCCAGTCTCCTCAGAGAGCAGGGCTCCACCGGCGGGCCCCTGGCACCTTTTCAACCTCAGCATGAGATTTCAGCCACCAGAAGCAGCTTCCACGTGATTTCCACGACTTCCTCTCACCACTTTGCTTTCCATAAGAGGAACATCAGTGGTAGCATCCTCCGTGCTAGAACCAGTCACTCCATGGGTAGTTAGGAGCTATGTGACCTATTGCAAATAAGAAGCTCTGTGCATAGTATATTTAAAGACTGAGTAAGAGGAAGGTGAATCGTTAGTCAAGCTGTTATTTTTAGGCCTTTTACAGAGCTCATTTTCTTGGGAAATCCTTGACCAAACAGATAACTACCCGTTAAAGCTGGGAAGACAGTTCAGTTGGTAAAAGCGTTTGCTGCATTAGCACAAGGACCTGAGTTTAGTCCTTAGAACCTAGACAAAACCACCCTGCAATCCCAGCATTGGGGAGGTGAAAGCAGGAGGGGACCTGATGGCTAGCCAGTCTTGCAGACTTGGCAAGCGCCAGGCTCTATGAGAGAGACCCTGTCTCAAAAACCAGCCGCTGAAGAATGACACCAGAAACTGACCCCTGGACTTCACATACGAGCCCCTTTCACACACATGCACTCCGCCTCCCAACACACACAAAAGGAAACATTTAAAACCAACCACAGGCAGACAACTAAGTCTTGATGGCCCATGGTGACCCTGGATAGCTAACTTTTTACTGCTTCCCAGTGAGAGAGACCACTAAGAACAAAAATTCACCCCAAGCTGCTTTAAAGACACAATCACAGCCCATGCCACACGGCAAATATCCACGTAACAGCGCCCTGTGTACTAAAACTAATGTTAGAAATCGCCGCTGAGATGTGGAAGCCCTGCCATCAGGATACAGGCTTTTACAGAATGCGAAGGTTAAATATTTGATCCCAAACACAAAATTCTCAAACACACACAAAGCAGCATGCTAATCTGTCCCCAAGAAGCTGAGCTCTCTGAGACTGCCAACACATGGGGATCGGTAGTCTGACTGGCACATCCAGTGCGTGGCAATCAATCTCACCTTGGTCTGCTCAAAATAAGACGAGTACTTAAAATTCTACCATTGACTGCAAGCCACATTCTGCATGCAATCTCACAATTTGTTCCTGAAAGCTGCCAAGACACAAATAAATCCGAGGATAAAGGAGTCACTGTGCCACTGTGTGAAGGGCTTGCCGCCCTCCCCTCCGGCAGAGAAAGCATGGGAAAGAAAGTTGAAAGCTGAAGGACTCACGTGGCCTTTCCACCTCTCCAACTTTTGAATTGCCTGGATCCACATCCTCTGGAATACCTGAACGGCCTTCATGGCTCCGCAGTGTCAGGGCTGGCCACTGCCTACCTCCCAGACTGCTCGCCCATTTCCACCACTCCACGTGGTTACATAAGGCGGATACAATAGTGGCCCACATTCCCAGCAAATCCTGTTGTCATCTCACAGTGACACATCCATACAGCAGGGACGCCAAGCGCTTTGAAAAGCACTACTTGTGAGGCACAAAGCAGGCAGTCTGGACTCACACCACTTCAACAGCTTTCTCTGCCTCCCTCTCCCCCACATCAGCAGGACAACACTGGGGTGCGCACATCTTCCAGCCACCGGAAATCACTCAGTATTAACTTATGACCTATTACTAAGTACTGCTGGCTGTCCACATCCACAGATCCTATGTGTGTGATCTAGAAATAATTTTAGGAGCCAGAAAGATGGGTCAGCGGTTAAGAGACGAGAGGCCAATTTCCAGAACTCACATAAAGGAGCTCACAACTGCCTGTAAATAAATTCTAGTTCAAGGAATCCAGGGCTCCGCATGGCATACAGGCATACACCACTCACAGACAGACATACACATGAATAAAAATACGAATAACCTTTAAGATTTTAAAAGACAAAAAGCAAAAAACAAAAACAAAAACAACCTGTCTCCTGACTCTGGGGAGGCTGAGACAGTGGGGATCAACAGTTTGAGACTAGTTTGTGCTCTATGGTGAGATACTATCTCAGCCCAAAGAGGGCTAGACAAGACGAAACAAATGTGTGTATCAGCCTTTTGGGGCAAGTATTCCCTAAATAATCTAACTACTTAAGTAGCAATCCTATTACACTAGGTGTTAGAAGGTCCCTAAAGACAGCTGGAAGTACATGAAGACCTTCCCAAGTTTCATGAACATCACACCACTTGATATAAAAGGACTTGAGATTCTGCGTGTCTCAGTGTGTAAAGGACTCCTGGAATCGTGTGAACTAAGAAAGACTTTAAATAAGAGAAGGGCTATGGAAAGGAGCAGAGAAGTAACTTGTCCATAGACACACTCCATACAGGAAATGTAAAACAGCAGGAAACTAACGGCTAAACCAACCTGCGAGTATTAACCAACTAAAAGGCACCCAGAGAAAAGACATACATTCTTGGTGACAACAAGGGAGCTAGAACAGGTCGGCACTGCCACAGGGACAGAGAACTTGCTCAGCAGTTCTTTTTTTCCCTGTCTCTTCCAAACTTACCATAAACTTAGATAAAGACACAACAAAGAGTTCTCTGTCCTTGCTTCTTTGTGTAGCTTTGGATTCTGACCATAAGGGTGCCCGGGCTTGCAACCCAACGCACGTTTTCAGAAGTGTGCTGTCGCCATTGAGTGTCTAGTCAACAGACAGAGCTGCTTGCAAAAGAAGAATGTGCCAACTGGTTTGACACTGGGACATAGCTCTAAATTTGGACCACATCACGGTTATAGACCAGGAGACAATCTGAATTCCAAAAAGTTAATTTGGGGTTTTGGTTTTTCATTCTTTTTTATAATATTTATTTTTACGTGTGGTAGAGTGTTTTGTCTACATGGATAACTGTGCACCAAATGTTTGGGTAGGCATGCCCATGGAGGCTAGAGGATGGCATAAGGTCCCCAGAGTTACAGACCTTTGCCAGCCACTGTGTGTGTGTGTGTGTGTGTGTGTGTGTGTGTGTGTGTGTGTGTGTGTGTGTGTGTGTGTGCTGGGAACTGAAGCCTGGTCCTTCAGAAGAGAGCAGCCTGTGCTCTTACTGGCTGAGCCATCACTCCAGGCTCCAAAGAGTAAGCTTTAAAGCCGCAAACCTGAGTACAAGTCTTGAGAGCTGGATGTACCTTTTCCCACCTACACCTCAGAAGGCCAACAGCAGTCACAAGTGGAGCAACTCCCGTCTCCCCCACCCCCTCCACCCATCCCGGAGTGCATAACTGTGGAGACCAGCCTTGGAAACACCAGAACAACCATAGCCAGTCCCCACTGGCACGCCCACTGGTGACATCAGAAGGACATTTGCAGGAAGGCTGCCTCCAGGCAAAGACCAGGAGTTTCACAAGCACCTTCCCTAGATTCCTAACATCCGCATTTACAGTCAAGAAACAGCCATATATTGCAAGATAAACAACGCTTCAGTCGTTCCCCTAAGGCAGTCCAGGCCAGCAGGGCTGTGGGAAGTGTAAGCAAATTATTCTAACCCAGAGTAAGTGTGACAGCAGAGGGAAACAACACAAAGCTCGTTCATTCAACACACACCCGCCCAGTACCAAGCAGACGGCAGACCCTGCTGACACACTGGGGGATGTGCACCAAATGTTCTTCTCTCAGAGGGAAGGAAGGCTTCAACGGAAGAAGCAATGCAACTCTCTTGCTCTCTCTTGGCATCTGTTATTTCATTTTGAGGCAGGATTTGAGTATGTGTCCCAGGCTGGCCTTGACCTATGTTCCTGATTCTACCTCCTTCCCATGAGCTGGGACTATATGCAAGCAAGGCCACCAAGTACCATGACTGCTATGGATATCAAAGAGGAAAGAATTAATCGTAAGGAAGTCTGAAGAACTGTCCAGGGAAAGGAACCAGTGGGTGGGTTTAAA